>CM067299.1:36583847-37783847 GCA_034231615.1 Meghimatium bilineatum | reverse complement strand
CCAGACCTAATTTCTTCTGTATGAGACGTGTTGGGCAACAGCAATAGTCGAATTGGACTCTAATGTTGCCCTGGGTTCACTCTTGTGAGATATCCAAACCACTTTACCTTTTGTCTCTCTATATACCTGGTAGTTTATGCACAGTCCAGTACCCACCATTTTTCTTGCGTTGTCGTTAGGGATTTTATCTCTGCAATTCCCATTGTCTTTCCGAGGCATTTCATCTCGCATATTGTGATCTTTCTCTCAATTCCATTTAGCAACCACTGGAAAGATCAAGGGAAGAAGAAACAGGAAAACAAAGAGAAAAATATCTGGATGGGTTGACACTTTGGCACAAAAAGAGGTCAACAACTGAACTTAACAACACAAGAGACAGAGAGTTGGGGAGAAACATGATCGCCTAAGTCACTCGGCATGGCACTTTATTGATTGACTAGGGGTATACATTTTTTAAAGGACAAAATCTTAACTGTGATCCCACCAGTTGAAGAACTGTAATTTAATTCTTGATGGTTAAAAGGAAGAATAAAGCCTCTATGTAATGAGGCATAATGAATGAAAACAGACTGCTACTACAAGCATTAAAGTGGTTACAGATGGCAAAATAAAAAGAGGAAGACCAAGAGAGAATCTTTGCAGAATAGCCATTAAAGAGGATATGACTATGGGTCTCAACAACTTACATTAAGTACACACAGTAAGTAGCATCACATCACTCAAATTGATGAAGACCTATACCTGGACTGCTTGTAAGGTAACAAGCCGTTACATTAATAACTCTGGTTCCTGCTCTATGCACTGTATTCGGCGCTGAAGGAACATCGATAGATAGATAGTGAGGCACATTATTTTAACCATGGATGCAAATCCATCTAAATATATTGGAGCATATGACAATAAAAAAAATGGCAAATTTCAGTTTGTTCCTGTCACAAAGATAGTATTATAATAAATTTTTGTTCAGTTTATGATTTCTGCATCTTTGTTTACAATGCATTAATATTTCTGCTCTATAGATATCTGTCAGTTTCTTTATTATCTATTCTTGCTGTATCTCATAGTGTTGTTATGGAGAGGATTCTGTAACGTGTTCTATAATATGCAGTAACTGGGGTTGGACCCTTTTGAGGCATAGGACCGTTACTGTCCCTGCCTGGATGTCAGTCACAGAATAGATACCATAATATACATCAGATAAAACATATTCCCATTGCTTGAGTTGGTGTATGATATCCTGATTGTTGTGGTGCACCTCTGGACTGGTTGCTTCTGCCCTCAGCACATGTACTTGCTAGGGCAGAATGTGGTCTTGCTTATTTATAGGAGGGTCTGGCCAGTCTTAGTTTACAACCTCGTTGGATGAATTAAATCTGATACTTGTATCTGTTTGTGTCAGATTATTCTTGTTTCGGTAGTTATGGGTTGTTGAGTATATTTACTTTGACTTTCAATGAGGTTGGGTACCAAACCCACAACTAACTCCTAGCCACCTCTTATGTTATACATTGTAGGTAATGGAGCCATTATTCTTTCCTTTTGTTTTGGTTCTAAGTAACATGTGGGCAATATTTGTATTTATTTTGATGAAGTTCACTTCATTCTTATATATAACGTTCTATGTGTCAGGTAACTGCTACACTTCCAGTCAAAGGAGAATATGGTATTGAAGTGTATGGTAATGATCCTGCTAAGGATGGTGATACCTACACTCACATCTGTCAATACTATGTGCATTTTGCACCACCCAATGAACAGCAAGCAGCTTTTTATCAAGAGTCCCCTGAAAGGCTAGGCCTTGTGCCAGGACAACAAGCGACTAGTAAACCAGGTCGCTACAATGCAGGTCATGCTGGGGTGAGTAAATCAAGATTTATTTGCAGTTTTTATTTAATCATGTAGAATGGGAAACAGACAAAAATACTGATATTTTAGAAACATTTGCTGTACTTGCTTGCACAGAACAGAGAGGCTTAGAATGACATTGAGGATAACAACTGCAAATGACATGTTACATAGATGAATGGATGGGATGAAATGATAGATAAGATACAAGATTAGATATAAGATTAGATTAGACAAGATAAGATGTATATAGATAGATATATAAGTAAGTAGGTAGGTAGGTAGGCAGGCATGGAGTTAAGTAGGCAGGCATGGAGGTATTTATATATGTATATACGTAGGTAGGTAGGTTAGGTTAGGTTAGATTAGATTAGGATGAATATATGGATCAGTCAAAATTTTCTGTAATTAATATCATCGTCAGTCTTCATTTGCTGTTTGTGTGCACTAATGTATTTTACTTTTCAATGCTACTAATCAGTGAATTAAAGATAGATAAAAAAAAGGATGTTCTGATGTTTCTTGGTGAATGTCTAAGCGATAACACCTACGATAATGGATAGTGTATATTGTTACTGATTAATGACAATAATACATTATCATAGGTGTTATCGCTTCTTATTTTTGTTACTACTGCACTCTCCACTTTGTCGTATGTCCTCTGACAGTTTGGTTATTTTCTATACTTGATGAATGTCTGCTGGATGTGGACACTACAATTGACAGCACATCTAGGCTGGGATTTGAAGAATTTGATAAGAGTGGTACAAGTATGAACCTGCAGAACAGAGAAGGGTATGATCAAAGAACTATGTAAACAATTAACATGCACACCAGGCAAAATCTCCTGGAGACAACTGAGCACCTATGGTTTTCCCTATAGTGCTATAATGTTAGTTCATAACCAATATAATGCATTGCTGGCACCATAAATTATCATTTGTTACATTTGTTTGAATATTTGGTAGTGAATAGTGGTTCTTATATAAAAATATAAAGTAATGTAATTTCACCTATAACAATGCATCAAAGATTTAACCACAAGGTATATATCAAGCAAATGCTGATAGTCTGTTGTCTCTTTCTATAATAATATTTGTCTTTTGATCCATGAGAATTGCGAACAACTGAACTATTCAACAGAACCCTTTTGTGCAGTGGGGATGTTTCTCCAGAGCTTATTTTATACCCAGAATACTCTAAGTGACTTTCAATGCTTTGGGAAGAAGACTCCTACTCAGATGAAGTAAAGGCATAATTGTACAGATGAAGTGCTGTGGTCGGCTTCCACAAGAGGAAAGCACTTTTCACTATATAAGCATGCCATCTACTAGGGGGCTTACAGTTGCATGGTTGGTTGATCTGGTTGACCATTGGTGATATCTTCAGACTTTCTGTATGCAGTTCTATCATAATATATTCTTAATTTCATCAATGTTTCTTGGTAAGTAGTCTAATTTCTCATATAGTCTGATTTTATATGTATTTATTAATATTCTTTCATCTTGTTTGGTCAGGTCAGGTCATGTCCTTTAAGTATGATCGCAGAGGAGTGGATGTTGTGAGCAATATTCGACAAGACAAATATAAGGTTCACGAAGTGGGAAATCAGGTGTGGGATAAGCCCCCCTGGTGGAACGAAGAGGTGCAAAGGGCATGGAGCGAGAAACGGAAAGCAGTAGCACTGTGGCAGAGGGCAAGGAAATGTGTTGTGATTCAGCCCATGGAGGTCACACAATGGAAACGGAAGAAAGATATCTTAGTCCAAACATTCAAAGAGATTGCAAAGGTGTCAAAATGGGATGAATTTTGCGAGGAGATCACACGTAAAAGTCACTAAAATTGTTCTGACATTTACACAAATCTATGAATGGTCTGACAAGACGCATGACTATTGCAGATTTCCAGAGTGACTATACCGTCTGGCAGAAGACGGATGAGACAAAAGGTGCGGCATTGCTGGCACACTACACTACACAAATTGGTCAGAGAAATGTGAAGGCATATCAAGAAATCAGGAAAACGATTACAGACATGTGTAAGAACTTGAGCATTGAAAACCATATGATAATCACGGTTGAAGAAGTCAGGAAGGCACTGAAAAGTACAAAAAATACAGCCCCAGAACCAGATGTAATTAGATATGATGACATTAGTCGGAGAACGGATGAGGAGTTGGGAGAGTTGGCGGACATGTTCAATAATAGCCCTCTAAAGGGCACAGTAAAAAAAAGACTGGTTGCACAGCTATTTAGTTCCACTACCCAAACTGGGAAGGACCATGTTAGGATACAAGGCTACAAAATAATAACAATGCAGAAAATGATAGGCAAGCTTTTAGAAAAAATTGTGGCCTGGAAGGTATCATGTTATCGTGAAAGAAGTAAGTGTTTATCAACATTGTTAGGAGGGTATCACCCAGGAGAAGACATGGCAGAATGCAGCCATATTTGCGCAGAATGTTTTTGAGGGGTTCGTTTCGCGCATGGAGACATTTGCGGTCGCAATAGATCTTGAGGATGCGTACAATAGGGTGTCCTTGGATATCTTGATGGACCAGATGTTGAATAATCTTGCAGTAAATCCTTTTGTCATGCGGTGGGCTGGTGCTGCCCTGATGCATAGGATAGTAGTTCTTAAGTATGGTAACTGGATATCTGCACCAACGGTTATTAGCCCTTGTCTGCCACAGGGATCACCTCTATCATCTGTACTTTTCAATGCATACACAGTACATATCGCTGGCAATCAAATCACTGGTGCTGGCAGAGCAATGTCATATGCCAATAATATTCTGGTGTATAGAAGGAGCTACAGACTGACAAATTGATGTCGAGATACGGGAGCAGTGGTTAATCTTTCTAAGGCATTCGTGACGTGGTTTTCCTTGAACAATCACATGGTAAAAACACCCATGCAACAAGTTTCGTTGTCAAGGAAAAGTTTAGAAAGAACTAGCACAATGAGATATCTGGGTGTGTTTTTTGACAGAAGTCTGGGTTTCAGGGAACATGTTGACCACGTTATCATAAGGGCAGGCAAAGGCTTAGCAGCAATGAAGGTTATGGCTGCTGCTCAGTGTGAGCAGAGGTTGTTATTTCTTTTGTACCAGGGTTTGGTTGTGGATGTGGTGGAATATGCACTGGCAATTCTGACTCTTAGCCAAACTCAGATCGAAAGACTAGATAGAATCCAGAATGCAGCAATTCGTATCACACTGGGATGCACAAGAGACAAATCGACAAGAGCTATGTGATACCTACTTGACTGTCCAACAGCTGAGCACAGATTACAGTGTTGCCGTGCATGGGTGTACCTTCAAATATATGCAGATAAGAAACATCCATTGCATTCCAAAATACAGAAAGTTAAAGGCAGCAGACTCAAGAGATGGAGGTCGTGGATGGGACGTGCTGAGGATGTCATACAAAATGTGTGCAGATTGCAGGATGTGGCAGCAGGTGCGGAATGGATAAGTCTACCCACAGATTTCGAAAGTTGTTTGAGAATAGTAATATCACTTAGCAGGGAATGCAGAGAATGGTATCCCACAGCTGTGGAGAAAGAAGTGCAGGCTTTGGTCAGTGAGAATACCAAAGAGGGGGATGTGATTATATACACTGATGAATCTGTGATTAGACATGTTCGCAGTGCTTGGGTCTTTACAGCTCAGTGCGCAGGTAAAACGATCAGGGAGAAGAGTGGTGCCTTTGGGGTCACTACGAGTAGTATGATCATGGAGACTATGGTGGTGATCAGGGCATTTGAGTGGGTATGCACACAGAAGGTAATGCATGTATGCATCTTGAGTGACTCTATAAGTATAATTAAGAAGGTACAAGTGGGTCTCGTTCGCGAACAGTGGATTGAGGTCTTGAGAAAGGCGAGGCTGAAAGTGGTTACATTTATTTTCATGCCGGGACAAGTGGGTGTTTGATGCAATGAAAGAGCGGATCAACTGGCATCATGAGCGATTGTGGCACAGGGTAATGGATCGAGCTGACGTTTTGAACTCCTTAAGAGATATAGCATGCAAGAGTGAGACTAATGTGGATGATGATTCCTGTTCAATGACTAGGATTAAAGATCAGGGATTGAAATGCGGTGATGCTAGAAGTGAACATTTTGGAGGGCGCAGAAGAATGATGGTAAACCAGCATAGGACCGGTACTGTCAGCAGAAATGTATTGGCGGATACACTCAAGGAGAAATCGGAGCGACTATGGACGTGTCCAGTTTGCACTTATGATGATCTGACGACTAACTAACTTTCATCTTGTTTGTTATAAAATATCTTTTTTCTATTTAATTCCCTGTACCACATGTTCTCATAGTAGTCCTGATTTGTTGAGTTTTTCCTTGGAAAAAACTCAAATATTCGTATTGAATAAGGTAGACAACCCCATGTCCAAAAATTAGTTGCCTCTAGCAACACACATTGCAGGTAACAGTGTTACTATTGTTTGACGTTACACCCCTCCCCCACCCCACAATAATACACAAGAGATATATATCTTTTTATGATTCGAAAATCTTTATTTATTATAAATTTCACAGTTGAACAATGCCTCTGTGAACCAAGATGGCTCTGATGATGAATTTCCTCCACCCCCTCCTGAGCTTCTTCAGCAGCAGTACTTGTACGGCACAGTGCCAGACAGTAGACAACATGCTATCCAGAGTAGTCAAGCCTACCCTCAAGGTCAGGCTGTTAGTTCATATGCCCCAGGTTTTGGCCAGACTACATCCCAAAAACCTCAACAGGCAGAGCTGGTCCATATCCCAGTCAGCACCAAGCCTATTCAGGTACATAATTTCCTTCTTTTTAAATTCTCATGTTAGCAGATTTTATTAAAACTATATTGTATGCTGCTGTTTGAAGTTGGTGTATAACAATAGTCAGTGTTAATCTTTAGCTCACCGTATTAACCTTTAGCCCACCTTATTAACCTTTAGCACTTAGTATTAACCATACAGGCTCTATAGGCGACTATATATAGCCTCTGACGTCATTACGTAACTAGGGCCAGTAGGCATCTCCATTCAGCCCCGTTGCTATACCCTGATTCATCAGTATGGAATCACACAAAGTGAAACTCATATGACGTAGAAGCTAGGAATACGTCACAGCCGAAATGTCAAATTCCTGTACACATTACGATTGTAAGAACGTGAAAGCCAGCTGATTTTGATTTTATACCTGTGTGGTATGATTCGTGATCATCATGGTAATTAATATCTGCATGTTTTAGTTGTTGTTATATTATAAGAATCATTTAGAATGTTAGTTTATTCATTGAATAATGCAAACACATATCAGGGGTTCCACATGTCGGCATTTAAAATAAAAATGTATGTCCGGCTAGACCTATTCTTGAACGAACTGACATTGTACACAATTTCTTCACGTTTTATTAGTTTGTTCAATCCATATTATATTAGTTTGAATATGAAACAACATATATATAACAGGAATAGGTATTTAGGGGGATTTTACCAAAGTTGCCATACATTGCTCTAGTATTAGGGTCATCAAGAAATTATATTTGCGATTTTTTAAATGATGTTTTGAGATTTTCTCCCCAATTTTCAACTTCACAATTAGCTCACAACTGTCATATCACACATACAACAACAAAAACATGATTATATTCATTATTCACTCCTTTATTTACATGTGCAATAATTATTTTGATATCTTTACAAACAAAAAGTTATTGCGTCTACCAAACACTCACGTTAAATAAAGCAAATTTTCCACAAAGAATCCAGGTGCAAGGGGAAATTTTGTAATTTAAATCTAGAGCCCTAAAATGTTAAAATTATGCGCCCCCCCCCCCCAATCGATTCTTTTTAGAAAATTTGTTTTATATTTGGTGGATGTTTGGAAAATGCAAAACTTGTTTGTTTTTAGACATTTTTAAATTATTATTTTTTTACATGTAAATAAAGAATTAAATACTGATTCTAATGATTGATGTGAGGGTGTGTTTGTATATGTGTGATGCAAGAAATGAGAAGGTGGTAAAGATAAAAATTGTGTAAAAAATTGAACAAAATACTGACTTTCGTATACTTGTCTGATGTGTGGCATCTCTGATAAAATTCTTCTACATACCTAGGCCTATTGTATTTATGTTATTTCATAACAAAACTAACATTCTCATAATATTGTCTATGAGAACAAATAAGAAACACGTAGATGTCACTAATCTTCTTGATCCATAGCTCTAGGCCTAGTAAGTTAGTGGTCTACAATGTCAGTTAAGCCTATTCTTACTGATGCCATTTCATAACAAAACTAGTGTTCATATTGTTTATAATCAGAATGCGTTTCAATGTGCTTACAGCTCTGAAGGTTAAAATTGAGTGATTTTCAGTGACGCTGCAATATTTTTTGACATTACGCACTATTTATGGAGGGTATTTGAAAAAATAATCCTTTTTTGTTTTTGGAGCTTTTTTGAATAAATATTTTTTAATGGAAATAAAGGAATGGTTACTAAATGTAGTGATGTAAGTTTTTTTGGTTTATGTATGATACTAAAAACATAAGTTATTGAGCTTTCCAAATACCCTCCATAAATAGCGAGTTGAAAAAAAAAAATGCACCTGCAAGGGAAAATTATGTGTTTTTATTGCAGTGTGCTAATGGCCAAAATAAAGTAGTCTTTTTCACATATTGAAGTATACAATGTTAGGCATATATTTTTCATTGACCAACAAAATGCCAAATGGCGATGTGTTCAGCATCATACCCTCCACCGTTACTTTCATATAAGAGCTGTAAAAAAATTGTCATTTGAGCAGGAAAATCAAACCTGAGCCATCTAGAGTTAAATAAGTTGAATCTGCACACTTCAAAGTGACATCAAAGTTATGCAACAACCTTTATTCATTTACCAACAAGAGAACTCTGTGAATCCTTTAACCAAGAAACATGACATATGAAATATATGTGCTTCACATTTAATGTTTTGCCTTTTATTTTATAAATACACAATATATTTTTATATATACAATATATAGTTAAAAAAAAAGAAACGCATCTTTTTGGAGTTACTTTTATAAAAGATATTCGCTGATTGGACATCATCATTCAACCTATCGACTGTGTCCACCTGATCATTCATTTCTCATGGTTACCTGAATTGTACTCACCTCATTATTCATGAGATCAAGGTAAAAATGACATTTTTGGCAATAACTCATAACATGTTCATGAGAATCCCGTGAAACTTACTGAACACAGTGACCATATGGAATATATATTAACATGACTATATAAGATTGACAATTTCAATGCGCAAGCGTGGCTAATCTCACTACAGAACTCTGCCGAAGACAGATGTGTCGGACCATTGGCACAAATAAAATGGCGACAAAGCGCATTTCCATTCTCTGGACTACATCTTGTTGGAAATCTAGTAGGACCATGGTCCTGCTACAAGGGAGATCCAGCAGGAGTTTGAGAATGAATGCTGAAAAAGAAGTAGACTACTGAACAACAATAGATCATCATTGGACGCTTACAGGCTGGACAATCACAAAGTGTAGTAGCAAGATAATTTAATGTGGTTAGAAGCACCATTAGTTGCCTGTGGAGGTGATTTAACAAACTGACTCAGTGGCAGACTGACCACGCATTGGAAGACCCAGAGTCACAACTCCTGCCAAAGACAGCTTCATATGGCTGCATCATCTCAGGAATTGGATCAATTTGCATCTGCATCCTCCACAGTCTAGTCAATGCCAGCAGCTCGTCGAATTTCAGATCAAACGGTCAGGATCGACTGCACAACTCTGGTCTTTGAACTAGAAGACTCTATAGAGGTCCTGTTCTTACGGACCGGTATTGCTAGAACTGACTAGTGGGCGAACCAGCATCATTAATGGACCATTGGGAATGACTGGAGATGGGTTTGGTTTAGTGATGAATGTGAACTTCATGGGAAGAAATGACCTGGTGCAAATTGAAGGACTTCTGAATGCTGAATGATACATCACTGAAATTGTTCATCCTCGTGTTCTTCCAATTTTGGCTGTATATAGGTCGATTTTTCAGCAGGATAACGCTCGACCTCATGTGACACACAACTCACCATCCAGTTCCTCGCTGACAACAACATCCATACCAGTCCGTGGCCAGCCATGTCATGGGACATGAACCCCATAGAACACATATTGTATGAACTTAACAGACGACTCCGCCATATAACTCTCTGATAGAGGCCAGAGGAGGTCATATATCTTACTGAAACAGAGGCCTCAGTCGCAAAGAATAAGTCCAAACCAAATTTAATGAACATCATTTCATTGTTAAAAATCGGAAAGTGTCTCCATGCCAAGGTTGAAACATCCCATAAAATCAAATTTTAGTACACTTTTGAAATTTGGTATCCATTACCACTACAATAATGTTTATGTTTTTTTAAACAGTTTATGTGCGTGTGTATATATATATGACAGTGTTTGCTCCTTATAGTGTGACATTATTTTTGTATGTTCAGGTTGAGAAAAGATCAGTTGGACAGGAGGGAAAAGCTGCTCCTTCCTCCTTCCAGCTTCATCCAAAATCTGAAAAAGAGGCTGCACCTGTTCCAATACCTGCTGGACAACAACAGAAACCCTCTCTGGAAGCAATTGATAGACATGTGTTGCAGTCAGTTGATGACCATGCCATACAGGTAAGTCATAAATGCTAACTAGTATGGATTACCTGTAATCTTTGCTGCTTTTTAAAAATAGTTTTCATATATATAGAGCTATGCATACTTCTGCAAAGGTATTTCATCTAATTGGGGAACACACACTGAATGCAGCCGTAGATTTTATGATGACAAGCCAACAATATTTTTAAAATGAAAAATATATTCAGACTCAAGCTGTTTTAACACAAAAGTTAGAAGTTGCTGAACACGTTGCTGGTAAAATTTGACATCCATTAACCCTCTATTGTGTATTTATATCTGGAAAAAATACAATACAAAAGCACGTGTAAATGAATATTGGAAACACTGGACAAGAATGCACCATGCTGGACAGAACTTGTTGGTGATAGGGTTACTGGACACACATTCTGAGAACTGTTGAAACTAGATTTATGCAACTCAAGGATATAAAACATGCTAGGAAGGAGTAGTTCATACAAAATTCTCTCCATGTTCTTTACATCCATTGTTTCTCTAAGCTAACAACATGCCATCAAGTTACAGAGTGAATTTTGTTTTGATCATCAAGGATTATTACAAGCAATAGAGTTTTTATGCAATGAGGAGGTTTTTCCAAAGTTGTATTCCTTGATCTTAATATTTTATCCTGTTTATAAAATATCTTTTTTTCTGTAGGTGTCGAAGTCAGAACACAATAACTTTAAAGATTTGGTGTGGGACTTAATCTTTGCAAAGAACATTACCAATGAGCTGGAGAAAACAAGGTAACTGTTAACATGTCTTCCCCTCCCTCCTCTACGCACATTCATATATGCATACACTTACATACACAGAGTGGACTGACATCATTGTTATGGTAATGTGTTATATTGCAAAATTTAACGCTTTACATAATATAAAATTGTAATGAAAAATGATGTCCACTATTTTCAGCTACTTTATATTTTGCATCTGTCATACTCTAAAGTAAACTTTGAAAATAACAATTGTAATGTGATACAATTTGCAATGGAAAATAATAATAGACCTAAATATTTATAGCTTATCCTATTCAGAATATAGTCAATCCAGCATCTTTTGTGATTTTCTAGGCAATATTTTTATATTCAGTAGGTTATCATTACTTGAAGTGGTCCTGCCACCATAGTGCCTGTAGCAGATTATAACACTGTTCCACTATTTTCGTTCTTACCTCTATCAAACCAGACAGTTTTATATGATATGTACCCACCGAAGACGGATGTGTTGGGCCATTAGCGCAAATAAAATGGCAAACAGCGCTTTTCCATTCTCTGGACTACATGCTGCTGGAAATCTAGTAGGACAATGGTCCTGCTACAAGGGAGATCCATCGGGAGTTTGAGAATGAACTGAAGAAGAATATGATATGTAGAAAGCAGTTGCTATATTGTAGTCTTTCTAACATGCAAAGTCAGTATTGCAGACAGTGAAAGGTCCAAAGAACATGAGCATGAATGGCCTGTGTACTACACCTCAGCAGTACTACCAAATAAACAGTACTGTAGTGGATTCCCTGGTCAATGTGGCATACTTGAAATTGAAAAAGCTGATCTTCTGGTCAAGGAAAGGGGGATCACTAGAACAAATTGAAAGTGATAATACATACTATGAATGTAAGACTATGATAAAAGCAGAATATAAGAAAAAATGGAAACAGATGCACCCAACTGCAGAACCAAATTACCCCTACCATTAGATGTCACGCAAGGAACAAACCATCATCTTCAGACTTTGAACTGGCCACAACAGACTGAGAAGTCAGATGTTCCGAAAGCTTAAAATTGACAAGACAGACCTGTGGACTGAGCCCAGATGCTGCAGAACACATTCTTCATGCATGTCAATTTCACTAAGAAGAGAGGGAGAAAATATGGCTTACTAAAACAGCACTACTTCCAGACCTGAGGGGTTCCATGGATGACCTGAGGCGAATCACACAATTCATTGGTGTTGTAACCTGATGTCTGACTGAAGAACAATGAAGAAGAAGTATATTGCTTTTAGTGTTTTGAAAATAGAACCACATATGGTCTCCCATTCTAAGCAAAGAAATATGTAATATTTTGTCTTTTTTGTTTAACCATATAATGTTAAGGTAATTTACAGAAATGATAAATAAATTCATGTTTGTAAAATAATAAAAAATAACATGATATAGATTTTGACTGATTATAAAAACTTTACATTCACTCAGTATAATAAGACACCAAGTAAAGCTTAGTAAACAAAAGAAGCAAGCATTAAGGTTCCATGAGAAATCCAAACTTATCTAATATCCAACTCCAGCTAAGTACTTTCTTGGCCAAGGAAACAAATCAAACATTGCCTTGAAAGCTTGATTACTCAAAATTGTTGAATGTACAGAAGAAAAAACAATGCATGATGGTTAAATCATAGTAACTCATCAGTACTGTGACATCCATACATCTAACACATGCAAAACAGCAGCTGGGAAAATTATTAACAACACGAGAGGCAGAGAGTTGTGGAGGACTAAGAACACCTATGCCACTCGGCGTGGCACTTAATTGATATACTTTCATAAGCAAAATATTTGACGTCAGATCATGATTACACCCCAATGAAAAAAAAAGTAGTGCAAAGTTTGAAAATTCAGAAGGCATATTTTATACAAAATTCTAATAGATAAAGCAACATACGCTTAACAGGGCACAGTTGTGTCTTTTGATGCTAATTATATTAATATACATGCAAAATTAGAGTAACATTTTATATTTTGTTGTTAATTATATCATTATAGTAATTGCGCTGATATGAATAGATTTTCCCATGTATAAAAACAAAAACATATTTTCAATGCAGCTAGTAATATAAATAAATATAATTGAAGCATATCCTGTATAGAACAATTGCTTTTCAACTATGCATTTGAAATATTCTTATTCTCATCCAGAGTGATCTTCCGTTGGTTGGCAACAAAGAACTTGAAGGAAATGAACTTTGACAAGATAGAAAAAGGCAGTCCTGAAGAAGTGTTGATGGGTCTTAAGACAGGCAAGACAACATATGCCATGGTGTTTGATACACTTTGCAAGTGAGTATCTCATTGGGTACCAAAGTGAACTTCATAGTATTCACAGTGACATTTTATCTAATTCATTCCATGGTGCCACTTAGTTGAATCGACTATCTTATTGAACATTCACAAAGCTGATGATTTGCATTTTGAATGCTCTATTTAAAAAAATAATATTTTGATCACACGCTGCCCATAACAAATACATCGCCATGTAGCAAATATTTCTTCATTTAATATTCATTTCTTGACAGTTTGATATATAATATGTAATACATCAGTGAAAAATTACATGACACAGATGGGCACTTTCACAATAGCTGTGTCTGGAAGACAATTCAATGAAGAGTATCTGCATAAATATAATTAATAAAGTATTTTTCAGCTTGTAAAAAACTAGAGCAAATATCTCACTACTTTATTTATGTTTATGAGCGATATAATTTCACTCCAGACAAACCCATAGCTTTTCAGTCTCACCTAAATGATTTCAAAGGATATTTATGCTTACTATCCTATGGCTCCTTGGTGGAACATTCCTGTAATTTTTGCCCAACTGGTGTTAAGTTCCGCTACTATCACACTTAACACTTTGCTCACCAGCAATCCAGAGCGTACTTGTCCACCATTACCGAGGGTGCACGCAAAATTGTATACATTGACATCGCCGTTTTTAAAAATTTGTATATTTCGATCTAGCGCAAGAAAGCCTTGAAACTTTCTATGTGTTGTAACGACTGTTTGCACTTTCTGAATGAATTTGAAAGCTCCAGAGATATTTCAAGTGCAAAATGCTACTTATTATAATGCTAGACCTAAATTTACATTAATTTCTATATATCATACAATATTACCTTCGACATCTCCAATATTTCTTGATAAAAACTCACCTACTAGGTCTATATCGTTATTCCCGAAGTGCCGCCATTTTGCAAGAACATAAATTCCCAGAAACACTATTTTGTAGCACATTATTGCAATGGGTATTCCCATTTTTCTGATCTTTCATAGCACATTCGTCTAGCGTCAAACTTGGTCATCAAGGTTCTGTAATTGAAATTCGATGTGTCGAAATTGGTCAGCAAAATGTTAAAGAATCTCCAAATCTCAGAGCCCAGATATGTCATTAAATAGCTGTGAACATAAAGTATGTACTCAGAAAGCTGTTTTCAGTACTTTTCCTTAACCAGTCAACTCCCAGTCTCTTGATGCCTTAAATGCAAATCTCTCTGCTCTCTCATTTCTAATTATGCCAGTATATCTTGAACAGTAGATCTATGATACCTCAGAGTTTTGATGTAGCTATAGAATGTCATCCACTCATAAAATAACACATGCCATTTTGTTTCTACCAAAACATGGACTATGAGTCTGACAAATGCTGAAGTCGGATGTGTTAGGCCGAAAGGCGCAGATATCGCAGCAATGCTGTAAACCATGACACAACGCATTCCGTTCTCCGGACTACATCCTGCTAATTTGCAGGAGTTTGAGAACGAACGCAGAAGAAGTCTGACACAATAATTGCCTTTAGTAAATAGTATCAAGAGCCATTAGAGGGCTGAGTAACCACCTCTACTAGCTTCCTCATACTGAAAGTTGTTATTTGTGTGTTACACAGTCATTACTCTTATGTGATACCTCAAAGTTTTGATGTAGCTATAGAATGTTATCCACGCATAAAATAACACATGCCATTTTGTATCTACTAAAGCATGAATTGCGATTCTAACACAATGACTGCCTTTAGTAAATAGTATCACAGAGCCATTAGAGAGATGAGTAATTACCTCGACTAGCACCCTCATACTGGATGTTGTTATTTTGTGTGTTCCACTGCAATCAGGGATGACTCTAGCACTAGCTATAAAACCCCAGTCAGATTTCTCACAATAGTGTGCAACTACCACAGACTATTGACATTATTAGTTATGTCATCTTCACATAATCCAGTGAGACTTGGGCATGAGTGGCAGAACTTGAGAAACGTCAAGAGCTTTGCACTATTTCTGCAGAATATGATATGAAGATTATCCTAAAGCTCCACAATATCTGTGTTTAAAGACAAATGGATAAGACTGCAAATACTCTACAGATGTGCATTATTCTTCTGTGTTTGTTCTCAAACTCCTGCAGATTAGCAGGATGTAGTCTGGAGAATGTAATGCATTGTGTCATGGTCTACTGTTTCTAGGCAGATGTTATAGTTACAAAGTTATAGTTAATTTTTCATCTTGTTTTTTTTTAATAGTAATTCCATGCTTTGTTATACATCCTGTATAGGACAACTGCATTTCAAATACAGTAATTGTTCTATGGTACTATAGCAATTTATGTGATTGTTCTGATCACATAACACTCAATGAAAGCTGCCTAAATCACATGAAGATAATTACAGAAAAAACCAGAAGTAATGTCTGAAGGCAGGGAACCCAACAAAGAATCAACATAAAGATAAATGATCTACCACTAAAACAAGTCCAGGAATTTGAATACCCTTGGAGCAATTTTACAGATGATGGAAGAATGGAAAGAGAAATCAAGACAAGAATTCAAGGTTCATACGAGTAAATGGGCCTACCTCTTTTGCGGAAAGTGAAACTAAATTTATGAAAAGCGTTTCAGCTATTATTTCTATAACCACCTTCCTATAACCACCAATCAATTAGGAGTGGGGAAAGGTGGAGGTATTTCTTTAGGAGGGTTGTATGCATCAGACTCTCAGTTGGTGGTGGCCAGATCTTAGCATCTGACAGCAGTCCTCATGATTATAACAGATGTACTACATGTTTATTGGCTGCTGGTAACCCCAATAAACTTTTGATTATGTTAGCCATTTCTTATCTGCCAGCAGTCAGTGACATCACAGAATTACACAAAATTTGTGTTCTGTGCAGATTTTATAAATAGTTGGTAAAAAGCCTGTTGTTTACCACACAAGAATTGAATTCAAAAAGCCAACTATGTAAAGTATGAACTTAACTTTTAGTATAATACATTAATATTCTGATTGCTGTTCTGTTTACAGTCATGCCGGCTTACACTCACAGATCATCAGTGGCTTTGCTAAAGGTGCTGACTACAGGCCTGGTCAGAAATTTACACCAGGCACAAACCAGCACTCTTGGAATGCAGTTTATATCTACGGCACTTGGTGTCTTGTTGATGCTCATTGGGCTGCTAGACGTATCATTGGAAAGCAGGCAACTACTGAGGACTTCCATTACCAGCTAGATGAGTATGTTGTCTTTACATGTGATTGTTAATGAATATGGGAGTATGGATTAGCATACCCACTTGCATCAAAATTATCTATTGAATTAGAGTAAGCTACATTCAATAAGAATGATAAGTTCTCATATGTACCATAGAGGAAGGCTAAACAAAATATAAGAGTATGACCAGGACAGTGCGGTAGATTTTCTCAGTATAGTGCAAATCTTCAAAATTGCAGCTCCCCTTAAAATGTTTTTCTTCTAAATGCGCCCCTTACATGTATGTTGACTTCGCCTCCCTGCATCATAGCACAGCATGGTCCTAAGAATGACAATTTAAAAAAAGAGTAAGCCAAAGCTGCCTACTAGATCAGAAGCAGACTTGTCTGAGAAGCCAATAGTGATGTCTGGTCTAGGAAAGAGGTGGTCTCCTACTATTCGTATAGGGTCCCACTGAATTTTTAAAATCTCTGTGTACATGCCATACCTGATTGTGGAGGTGTCATACCTTCTGACACTCATGGAATATACTTTAAATTTGGAATCCAAGGTAGTGTAATATTAAGTCATTCACCTGCCGACCAACAAAACCAGGTTTTGAGTCCACTACTTTATTTTCATAGTTTGAAATAAAAATTATTCTTATGGTTCACCCAACCACCAAGAGCTATGGTATCAGAGTTCATGTTCTGGAAAGGTCGAGGAATGGCACCATCACAAGTACAATAGGTGAAGTTAATCAGGCAGTTCTTAATCAACTCTGATGGCAGTTGAGCACTTATGGACAACCATGTGCTATGATGTTTATATTTTACTTTAAATTGTAATAGTAAATATTATTTTATAAGACAATGAGTGAAAGTGAATTTATCATTATAGCTTTCTCCTGATAGAATTCATATAATGATTATATTTTATTTTGTTGCTTACTAGGTACTTCTTTTTGCCTGATCCACACCAGCTGATTTATACCCATTTTCCTGATGACAGTCAGTGGCAGCTGTTGGAACGCCCTGTCACTCTGGCAGAGTTTGAAGCAATGCCTCACATGAAACCACAATTTTTCAAATATGGTTTAGAGTTTGTCACACATCGTACAGGAGTCATCCATAGTCGTGGTGAGCTGCACATTCGTCTACGATACCCCTCAGACAAGATTGCTGTGGCCTTCAACTTCACTATTCAGTTCGAAGATGGAAATGAAGAGTACAAAGGTGTGAAGTTAAACAGATATGGTTTGCAGGAGAGCTCAGGGAGAATTGCATCTTTCTCTCTCCGTTTACCTGTTCAAGGTTCTTACATTCTATACATTTATGCCAAAGAAGACACCCCAGAGAACAAAGACAGTGTTTATGCACAAGTCTGCGAGTACAAGATTGACCAGGAGTATGTTCCAACACCTATCCCAGAACCATATCCACCTTGTTCATACCTAAACTGGGGAGCAGGGTCTGCTTTCTTCAGATATAATTTGAGCACTTATCAACAATCAGCCACCATGCACACATGTGAGGGCAAGGTTGAATTACAGGTGAGATCAAATTACACATGTAAGAAGATTTACCTTTACCCACAAATTTGGAATATTGCATCACAATTAGTAACTAGACAAATTTCTAAATATTTTTTTTCCTGTTTAGTTGTATGAAAAAAGTGGGTTGTAAATTTGTTGCAGTTAAAAGATATCAGTGGGAAAAATTGCTAGCATATTAAATTAAGACATCACCATTTGTCTATGCATTGTTTGGCTTTCGTGATTTTTTTAAAGCAATATCGATGTTCAGTACTTTGAGCAGTTTACCTGCAGCTGAATTTGAACATGTTACCTTGAGCTTCTGTACTTCCTCTAAGCTTGAGGAAAGAGAATATGGAAAGAGGAATTCAAAATGAAAAATTGCATTTATAGTAGTATATTAACGCACTTTAGTTTAATTCTTATACACATTCTGGTTTTTTTCAGTTTCTTTGTGATGTTGATGGTTTGTTGTTTTGTTACAGTGTTAGCTATTCACTCCAATACTCAATGTTTATTTCACACACGCATTCTCAAACTCTCACTGGATCTTTCTAGTAGTAGGACAATGGTCCTACATTTCTGGAAAGGTATAGTCCAGAGAAAAAAAATGAATTATGTTGCTGCTTTATTTGTGTTTATGACTTAACACATTCAATTTTGGCTGTAAGATTGTATTTATTTTTCAAAATCTTGATATCAAATAATGTGTTTTATGGATTTAATGA
Organism: Meghimatium bilineatum; assembly: GCA_034231615.1. Lineage (NCBI taxonomy): Eukaryota > Metazoa > Mollusca > Gastropoda > Stylommatophora > Philomycidae > Meghimatium > Meghimatium bilineatum. The sequence continues at coordinate 37,764,816 of CM067299.1, read as the reverse complement.
ATTATATATAGCTCTATCTATTATCGCAGCCTTTTCATGGTTTGCAATCAAACGATATATCGTGGTCCAAAATCCCACCCCAGCAGTCCCCAAAAAATAAGATGATTCAGCCACTTCTGTAGCGTGAGAGAGGATCAGATTGTGTGATGGATAAGCATAAAAAACAAAAGAACCTGGAGTCCAGACCCTTGGACAGACCTAGTCAGATAAGAGGACATTAGATAGTCCTTGAGGGACAGAGGATTGGAATGAAATGAAACCAAGATCAAAATGGTTGATATGATTATCAGGCACTCGCATCCAAACTCCCAAGCCTCATAGTAGAAGGGTATAGATTAAGTAAGTATGTCGCCCGTGTGTTGCCAGGGCCCGAAAGGGGAACAAAGAATAGCAACACTGTTTACCTTCCATGCATGTCATAAAAGGCGACTAAGGGGGTTATGGGATGGAGTTGGCTGTCCATCCCATATAGGATCAGTGACCCAAAGCCATGCCAAAGTCGGATGTGTCAGGCCGAAAGGCGCAGATATCGCAGCAATGCTGTAAACCATGACAACGCATTCTGTTCTCCGGACTACATCCTGCTAATCTGCAGGAGTTTGAGAACGAACGCAGAAGAAGAAGAAGAAGTAAGTATGTTTCTTCCAACCATTTTTTCTTCTAATTATTTGCAAGCTCATGATGAACGAAAGATTTTCATATACAATTTGTACTAAAGCTGCTATCAAATTGCAATTTCAGGTCAAGATTTCCACCAGCATGCAGTTCATGGCTAAGTTAAAGAGCAATCAATTCAGTGATTCAGAACTTGAAGGTTATGTCCTGCATAGAATTGTAGGCAACACTGCTTATTTCAATGTTAGCTGCCCTTGCAGAGGAGAATATGGTCTAGAAATTTATGCTAACAACCCAGATAAAGAGGGTAGCACTTTGTACCATGTGGCTCAGTACTTAATTCTTTGTCAGGAGGATGTTAAGGTGAGTTCATAGGCAGCATTTAGCTAGCATAACAGGCACTTCTAAAGACACAACGAGCAGAAAAATATATATGAGCACAACACATAATGTCTAATGTAAGGATGGATGTTATTGTAGATATTTTTCTATGTTCTGAGCTTGATACCGTTTTTAAAGTCAAAACATCAGTTCTGTGGGAGGGTTCTTCTTCTGCGTTCGTTCTCAAACTCCTGCAGATTAGCGGGATGTAGTTCAGAGAACGGAATGCGTTGTGTCATAGTTTTGGCACCTTTTGGCCTGACACATCCAACTTCAGCATGGCTTTGATCCACTGACTCTAATGGGATGGGACAGCCAACTCCATCCCATAACCTCCTTAGTCGCCTTTTACGACATGCGCTGAAGGTAAACAGTGTTGCTATTCTTTGCTTCCCTTTCGGGCCCTGGCAGCACACAGGCTTTTAGTGATGCGCAAAAATGTCAATATCATTTTTTTTAATGTTTTGCTGATTTTCTTTCTCCTATATAAGTGCTACCAGCATTTTTCAGCCTGAATGAACTGCACCTAGTTTTTTCTTTTGTATATTGTTCACTGCCTTACTTCTAATATTGTTGTGTTCATTTTATTTCTCTACTATGATGTACCTGGTAATTTGTTTTCTTATAATTGCTCAAGATTGTATACTGTTTCTAATATTTGTAAATATATTGTTTCGTTTACTGCATGAGTTCTCAAAGTCCTCCAGATTAGCAGGATGAAATATGGAGAATAGAGTGTATTGTGTCATGATTTATAGTTTAGTTGCAATATCTATGTCTTTTGGCCCAACACATCCAATATTAGTATGGCTTATGGGTCACTTTGATCCTCAACCTAAAATAGCCTTACTTTCTTCAGCTTTCTTAACTCTTATCTTTTATACATGACATATGTTACCTTTAGGGGTTACACACATGAGGTTGCTTCTGTGGATATCACCAATGGCCCACTAGATAAACCACCCATGCAACAGAAAACCTTAGTAGATGATATGCCATTATATTGAGGATCTCTTATGGAAGCTTTGTAGCATGTCATCTATACAATTATAGACCCTATCACGTCTGAGTAGAAGGCTCCTTCAATAGGCATTGCACTAAGCCAAAAGCTGAAGTCTCCTGGGTATGAAAGAAAGCTCAGGAAAACCACCTCACTGCACATAGGAAGTAAGAGTTAATCGCTCATAATTCCTGGTGTTCTCAAACAATGCATGACATACATTTCTGTAAAGTAGTGTTCTCAACCTATCTAGTATTGTTCGTGTACTTACATCTCCCTTCGTCTGCATTCACTCTCTGATAGTCAACACACATTTTAATGTGATTTCCACCAAGGAGCATGATATACACTGTGCTACCATTTGATTTGCATGTAGGTGTAGTACATCCTATTTTGGCATACTTGTAATTCAGAAGAGCTTCCCTGGCCTCTTGTTGTTTGACCATCACAAGTGATGATGACCATTTGTTATATCCTCTTTTTAAATTCAGGTTAGAATTATGTCCTTGATTATGAGTTTGTAGATGGCTAATAATCCCTATTCTAGCCGCAAATGTCCTTGATTATGAGTTTGTAGATGGCTAATAATCCCTATTCTGGCCGCAAATGTCCTTGATTATGAGTTTGTAGATGGCTAATAACCCTATTCTGGCCACAAATGTCCTTGGACAGTTCAGGCATGAGATGATCACTGTAGAAAGTTTTTGGTCTACCAGTGGCTTTCTAGCTACTCTCTGCTGCTGAACTGTTGCATTTCACAAAATGCTGTGGGATTTTTTTACTGTAGAGCACTATGTAGCTCTATTTTTTACAAGTTCTTTGCATGTATCTTGGTCTGTTTTAAAGGATTTCAATGTCTTTAATGAGTCTTTGTAGCACTTCTTTTGGTCACCATGAGATTGTATGCCCTGCTGCAACTCACAATAGGTATCTGTGCCACATGATGATCTGGCATATGTTCCAGGCGACTTGCCCAATGAATCTGTGTCGGCATCAGAGTAGTGTCAATGCTAGGGATACCAGATCTGGCAAAGACATTGGTATGCAGAATCTTTTCTTGCCATTTGATGTTTAATAACTTTTCTGAGACAAGTTGTGACAGTGATTGAGTTTCCTCACATGTTGTCTTTACAGAGTCCATGTTTCACCAACGTATAACAGCACTGTTTGTACCACTATAAACTTACAGCTTAGTCTGTGGATTAATACCATATCTATGCCACACATTTTAGTACAATCGTATTTCCTTAGTCTATGACACTATGACAGCCACCCTATCTGTCATCAGGCAACGGATGTGTATCAACTCTATGCTATGATAGTTTTATCACCCACTGTGCCCTTGGACTTTACAAAATATGTTCCTGGGTAGTGGCCTCCGAGAGATGGTAAGCAGGGATTTGGGATGACTGTCTATCTCAAATGAGGCGTTCTTCTGCCAGTGAACTAGTCTTGTGTGATTGAACAGCCCATTACCCTTGGGTACTGAATCTTTCTCATCTGTGAACCTGGATTCAGAATAGGAAATGCTCTACAGTAGAGTTTGTGCAATAAATTCTCAGTCTACACTGCCCGGACACATCCATAAAGCATTAGATTGCTTCGCATGAGCGTTGAAGCAGTGTACCCGAGGAGGTGCTTTTAGGATCTTGGTTATCTGCTAACCCTAGGATTGTAAGAGAGCAATACATAATTTTTTATTCATAAACTTACTCTAATTAAGACATTGTACCATGTTTTGTTGATAATTGGTTATTGGCTAGAATTAAAGACTATTGCACTCCAGACAAGCACATAAGTGATTAGTCTTCCTCTGATCATTCTGCCCTCAGGTGCCTTGTCCTACTCATACCAGATACAAATTTCTTCAATTGCAACCTAAAATCATCATCTGTCTTATCCACATTCAGTAGATGCTCGACAAGCAGTTTGAACAAACCTTCCGGATCCTTTTTGATTCATAGATGCATTTAAATCAACGATCTGCTATGCTATTACCATAAACGTCAGCATATCCAGGATAATGGATCGATATGATATCCTGTAGGTTGGATGCAATGATTGATATCCACTTTCATCTGCATTGTTGCTAATTACTTTCAGGTAGTGCTTACTCTGAGGTTATAGCTTTCTGTATTTGTTCTATTATTTAACCGCATGCATGTTTTTATTTGATACAGGTGGAGCCACTGCCTACACTTCCACATGGCTACCTGGGCAAACAACAGAGGTTTGATGAGTTTGGTTTATCTTGTGTGTCACATGTTGATCCAGTCATTCACCTGGATGTCAACACTGTCACAATTGCCATGAAGGCTGCAATTCCCATGCGTGTCACTGCTAATCTTATCTCTGTTGATACGGATGAAGAGTTTCCAGATTTTGTTTTCTCCAACTGCCTGGGCACACAGATTTCATTTATTGTGAATCTCCCACACACTGGTTACTACAAACTGCAGATCTATGCTATGCCCCAGGCTGATCCAAGTCAGCAACTACCTGGAGTTTTCAACTATCTGATCAACTGTAAAGCAGTCACTCAGGTATACAATGAATTCATTTTTGTAAATACTAAAATCTGCTGTGGATAACAATCATATTTGATATTTTCTTACTCTGAGGTTTAATAAGATGTATAAAGTTAAAATACTTGGGAAGCATATTTACAGTGGAAGATGTGCAGGAGAAATTGAAAGATGTCAAAAAGCAAGTGCACTGTTGTGCATATCAGCTGCCACCATGTTTTCATTATAATATAATTTCTGAAATGTATAAGTGAAGGGGTGTGTGTGTTGTTGTGGGCCCTTGTGGCCTAACACAATCTTGCACATTAATCTCCATAGTGTAAGGGTTTTGTATAAGGCCAACAACCTCACCATCCTAAGGACCATAATTGAGGTGACTATGGATGAGACAAGCTATTTGTTATGGAATCTTGTATTGCAATCACAATTTAAACAATCTCAGAATCATGAATTGTATGGTGCCACAGGGACCTATGTGAATAGTTCTAGCAAAAGCCTGAAAGACATTTACTTCCTTGCTTTTAAAGTATTGAGAATGTGTCATAAACACAGAATGTATGACGCAATGTACTATGTGACGTCAGACGGCACTGCAGAAATGGAATGATGAATTCATCTCTGTAGGCTTTAATATGACTATTAATTATGACATATCTATAGAAACTTAATCTTGCATAGAAAATATAGGGAAAGAAAGTAAAACTTCATGGGCATCTCATGAGAACAGTGCTTAGTCAGTTTCCCCCACTGAAGATGGACATGGTGGGCCATTGCACAAATAAACAGCGACACAGCGCATTTTCATTCTTGGGACCACATCCTGCTGGAAATCTAGTAGGACAATTGTCCTTCCACAAGTGAGATTCAGCAGGAGTTTGAGAATGAAAACTGAAAAAGTCACGTTTTCTACTGTAGTTGAATGTTGCATTTGTGAGCACAAGGAAGGCTAAGAAGCAAACATATAAACAAATTACAGTAATCCTACAAAGGTTAATAATGAAATGACTCAATTGAGATAATGGCTTAAGCTTACCATCAAAAGTAGGAAATGGTTTAAAGAAAAATAAGTAAAATGTATGTTATGGTTTACAGTTAGATGAGAGAATTATTCACATATCAGAAGAGATTATATTATTCATATATCAGAAGAGATTATGGTGGTAAGATTATCTCAATAGTGTCATCTAATCTCCAGATTTGTGCTATTTCCAGATTGTGTGCACATGTTATTTGACCTTCTCTTCTACTCCTCAGGAGCTTGATTACAAATTTATTATATTATGAATATAGCTTTCTTCTTATTCAGTATTCATTCTCAAACTCCTGCTAGATCTCTCTTGTAGCAGGACAATAGTCCTACTAGACTTCTGACAGGATGTAGTCCAGAGAATGGAAGTGCATTGTGTCACTGTTTTATTTGCGCCTATGGCCTGACACATCTGACTTCTGTGGAAATATGGCTTTATGAACTGGGAATGCTGCACTGTTTAGGCTTCAACTTGATTTTTCCCTATATATTCTATGACAATCTAAATAATCCAAGATATGCTGATGATACAGTTCTGATATGGAAGCAAAGCATGAACAGTAAACAATAGTGCCGAAGATAGGCTGGAGGTAACTGAGATGTGGTTTTTAAGAAGAATAAGGAAAATTCCACGAATATCTAAGAAAACAGAAGTAGAAGTTCTTAGAGATGCGGAGTAAAACGACAAATAATGGTGAAAATTAGAAACAGACAATCAAGATTTTTAGGGCATGAAATGAGAAAAGTAAAATAGTGAACATTTAGTAACCACTGGAAAGATCAAGGGGAGAAGAGACAGAGGAACTAAAAAAGGAGAAATTTCTGGATGGGTTGTCACTGTGGCACAAAAAGAAGTCACTAACTGAACATATTAACAACACAGGAGACAGAGAATTGTGGAGAAGCATGATCGCCTATGCCACTCGCCATGGCACTTGATTGATTGATTGACATATAGTATAGGTAAAAGAAAGTATCTCATAATTTTATAACTTGATATTTGCTTGCTTTCATGTATGAACTTCTTTCAAACAGGCTGTGTTTCCATTCCCGAAGCAGTATGCCCAATGGAAAGAGGGCTGCTTCATGTATGAGCCTGGTGTTATACCCACCAACAGAGGTCCCCATGCTGATCAAGTCAAACTTGATCGACTCCCAACCAAAATCAATTTTCGAGTCATCATTCCCAAAGCTGGGGCTGTGGCTGTTGTAGCTGATCAACAGTGGACACATCTTGACAGAATGCAGGTAAGATGAATTGCATATTAAATTGCCTGATATTGTCTGCACATAAAATAAGATTTATAAAAAATATATATCTGGAGTATGATACCTTTGAGAATATACAGTTGTTTACATATAATATATCAACGTAAGTACGCATGGGTTACGTCTGTGGATATCATCAATGGTCCACTAGACAAACCACACATGCAACAGGAAACCTTAGTAGATGACATGCCATTATATTGAGGCTCTCTTATGGAAGTTTTGTAGCATGTCATCTATACAATTATAGACCCCTCTGAGTAGAAGGCTCCTTCAATAGACATTTAATAAGCCGAAAGATGAAGTCTCCTGGGTATGAACGAGAGCTCAGAGAAACCACCCTACTGCACATAGGAAGTAAGAGCTAATCACTCGCAATTCCTAGAGTTCTCAAACAAACAAACAATATCAACTTAAGTGCAGGGATCTGGATATGAATCAAGAATATGAGCTAGAATATGGATCAAGAGCATGTACTTGAAAAAAATAGATTAGCTAATTCCCATCTACAAGCTCTTGACAAGCTACAAAATCAAACACTTCACCTTATCACAGGTGTCATGAAGACCTCTCCAATAAATGAAATGGGAAAATATTACAGGCATCACACCTTTATTATACTGGCTGGACATTAAGACAGATTCATGCAGAAAGGTACAGAAGCATGCCAGCACGCCCAATGTGCAAAGTCAGGGCAGGTCATATGTATTATTAGTAGTTTAAAAAAAGGTAAAGTAACCCATAGCATTTAGTAATGCAGCAGGGGTGTGAGATGTTAGTGATCTCACATTTCAGTGGATCTGCTATATGAGGGCGGTAGCTATCTCCTCTCCCTCGCAGTCTTTACCTCCCAGATTAATTTGGTACTCATTTAAGGCTGGGTCGACCCGGGAGCCGTTGTGATCTGAAAAACATTTCTATCTCAACTGGGGAATGAACCCAGGACCACTCATATGCAAAGCCAGTGCGCTATCCACTGCACTATGCTGCCCCCGAAAAATTAGTAGTACAGTTGTTCCAAACTGCTTCAGGCACTCCTGCATCACATCCGGTGCCATCACCACGTTTTATGTGATATTTTTTGCAGTCATCAATGATCTTATTATCGAATGCTTAACCAGATGAGAATACACATACAATCTATCTTATTTCTATGCAGGGTGACGAATGGGCAAAAGTTGTTGATGTGACAGGCTTGTATGGCAGAGGCGCCAAGTTGACCCTGAATGCAAACTTTAGTGGTGACAAGACAAGCTACTCTACTGTACTTGAATACACCTTCTGAGCTTTTACTTAACCATGAATGTCCTCATTTATGGTATTGATGACAGAAATTGTATACCATATTTTCAGCCATAACTCATAAAATAGTATATCATAATTTTTACTGTAGAGCACTTATATTCAAACATGCTAAGTATATATATATAGGTTCAAATTTATAGTGAATTATATCATCTTTAATGCTTTTCTATTGCTAATGCTTCATTTACTCTTTCTTAAATTGTATAATTTACATTGTAGTTTTACTTTGGATACTGTGTTGCGTATATCTGAAAAGTTTAGTAATTGCACATAGGATGTATAATAATCCCATTTGTTTGATACATATGTTCTTGCCAGTTAAACCAGTGAGACACAGGAACATCAGCATGTTTACCTTCCAGCTTTTGTTAGGGGAGACTAGGCATATATTGGTCTTCCCAGAGTACTGTGGGATTTTTTTCAGTAACTATTAACTATTCTATTTTTAAGATGCAAATGGGAATTCATTTGTAGTTTTAATTTTTGTATTCTTGAATTTTGAGGAACTTAATTAGGGTATGATTGATACAGTGATCCAGCTGTAATGGTTATTTTGGAGCTACGGAGTTATGTGCTATGAGTAGTACTCTCGGCAGGTGGCATGCCACTTCGTTGAGTGATGGAGTAGGAAACCCAAATGCAGTGAAGTCAATCCTGTACAACTTTTTAATCCCTTTGCAAAAAAAATTTTTTTTTCTCTTTCACTATTTCAGAGGTAGGCAACCTTTTATAGTGAGTAGAACAAATTGAGCTTTCCTAATGTGGTATTGGAGACCAGTAAGGTTTTTTGCATTTTTTCAGTCCTTTGGAGCTTCTAATAGAGTGTCATGAGCTCAGGGACAAGGGTATGTAGTACTGTGTGTGTAAAAAATTGCCATAATTTATTGACAGCTCTATTGTTAATATTTCTATGTGGCAGACTAGTCATGCTTTTCTCTGCATGTCTGTAAGAATCACAGAGTATATCAACAAACTTCTCATATTTTATTTTCCATTGCTTCTTTATTTTAACTGAATCATATCCTGTTTTAGGTCATCGTTTCTTCAACTGTTGTTGAATTTTTAGGCACCATCAACACATTGCATCACTAATGCAAAGCTTTCCAACCATGAGCAAGTTTAGTTTATGAGCTGGACTCAATAAATCACTCTACCAAAGAACCAACAATTTCTTGAATTATTCCTAATTTATTCTTAATGTCTTTAGTTGTTCCCAACAATTTCATTTATATGTGCTCATTTCTTTATAAAAAGTTTTTCAATTTAAAATTTGTTGTATTTCTTTAAAAAAATATCATCACATGTTTTCGAGTCATCTAAAAGTGTTCATTATATCAGTTTAAATTTTATAATTTGGGCAAATAAATTCCCTTTAATTATTCAGTACTGATTATTTTAAGAACGCACAATTTTAGTTTTTATTCATTCTAAAATTTGTTATCTGGACATTATTACAGTTTCATAAACATTTATCAATTAATCTTATTTATACACCTGTACATGAACAACAATCACAAATGTATGTTTCGCTGCAAAATTAATGTAAAATAATAGGTATCACAAGGAAATTCAAACTTGCGAAACTACTTAGTTGTTAGACTTGGAAATACGTCAGTGTAGAGCATTTGTTGTGTAATGATTTCAATCACAAATTTAAGGGGGTTTATTTTCCGTTATGTTTTCCAATCCTAGTCTATCCAGATAATTTTAAAAAAAAAAAAAAGCCACCCGGCTGCGTTTATGAAAAATTTGAAGTAAACACTGAAGCTAATGTGTGAGCATTCCAATATTAATGCTTTGAGCAAACTGAAAAGGATTTATCACCTAAATGGTGCCTTGAACACAGAGGTAAATTCTAATTATTGAAAATGGTTGCCTAATTTCTAACAAATTTGAATTAATTGCTGAAGATACTATGTAAATGTTCTAACTCTGATGCTTTAAGTAAATTGAAAGAAATATTTCACCTATAGGGTGCCCTGAATACAGATACATGGATTATGAACTGTTTTATAGGATATTGTAGCACCCTGTAATAATTTGCAAGAATAAACTATAGACAGTAGACAAGGAAATATATATTCTTTCACTCATGTTTCAACGTTTTGTGTGCGGATATTGGTTGAAATATGCATTTAATGAAGATGTGGTAGGAAGGTTGGCACATGGAATTTGTTGCTCAATCTTGTAGATGGCCAAAGTGCCCACAAAAGTTGCTAAAGTTGGATCATATCACATTCAAGCTGTAAATGACAATGCAATGCATTCCATTGTCTGGACTAAATCCTCAAAACTTTTTCATTTATTATCCCAAATTATATTTGTGCTGATATGACCCCTGCGAGGGGGGGAAAAACATGTCTACTTTCAGCTGAAATCTGACCACTTTACATCACCTTTAACATGTCACCACCCAAAGTAAACTATCAGCAAAATAAAATATTACAATAAAATAATATTTGCATCTCAATTTATATAAAATAGTATGTTTATATAATAATTTTGTTCACCTTCATTATCCCAAAATTTTTAATTTTTCCCCCATTTTGGGGTAATTTAATTTGGTTCCCTGACCACTGCTCTAGACGTGTGAGAAAAATACAGAACTGCTACTATAGGAAATATTTTATATTTGTTCTACATAAGTGTATTAGTTACTATATAAGTTTATATAAGCATAATTATTTAGCTTTCAAGCTTTGTATTGTAAGTTAAATACACATTTTTAAAGAATGTGTTCAATGATACATAGAGAAAAGTATGTGAGACATCTTTTTTCTTTTTTTTTTGAGATAGATAATAGTATAGCCTTGAAGACCTACTTGGCATTTTTTTAAATGTTGTTATTTCTCAGGACTTGCTGGATAACTTTCTTGGTAAAGCTTGTAATGTTCTTAATATATTTATATACTTCTGTTACTTTAAAATGCACTTAATAGATTTGAAATGTCCTAGATTGTTATGAAAGGTTCTTGGTAGAATTGAAACATGATTTGTTCACAATAAAGAAAATGGACTTAGAATACTCTAATTTGTGTAAGAAATATAGTTTGTAGTGGTTTTGTATTTGATGTAATTTTTGCCATAAGATTTTGTGGGTTTCTTTTTTAAAAGATCATGCAAAATGATGTTGACAAATGGAGCATGATGTAGATAGAATAGGTAGAGAAGAAATAAATTGTTTAGAGTAAGTTTTATCTTGTAGTTTGATACTGATGCTATACATATTCTGTTTAGTAAACTGTTGCTATTTCTTTTATATGCACATTCTATCAATAAATGCTTCCTCACTTTATTTCATTTGTGTTCATTGTTTCTCTGTGTAAGAGAAATTGTGATGTTTGTTATTTCATTGAGTTTAAGTGGCATTTGTTGTTTCAGATGATCTCAGAGAGTGGAGTTTGTTGTTTTAGTGTGTCAGAGAGTTGTCTTTGTTGTTTCAGAGAGTGTGAGAAGGTGGTCTTTATTTCAGTGAGTTTCAGAGGGTGGTGTTTGTTCTTTCAGAGAGCACACAAGGAAAGTGAGTTATTTGTTGTTTCAAATAGTGTGACAGGTGGTGTTTCAGGAAGTATAAGACAGTAACTTTTGTTGTTTTATCAACTTGTTTTGGTAACACTAATAGACCTAGCTAATTTTGTTATTTTGATATTTTCCCTGTGTTGCCACACATTTCCTATTTAGGGTTGTCATCTGACACAACTTTTATCCCTTGTCTATCAAAGGCTTGGTCTACATGAAACTGACAATAGTTTCACCTTTAAAGACTAATGATCATCAAACTCGAGTTATGTTCAGGGGATTTAACACTGCTCACTTGTACACTAATTATCCCCCTTTAACGTTTAAAATTATGTCCTCTTTTATGTGTTCTTCCATGACCAGCATATATTATGACCATATTCTTGTTCGCTCTCTGAGTGAGCGATTGCATATATGAATATACATGTACACAACTCTTCATATATACATTTTTCTTTGTGTACGTATCTATCTATGTTCCTTCATCGCCGAACACAGTGCATAGGGAAGAAACAAGAGCTATCCTGTTCGAGAGATGTGGTACTACTGTGTGTTGTTAAGACCCATACTCATACCATCTTTGATGGTTGTTCTGCAAAGTCTCTCTTGGTCTTTTTCTTTTGCCATCTGGTATCCATTTTAATGGTTGTAGTGGCAGTCTGTTTTCATTCATTCTAACTACATATCTGATATAAGTCCATCGTTTTTTTCTTATTGTTGTAGAAACATATTGCTATTTGGTGTCTTCTCTTCCTTGCATGTTTGAGGAAGTGATTTCTTGAATGAAACCTCAACACCACCATCAATGAAACAGCAGCATATACAACTATTAACTCTGTATAGTTTCTTTGCTACTTCGTGTTATCATTTCATGTATCATGTTGAGCAACTATATCAGACATGCGGTTGCATCTGTGGGTCTTACCAATGGCTCACTAGACAAACCAGCTATGCAACAGAAAACCTTAGTATAGATGACATGCCTTTATATTGAGGTTATCTTCTTATAGAAGCTTCATGGCTCATCATCTATACAATCCCGTAGTCGTAACCTTCGATAACAGTTACTATGTTGTTCCGGCAGACAACGTTGTGCTTGAACTAGTTACGAGCATGCCGTGGGTGAGCAGAACAACAAAGAAACCTGTCGCAAGGGCCAGAGTTGTGCCCTGATGTCGACGTCTGTTTCGGCAGCATTAGATTGGCTGCTGGAACAGAGGGCGGAGCACTTATGGGAATGCCCCACGTGCTGTGAAGCCAGTTTCTAATCAAGAATCAATCAGACATAGAAAGTATCAATATTTGTGTTTATGTTAGGACAATTGCACTTCGCAAGCCTCAGTCCTACAAGCCCTTGAGAGACTGCCAGATTTGAAAGAAGCCATAAGAGAATTGAGCGTTCAAAGAAGAGTATTGAAATTGTGGATACCAGCTCATTGTGACATACTGAGAAATTAAACAGTATATATGCCAGCAAAAGAGGAAACAACACAAAGAAAATACAACCAAGCAAGCAATAATCAAGAAAAGAAGACCACTCAAATGTCAATTCTGGCAATCTCGAAGAAGTAGAACAAGTGATAATTTTCAGTATTAGTACAGGACACAACAGACTCGACAGTCACTTACATAGACTGAAGCTAGTTCCAGCACCTTTGTGCTTATGTGGAAAGGCACCACAGAAGGCGGAAAATATTCCACAGGACTGCAGTACACTAAACCAGCTGAACACTAGCCCACAATGTAAACATTCGTCAACATTCTTCACTTGTTTATCAGCTCGTTCACACAGTATGTTTATCAGCTCGTTCACACAGTATGTTTATCAGCTTGTTCACACATGTTCATCACTTCGTTCACACAAGATGTTTATTTGCTCTTTCACACATCATGTTTATCAGCTCGTTCACACATGTTTATCAGATCGTTCACACAACATGTTTATCAGATCGTTCACACATCATGTTTATCAGATCGTTCACACATCATGTTTATCAGATCGTTCACACATCATGTTTATCAGATCGTTCACACATCATGTTTATCAGATCGTTCACACATCATGTTTATCAAATCGTTCATACAGCATGTTTATCAGCTCGTTCACACATGTTTATCTGAAAAGGGGAGGGAATCTGAAAATGTTTGTTGACAAGGGGAAGAAGCTGTTTGGCAAAAGTTTACGTCAACAATGTTGTTTTTATATACCCATTAATTTGGTTGAATTTGAAACCATTTTAAAAATGTGAAACAAAAAAATGCAGTTTCTGTGTACTTTATTCGCAAAGAAATTTCTTTACATTTGTTTGACATAATTAAACAGGGGAAGAGGGTCCCCCTGAATTCTTGACGGTTATTGATAAAGGGGGGGGGGGGATTAAAAGATCGGCAAAAAAAATTTGAAGTAATTTGTGGACAGCTCCTTAACGATTTCTAATCAAGAATCGAAATAGTGCTTCTTATGTGTGTCCTGTGGCAGACTTGATCTTGTGGTGTTCTTTCCACTTTGGTTCAATATCCATGTCTGGCAACGATCAATTTTTATAGCACCATGAAACAAAGATGCAGATGACGCTATTTCCCTACCACAGTTTTTTTTAATTACACATGCATAAGTCCCATTGTAAATTGGCAAGACAGACCTGTGGACTGTGTCCAGAGACTGCAGAACACATTCTTCATGTCTGTCAACTCTACCAAGGAGAGAGGGAGAAAATATGGCCTACTGAGACGGCACTATTTCCAGACCTGAGGGGTTCCATGGATGACCAGAAGCGAATCACATAATTCATTGAACTATTGGCGCTGTAACCTGATATTGACTGAAAAACAATTAAGAAGTCTGATTTTACATAGAAATGTTAAAATATTGTCTCTTATAGCGAGTATTTTTTTTTAAAAACTGACAGATCAGAAATATAACAAACGATGAAGGGATGTGAGAACGACGGAAATGTGAGCGATTGCATATAAGGAGAAAATACAGTATACACAAACTGTAGATAAGAGATTGGTTTTGGGGGTGGGTTTTCTTCTTCTTCTTTCGTTCACTTGAAACATGTCTATATCTGTAATTCTGTCTCCTTAATAAAACTCACTGTCTTTTGTAGTTCATACAGTGTCCCATAGAGTTTTGATTCCAGTGTTGTTTCCTCTGGCCAATATGTCTGCCTCAGCGTTTCATGCTCAGAACACTCTTGAAGTATATGTTTGGCACTCTGTGCTACCTGTCCACATGTACACATGGCCGTGTTGCCAATCTTGAACTTTGTATACATGTGACTGCGGAGTCGGTTGTGTCCTGTTCTGAGACGTAGAATTATAACTTATTCTGGTCTGTTCATAATATGATAGTCATCTTGTGTTGGTGTTTGTGGCTTTCTTATTGACTTGATCATCTGTTTTTTCTGATGGTAGGTGATTGGTATATCTGGTTGGTCTTCGGCAGCACCTTCCTTAGCCAGTTGGTCTGCTTTTTCATTTCCTGGTATTCCACAGTGAGAGGGTATCCACTGCATGGTTACCCTATACTGGTAAGACAATTCGCTAAGTAGTTTTTTCAAGTCTGTTAGTTTTCCAGACTGGAGAGCTTGAAGCACTGACCTTGCATCTGTCAGGAATACCACAGGCTGTAGGTCAGAGTTGGAGTTCAGCAGTTTTTTTAGCTGCCACACTAATTGCCTGGATTTCTGCATCATAATTATTGCAGAATTTTCCTGTCGGTGTTCTGATTGTATCTCTAGGCTTGTGTGGATATTCTATATATACACCTGCACCTCCATTCCTCACGGCATTCTGTGCTGACCCATCTGTGTATACTCTGACCCATATATCTTGTGGATATTCCTCATCCAGGAAACTGAGGGTGACTGTCCTTCGCTGCACACTGTTCTGTTCGTCCTCGCTTAGTATTCCTTTCACATGGGTCTGAATGTATATCGGCATTCCATGTCTTTCACTCCACGGGGTTTGTTCTGGTACAGGCCTTAAGGGGCTGTCAACTTCAGGTAGGTCTGTAAGTTGTCTGCGGAGTCATTTAGCTTGATGGATAAAGCTGCTTCTTTTCAGTCGTCCCATTGCTAGATTTTGGAATCTAGCTAGCTTCCTCCTGGCTTTTGTTGTTGCTTTGTTTATGTGCTGCTTCCATGTCAGCTTATCATCAAAAGTAACTCCGAGGTATGTGGGTTTTTGTCTTCTTTCAAGAGCTCTCCATCTATTTTGATATGACCGGCTTTTTGTTTTGGTGAGAGGGTAAAAAGTGTAGTGCTGCACTTATCTGTGTTAATGCGGACGCACCATCTATTAGCCCATAAGATTAGGGCATCGATAGCTCTTTGTATTTGTTTAGTGGCCACTGTCGCATGTTCTTCCGTGCACCAGCTCACCAGGTCGTCAGCATACATTGCCACTTTGATCCCATGTAGTAGTTCAGCAACTAGGTCATTGATGTAAACCAAGAAAAGTGTTAGTGACAGGACTCCTCCCTGGGGGACTCCATGACGTAGTAGAACTTTCTTGCTCTTGCGACCATCTAATTGTACCCTGGCTCTTCTATTATGCAGGTATGCTTTTACCCATTTGTACATTCTTGAGCTAACCCTGCAATTTCACAATTTCTTTAGGAGCCCTTCTTTCCAGACCTTATCAAATGCTTTTCTGAGGTCTATCCATGCTGCTAGTACCAGTTTCTTATCTTGGAAGGCATCCTCAATCTCTTGGGAGAGGTAGGTTGCCTGATCTTCAGTAGAGTAGCACTGTCTGAAACCTGCTTGCTGTGATACCAGAAGGTTTTCACTTTCAAGGTACCACTGCATCCTAAGATTGATAATGCGTTCCATTGTTTTGCATAGACAGCTTGTGAGGCTGATGGGCCTGTAGTTGGAGACTGTGTTGCCATCTTTTCCTGATTTGAGGAGTGGTATCTTTATTGCTTCTCTCCACGCCTGTGGTACATTACCCGTGGACCAGCTTGTGTTAAAGATCTGCAGTAGCTTTGCTCTTGCTGCAATTCCCAGGTTTCTAATCATTTCATTGGACACTCCATCAGCTCCTGAGGACTTTTTCATTTTCAATTTGGATATTGCATGCTCCAGTTCTCTCATTGTGATTGGTGCCTCCATGACTTCAGGTATAGGTTCGCCTTGTCCAATGTTTTGCTGGTTCTCTCGAACCTCCTGTTGTTTGTCTGGGCTGACTTTGATGTTATTGTCTTCTACAAAGGAATCTGCAAAGTAATCAGCTGCATGTTTACCTGTTAAAATGTTTCTATCTTTATAAAGTGTGATCCTGGTATTTCTCCCTGTACCTTCATCATTTAGTTGTTTTACAAGTTTCCATAATTTCCTAGTATCTCTTTCTAGGTTCAGCGACTCTGTTTTTTCTTTCCAGCCACTCCGTCTGGCTTGTAACTTGGCTCTTTGAAATTTAGCCTTTGTTTGCTGATATTTGTTGTGATGTTCTTGGCTAGGTCTGTTCTCAGCCTGCTGTCTAGATGTTTCCATCTCATTTTGCAGCTTTTCCAGTTCATCATTCCAGTAGGGTTTGTAGTTTTTGCGTGCCCCCCTGGGTATGGTTTTACTAGCAGCATGTAGTATACATCTATTAAATTCACTCACTGCTCTATTGATGTCTTTGTCCAAGTTCATGTCCTTAGCTAGAACACTGTTTAAATGCTGGTACATTTTCCAGTCTGCCCTCTTATAGTTCCACCTAGTGAGCGTGCTGCTGTCCTTGGTAAATTCATTGTGGATTTCCAGAAATACTAGTCTGTGGTCACTACCCCCAAGCTGCTTTCCAACGACACGTGTGATGTTCCATTCCAGGCCTGGTGAGTGGAATGCCAGATCTGGTGTAGAGGTGGTGTGCCATGCTCTCGAGTAGAAGGTTGGTGAGTCTGCTGGCTGGTTAATAAGGATGAGATTATTTGCATCCTGCCAGCTCTCAAGTTCCTCACCTCTCTTGTCGATATGATCGTAGCCCCAGCTCTGAGAGTGGCTGTTGAAGTCACCACACACCATAAGTCTCTCTTTATCTGGAATTGTGTCTAGTGCCAATGGTTTATCATTTGGGCAGTAGTAGTTCAGGAGATGGAATTCTGCACTGTCTGTTTTTAGGTGGAGCATCTGGTATTCTGCCCCTTCTATATATACTTCCAGCTGACATGCGCTAATATTGTTTTTAACAAGTGTCAGAATTCCACCCTTTCGCCTGTCCTTTCGGTCAGATCGGTAGCACTGGTAGCCTCTGATTTTGAAGGCTATGTCGCTGCTGAGGTGTGTTTCTTGGATACAGCATATATTAACTTGTTCTTCACTGAGGACATTTTCAAGTTCCAATTTTTTGCTGTATCCATCTCTTTTACTGTTGACACCCTCAGCATTCCAGTGCATTATTTTTATTGGTCGTTTAAGGTTTGTTTGGCCAGTAGCTCTATTCCCTTGCCTCCTGGCTCCTCAAGGCAATTGAGAAGGACTTTCAGTAACTGAGGTTGGGCCCTTTCGAGGTATAGGGCCCGGCACCGTCCCTGCCTGAACGTCCGCCACAGGGCAGGCACCATAACTTTTTATAGATACAGACATGTTTCCATTGTGTTTTGTGCGTGGCATCCTGATTATCTGTGCGCCTTTTGGCTGGATGCCTCCGTCTTCAGCACTCTGCTTACTTCGCCAGGACTATGGTCCTGCTCGAATGGGACTGCCCGACCAGTCTTAGTTTCCAGCCCCTGATGGCTGAACTAAGCCCCATCACCACTGCACGGTGCTGGCCTTGATGGGGGGGGGGGGGTTGAAACCCTATCCACTTGGTAAACCAGAACATGACTTTTAGTATTAGGTATGCAGCCAATAGGTGAGTACATCCTTCCCTTAAAGATTTTTCGCAAAAACAGCCATCACATTTCTCATCGAAAGAGAAAATTACACACAACCTGGTGAATGTCTTTTTAAATATGTATTTAGATAAAGCCCTCTCATTACTGAAAGCGCAACTGCGTCCCTGAGTATACATTCTCCAATCTTGATAAGATATTTCAGTGGAAACGTCAATTCGGTATATTGTTCCACGTAAAACTGTTATTTGACACTTTTATATTTGTTTTATAATATTCCCCTACCATATGGTGCACAGTTTCACTGAAATCGCACGCTCACTCACGTTTTGACACATATGGTTAAGAACGCTCAACTTCTAGCTCACGCAAGTTTTGACATATGTGAGGAATTTCTTTTCAACCACGCACAACAGTCAAATTTCTAATATCAGAGTTGTGACTCTCAACTGTAGTGGAGGTAGTTGTTAAGGTTATCCTGCCACCATGAGCCCCGAAGTAATACATTTGGTAGTTTACAAAAGTGGATTCAGTGACGTACACAACAGCTACAGACCGAGGAAGTCTGCGATTTATCATTATATGCGTTATTAAGTGACATGCCGACTGGAGCATGCAATCATGAATCGCCACTAGTCTGTATTTCTTAGAATCAAGATAGGTGTTGACTCTTTGTCAACCAAGATTTTCCCAAGCTGTTGTTCTGTCTCTCTCCTTTCATCTTGCCGTTATCACTATGTTCTCCAACTTCGCGCTAATCTCCTGACGTTGTACGTCCCCCTAAAAACAAAAAGTATTATGACATCAGTAAGTATGCAACTCCTTCGTATTTCTAAATGCCAATGGTACTCTCTGCATTCTTCTCTAGAATAAGATCTGAATGGGCTACAAAGTCTATTATACTGTCTTATTTATTGTCTAAGACTTGCATCCACCCATTAGAACTAATGTTTGCTGTTTTGTTAATATTCGTCATTTGCTATATAGTTCCACTGTAATATGTCTGTAGAAAATAATGAGAACTCGCGATCACAGTACCGACAAATATGTTCGTTTATAAACCGTTTCGACATAGTGTCGTTAAGCTTATGGATATCCGGTAAGATGATTTTCATAAATATAAATCAGTGTCACTACTAAGTCGGGGAGTTAACGTTTCAACGGTCCGAAAAGTCACTGTCAAGTCGGGGAGTTCATGTAATCATACAGTTAGTTTGTTGCAACATACAACGTCTGTCTGGTGTGTGAAATCGAAGTTCTTCATCTTCTTGGATGATTGCTGTTATGTGTTTATTAATATAAAGTAATTTTTCTCCTTTCTCATATATTTTAATATCTAGATTAAAGCCTGTACTATCGTGCAGCCAAATAACCGTGATCCGCATGTCACTGTCAGAAGAGGCAACTTATGAGGTATATACGGTTGGGGTTAGCTGCCGTATCCCATAGAGCAGAACTATTCAACTATATTTACTCAGGAGGGGGAGGGGGGGAGGCAAAATGTAGAAAATGAGGATCATCGCGGGCCAGATTTATTAAAAAACAACACATTGAAGGATTTTACCCCGCCGAAGACGGATGTGTCGGGCCATTGGCGCAAAAAAACGGCGACACAACGCATTTCCATTCTCTGGACTATATCCTGCTGGAAATCTAAAAGGGCCATTGTCCTACTGCAATAGAGATCCAGCAGGAGTTTGAGAATGAACGCTGAAGAAGAAGAAGAAGGATTTTATCTATTTAGTTTAAAAAAAACTTTATTTCATTGTTTTAGCAATAATCCGCGGGCTACTTACTAGGCCTCCGCGGGCCGCCAATTGAATAGCCCTGCCATAGAGGGTTAAAGTTAACAGGAAATATTCAAATCATATGTGTAAGGTCGAAAAGCGTAGACATGCAGCCAATTTGTAAACCAATGCACAACACATTCCGTTGTCTAGACTAAATCCATCAATCTGCAATAGCTTGAAAAAGAACGCAATAGAAGAAGTAATTTTGTGATTGTCATGTCATTGTTGAAACTATATTCCCGCCCGTGTGTTGTCGGGGTCCGGAAGGGGAGCAAAGAATAGCAACATTGTTTACCTTCCGTGCATGTCGCAAGAGGCGACTAAGAAGGTTATGGGATGGAGTTGGCTGTCCCATCCCGTATAGGGTCAGTGACACAAAGTCATGCTGAAGTCGGATGTATCAGGCCGAAAGGCGCAGATATCGCAGCAATACTGTAAACCATGACACAACGCATTCCGTTCTCCGGACTACATCCTGCTAATCTGCAGGAGTTTGACAACGAACGCAGAAGAAGAATAAAACTATGTTAATCAGTTAAGAATCAGTAACTTATCACATGTATACTGAGACACCACATCAAACATACTTGTTTGCACACTGTGTACCCAGCATACAATGGGACTGCTAATAAAATATTGACACCTGTTTCCCGTGTAGTCTTAAACCGGAGGAACTCTGTATCGTCTCGATACGGGGTTAAAGACATATATAATCTGGGTCGTTATGAACCACACCACGTTTAGCGAGAAGAAAAGGACATCTGGTTTGTTAGATTTTTCAGGACGATTTAGGAGTTGATTTAACATAGCGGCAACACTTTTATATGATTCACACCACGGCGAAGCGGTTAGTGCACTGACTTCATAACCATTTAAAGTTCAGGTTGAATTACTAGATGATCTCAATTTTTTAAAATAATAAACGCTTTGACAGATCGGCCTGCCTCGGAAAATGGGTTGCCGAAAAGAACATGGAAAGTAAAAGTGGTTGCGTGATGCTGACCTCATTAGCCGTAGTGTGTCGTTGGTTAAAAATAATATATGGGATTTAGCGTCGAATTATCTACACGTTTCCATGGGTCACGTTCCCCAAACGTCTCCACGGGTCGCATTCCCCAAATGTATCCACAAGTCCTAGTTCTCATACGTCTCCACAGGTCTTATTTCCCCAAATATCTCCGCAGAGTGAAAAGGTACATAACTTTAACTTAAGTTGACTCCATAGTCTTATGGTGTGAGAATCATCTTGAGGTCTCTGTTACCTCTAATATTTTATGGTAGTGTGTCCTGATATAACCTAATTGGACTTTGTTGTCCGCTGGTTGAAAGGTTCGCCTCTCCAAAAGAGAGGCAAACTCATTAACTACCAATTCCATAGTCTGCTCAAATGAAAATTGGTACCTCGACTTTTGAGAGGGGGAAACAACCATTCAGTCGATGAAGATGATTTAGTACATAGAGCAGTGACCAATCGCCACGTAAGATCTAACAGCAGAGTCATAACATGTACATAATTAAAAAGGAGCTTACCTCGCCACAAAAGGTACATTTTATTAAACCCAAGAAGGCTTGATTCATACGGTTGATATAGCAAACATAGACTTCTGACTTAGGTTGAAATAGTCGTGCCTCTAGTCTTTAAGCCTCCATTTAACAAAGAAACCATAGCTTGATTTAATTCTGATTCTGTTGGTGTGTTGACGAAAGTAACGCTAAAGTTTTGTAAAATAGAGCATTGAGTGCCTTGTCATATGTAGGCTAACATATTTTCTTCGCATGGGGGGGGGGGGGGGGAGACTGTCCATGAATTACGGCAACAGTTTTTACCTCCTACATCCATGCCAAGTCAAGAATTCAGGAATAATTAAGCTTAACTATGTCAAAATTAAAACAAATAAACAAAATGAGGACGTAATTACATGCATTGTTGCACATTTTGTTAGAGTAATATTACAGATTCAAATAATTTATATGATGTATACAAATAGTATTGTTGACGTATTTTTGTGTGACAACAACCCCCCCCCCTGTCAACAAATGTTAAACCCCTCAACCTCCCTCCCCAATTGTTGATGTAATTGATGGGCAGATCCTATGCGGAAGATCTGAAGATCTCATCAGTGACACATCGGACCAAATATCATGCAATAGGAAACCCCTAGTAGATGTATAAATGTTGTTTCATTTCCACGCCATTCAAGAGGTATTGGGAAATACGATGCAAGACCGACTTTTCTCATTGACCAACAACATTTCCAGGGCTCACATGGTCAGAATCACGCTCGCCACATTTAGAAGACCTGGTATTAATTTTCTTATGTTGGATCGACCAAGGTTTTAACACAATATTTCCAATTGAACTGTAAATTGAACCTTATATCACCCAACTAGGAATTCAATGCTCTAATCACATAATTATTGAGACTTTACAATAGGCCCATATGACATATGACAAGTGGTGCTTGACTTTTGTGGAAGCCAGACAACATTTCATTTTAACAGCTACGTTTCACCTCCACTAAGTAATACGCAATCAGATGATTAAAAATAATGTGTATGTTGTTGATGCATCGATTACTAACAGTATACATTATAACATGTATTCATGTGTATAATTTATAAGCGGTATTCATAGGAAGCCAACCATCTCCGCCGTTGTAGAATTACGTTTCTACCTTTCTGGGTTGAATGATTCGTTTCAAATCATTGCACACCTCTGACAGTCAGAATCTTCTGGGTATGAAATTAAGCTCTACCGCTCTAGACAAAGCTCCATATTGCACAAAAGAAAACAAGACCTATTCTACTAATCAGAACTCCTGGCAAAGAATATACGTAATTGAGTATTAACAAATATCATAGTTCACAGTTATCATACAAGTGCTTAGTTCCAGAGTCAGCAGTTGTTCAGAAGTCGCCTGACAAGTAATTCCTTCTTCGCTTGTTTTCTAGCCATGGCGACATTTATCGACCTCCTCAGAGTATTAACCCTAGTACCAATTTTCTGATGACTGAGTGAACCACGAAGTTGTTTATTTCTTTGCAAATCACGAGGGAATTATAAAACCAGATCATCTGGTAGGTAGTTAATGAGTTTGCCTCCCTTTTGGAGAGGTGTGCCCCTTTCAACCAGCGGACAAAGTCCAATTAGGTTATAGCAGAACACACTACCATAAAATATTAGAGGTAACAAAGACCCCAAATTTCAATTCAAAATTGTATTGTCCCAGGTCATCTGGTAGAAGGTGAGTGACTCATACCATGACCGTCTCCAATATATACCTTCCAACATAATTAATTAGGACCCTCTTCGTTACGTCGTTTAATTGTTGTTTGACGTTCGGTTAGTCACTATTTACAGACTTGGAATTACATGCCCAAAATAGCCAAGGCGACTCCAAATATATAAACAGTGATCAAAGGAAACCCAACAATAACAAAAAAAAACGTAACGAATGCGGTTCTAATTAATTTTATATCGACGACGGTCGCGGTTATACCATGACTGTCAGGTGTATAAAGACCACTGTACAGAAAGTAAACAAGGCTTCATTCGTTGGTTTTTTTTACTATTGTCGTGATTTTCATTCATCACTATTTATATACTCTAAGTATGTAAATAGCAGGATAATGAAAAACAGGACAATAATAAAAAACGTAACGAATGAAGTTCTAATTAATTCTGTGCAGATGTATTCTATACTGCATACGGTCATGCTTATACACTTTTGGGAAACAATTTATTTCGTGGCTCCCTGATGTCTAAAAAAAAGTAATTGACAATCTTTTCAAGTTAATAAATCATTGCAAATCCTGCTGTATCGTTAAAATGGTCACCGCCATGTGACCCATCTGGACAGAACTGTGGCTACACTACCGCGGCTCCCGTAGGAATTCATAGGGATATTGCACATATAAGCGCTGTACTGCACTTCACGCAACATGTACCCATTGTGGATGGTGGCTGTTGATGTGGTCAGTGTTTATGACAATTTAGAAGGCTAACAATAATTCATTGAACAATGACGAAACACAGAGATGAGCAAAACGATAAAGATGTTAAATAAAACGATTTATTCGTGAACATATAAAATGATACGCTCTTTTCATTATATACAGATATTATGGTTAAAAATTATTTTCAATAACAAAATTCTTACAATAAATTAGATAGAAGATACATATGCTGCTGTATTTCACCACAATACAATCGTCGAATCATGAATAGTAAGTAATTATTCTCATTAAATTTTGGTGTTTATACAGTCTTGAAAACATCAACTTTCATTCCCTAACATAATCTTGATTTCTCATTAGATTACATATGCTCCTTAGTTAAATTATCGTGTCAACAGCTGCTGAACTTTCTAGAAAATAAAGAAAAACTACATAAACTATAATTTCAAAATGAAGCATATACCCATATATTATATACATGATTGCTTTTTTTTTATTTCGTGTAATCAGATGATCAACACTAAAGTATATTGATAGTTTTTAATTTCAAACGGAACATAATTAACATTGTTATTACAAATGGTATTACGTTTTTATAGTTGGATGCTGGTAAATATTTAAACAAAAAACAACAGTACTGTCCCGTTCAAAATTTTACATATTTAAAAAATTTAGCTAAAAATTTAGATAAAAAGAAAACATACTATTCATCAAACACTGTCATTCTATAGTATCCATCCTGAATTGATTAGAGCAGTCATGGATAACCTACGAGAAGACGAGGAGGAAGTCGAACGAGACAATGTACATATTCAGAGAATGGTAGAAATGGGAGTGACTAGAGGCGATGGGAGAAAGTGCTCCCCATCTGGAAAGATCAGAAGAACGCGTAATCAACAACTGACTGGCATACTTACTTTTCCACTTTTAGATGGCTGACGGAACAGCAAGCAGAGCATATATGGGAATGCCCCCAGTGCTGTGACGCTTGTTCCTAATGAAGAATCGAATAGAATCCATTCATAAACCCGCAACCAGTCAGGGTAGTAGAGGTAATACGGATGCTGCAACACATATTATATTGTACACACTTTGTAATCTTAGTCATAAGCAACAACAAAAAGCTAACTCGCGGAGCAGTGTTTCGCATCGCCGAAACTTCTATAACAGAGGGTCTCAGCCTTTTTATTTTTGGCCCGTGAATGTCTTTTGGGATACATGTCTTCCGTGTCCCCTTCCCTTCTTGTGTCTTAAATATTGTCATTTACATACTTTACAAGCCACCAAGGTTTTTAAAACTGTATCGTTATAATTTTTTTATCGTTGAAGTGGCCCACACATTTCAAAATTTCTTTACGTGACCTCCCTTCAAGTCTCCGTAGCCACAAATGGGTATATGACATACGGTGATTGCGTCTTTCTGTTTTTTCCACTATACTTTTCAATCAATGCTTTCGTAACTTACATTGTCCCTGTACGAACCACAGACATAAAATGCGATCAGGAGGCAGTGTCCACATTTTTAGAATTGATAGAGAGATTTTTCATTGAGTATTCATCTTTTTCTTATTCTTCTTCGTTTGCTCATAAATTCCAATCAACAGTAAATACCAATATCCAGAAGCTGAACACAATTCAGAATGCAGATCCAGGAATTATTACAGGAGGACTAAGGAGCAACAGGACGGCAACGGAAGCAACAGCGTTATTACACATTCTAACCAATTTAACGGCAATAGTAGCAACAGCAGGATTACACAATATAACAGACCGAAGGGATGAGAATATTACAATAATGATTGACAAATTTGGATCTTTGAGACATCTCTCTATGTATGAGAAAACAAATGAACTAACAAAAAGTCGACTGACAAGACCAACATTCAGTCACCTAATAAAAAGAACTATGAAAGCCAATGTAACCAGCAA
This sequence comes from Meghimatium bilineatum, assembly GCA_034231615.1. Lineage (NCBI taxonomy): Eukaryota > Metazoa > Mollusca > Gastropoda > Stylommatophora > Philomycidae > Meghimatium > Meghimatium bilineatum. Next base: position 37,738,673 of record CM067299.1, on the reverse strand, counting down.
CAACCTGGATAACCTACCAGGAATGGAAACATTCCTCAAGAAAAAAAAATGCTGAAATTATAGAATCTCAAGACGAAAATATTGGGATTATAGAACACGATAAGAAAATATTTGGGATTATAGAACTCGATAAGAAAATATTGGGATTATATGATCCCAAGAAGAAAAAACAACACGAACATTAGATGCTGACGAAGTCTGCCAATTATTTCAGCTTTTTCAAACACTCCCCCCCCCCCCCCCCGCGAATCATATCTTTAGAAACATAAAACATGATATTTAAGACTACAAGCATACAAACGGATGAACGAATGGTAAACACTCTTTCCCTTCACTTTCACCATTTCTAAATTTACTAGAAACATAGTGTGGTGGTTAACCCAAAAGATATCTACTGACATATAATGAAATGCTTAATTTTTAAAAAATAAGGTTACAATCCTAAACTATAGTCAACTCGTATCTAAGAGACGCATAATGATCGAGCTCATGAAAAAATGATCATCATACATGCCTCAAACAAGCTGCTGCTAAAAACAGGCTGAGTATCAGTGGATCATACACGCTGTCGCCCGTGTGTTACCAAGGCCCGAAAGGGGAGCAAAGAATAGCAACACTGTTTACCTTCCACGCATGTCGTAAAATGCGACTTAGGAGGTTATGGGATGGAGTTGGCTGTCCATCCCATATAGGGTCAGAGACCCACAGCCATGCTGAAGTCGGATGTGTCAGGCCGAAAGGCGCAGATATCGCAGCAAGGCTGTAAACCACGACACAACGCATTCCGTTCTCCGGACTACATCCTGCTAATCTACAGGAGTTTGAGAACGACGCAGAAGAAGAAGAATACACGCTGTACAACAATCCCGAAATAACTTCATAGACTCATGGTAGCATACCCGGAGATAAGGTGGGATGTGTTTGGGTGTACATCTCCACACCCCCGCCCACCACTCAAAGCAAATCAGAACATGGCTTGCAATACTAGGAACTTAGACAAAAGGTGGGTTAGCATTTTTAGCATTAATTATTTCAGAAAAAGATCATCATAATTTTCATCAAAAAGTGGAATTTCCACACGAAAACTAGGGACTGACTTTAAAAAAACAACAAAAAAAACTCCTTCCATACTGGAAACGTATCTACGGCACTGTCCAGTAGAACCATAAATTCAGATATTATATTGTCAGTATAACACATTTGAAAGTTTGTTCGACACAACCGATAAATGAGTAAAAACCTTGACAGTGCGTTATGAACAGCTATTAAATCGAATATTCCAGTAATGTACTGTAGTTATTTCCAATAAATTGTGCGTTTAGTTTTGCTTTTGATCCTGGCGCATAATCGGTGCTAAAGTCAACAAGACCTTCAAAGATGCCAGGTTCCGTTTGTTGGAGTGGATTCCACTCTTCCCCCACCTTTACTTGCACATCATTAGCTTTCGGAACACATACCTTGAATCTCAACATTGGATCCTTGATACCTCGAGGTATACTTAGTGGCTCCTCGAGATAACATCCGTTTTTCCACAGAGGGTATTGCTTTGGAAACGGTTTGTCACCAAAACTACCGGGAAAATGAATGAGATAGTTGTACACATTTAACATCTGAGGACCGGCTTCATCTTTAGGAAGAGCGTAGATCTGAAATTTGTAGAAGCCTGATAAAGGTGGTCGAATAAGAAACAAAAATTTGGATCCCATGCATCTTATCAAACAGTATTCCGTGCATTCCTTCTTACGCTCGTGTGAGACAAGTTTAACTGTAATTCTAGTTCCAGGCTCAGTACCAAGTATTATTTCCACTTCAGGCTGATCATCCTGTAAATAGATTATGGGCTCACCATGCGAAACTAGGTTCAAACCATATGATAAAAACTTGGCTTGAGCTCCAATAAACCCTGCTGTGATTTTTGGTAGTTGGACACGTTCTTCCGCCATTGTAAAGTTTGTCTCTGGATATATGAAAAGAGTAATAACATTATTAATAACAAACACACTTAATTAACGCACGATAAAACACATAATAGCATTAGTGATATACAAAAATCAGAATGACATAAACCACAAATAATACAATATAATAAATGAAACATTTCTAATATAGGATATTGCTATTCAGCTATGCATTTTTAATACACAGAATGCATTGCTAATACAATGTTGATAGATGGCTTTCAAACCACGAACAAGTTCAAATAGTTATGATGTGATCTGAACCCATTAATCACTCAACCAACGAGCTGACAAACACAATTAGCATCTATTAACTTGTATCATGATTACACACGTGTGCAACCGGAACCGAGACTTCTATATCAGAGCGCAAATAATAGAGTCACTGTCTTCTTTCTTGATATGCCGTAGGGGGCGACTAGGAAAAGATGTATGTTAGGCTGACAACCTGTCACCTTTGAAAAAAAAAACATCACTGTAACTGCTCGCAGCTAAAGGGATTACTTAATCATCATCATTGCAAAAACCAATGCAAATAGAATAACATTGTTGACTGAAGCGCCATGTTATAAAACGCTACGTGGAACTGGCTCCATTTATTGTGCTGCAAGATTGGTGCAGCGTTTTAAGGTAAACTTCAAATAGGCTATTTCTCGACAAAAACCTGCCAGAAGAAAGGCAATAGCTGCTCAATGTCTCAGACACTCTTCTCACACATATCTGGAGTATGCAAATAAATTATAAAGGCGCATAGAACTCATTAACCACTTTCGAACACACCGTCGGCATCATTATCTTCATTATGTGTCTTCATATTCAGTGTCGTCCTCGCAGAACCAACTATTAGGGTCGGAATTAGATTCCCAGATTCCTTAGGCAGATAAAGAGTAGGGTATCCTTTTTGACAATATAGTGTCCTGTGTTCTCACAATGTCTACCATTTCGTCCCAAGACTAGGCTGCAGGTTACTTTACCCAGGCAGAAGTTCACATACTGTCTACAACATTCTTTGTGCGTTCAGCATACATAAGTAGTATTCAATGTTTCTATTGTCTGTGTGGCAAATTGATTGAGTGACATCTAGCAAATTCACTGTTTTATAGAGAGTTGCCTAGAAGTTATTGTGTTGCATGACTGAACCATTTTAACGTCTGCTTTAAAAAAAAAGAGAATTATATTATTTGTATACATGTAGCTCCTACTGTGTTCATTTCTAACACTATCGTTCCTTGTTATAATTTGTAGATAATCCAATTACGAACACAATCATGTATAATATATATGCATAGTGCGTCAAAAATTTATTATTTAGAAATAATTTCGACATCTATCAAAAACAGTAAACTTAACTTTACACGAAACTCAAATGAAAATATGGCTAATTTTTCTTACAAAATTGCGTAAATTTGCAAACACGATGCTAGAAGCATTTGCCAGATTGGATTTCATAATAAATGAGACCAAAGCAAATAAAATAGTTATTATTTTACGAAAATAAGTAAATTGGAATATATATATAAAACATATAAGGAAAAATGACGTCACAGACCCCCATTATCAAAACTTATCAATAACTTAACAAAATTGATATCAATACACACAAAAATATTGTAAGAAGTAATGTGGACATATTACACTTTCGATTGGAAACATTCTTATGTTGATATAAATACCGAAAACAACAACATGAATGTCATTGGAGTATGACTTATAGAAGTCTTTCCGGCCAGAAGACATAAGGTTTACTGACTTGTATAAGTCTCCCCGGCTGGAATCAGTTAACAGTGTGTTTTAAAAAAACAACAACGTGAAGTCCAATACTTGTATATACTTAGCACATAGTCTGTTAATTTTTAACACTATCTTTCCTTGTTATAATTTTTATACTTTCATTGTTTTTTACAGACATTTAGTTTCTGATTTAACAATTTCTTTGATTGCATGTTCATTTCATTTTTTTAGTCTTACCTTTTACCGTTTAAATACATTCAAGTTGAAAAATAAATCGGAACCACAACTTGTTTGTTTATGAGAAAATGTAATCATGTCTATACTTTATAAACAAACTGAGAGTGGACACTTGACAAATGTACTTACACATTCCCATGCCAGATAAGACAACTGCTTGCTAAAGTGCTTTAACCTCATTTACCTTCTACCACTTAGGGCCTATCTCATACAGCGTGTTTTATTATTAATGAATGGCTGTAGTTATAAATACCTTTCACAAAAGCGATACTATGCAGAGCCACCTACACGTTACCTCAAATAGTCTTATATTTTGAAGTGTAAAAAGGTGGCTTAATTAAAAGTTGAAGAGGGTTTATGCACGGATCTTTAGATACAAGGAACTTGGATTTGACACGTCACTATAACAGATAGTTATAAACAAACATTGCTTGGAATTATCTTACCGCATATACATTTTCTCGCTAATTTGTGAAAAAGAGAAAGAAACAATCTTTAATATTTGAACACTTTATGGGACAGGGAGGCCTGGAGAACATAGTTAAAACGGCTAAGATAGAAGGCAAGAGAGATAAAGACGACACCATGAGCAAATATTAGTCTGATATCGTGTCCTTGTAATAAGTCAACAACGATTCTGATAAAATATACTATAAATAGAAAGCTATGGGTATGCATGATCACCCACTCCAGTCGGTGATACCTGATGATGATGATTTCTGAAAATTCCCCCCTGGACCGTATACTTATTTTGGCAAGTTATTATCAGTATATAGATTATAGTATAAACATTTATAGAAAGCTCATAATAGTGTCAAGGAATTCCTGGAAATTTGTATACTATCAATTTTTTTTTCTTTTTCTTCTTCATCGTTCATTCTCAAACTCCCGCTGGATCTCCCTTGTAGCAGAACCATAGTCCTATTAGATTTCCAGCTGGATGTAGTCCTGAGAATGGAAATGCGTTTTGTCGCAGTTTTATTGCGCCAATGGTCCGACACATCCGTCTTTGGTTAATTTTTCTTTCTAGAACAGTGTTTCTCAACCGCTGGGCTGCGGCACGACACCGGGCTGTGGCAACATGTCTATTTGGCTGGGAGAGCTTCTGCTTGAAATGTAAAGTTATTTTTTAATATAAAAAATTAGTTTGAACCGGGTCCTCGTTCTAAAACATTTTTTTTTACCGGGCCGTAGTCTCACAGAGGATGAGAAGCGCTGATCTAGAATACATAATTGATGACTTTGAGATGTGAATATCAAGTACGTAGATAAAGTATGAGAAAGGGATGCAAATAGGAATCCACATTTTTCATGAAAAGGAGGGTATTACCATGACCGTCTCCAATAAAGACATCCCATCGTAATATTATTTTGGACGCCATTCGTGACGTTTTGGATCAAATTGGGCGTTCGGTTGATCACTATTTACATACTTGGAATCGCATGCCGAAAATAGCCAAGGCGATTCCAGGTATATAAATAGTCACCAACAATAATCAAAAACGTCACGAAAGGGGTCTTCATTAGTTCTGCTAGAACATCTTCTATACTGTGAAATAGCCAAGGCGATTCCATGTATATAAATAGTCACCAACAATAATCAAAAACGTCACGAAAGGGGTCTTCATTAGTTCTGCTAGAACATCTTCTATACTGTGAAATAGCCAAGGCGATTCCATGTTAATAAATAGGCTGGAACATCTTCTATACTGTCAAATATACATTTCTATACATCTATACATCTCTTCTATACATCTCTTCTATACATCTCTTCTATACATCTTCTATACATCTTCTATACATTCTGCTGGAACATCTTCTATACTGTCAAATAGCCAAGGCGATTCCAGGTATATAAATAGCCAAGGCGATTCCAGGTATATAAATAGTCACCAACAATAATCAAAAACGTCACGAAAGGGGTCTTCATTAATTCTGCTGGAACATCTTCTATACTGCCGATGATCTCGGTATTGCACAGACATATGTATGAGTGTCCTTTGTTTTCTAGATAAAACCCTTCCTTTACTGAAGACTTACTTACGGCTCTGGTGAGTATATATAGAAGAATATGTTGAGCTTAAGAGATGAACACAGAGAAATTCTTATAACACTCATTATGAAAAGATAGATATTAATACAAACAAATACACTAGTTTGAACATAAAAATTGCATAACAAGTTTCTGAAAACCTTATACGAAGGTAAAGTTGAGGAGTGGCGAGCTCGAGGCGAGGAAAGATGCAAGATAGATGAAACATCATGAGATGGACAAGGTGCAGTTGATTAGTGTACCACCAAACCAAGAAATAGATGTTGGAGGCCCGTTGCCGTCAACCTTCGATGCTGAGACGGTATCGAATGATGAAATATTTCTGTTTCAAGTACACAGTTTGAATGTCTTGACCAAAGCGCATCATTTGTTTGAGATGCGGTTGGTCAAGTACGGGAAAAAAACCCGTTTACTCGAGTTGAAAGATGATTCCCCTTAGTCTAAAGAATGTTTAATTTATCCTCTTGCTTTCTACTTGAATTTACTTGTGTAAGCTATTATTTGAAACAGCATCGTACTCTCTCTCTCTCTCTCTCTCTTAGTTATTTATGTTTACAAGAAAACCTATAAGAAGACATAATTTAAATACTAATTTAATTTAAGGTTCGGGTTAGGATACTTGTGTTTTACATAACTAACCCTAACCACAACTCTAAATAAATAAATATTTCAATTATTAAATGATAAACATTAAATTTACAAACATAGACGAGGGAAATAATGAAACACGTGGAGGCGTCTACTTGCACTATACCACTCTTTCAATCCAAGTATCTTCCTCTGCCACTTGGTGTTTCCATTCTCATATTTATGCCCTTGCTGTTGGCCAATATGGATTCATTCTCATTAAGAGGCTGAATCATTCCATTTTCGGTTGTTTTTTCCCCCACAATATTTGACCACGTACGTTGTTCTAACAGTTATTGTAATCTCTTTATTTCTCACGTGGTCTTTTCAATTTTAGAGATATCATAAACCTACATAAGTCACTAGAAGTGAGTGAAAAATTTACCTGAATATGATGTCAAATTTCTTGTTGGAATATAAAGATCCGCGAATGATACATGTTAGTTTTGCTATTATAGAGGACTGTAGCATGAAATGTAATATCTGTTGATTTAGTTGAGACGAGGAGCTTATGTTCTCCAGAAAAAAACTGTGTTTAGGGAAGATGTAAACAAGGAAAATTCCGTAGGGTTGCTCAGATTGTAATGGATTGAACAACGAATGCTAAGCGTTGTAGAGAAGTGGAAATGTCTGCAAAGATATAGGCTACCTTAAAAATTGGGCGTACCAAAATGACGCATGTGCAACAGCGGTATTGTTATATAATGCAACTGATGTTTGTTGTAGAACAGTCTGGGTTGTTTTTCTAAACCCAATTATAGTTTTATCTTCGCCCGGAGCCATTTGTCACCGTCACCTCATTCATTGTATTGACATTAGAATAGATTTCTCAAGCTGAATAGATTTTTAACGTCAAGTTGAATAATGTAATTTAACGTGTTTAGGTTTGTGTATGAAGTGTGCGTATGTGTGTAGTAGCCGATCGAATCGTTTAATATTAAACATGAAAGTTTGATCAGCTGACTTACTTTTGATATCTTAATACTAAAGGACTATTTCATTAAATAGTTATGCAGGCGAAATGGTCATGGATCTGCATGACAAGAATAAACCAGAACGTAGGAGAACTAAATAAAAGTAAGTACAAGCAAGCAGGAGACAAGGTACATACACCAGAAACATCTTTTTAAATATGAGAATATGTTTGTTTTTTAGCGTTAATTATCAAACTTCCGCTGAATCTTTCTTTTAGTAAGATAATGGTCTTACTAGATGTCCAGCAGGATACAGTCCAGAAAACAGAGATGCGTTGTATCACAGTGTATTTGTCCCAGTGTCCACATATCCGACTTCGGTGGTATATGAAAGTATGATAATTGAAATAAATACGATGATAGCTGCTCTCAGTAGGCTGGTAAACCACCTGAGCAAACAATATTTTTAGTAGGCTTCAGAGCATGTTGCACAAGGTAGAAATGTATATGATAGGAAATGAATGGGTCACCATGCTTTTCAACGTCCGTGTGCAAAGTATCACATTAATAAGGGGTGTACGATCCAGGTCACGCGGAAAGCAAAAGCAAAGACATAATTGATGTTTTGGCGGTATGCTAGATGACACAGTTGTGAGAAGAGACAGGGTTGAGTTATTTATAACAGCTATGAATATATTATAAAGTGAAGAAGAGGAAGCAAAAAGAGGCAATGTACTTGTTGAGAGAATGATAGAAGAAGTGTCCAGGGGGAGAAGGAGTGCGTTCCTTCTCGTAAGATAAAAAAAACCCACAATAAACAACTGATTGAAACACTGAGGGTGTATATCCTTAGATGGCTGACAGAATGGCAAGCAGAGCACTTATGGAATAAGAAAGGTCACAACAGACTCAAAGCAACATACACATGTACATGAGATTTGAAATTGGCGACACAGATGAGTGTCACTCTAGACAATATGCAGATAACTCAGAACTGCCAATCGTACCTAGAAGAAAACTATGGCCATCTGAAACAACTCTGAGGGTCAAGTTCTACTGCCCTGTCATGGATCTGATGACCACAGTACCGTTCATTGAAGAAATCCGTATAAGCGTCTGACTCCTACTGGAGAATGAGGAAGAATAAGCACTTTTGGGAATGTATCAAATGTGGTGATACTGGTTAATATTCAAGTACTTACGCAGTACAAGTTCTTAAGCAATATATACTTACTGCGTAAAACTGAAATTCAACAGGTAAATCCAGGGGAAAAAAACGGATCAATTTATTATAAGGACTTAGCTTTACCTTGTAATAGAGCTATTGGTGTCCTTCTAGTTTACAACAAAGCTGATTAAATGTGACTTTCGTGACAGCCAGTTCGTTTTACTCAATTTTTGGTGTCGTTTTCTACGACTTTACACGACTATGTTTAGTTGTCTCTTACGATCTGTATGACATGCTTCCAGCGCCGTATATATGTTCTTCTCAAGGAAGGGTTTATCTAAAAAACGGATCTGTCGTTTGTTTTAGGGAATACCATTTTCTTTTTAATGAGAAAATATGATGAACTTGTGAAAAATCGCTACGGGGGTGGATTCTAATTTGGCTTTCTACCCCACCTTTTGGCCAAGTATCTAGTATTAAAAGTCATGTTCCTATTTTCTAAGGGGGGGGGGGGGGGGGCGTGAATACCTCAACCACCTATCTATAGGTCTGCATGCTACATTGTTATTTTTCTTTGCTGTGACGCTACCACTTCGGGTTTCTGCTATTCTGAAATACAGAGAAACAAAATCACCGAACCGAATTGGTAAATAGAAAGAATTAGGCCCAAGTGGTGTCTTTGAAAGCACAAGATTGGTAGTGTGTGTTATTTGTGCTACTATTGCATTAGAGTTAAGGGGTTAAATCTGTATTATCTCGAGGCACGCCCTCTCAATCATATATCACTTTGTAGGATAATAACGGGCGCCAAACCACTAAACCACTATGAATCACCAAAGACCATTATTTTTGCTCGACTTCTTGTCCTTTAATAAAATTTGGGTAGAGGTTTACTCCCTTAAGCAATTTAGTTTGCACTTATGCAGACTATTTTCAAGTTGATTGCTCCATAAACGATAAAATACGATTTGTGTATGAATAGTGAATGCCTAACACCTACATTCGCACTCTTCAACACCGATATACGAGGTGACTGCAAGCATAAACACGAAGTTTAACACATTATGAACATGCTTAGCGACACGGATAATTTTAAACTGCTGTTTACAACACAATTCAAGTTGTCACTTCAAATATCCTTGTACGTGGATCTAGATGCTCAAACACATAGAAAATCCCAATTCAGTCACACCCATAGCGACACAAGTTTCCAAAAAAATTGCTTTCTTTGACCCGCTGTATAGTCAATATTGTCAACTTGTTTCGTAAAACCCGCCGAAGTCGGATGTGTTACACCATTGGCGCAAATAAAATGGCAACACCACGTATTTCCATTCTGTGGACTACATCCAACTGGAAATCTTGTAGTACCATTGCCGTTACAAGAGAAATCCAACGCGAATTTGAGAATGAACGCTGAAGAAGAAAAGTTTAAAAAAAAAAAAAAAAAAAAAAAACTACTAGTCTCGTGCCTAAAAAGCAACAGAAAGCATTATTATTTTTTTAAGGCTTGAAAAAGTACTAACCTTCTTTTTTCAATACAGTATTACAAGATATAACATTACACTTTATTAATATCAGTTAATATTGAATTAATATTGTTCTAGATATACAAATTACACATCCAAAGCAAAATAATGGCAAACAGAGATGAAAACACGCTACCGTTAATGTCTTGGTGAATGGCCGAAACTAGAAGAAGATGATATCCTTGAATACTTAGGATCTTATATCTTGTTCTTGTTCGTCCGTCGATGTCGACAATGGCGATTCGGCTCAACTAGGATGATGATGAAGATGATGATAATGTCTGCGGTGTGCCCGGCTGTGATTAATGAGCCACATGCGTGCTCGGAATTGTCTGCCGCACTCTGAGCATGTGTGGGAGGAGTCTGTTGGACATTGATCAGTTCTTGCCTTTTTTCTAGTACGTTTTTGTTCGGTAGTTTCATATCTGAGATTCTATGCAGTTGCTAGACGAATCTCGATTTATATTCAATCAGATCTGTCTTGTTCAAGATTCTCCCATGAGTTTGTCTATTTTGAAGTGTCAGTGATGCCTTAAGAGTGTCTTTAAAATGCTTCTTCTGTCATCCGGTCTTGTGAAAAACAATTTAGAGTTCTCCATATAACAGATGTTTTGGTAGATGATGATCTTTCATGTGGACCATATCACCTGACCAGCGTGTCTGCGGCTTCATCAACATTGTATGTATGCTTACAGACTTAGATTTCATCAGTACTTCACAGTCTGGTATTGTATCAGACCAGTGAATGTTGAGTATTTCACGAAGGCAGCTTAGATGGAAATGGCTGAGTCTTCTAGCGTGTCTGGCATATATGCCTACTGTCCAAGTTTCACGGGCATAAAGAAGTGATGATATTACTGCTGCCTTGTAAATTATGATGTTTGTGGTATTTTTCGCAGTCTTTCAAATGGGGCGCTGGCTTTTGCTATTGTGTTGTTTACCTCAGTATCGATGTTTACATCTTGTGAGAGAGTGCTACTCATGTAGGCGAAACTATTGACTGTTTGAAGCTCTTCTTCTTTGGTCTTTATATGGGGATTTAAGTATGATTTGGTTGGTCGTCTTGCGTCCTACTTTAATTTATCCTCTTGTTTACTACATTAACTAATGTGTTTGGTGTGGGTTCTTGTATGAGCAGTGATGGAAGCACAAACAAAGAAATAAAGTTTAGACTTTAAATAGCCTCGACTGCAATGTACAGATTAACTACTACATGGAAGAACAAAACAAGTACAGCAGTGAATATAAACCTATATAAATGTATAATACTACTTATTCTTTTGTATGGATGTACAAAACATAGAATAATTATACAGAACATGGAAACCAAATTGTACATGAAAAACAAAATAAATACTCTGGCATGTCAAAAATAAAATCTTCTACCAGTGGTAAAACGTCGCAAAATTGTATGGTTTGGCCACGTGATGTAGTACGATTCTCTTTCCAAAACTATCCGACAGGGAACAGTTGAGAGTGAAATATGAAGATGAGATCGAAGTAAGTATACCCTACGAGGCTAGCTCCTTGGCGAGGAGATGGAGCTTAGTCCAGCCAATAGAGGCTGGAAAATAAGACTGGCCGGGCCCTCCCACATTCAGGCAGGACCACAGTCTTGCTTAGCAAGTAAACGTGCTTAAGTTAGCGACATTTTGCCAGATGGCGCACCGCAACAATCAGAATGTCATGCATTATCGCATATCATGCATTATCGCATATCATGCATTATCGCATTAACCCTGTGACGACTCACCAGGCAGGAGTAGCACCGGGTCCTATACATCGAAAGGGCCCACCCTATGCGACTGGAGGTCCTCTTCGATTGCCGTGTGGAGCCAGAAAGCACAAGAGTAATATCAGTGAGCAACAAATATTACCAAAAAAAATACACCACTTACAATAATTCACTGGAATGCTGAGGTGTAAAGAGCAAAAAAGATGGCTTTAGCAAGAAATTAGAATTAGAGAACATACTTTTTAAGGAACAGGTCAGCATTTGTTGCATAAAAGAGACACACCTCAGCAAAGATGTAGCCTTTAAAATTACAGGTTATCAGTGCTTTAGAGCTGATCGAATAGACAGAAGAAAAGAAGGTATACTTACTCTAGTCAAAAATAGTGTCAGCGCACATCAAACTGAATTATACATGGAGGGAGCGGAATACCAGGCCCTTCAGCTAAAGACCAAAAACACAGACTTTCATCTACTAAATTACTATTGTCCAAATGACCAGCCCCTTTCCCTGGACACAATACTGTACAGAGGAAGATTGATAGTATGTGGAGATTTTAATGGTCACTCACAAAGCTGGGGTTATGGCCACATGGATAAAAGAGGAGAGCAATTTGAAGGATGGCAAGACGACAAAGGTCTTCTATTGCTTAATAAGAGTAAAGATCCTCCAACATACTACTCAAGAGCATGGCAAACCGCTTTCACGCCAGACTTGGCATTGTACTCAGCAGACCTAACTTGGGAAATCAACAGAACAGTGGGGAAGCAACTTGGAGGAAGTGACAACCGACCAATCCTCCTTAGTATTAAAAATGAGCTCATAAGGAATGCATGAAGCCCTTCAAGATGGAATTATAAAAAAGCAATTTGGGGACTATTTAAACACCGCAGTAATGGTTTATCTGGACAAATAGATATGAAAGGAAAAAGACATAAACACATGTAGTCAAAGAGTTCAATAAATGTATTCATCAAGCTGCAAAGGAAGCAGTGCCAAGAGGAGCACGCAAACAATACCAGCCATACTGGAGTGAACAACTCGAACTTCTGCAAGAAGAATTAGAAAAAGCACGGACGGAAGTGGAAAATAACCCAAGCCAGGAACATCACAACAAACATCAACATATAAAAGCTAAATTCCAAAGAGCCAAACTAGAAGATAGAAGAAAGAGCTGGAAAGAGAATCACCATTGTATCTGTTGGTTTTGTATGTATTGTAGAATTGATATGACACCCACTCTTTCTCTTATGACATCGTTTCTAATCCTGTGTCTTCTGGTCACTCCTGTGGCTTTTCTCAGACATCTCATCTCTGTTGTAACCAGTTGTCTCTTATGTTTTGTTGTTAAGGACCATGTTTGACATTGGTAACACAGAGTTGGAATGAAGATACTTTGGATAAGATGTTTTTTTGTTGACATTGGTAGCATTTTGTGTTGCAATAAAGGGGATAATCGACCCAGTATTTGATTCGCTTTGCTACAACGAATGTCTATTCCGATGTCCATCTTTCTATCTGAAGGAAACTATTGGAAATCCTAAATATTAGCTGGACTACTGGAAAAATTCCACAAATCTAGAGGAAATCAATTATGGTCCCTCTGCTTAAATCTGGAAAAGATGGAACAACACCAATTAGTTACAGACCAATTAGTCTTACAAATTGCCTGTGCAAAACAATGGAGCGCATCATAAACGTAAGACTAAAATTTCACCTGGAAAATAGAAAATTCCTTGCACCACAGAAGGCAGGACATATGCACCATTGAGTAGCATTAAACACGCACGCACGCGATTAAATTACAAAGTCTTCGTCTTCTTTGCCCGTCTCACAAGTTGTAACAACTCTTTGAATTTATTGCAGCAAAAAGATACATTTTCTTTTGCAAACATGGCATGATTTCTTATTTTGTGCTTGGTGAAGTGAGAATTTTGTCTTCACACGCTACTACGTTATCTTCTTCTTCCGCGTTCGTTCCGAAACTCCTGTAGATTAGCAGGATGTAGTCTGATAGAAGGCATTGTCCATAACAATACATGGCGGCCTATCCATCGCTGGTAGAAGTGAGTTCATTAACCAATTCCTGAAAATAATTTCTTTCATTCAGTGTAGTAGTCTCTACCATCTGTAGATAATGCTTGGAAAATATGTTCTGCCTCAGACAAGACCATTTGCGTTATTGCATGCATGATCTATTACAATGCGTTCACTTTTGCTGCATGGAATTTATCTTTTCTTAGTTCCGTCAAGTGATTGCCACTCTTCATCAAATGTATGGTGAGAACTTACCCATGATTCATCTAGATGTACTGTGTCATAACCTTCCATCCTACGCGTACGTATCTGCCTCAGATATTTGCATTATGTAGCTATGAGGTGCGTTTTCTCACATTTAAATATTCATGCCTGTAAGACATTTCCAAAAAGTGAAACCTCTGCCCATAACAATCCCACATAAAGCGGTTTCATAAATACTAATACCACAATCAATGCGTAGACGAACTTTCAGTTTATGTAGTGTTACCATATTATTTGCCGGAAACATTTTAAACATGTCACGTACAATAACACCTTTGTCGAAATCGTCGGTTTTGCTTTTCCGACCTTGCTGTCGTTGATCACAATAAACGCTATAGAAATAAACACTACTATGGGCTTAGAAGAATGTTTGTCAACAGAACACTGGCACTGTCAGTCATCGTGAAATGATGGATACACTAGAGTGGAGATAGGAGTATCTATGGATGTGTCCAGTGTGCAATGATAATGATGCGATAACTAACTATAACTTGTTGATTTCGATGATTTTAAAAAAAGAATACATTCAAAGAATGCTCAAAGAAAATCAACTCAATTTTTCTTGTGGTTTTTCCTTTATGATAAAGAGTTATATCCCTTATCCATCTTTGATTGGCCAATAGGAGTGGAAAGATGGAGTGTGGCTGTTCCTGAAAAGTACCCTAACAACGGTGTACACATCTACAATTGGTAATCTCAAGATGCTGTTGTTATTGCGATGCATTGTAATTTTTAATGCCTACATTTCATAAAAACGTTTTCTGTCTTATATGAACTGGTTGTTCCATACTTTTTTTTTCACCCATGCTTTAAAATAGAATATTTTTGTGGGGCATATTTCGAATGTAAAGAAAAACGGTTTTACTATCAAACAAAGATGAGACAACTGCTGTTTTATGAAATCGGATAGTCATGAACATTGCGGTCGAGAACATCTTTGATTATATTCCTGCGTTATAAACAGGTCATGGATCGTAAGGCTGAGGAAAATGAATTACACTTTATCATCGTTGATAAACTTTCATTACTGCGTGTTTTCCTGTTAAGGAGTGAAGGGAGACTTTGTGGCTGTGGAAATAAAGGCCGCTTTGCCATACCCGTCGCCGCGACATGTACATGAAGATTTTTCCTTTGTTTTGTTATCGTTGATAAAAATGTATTAACCATAAATCCACATGTGGAAGATCTGTGAGTCATTCCAGTGACCTACCCATAAACATAAACAAACCATCATGTTACATTATATTTGTTTATGCTTCTAGTAGTTGATAGGCCCTACGATTACACTGGTCAACAAATTTTTACACAAGTTATGTTACTGAAATGATATATTCATTTCTTATCAATTTTGAAGTGCTGAGCATGAATATGACAGTGAAATTTCAAAGTTGGCTCTAGTTTGTTTTTTTGTAGTCTGCAAAAATGAATGTTTACATCATGAATGCATGACAATACTAGTAATAATACAAGAATTAATACCTGTAAAAAATAAAATCATGGACTACTTCTTAGATTTCTTCGCCTGTCTCTTGTACAGCTGTATGGGAACATCTCTGGGGAGTGTCCAGCAATAGTCAGCCAACATTGTAGTTGATCCTTTTCCTTGGTATTTTTGTTCCATTATTGCGATATCCTGATGAAAACGTTCACCATGTTGAACACTAACCATGCTACAGTTCTCAGGAAAGAAATCCAGATGGGAATGAAGGAAGTCGATCTTTAGAGACATATTGCAACCAAGTATCTGACACTTCATCAGCATGTCTTCTACTAGTTCTTTGTAGTTTTCTGCCCTAACATTACTGAGAAAGTTGGTGGACATTAGGTGAAAATCATTCTATGCTTGTTTCGCATCACCCTGCAGCAAGTTGTTGAACTGGTAATCTTTTAAGAGCTCTTGAATCTGAGGACACACAAAAACTCTCTCGTTAATCTTTGCTTCACTAGGAATTTTTCATGCAGGTATCGAAAAGCTGTCAAAGTCTGGTCCATGGCTTTTCTTCATCAAATCTAGTTTGATGTGAAGGGGCAGTAGCAGGATTTTGTTAGACTCAACCAGAGCTGGGTGCTGGATATTCTTATCTCCAACTACTATATGTTGTCTGCAAATCCATTCCTTCTACAAGTAGTGCAATTCCCTTGCTTGCAAATATCCTACTCACATAAAAATCACAAATATTTTTTTTATATCTATGCTGCAGTCCCATTAAAAGGGAAAATACCTTCAAATCACCACATAGGTGCCAGCTGTACTTTTATCATCATCATGTGACATATTGTCTCCAGAACATTGTCTTTGCAGTTGATGTCCTGAACCCGACTCTATCCTGTGCCAATCTGCCTGCTTCCTCTAATGATATCTTCATACCGTCTTTGATATCATCTGTCCATCTCCTTCTAGGTCTACTTCTGCTTCCTGGAATTCTGCCCTCTAATATGCATCTTCTAATGCCATTGTGTTTTTTTATTTTGTCTGAAATATTTCCATTTTCTATGAAAAATTTTATGCACCATCCATCCTTCCTCTATATTCAGCATATATAAAACCTAACTATTGTATACTCAACTTGTTATACTCAGTGTAATTCAGTATCTGTTTCAAGTTATCGTATGTCTCTTCCATATGGACAGCATGCACTATTGGAATAGATGGAAGACGGTTTTTATTGTGCAAAAGCACAGACTTAAGACTTAGTTTCAACGAATCTACAAATAGTCTCCATTCTTGTGGGTCATCAGTTATTTTTAAAGTATTCATGAGGCCCACAATATAGGAACAAAATACCAGATTACTTTTCTTTCTGAAGAAAGGCTTAAACTGCTTGTGGCGCTTTCAATATGAAGTAATTATGACATTTTCTTATAGGAAATTCCATTGTTGGAGTCTTGATCAGAGCAATTTTCCCTTGTTCTTGGATAAGTCCAAATCATGAACCAGGACATTTAGTTCTTCCTGTGTGGGGTTGATGATGCACCAAAGTGAAAATTTGGATCACTGCATGCTGACGGACCAGGAGAAGAACAGGTCGGCTCACCATTGACCTCACCAGATGAATCAAAAGAATAATCTGCTGGAGGTTCTGGAATAGGAAGTCCCTCACAGTGTGCAATTGGTCTCAATGCAGACAGAATGTTTTGGTAGACTGTTATCAACTTCTTTTGCTTCGTTACTCCTCTAGAAAGAAGAGGAACCAAACAGAACTAACAGTCAGTTATGTGGTTGCTTGGCTCTCTCCACACCATTGAGACTGCAAATGGCATTGATCATCTTTTGCCATTCAGCCACTGTGAAAGCTGTGCTGTACATGTATCACACCATATTTACAGCATATTTCTGTGTCCAAGACTTGTCTTGGTCACCAGCTTGCAACCGAAACAAAGTTGATATGCCTTCTTGACATTAAAACTTAGACTTTTCTTCTGTTTGGGAAATGTCGCTTCCCCACAGATATAGCAGAAATTGTCAACGAAATTAACACACTGTCAAGGCATTTCTGTATTGTACGTAAATGGATAAAATAATAACAGTTTTATGTAACAGTAGCTTAAACTGTCTTGCACAAAGTCTTAAATATTTTAAATGCTCAACCTTTCCGACTGGAATTTATTTAGTACACTGCTGACGTCACTTACTTCAGTAGCCGTCTGGTAGTAGTATTGCATTGCATCAGAAATTGATGCAATCAACTATGGATGATGTGCTCATGATCATATTATGCAATGTGATGCAGTATACATTACATCATTCTAGGCTTATTAACGATTTTGTTGCAGTCATGCTAGATAAATTTACATGGTGAAACATAGAATTTGAACTACATAACCCCATCGAGACCAGCACCATGTAGTGGTGATGGGGCTTAGTTCATCCATCAGGGGCTGGAAACTAAGACTGGTCAGGCAGTCCCACTTGAGCAGGACCATAATCCTGCCCAAGTAAGCAGAGTGCTGAAGACGGAGGCAACCAGCCAAAAGGTGCACAGATAATTAGGATGCCACGCACAAAACACAATGGAAACATGTCTGTATCTATTAATAGTTATGGTGCCTGCCCTGTGGTGGATGGTCAGGCAGGGACGGTGCTAGGCCCTATACCTCAAAAGGCAAAGCTCTATGGGCCACTGTATGAACTACAAAAGACAGTGAGTTTTATTCAGGAGACAGAATTACAGATATAGACATGTTTCAAGCGAACGAAAGAAGAAGAAGAACGACATCAAATATCTTCAAAAAGAGAGCCAATAAAATGTTTGCATTGTTATATTGGTTTTTTTTTACAGCAAGATACTACAGATTAAGGCCTTTATAAGTCAGTAACAATTTTAATGTTTACCAGTGTTATTAGAGGCTTTTCTTCCAGGAAAAAATACATCCAACATTCATCTTTACAATTACTTGTTTCATGTTGTATTTTTAGTTTTCCCCACTCATGGATTCATTGAATACATGTCTTTTCTTAATTTCTTTTAGCTTCTATCGAATAATCTTCATGTACGATAGTTTGAGAGCGGACCAGTTAGTGAACATTACACCTTTGTCCTTTAGTGGCAGACTCAATGTGATGAGGAATGCCAGATGTACCATCATTGCAGATGGGTTCAAAAATTAGACAGAAAAATAATGAAATTGTTGACCTAGAAGTAAATGACATGCTATGCTCCTGACAAGACATGAGGATCCTGGGTACTATTGCACTGGAATGCCTCCATTTGAGAACTAAACAT
The DNA here is from genome assembly GCA_034231615.1 of Meghimatium bilineatum. Taxonomy (NCBI): domain Eukaryota; kingdom Metazoa; phylum Mollusca; class Gastropoda; order Stylommatophora; family Philomycidae; genus Meghimatium; species Meghimatium bilineatum. The sequence goes on along the minus strand of CM067299.1, from coordinate 37,719,698 downwards.
GCATTCATTAACCCCCTAACACTACTATGCCTTTGAGACAATGAACCTTATTGCTAGAAGGGCTAAATGGCTGTCAAGAGCTGTCTGCTCACATCTAAAGGGATTACTTCATCATCATTAAGCATAAAAGGAATGTTAATATATTGTAAAATATCTCTGCACATATTGAGCCATAGGCCTATGCTTACTAGTAATTGTCTTAAAAATGTATATAGTTAAAATAATAGTGGTACTAGGTGGAAGAAGTGCATATTTGGACATTTAAGTAACAATTTGATTCATTTGTTAATACATTTTACTAACGCTTTCTATCCCTGATACACTTCCCCTGCATTGAGCCATGAGTGCTCAAGTACTACACACATGCTGAACCATAGACCATCAGTGTAGACAATAATATTCCCATCTGAGGAATTTTCACTGATTATAGTCTAGACTTTGGAATCTATATGCACTGGAATGTCATAGTCACTTTTCAATGGAAGTTGTAAACTTGATAGGCTTATTTTCCCACTCTTCTCTAGGTTCTATGTCCACTAATGTGCATACCCGTTTAATGACCTCCTCTCTCTACCAAAACCTTCTTTCATCTGTTTTCCTTAATCATTTCAATATCATCATGTAGTAGATGGTTTTTGTCAATACTGATGCATAGAAATTAATAAGCATGGTATTTATTTGCTCTTTGCGTCATGGTAGGATAATCCATTAAGAAGCATATTACCACTATTTTGTATCTCTGGGACATTCAAGAACGACGCACATCACTTCATTCTCTATCCTGTCCAGTCTATTAATCTGCATTGGACTAAGGGTTAGGTAAGCCAAGGCATACTCTACCTCAAACTGCATTGATGTAGCAATGGAGGAAGTTGTTGTTAAAAAAACAGCAGCCAACACCCTCATTGCTGTCAACCCATTTTGAGCTCTGAAGATTGTGTAATTTACATGTTCATTGAAACAAACATCTGTCAAACAGCACTCCTAGATATTTTAAAGTTGACCATCTTTGTACTATCTCTCCAGATAGATTGATAGGAGGCATTAGTGCATGTACGATGTGGTTATTCATAGAGACGCATGGTCATAGCTGCTTTCCTTTGGTTCACCAGAGCTCCAGATGCATTACACCACTGACCAGTGCTATCCATTTCACTGAACATTTTGTCTTCTTTCTAAACCTTGACAGTACACTAGAATGCCATCTGCATATGTGAAGCTTCTGCCATTTTCAATTAGCTGTTCACACGTTACCTTCATAGTGTATATCATATAAATCATATATGTATATTAAAGAGCACAGGGAACAAAGATGAACCCTCTGCAGAAGGCCTGGGTGTATTGTTGTCAGATCAGATGTCTAAATTCCACATCTCAGTACCACCCTCCCCAGAAACAAGTTTGAGAAAATCCATTTCACAATAAAGGGTTTGTTAAGTTCACCAATCCAAAGTTATGTTATTAGTGTCAAACTTGGACATTAGATTCTAGAACAATTCATACGATTAACACCACTGAAATGAAATGTGTGAGACATATGATTGAAGTTAGCTTGAGAGACAAAATGAATGAAGAACTAAGGAAACAATTAGGGATTAAGTCAACAATAGAATACATCCAGAAACAACAAGTTAAATGGTTCGACCACATACATAGAAAGAGCAAAGTATTATTAAAAAAACACTTAACAAACAATTCGAAAACAGTCAACCTATTGGGCACCCTCGTAAAAGGTGGATAGATAGTGTATTAGAGACACTCTGAAATATAACAGATTCTTGATTCTTGATTAGAAACTGGCCTCACAGCACGTGGGACTTTCCCATAAGTGCTCCACCCTCTGTTCCAGCAGTCATCCGACACGATAGTGTTTCGAATCTAATGCCGTTGAAACGGACATCAACATCAGGGCACAACTCTGATCCTTGCTACAGGTTTCTTTGTTGTTTCCCCAACCAATGCCGTGCCCGTAACTAGTTTAAGCACAACGTTGGCCTGCCGGAACAACATGGTAACTGTTGACGAAGGTTACGACTACTGGATTGTATAGATGACGTGCCATGAAGCTTCTATAAGCTTCTCCATGAAGCCTCAATATAAAGACATGTCATCTACTAAGGTTTTCTGTTTCATGGTTGGTTTGTCTCGTGGGCCATTGCTGAGACCCACAGACGCAACCGCATGCGCAATATAACAGAGGAAGAGGCAAATAGAAGGGAAATAGACTGTGCACTCACTATCCCCTCAACACCGAAAGGTACATGAGGACAGAAAGAAGAAGAAAAAAAAGACCAATCCAGCAGGAGATGCAAAGGGACCCTGTTGTAAGCATCTTCCAAATCAATCGCCAACGCACACGTCTCCATATGTATATGGATACCTTCATAAACATCAGGAGAAAATACAACAGACTTACACGTCTCCCTGTTAGGGCGATTTCCTCCAAGTGTAGGCGAAAAATGATATAACTGTTCAAACAAGCATACTGAACAGTGGATGTCCATAGTCATATCAATAATAGGTCAGCCTGTATGCCATAACCTATTTGTCAGTGTCGTTCACAGCAAGCTAACTTCTCTGTCACCTATCTGAATTGTGGACAGTCATCATTACTTGACAGTTTTCTCAGTCTGGGTCGCTATTGACCTGATAACAGGCATGCATATTGGACACTTAAAATATGTATTTTGTAACAGTACTGAAAATCTAACTGCTAGATAATTAATATTGTTTTAACACTGCAAACTGATTTTATTACCATACACAATTAAGTTTTTTGTAACACCAAAGAAAATACAACTTAGTTTTAAAATTAATGGATTTCATTTTCTATCACATGCTTAGGTTCTGGTTGTTCCTGCACCGGAACTACTTTGGTCATAACAACCAACATTTCTTTACTTTTGAAATGAATGATGTTATGCCAAGAGGTCACCTGTACAATGATGTCCTTAATTAAGCCAGTTAAAAACGGAGCCAGCAGCAGTTGCTCAGTGACTCCATCGGAGTGTAGTCACCGGGATAATGATGATGACAAGGATGGATCGGATTCAGATTATGAAAGTGATCATGGAGAAGACCGCTTTGATCATTTGTACGTCATTGTGTGTTTACTTTGTAAAATATAACTTTAATTCTTTTCCCTCTTAATATGTAGTAACAGAAAATGTTAGTCAAGAAAAATTTTTACACACTACCAATTTCTGCCATTCTCATTTGGTTATGATTATGAACCTTTGATTATGAAGATGCTCAGTCTTGCCTAGCATATGACAAAGGGTGATGCATGCAATAGTTCCTGTGACCGCTGGTTGAACATTCTTCTTTATGCTCTGCAGGCTGTACTGTCTAGTACTGACACTGTACAGAATTCTTAAAATCTCAATCTAGATGTTTCATTAATAATGGTGCCTACATCAAGCAGGCTCTCATGAAGTAGTTTCAGCACATCTCCTTTATCCATTGTCGACTCCGTCTATTGATTCCTTGGATGCAAACCTGTTCATTTGAGGGTTTAATACATAGATATCTCTTTTCTATTCTGTCATTTGTGGTGCAAATGAGTATGTAAATGAGTTGAAAATGTAGAATTCAAGTCATGTCCATTCCTTACTATTGTCAATAGGATTTTTCTCTATTATTTTTCTTAAAGATACTTTTATATAGACACATGCGTGTTGCTGATCCCTAAAGGGGAGAAAGGAATAGCAACATATTTACCCCCATGCATGTTGTAATAGGTGACTAAGAAGGTTGTGGGGTGGTGTTGTCTGTCCCATTCCATATAGAATCAAAGTGACTCAAAAGCCATGTTGAAGTGTCAGGATGTGTCAGGCTGAAAAGTGCAGATATTGCAGCAAAGCTGTAAACCATAACACAATGCATTCTGTTCTACAGACTACATCCTGCTAATCTGCAGGAGTTTGAGAAAGAAGAATTTTAGACAAGGGAGTTGTGTTGGATGATATGCTACTATATGTATTCTCAAAAATCTACATACCGGTATTGTTTTCTTTCTAAACTTAAGTTTATTTTCCAATAGTAGCTAAAATTAAGGATTAAAATTGTGCTAGATGTACATAGTTTTTCTATGCACTTAATGAGGTGTAACATTTCCAGAGGAAAACTAATGAACATCCGTTGGATTGGACCTGGAAGAACAATACCAATTCTTGTATTTAATGCAAAGAGCTTTTTCAGTCAAGAAATAACTTTGAAAAATGTTGGAGGTAAGTTGTTTAATTCTTTCAAACTGTCCTACATGTATTGAATTGTGCACACAATATATAATAACATGATTTTTGAAGTTTAATATGAAGTTATATATTCCTGAATAAGAGCATGGCATTGCAGAAGGTAATTTGGTTTGTTTGTGAAACCTCTTGTTTGTTTTTGAGGTGGCTGATGAGTCCAATCCGTGCTCTGAAAAACCTGTTTCAGTATGAGCAGGAACCTAGTAGGTCTTGAGATTAAGGAAAATAGTATGATCTCTCCTATAATTATTGTCTCTTTTGAGTTGCCTGAAGTGTTCTACTCTGTTCAAAGCTTTTAATACATGCACTGATCTGAGTATGCCAGGCTGGATGATCAGAGCTGTGATTTTCCAAAAGCTTGGGGAAATTCTGTAGCAGACCTACTTGAGAGATATCAGACATATCTGTCAACTATAGCTTGTTTCACTAGCTTTGCCCACTTCAAAATGATATATCTCAGCAAATATGTAACACATATTTTCATTAAAATGCATGTCCTTTGGAAAACAGCATATAGTAGAAAGTAAAATGACACGATTAGACATAGACATTCTAGGGATATGTGAATATAGATGGGCTGGCCAAGGACACTTCACAACCATAGCTGGTGAAATTTCAGGGAAAGAGAAAAGTGGACAGCGGAGTCTGTATAATACTGTCAAAAGATATCGCTAGAATAATTTTAGGATACAACACATACAATGATCGCATAATGACAGTAAGACTAAACAGAAGATCCAAAAACATCACCATCATCCAAACATGCACCAACATCAGCAGCAGAAGACAAAGAAATAGATACATTTTATGACGATCTATAAGAGACAATAGATAAAACACTGAAACAAGACATTAAAATAGTAATGGGAGATTTAAATGCAAAAGTTGGACTATGAAGTGCATGGGAGGAAAGACATGCAGTAGGGCATTTTGCTAACGATCAAAGGAACAAGATTTTTGCATAGACAACAACGTGACAAACACAAACACTATTGCAACAACACCCTAGACGACTGTTTACGTGGACATCACCAGATGGCAGGACAAAAATTGTCATTTATCATGATTGATTTATCATACAATTGGCAAAAATTCAGCATGAAATTTCACTATTTTGTACTCTTGCACACAAGATAGACTGTGCATAAGGTTGTATCCGGTGTAATGTCTGTAGTGGTAAGTTTATTTTCTTTGATACACAATAATTAGTATACCAAGAAAGATCAAAGGATTTAATTTAAAGGATTTAAATTCCTTTATAAAAACTGGACATGATGCACAAAAATAAAGTATATAGGGTAGATAGGGGCAAATATCTTCACTTTTTACATTTTGGTGTATGCTGACACCTAGACCTACGGGACAACAAACTATAATCAGTGTATAGCTTATCTACCCATCTTACATTACTGAGGATATTGAAAACATAAGTTTTATGTGTAGACAATAAAATGAGAGTTTATGAACTTAGGTAAATGCAGATCTTTGCCCCATTTAGAAGTAAAGTTTCCAAACCATTTAGGTTTATTGGGGAATATGGTATTAGGCAAGTATTTTTCATTGACCAATAGTATACCAATAGCAAAAACAGACTGAAATGATTCGGCCACTTAATGAGAATGAATCCTTATTGGCCAATGGCAAGAGCATACAACATGAAAATAGAAACAGCAAGATACAGAAAAGACCAAGAAGAAGGTGGATTGAAGGAGTTACAGACATTATGAGCAGTCATAATATTACTGCATATCAAGTGATCAAACTTGCCTTGGTCCGAAAATCGATCATCATTCAATCCCGCATTGCCTTTCAACAAAAGCAGAGAAATGACAATAGACAGATAGATAGATAGAATAGCATACTTAAGGATGATGTGGTCACACATCAAGCCTGTCCTCTTTACTTTTCCAGAAGATCTGGTACCCATGTCCTTAGGATATTCAACCTAGTGATTTTAAAAATATTTCTGGTTCAACTAAAATTGATCCTTGGATCACTGAACTATGAATCTAGTTCACTAACTGAAGTGTTAGTAAAATGGTTGACATAAATTGTAATAAATAATTAATATGTGTGTTGATATCTCAGTTTTGTGAACAGTAACGAAATTTAATATTTGTACACAGTGCAGCATAACCTTGCTTGTAAAGTGACTGGAGATTCTATGATACTTAGGGAAATATTAGCAGCCCATGGATTCCGTGAGGTTTGTGATAGTCATTAAATCATTGTCATCAGGTCAGGATAATTATACAATGCATAGTTTATTTTGGAGACAAAATAGTAAATTTCTCTCAATTTTATTTAGATAAATTTCTCAAAGAAGTAAAGGTGAACAACTATTTTGGGTCACAGCACTGGATTTAGCTATTTTTGTGTTGCAGGGCCAAAAATGTATGTTATTTCTTTTTTAGTCCCTTGAAGTAGTGTTTTCAGAGTTCAGGGACCAGAGCATAGGCATATAGAACTCTTAGATCAGCCTGGTGGGCTTGAAAAAATAACATCACATTCCTGATTTGCTCATCATCATTTACTAGAGCTAATGCAGAAGAAAATATTTACTGTGTAATTATTCATACCTATCAATCTATAATTTTCCCTTACAATGTAACATTTTTGTCCATATCTGACAGTGTAACCCTTACACCACCTTGTAACATTTTCACTATTTTCAGATTAAATTATTTTCTAGAATTGTGAAGATTTATTCTCAGGCAGTATCTACATACAATTTGTAAAGTTTGTTATATGATAGAGTCAACTTAAATATGATCTTAACTCTTTGTATACATGAACTAAATTCACATTGTGCAATATTTTATTTATTTGTAAACCTACAGTGAATGTAATATACACCACAATGTGCGGAATTGAATTCCATTTCAGAATATGTGTCTATTGTCTTGTTTGAGCAGAAATATTAGATATTATATTCGATAAAAGTTTCTGATAAAACATAACAACCACAAAATTAAACCCCCAAAGATATTTTTTTTAAATATTGATGTCAGGTATATGATATGACTAGCATCTAAAGTTGGCTGTTTTGTATATTATAACTATTTTTGCAACTATTTGGAAAGTTTCATATATTTCTCAACCCAATTGTATATCAATTTCCTCTTTGTGTAATTAGTTTGCGAGTGCAGTTGTTTTATTGTAGACACATTCTGCATTCCACTGCAATATTTTCAAGTTTACTTTTGTCTTTGTGGTATGTATAATGATCTTCAGGTATTTTTTTGGAGCCAGTAATTATTTTGCTCTGGTCTTTTTTCCTGGTTCCACAAATTGAGACAGAGGTACCACCAGTTGCTGAGGATGGGCTTCTTCGAGGCTTAGAACCTGACACTGTCCGCCTGATGGGATTTCAAAGATGAAGCACCAAAATGAATTGTCTGTAACTTTTGATTTGACATATGAAGTCATTGTATGGCATTGTGGTTTTCTGCTTTAGCTGTTATCCTCTGGCTGGACTATTTTGCTATTTCAGTCCAGTGTCTCCATCTTTCATCTTACTTTCAAGTCAGAATGGGTTTCCCTATCCCTTACTCATCCAAGGAGTGTCCACAAGGCAGCGGAGGTTTAGTTTTGGAGTTTTCCTCCTAAACAGCTTACCAATCAGGGCTAATAAGCACCCTCTGTCCAAAGTCTGGGTTTAAAGTAAGAGTTTCTCTTTCCTAAGATATTTTTTGCCAAGGATTCATTATCCTTCCTCTGTGATCTAGTTCTCATGCTCTAAGGCACTACCCACTCAGGAATGGGTATTTAAAATTGTATACCTCTCTATTGTTCCACTATCTGTGTTAACTCCCTAATGCTGCCAGACCCACCTCCAGGCATGTTCCTGGCATAGTGTCTGTAACCCCATGCCAGGAACATGAGCGTATAGTGGCTCACACTCGTTTAATGCTGACCATCTCTGGGCAAGTGGAGTATTTCAGTGGATATATTAATATCGCCTTGTAGGCAGCAACACCAGTGTGGTCTGTAACTGCTTATTTGTTCAGAGAAATTTTGGCTTATATATGGCCTCCATATCTAGAGGTTTTTCCACTATCCGCCACCTGTAAACACGCCTGGTAGGGGTTAGTAGCCCCCCCCTCCAGGATTTTATATTAGTGTATACTATATAAAGTGACTTCTGGTGTCAACATGGCGCAAGTTTGAACGTTATTCGCTCAGTCATCACTTGAGGATTATTATTTTGATTGTATTATGTGTTATGTTAAGTGAATGACTAATAACTGTAATGTGCAGAAATTCCGTGTGAGTTTTCTATTGTGGAAAGTTGAATATTCCTGGAGGGGAGTCTGGAGTTTAGTCGTTGATAGTGCCGTCATGATGTTCGCTAGGCGCGAACAACGAAGAGACCGATAGCCACCGGTATAAGTGGTAGCTCTGCAACTGGGCAGGGTGGGTCACCCATTTGTCCCGACATAAAATATTGTCAATGGGAGCGGATATAAATGGATATCCCCCATATGGATGTGGAAAGCAATGGGAAACTACCACATTATTCTCCCAAGATGAAAGTCATGGCGACACACAGAAGTAGGCCTACAGTTAGTGTTAATATAGCAACATGGAACGTCATATCGTTAGTGCAGTGTGGTAAATTGTGGAGTGAGGAGGACATCAAAATTTTCTATGAAGATCTAGAAATCGCAATGAAACAGTGTAAAAATCAGGAAGTAACTATAGTAATGGGGGACTTTAACGCAAAAGTAGGTGAAACAGAAATAAAAGATGTGACAGGAAGATTTGGTTTAGGAACTAAGAACGAAAGAGGTGATTTATTGATAGAGTGGGCACAGGCACATAACTTAATAATAGGGAATACATGGTTCAAGCAACACCCAAGAAGGTTGTGTATATGGATTAGCCCAGGTGACTCAGAACCAAATTGATTACAGTTTAGTCTCTAAAAGACATAGAAACAGCATTAGATCTATGAAAACAAGGCCAGGTGCTGACTCAACAGTGATCATATACTACTGGTAGCGAAATTGTGTATAAGATTAAAGAAGATCAAGAGAACACCAAGAAATATGAAATTAGATTTAGCTTTATTGAAATCAGATGCTGACATTAAAGAAAGATACATAATTGTACAAAATAGATACAATGCCATTGCAAAGATTCAGAGTATTGAAGATCAATGGAACATGCTAAAACAGTCGATAAACCAAACACCTAAAGAGATAATACCAAAAGTAAAACATACATCAAAACAAAAATGGATGACTGAAGAAATATTAGAATTGATGAGCACCAGAAGGAAAAATAAACACAAGATAGTGGAATATCAGAAGATACATAAGGAGATACGAGAGAAATGCAAAATAGCAAAAGAAAGCTGGCTGAACAAGAAATGCACAGAAATAGAATTGCATTACAACAAAGATACAACATTACTATATAAGAAAATTGAGATGATAACAGGAAAGAGAACGCAAACAGTTACAGGGTGTCTAAAATCTAAGACAGGGCAGGTATTAATGGGAATAGATCACATAATACAGAGATGGTCAGAATATATCAAAGAACTTTATGATGACAATAGACCAGAAATAAACATACAAGATAACAGCGAGGGTCCATCAATACTCACAGCAGAAGTAAGGGAGGCACTAAGACACATGAAATATGGCAAAGCCCCAGGTCCAGACAATATCACATTAGAAGAATTAGCAGCTTTAGATGACTTTGGAGTTGAAATAATCACAAAATTGCTGAATGACATATATAACAGCGGAAACATACCCGATGACTTAATGAGGTCCATATTTATAGCCTTACCTAAGAAACTAGGGATCACCGAATGTGAAGAACACCATACAATCAGCCTCATGAGCCAAATAACCAAAATACTTCTCAGAATCATCATGAAGAGAGTGAGAAACAAAATAAAATCAGAAATAAGTCCAGAACAATGTGGCTTTATAGAAGGCAAAGGTACCAACAATGCTATTTATATATTGAGAACACTAATAGAGGGGTCTATAGAGGTAAAAACAGATCTGTACCTCTGTTTTATAGAATGCACTAAAGCATTTGACAAAGTTAAACATAGCGAAATTATACGGGAATTAAACCAATCCGTTCAATGGCACCAAATCGCCTAGCAACTATTGAACATGCGTTCTTCCGTACTTGACTAACCGCATCTCCAAAAAAAGATGCAATTTCATCAAGACATTCAAAGCGTGCACTGAAAGTCACCCGAACGGACCGATCGAGACAAGGACTATTACAACAACAAACATCCCGTACTAGTATTGAAATATCCTCAGTAACAACAAACATATAACATAATATCCGTATTAGTTATACAAGGGCCGATAGGTCTTCTTGTAAACATGGATAACATATATAGACAGTACAATTTTGCTTCAAATAATTGTTTATACAAGTAAATTTAAGTGGGAAGCCAGAGGACAATTAAAAAAATTCATGAGACTAACGGGAATTGAACCAATCCGTTCAACGGAACCAAATCACCTAGCAACTATTGAACATGCGTTCTTCTGTACTTGACTAACTGCATCTCCAAAAAAAGATGCGATTTCCGTTGCAAATTGGATTGGTTCAATTCCCGTTAGTCTCAAGAATTTTTAAAAATTGTCCTCTGGCTTCCCACTTAAATTTACTTGTATATCAGCCCTTGTATAACTAATATGGATATTATGTTATATGTTTGTTGTTACTGAGGATATTTCAATACTAGTACGGGATGTTTGTTGTTGTAATAGTCCTTGTCTCGATCGGTCCGTTCGGGTGACTTTCAGTGCATGCTTTGAATGTCTTGACGAAATCGCATCTTTTTTGGAGATGCAGTTAGTCAAGTACGGAAGAACGCATGTTCAATAGTTGCTAGGCGATTTGGTGCCATTGAGCGGATTGATTCAATTTCCGTTAGTCTCAAGAATTTTTAAAAATTGTCCTCTAGCTTCCCACTTAAATTTACTTGTATACGCAAAATTATACACATGCTAGAGAATCTGAACATTGACAGCAAGGATTTAATAATAATCAAGAACATGTACTGGCAACAAACAGCAGCAATAAGAGTAGGAAATCAATTTGGCCCTTTTCAACAAATAAAACAAGGAGTCAGAAGGGATGCATGCTTTCACCAGACCTGTTCTCTTTATACAGTGAAAACATATTGCGTGCAATAGTAGATATCCTAGGAATATCAGTGGGAGGACATAACATAAATAATTTGAGATATGCGGATGACACTGTTCTGATTGCAAAAAGTGAGGAAAACCTTCAAAATTTAATTAAAGTAGTAGTCACAGAAAGTAAAGAGAAAGGCCTCTTCCTAAATATCAAGAAAACAGAAGTAATGGTTATTTCAAAGAAACAAAATAACACACCTTGCAAGATCATAGTGAATGATATACCTGTGAAAGATCATACTGAATGGCACCTGATGATGATATAAAGTATGCTCAGAATAAGTTATAATTTGTTTTAGAGTTTGTTTTGACTAATATGAATTTGTTTTTGTGCAGGTTAGTATGGTTCACAGACGCTATAATCTGGCATGGACTGGTAGGCATACCAAACCCTCCTATGTTAAGAGAATGGCAAATTGTCACGTTATAAATCATTTTCCAAGGTGTGTCTTATGTTCCGGTATAGTATGTCATTCAAAGAACTAGTAAAATGTTATTATTATTCAGGTGATACTGGGTATATTGTTTTCATAATGTAGTCCTCTTTATGGACACTTGCTACCCATCTAGGCCAGATTCTTGCCGCAGAGATGGAACTTAGTTCAGCTAACAGAGGTTGAAAACTTAAGACTGGCAGGTCCTCCTATAACCAAACAAGATCACAGTCTGCCCTTGCAAGTACAGGTGCTAAAGACAGAGGCAACCAGCTAAGAGGTGCATCACAGCAATCAGAATGTCACTGCCATCCACACAATGGGAATATATATGTTTATATCCTACGTATATTTATGGTGTCTGCCCTGTGACAAATATCCATGCAGGGATGATGCGGGCCTATATCTCGAAAGGGTCCAACTCCAGCTACTGAAAGTTCTTCTAAATTGTCCAGAAGGCATGAAAATAGAGCAACTAGTCAAAAACAAGACCACTGAAAATAATGCATTGGAATTTTGTAGGTGTCAACAGCAAAAAAGTACAACTCAAAATTATTCTGAATGAAGAGCAAGTATTACGCATGCTGGTTGCGTCTGTGGGTCTCACCAATGGCCATCTAAATAAACCACCCATGCAACAGAAAACCTTAGTAGATGACATGCCGTTATATTGAGGTTGTCTTTTTATAGAAGCTTCATGGCACATCACCTATACAATTATGCTTCTTGTGCTTTTGTTTTGTTGTTGCAATGTGTTTTAATATTCGTATATATGTATGCACCCTCTGTGGTTGGGAGGGAGCCAGAGATGTACTGGGCAGCACTGGGGAAGAGGAAACTGACAGCACTGTTTTTTTTCCTATGGCCAAGGCCCATCATAGAGGCACAGTGACTCAAGATGTGACAATCCTTTTGACTTGAACATTTGGTTGCATGCCTGGAGCAGTAGAGAAGTTCGGCATAACTAGTAGTCAATTGGTGGTGGGGAATGAGCACAGTGAACCATATCTTGGCTGCAGTGGCTTGGAGCAGTGCATAGGTTGAAACCTACCTTCCTGGTGGTATGATGGTTATTCTCTGGCTCTAGCCTAGGGTGAGAGCCGAAAATCCACAGACTTCCCAGTAATATGATACCATTTTAATGGCATTGGGTCAAAGGGCATGAGCCCATGGACTGCTGGATCAGCAACCAACCAACCAACCAAGAGCAAGTATATGTATGCTGCTTGCAAGAAACTTATCTCAACAAGAAAATAGCTTTCAAAGTAAGATTCTTCCAATGCTATCGTTCGGATAGAAAAGACAGTAAAATGGTAGAATACTTAGACCTATTCTTGTTAAGTGCGTGCCAGTCTTTTTCTCGTTCACAGTTTAACATACAGCAAGTCTGATTTTCTTCCCATATTTCTCCCATCTGTCTCTGTGGGTCAGTACTCCTCCCTTAACTGATTTTGTGTAATGCAGCAATCTTGCAGGATATCTGCTGCGGTCTATTCTGCCTGCCCACATTGATACAGAGGTGATTGAACCAGTCTTAGTCTGTTTAACATTTATCGCTCCACATTAAAATTACATAAATTCCACATTTCAGCCATATTTTTTGTTGACAGTTTTCTTTGTTTTTGCTGAATGTTTAGAAAACCCAATAACTTTTTGTTTTAAAGATGTTTGTATATATTGTTTAATGCTGAGTTCTGCTCAATTTGGCTTCATAAGATGGGAAAGCTGTATAGATTCACACTGAGACAACTAAGTGAAAAAGTAATTCAATAGAATCACGATCTAACTAAACACAGTATTTGTAGACCAGGAAAAGGCATTCGACAGAGTAGATAGAAACATTCTCTTGGAAATCATATAAAATTATAACATCAGAGACCAACTGTTGGACAATATAAAAGCATTATATTAAAAAGTCAAAGTTCAACTTTGTACTTTCGCCTCCACCTTTTAACATATAGGCCTACATGGATAGAATAATAAAAGAAGCTCACATCAACAAAGATTAAAACATTGCAAAAAAACCTGATGAGAATTTAATGATGAAATCAACAAACTACTACCACTATTTGCAGACGATCAAATTTTAATATATGAAAATCAGGAAAATTTTAAAAACCACATTACTGTATTGCTAATAGCATATAAGAAGTACAACATTTAAATATGCATACAAAAAATGAATTTATTAAAATTAGCAAGTCTGCAACACCAATAGATATAATAATAGATAACACTAAAGTGAAACTAGCCAAAGAATTTAAATATCTATGCAGCATTTTTTCAGAAATTGAAAGACTAGACAGAGAAACATAAACAAGGTGTCAGAAAGCAAACACAGTGACCTACCAGCTTTCACCATTACCTTTCCACCCAAAGATCAAGATGGAAATTTAAAAAAAAAGATAATATCTACAATTTTTATACTAACACTGTGCTACCAATGTCAAACATCGTCTTTAACAGCCTCGCAGCAGAGGAAAATCGTTACATGTGAAATGAAGTGTCTGAGAAAAGCTGCAATGGTTACCAAACTAGATAAAATAAGAAATGAAGAAATTAGGAAAAGAGTTGATATAATATAATGTATTGAACATATTGAGAGACAGCGAGTAAAATGGTTTGGTCACCTTATGAGAATGAACCCAAACCAAATACCAATAAGATCATATGACAAAAGAATATCTGAATATAGAGCCAAAGGTAGGCCAAGAAAATGGTAGATAGAAAATATCAAATGAACCTTGAAAAAGCATGGATTCATTGCAGCAAAGGCGACACATCTGGCATCTGGCTTTGAAATGACAATGGAGGCTCCCACCCCTATGCTTAATGGCAAGTGTGGATACAGTCAATCATCATTCACCTAGAGTTGGGGAAAGACAATAGATAATACTTCTTAAGTAAAATGTTAGTACAATAAAACAATGCATAAAGTACATTTTATATTATAATCAAACCATAAGTCACATATATTATTATTTTAATTTATATTTGTGCATATGTATTTATATCTTGCACACAACTCATGTTTGTAGTATGGACTTTTTTTTCAGAACTGAGGAACTAACTAGGAAAGACAAGCTATATAGAAACATTATAAAAATGCAGGAAATTAAGGTAAGTAATTCAAGTTGTATGTTATGAAAGAAGGAAAAAACTTTTTTTGTGTGCACTGTATCTCTGTAGTTGCATAACATCTTTCAACTATTTTTATTCAGATCATACAATTGTTTTCACATTTTTATAGTGGTATAGGCCTATACTCACATTGTAAGTAAAAGTAAAAAGCATATTACCTCATTTCACAACATTAAAACATAGGCCTATGGGAATTATGTTGTGTTAGGTCTATGTTATTCTTTGACCATCACCCCATTGGTTCACACTCGCTCACCCTTCTATGCCTGTCCTATGATTGATCCAAAATTCCTTGTTTCAGCCAGGGGATAAAATCTTGTACTACTGCTGACCTGCACATTTGACTTTATTTTCCTTTTTCTCTCTTCATTCTCAAGCTTTGGCAAGTTAGAAAAATTTAGTCGGGAAAATGGGAGTGAATTGTGTTTTCAGCGTGGATGTGATATTTCAGCTCTTTGACCTTAAACATAGTACCGGGGTATTTGGTTTGGTTATGTAAAATGCTCCTCTTATGGTGAGGTAGGGCCTACTCCATTCAACTGCGGAAGTTAGTCCTTTTTGGCTATATCAGAACTTTACAACCATCAAAAAATAGTTGAGTAATCCAGTCACCATGACCTCCAGATTTTTATCAACATAGTATTTTTAGGCTACTCTTGACCTTATATGGGAAAGGATAGTCAAGCACATGCCCATTTCTTCTTAGCTACCTCTAATGAAATGCATTGCTGCTCACAGTGTTACTATTCTTAATTCCCCTTTCAACCCCCTGGAGCTGTTGTAGTACAGTGTTAAATCACTCACCTACCGACCAGTAGTCCCGGATTTCAAGTTCACTTGTTATTCATGGTTTGAAATAAAAATAACTCCCACGGTTCACCCAGCCACTATGAAGTAGGTTATCAGGCTGAGTGTGTATATAGAAGTAAATATTTTAACTGTGTTACATAAACCAATTACTAAATAGATAATATAAATAATTATAATAAAAAGAATAAGCATGAAAATGATTGACATTTTGTTATGATATGTTTTTTTATTAGCAGTAATAGGTTTATGTAATATATAGTTGTTTACACTATTTTTTATTTTTTCCTTGTATTTGTATTACTATGGCCTACACTTAATCAATGATCTTCTCTGGCTTTCTTGTAATTATATATAGGTATGTAGAAGTCATGTTAAATCATGTTATATTCAATAACATCAGCTTGCAACAGTTGGAAGGGGCTTCTGTGACCTACGTTTATGACAGCCAATATGTGTATGGCTTAACCTTAATCGTGCCTATATTAACACCGGTTGGCAAAAAAAAAATGGCGGCTCGCGCCGTTGGTGACACACCCCATCTGACGAGATATCGTGAGATTTACACGTACCACAGCCCGTGAACATAGCTGGGGACATGCGCAATCGAAGCCGGTATATCCCCCACTTCCGACATGATCGTTGTTGAGAATGGCTAGCTAGACTTACACGTTTAAGAGCAATTAATCTGACTACATCTGCACACCGGTATGATGCCATGATGGTGGATCGGTTTTGTAGACCTTTCTTTCATCGTATTTAGAATAAAATAACATTGAATCGTGGATTGAATCATGAATTATTTGGTTATTTAGTTTCACAGCAGTGAATAAACAGAATGCCGTGTTGGATTGGGGACTTGTACGTTTGATATCAAATATGTTGAAGTGGCACCAAAAATTACTCTAGGCCTAAGCTCAAAGAACGGTTTTACTGCAAATCTACATGTTTTATACAGTTCCCCTGGCTATATTTTAATAATTTCGCAGTGAAAGAACATAAATACAACAGATTTGCGTGATTTAGTTTACAGTGTTGCCAAGGAATTCGATAAGTAAGGTAAGTTATTTTTTTACTAATTTTTTTCCTCTATATTTGTTATAAAATATGTGTTTTTTTTTGTGAAAAACGTCTTTACCACTTTCTCATACATCTGATATCATACACACACATACATAAATTACACCAATATATGCATAATTCAATTCTTTATTTATATGTGCAAATATTATTTAAATATCTCTAACAACCAAAAAATTATCAAATTTTCAAAACAGTCACCATCAATAACGCAAATTTTCTAAAAAGAATCCGGTGGCAGGGAGATGTTTCATATTTTTTAATCTGGCTTGCTAAAGGTTAAAGACACCCATATACACATGAGCTATAATACAAAGAGTGACAGCAGATAGTATAGGTTCGATAGTGTTGCACTGCAAGACTTCACTAAAATCATAATAACTATTGCTTAATTTATCTATTGTCAGGGACAAAGGATGAAGGCCATGATTATGTATACATCTAATTACAAAGAAAGAGCTTGTGTGTGTGTGTGTCAGAATAATCAAATACAAATATATTTTTCAGGGTAAAGAACATTTTGACTTTGTTCCAGTGAGTTTCAAGATGCCCTCTCAATACCGATCTCTTCGATGTGAGTTTTTGTGTGTATGTATTTTTAAAAATGTATTTGCACTCTGTACATCTGTTTCATGTTCTTGATCTAAGTTTGTAGTTATCCAAATCGTTATTAATCATTATTTGTTACTTTTATTGATTCTATTTTTGAATAACCTATATAACACAGTATGGAATTATAAACTATACCATTTATTTCCTAATGTATACAATTGTTAATTTTTATTTATAATTTAGCACACTACAAGAAAGAGAGAAGTCTTTACATTGTGAAGCCAGTGTCTTTGTCCAGAGGAAGAGGAGTATTTGTGATTGATAATGTATGTACTTTTGTTTTAAAATACTATTTGAAAACAAATCTGGTAAACAAGAGCAAATATAATTGAGCATTACTAATTAGAACTGTGCAGTTTAAGCTTGTTTGATTGGTGGTAGAGTGGTTAGTGGTCAGACTCACGAAAATTAAACTAAACTAAAACTTACTTCTGGTTTGAAAGCCAATTATCCGCATTGTACTGGTGATACAGTTGGATACTTTAGTGGCGTATACAAATTCCACACGATTGAATAGCAATGTCATATAGACCTATAGAATATAATTAATTTAATTAATTCATAAGTAAGCTAGCGTTACTTTTTTTCTTTAGCGTTCCTAAACTGGATAAATGGTTGTATGGGTCTCCGTAGATACGTGATTGTGGTATAGCTATATGTGTCATAGCCCTGTGAGCTTGGACCATGACTCAAGAGTTTTATCTGCTGGGATTTGCCATTTATGTGTTTGTTTACAAAAATTAATGAGAATAAATTGCAATTACTTAATGAAAAAAACCATTTGTCTTGTATAGCAATAATAATAATAATAATAATAATAATAATAATAATAATAATAGTATTAATAATAATAAGACCCATAATCTGCTAGGGTCATAAAATTACTATACTGGATACATCGGCACAAAAAGCACCCCAAATACCTCTGTCCTCAGCCATTTAGAGGAGTGTAGAAAATCATGCCCAGACATTTTCTTGATGTTATAAGTTCAATATTTTTCTTTTCCTTCCTTTCTTGACTGTTCCTTGCAAAATAATTTTAGAAAGTAAGCGGTGGCTTGTTACATGTCCAAACCAAACAAGTTAACATCATTTCGCCACTGCCAAAAGTGGTTCTTTATAACCAAGTTTGTTTATTTGCTACTGGACGAATATATTTATCTTGTGTTTTATTTAACTTATTCTTAATAAACGTCTGTAGTACTTGTATTCAAAAGCTTGAATCCTTCTTTCTGTGTCTGCTTTGAGTGTTCAGCGTTCACATTTGTATAAAAGTATACTTAGTACTCGCAGCCTAAATAGATTGATCTTTACTGTAATACTGATTTTCCTATTTCAAATCATATTCAACCTTCCCATGACAACTATCACCATTTTAAGTCTTAACTCTTAATCTCATTTCCAGAGTTATGTACTATCAAATCAATGCCATGCTGATGTATGTTATTATCCCCACTAAACCATATTTTATGCCTGTCATCAGTTTAATTTTCACCTATACCGATTCATCTCATTTAAGCTAGACCTATAGCTGTATCAACCAAGTTCATGTGTTAGTTCCTTGACTTTGTCACACACTTGCAATATACACACATTCCAATAACAATGGCACAGTTAAGAGTATTATTCATTTGTGCTGATACTCCATTATAGCATTTCAATGGGCAGAATTCTACTCGCTGATGCTGAATGCCTCTATGAAACTTAACTTATTGGCAAGTGAAGATACACAGCTGTTATTCAACACCATTTTGACCAGAAGTTTACCAGCATAAGATTCTGTGAATCTGAATGAGGTTTTAGTAGCGCTACAACTGTACAATGAAACAGTAATATCTATGAAAACCATGCAAATACTCATTAATAATCCAGTTGTTACAGGTAGACCAAATACCAAAGTATAATATATGAGAATATGTTTACATAATAAAAGTACTGAATTGATCATGTGTTTCTTTTGCATTGGGTGTTCAGTGGGGTATGTCATGAGACAGGAGAATATTTTATAATTTCTATACCAGATAGATCAGTGGCAACTTTGCTACTTATTATAAATGAAAAAATTCATCCAGATAGTACTGTGGTATGTTTGTATGAAGTATGATTTGTAGTGTAAGAAATTTGAATACAATGTCACTCCACATATATTATCACTCCAGTTATGTTTGTATGAAGATCTACATGGAACACATCCTTATTTTATAAGATGTCTTGAAGAAAAGTACAAAACTAGCTGATATTAACCATTCTTATATAAAACTGCCTCTATACAAAATTATTCACCAATATGCAATGAATCTATTGTATCTTTAACCTGTAGCAACCAAGAAAAAAATAATGCATACTTCCTCTGGTGCCCAGCCATTTTTTAAGATTTATGGTTTTTCTGGATGTGTTTACTTTTTTTAACATATTTTTATTTATTAAGTTATGGATTTCAAATTTGGAGACATTTTGAATCATCATACATGAAGAGCTTCCAAATAATGGCATCAATGAATCTAAGTCCATACAGTATGGCTTGCAAATGTGAAGAGGTCGAATAAATTACGACTGGGTATTTATATTGCAGCAAAAAGTTCAGGGATAATCATTCTAGCAAATAGTTATTATAAAAGCATGATGGGAAATTAACATGGAAGATTGTTGTCTATGACTGCAAATGGCTACCTCAATGTGACAAATGTCAATATCTGGTTTTTATGGAAAGAGTAAACATGTCAAAAAATGTTGACATCGGATTGCTATAGGTTAAACTAATACAATACCATCATCTTATATATCACGAAGCTTGTTTTAGGTATCTACAAGTTAAAATTACATAGTCTTTAATTTTCTGACAGCCTAAGAAAATCAACAGCATTCATGTTGAAGGACCTGGAGAGTCTCACCATGAGACCAGACACAAAAATATTGTCAGCAAATATATCCCAAATCCTTTGGTCATTAATGGTGAGAATTTTTCATACTATTAAAGCAAATACTATTTATCAAATAAGGTCGATGATGGACCCTAAGATGAGCAAAGAATAGTAATACTACCACCTTGCTATTCATGTCAAAAAAAGCAACTAAGAAGGTTTGGTATAGGATTGTCTATCTTACTCCATGATCTCCACTGTGATAAAACTTGCTGGAGACCCACGCCTGCCTTTCTGGGAGGACTGCTTATTCGTTACCTGTCGCCCTTCCAGAAACATTCCAGCCATAACTTCACTGTTGTCTTCGACAAACATTTCTCACCACACACTGCCTGCATTCTTTGATGAGTATTGTTTGGTCGACATACTTTGGCTGTCTGTAAGAAATTGAATCACAGCTAGTTGGTCAAATTTGGATGGATTCGCTATCTCATAGGCCATTTTGTCGGCTGTTTGCACAGGATACCAAGCATGCAAAGAGAATGACCATATGATAATTTCTACATTGATATGTACTTATTACATCAGTGATGTCTTCATGCTCCTTGTAAGCTGGCATAGGTGATGCACCATGGGCGAGTATCATTTGAATATGCCTCATAGAAAACCTGTCCATCATTGCATTGCACTCAACAATCACATTTAGTAAAACATCAGGGACTTTCTCTGTGATTCAAGCCTATAGTAATAGAGGTATATTCAGTGTTACATTTTACTGCACTACTGCAATTATTTTCCTTGTAACCTAGCACATCTGATTTCAGCTTAGTGTGTATTTAAAAAAGGGATTTAAATTTTAGTTGCAATGTTGTTATTGTTATTGTCAATATCCAATTACTGTTGTGTCAATCTACTCATGTCAGCCCAATATCATTCTTTAAAAAAATGCAGGTCTTCTGAAGTTGGCTTAGTGATTCACACTGTGAGTTAGTTATGGTTATGGTACCTGTAAAAGTTTTTACCTTTCAGTTGAGAGGGAAGGGCAGTAATTAAGGCAATGTTTGACTGTTTCACTGGGATGAGAGCATATCCCTAAATATATTTTGACCTGTCAGCCCATTTGCCCATCTGTTCATCCATATTTCCCTGGTGTTTTTTCTGAGAATATATTTGACTGTTCTCATACTACAAGGTCTTTGCTTTTGTTGTTTTGAGGTGCCTTTTTTTGCAAGTCTGTCTGCTGTTTCATTTCCTGCTAGATCACTATGTCCAGGGATCTATTGCAGGATCACACTGATTGAATAACTTAAGATAAGACCGTGCAATGCTCTTGCTATATAGATGATATATGGATTTTATATCTGTTTAAGGGCCTCACAAATAGACATATGGAGTCTGGAATAATGTCTGATGGTTTTTGTTTCATGAGAAAAAATGTTGGTGTACTAATTCAGTGGCTGTCTTGGTGCCTCAACCTCTGTTTTATTATTTGAACAATTTTTACCATAAGAACCACATAACTCATAGGTAGATCCACCTGGAAAAATATCCTGCAAAACAGGTGGTATTGAAGGCCAATCTATCAGTGTAAGCCTTTATTGCTGATGATGGGTAGCTGTTTATGGTTTCTGGAGCACATGTTTTCAAGCTTGTTGGTGGTATTGGCTGTTTTTGGTCTTCTATCAATTTTCATAGGATAGTTGGTTGGTGCAATTTATCCCAAGAGGTTGGAATGAGGTGTTTCTTTTCCAGTTCTCTCTTGTGTGGTAGATGATGTTTATTATCCTCCTCTTCTGCTTTGTCCAAAAGAGACAGTTATTTTAGTCTTATTTGTTTAAAATAATCAATAAGTGCTTTATATGGGTTGTCATTCTTTCGCCTCTTGTATCATTCTGTGACTTTTGTCAGTGCTCTTGTCTGTCTGAAATCCAGCAGCTGTACATTTGCATCTATCACACATAATGCTGTGAATATTGACCACATCCCTCGACAGATTAACCTCAGAGCTTCGTTCTGTACCTGATTCAGAGATGAGATCATAATGTTGTTAACAATGGTCTGGAGAGGAATGTTATAATCCATTATTGATCTCACATATCCTAGGTATAGTTGGCAGAGAGTTTTTTTGTCTGCTCCCCAGTTTGTACTTGCTAGTCTCTTAACCCTGACCAACTGACCCTTAAAAATCCCTTCCCCGAGCAAAAAATACATGAAAAGGACACCTCAACAAATGTTAGTTATTTTAAAAGAAATAAGATAAAATTATGTGCTGTTATACAGTAGAATCCCCATATAGCACATTATTTTATAACAAATATCCCTATGTGACATAATTTTTCAAAATCCCTAATTATGTTTATTCTATATTGTTTGTACTATATATAGAAATTTTCTGTTATTACATACATATTTTGTCAATCTGGACCATGTTGTTAAAACAGAATTCCCCTGTATAATATTGATTGACCATTTGCTCTTCAGTGTACTTGCTTTATGTGTAAGTCCTTCCAGTATTTACACTTTTCTTTAGACACAGATAAGTGGTGCAATAACTGCATCAAAATTTGATCACTACGTTTCTCTTCTTGAATGCCATGGTTGGAAAGTCACTGTCATGTTTATTAAATTTAAAAGCACACACAAAACAAATATTATTGCCTGTAGAGTCTGTAGAAACTTGTGGATGATGCAAACGAACATTTTTTAGCCTCTGTTGCATCAATGCAGTTCTTGCATTTTGTTGCCACAGTTCTGTAACCGTAAAATAGGGACAAACAGATTTCACTTATAAACATACATAATTAAATTTTGTATCTCAAGAATTTTTAATTTATCCTCTTGCTTCCTACTTGAATTTACAATGTTTGATAGTGTATCTAATCATTGTGTGTTAATTGCAGTTGTTCAGTATTATGTCTGCATTATTGTATGCGTACATGAAAAACTTTACCACTGACAAGAAAGCTGAGTTGTTTTGGTCATATAACATGGACACAACAACATGGAAAAATTAAAAGCTGAAGGCAGATTTAGTGGCAATAGGGAAAGAGGGCACCAAAGACGATGATGATGCAGTGATATATCAGATTGTTTAAACATCTCTCTAGCTGCTGCAGGTGAACTCGCTCAGAATCATGGAGTATTCAGAGAATCCATAAAGAAGACTACGTTCTGGAAAGAATATGTCACATGTTGATATGAAAAACTTTATACCAACAATCATTGAGGTCAGTGATATCTGGTGATAATGCTGATATGCTTTAGTGAGTTAACAATTTGATCATTGACATCACACCCACGCATGAAAACATTGTAGTCAATACATAATTTAAGAATTAGAAGGTTCACTCTTGTTCCACCGTGTTTCTTCTTCTAGCAGTTTCAATTTGTGTTTGGCTGTTTGGTATAAAATTGATTGGTCTTATATCCATTTATACATAACACACAATGTTATTGTGAAAAACAAATGCTATACCGGTAGTTTTCTCTCCAGGTCTTTCGTTTATTGTTTATTGTGGATGACGTTCATAATATTCACACTTACCGTTAAGCAAAGGGGTGGTGACTGGGAACTTAAGTTGCCTATCCAAGGTCAGATGTGTTGCCTTGGCTGTGTTGAATCCATATTTGTTTAGTGTTGCCTTGATGCTATCTACCCATCTTGTTCTAGGTCTTCCTCTGGACTTTTATCCGGATCTTCTTATGTTATATGTTCTTGTTGGTAGTTGGTTATGGTTCCTTCTCATAAGGTGTCCAAACCATTTTATTTGTTGTTTCTCGATGTATTCTGTGCATGGTTTTATACCGCTTCTCCTGATCTCATTTCTCATTTTGTCTAGTTTGGTCACTCTAGCGGCTTTTCTCAGACATTTCATCTCACATGCTGTAAATTTTCTCTGCTGGACTACTGTCAACGCCCATGTCTGACATTGATAGCTGAGTGTTGGCATATAAATACTGTTTATCATCTTTCTCTTGACTTCATCTTGATCTTTGTGTTGAGCAGTAATGGTTTTTGTTTATTTCCCTTGTGATATATTTTACTTTTACTGTCCACCTGTTGCATTCTGTTTTATTTAATGTGGTACTGTGTTTTCAGCTTTCTTTCTGGCCTTTCTCCTATCATTAACTGCTTCATCTAGTTCACGTGTCCAGTAATATTTATATTTCTTGATTTTTCTTGGAATATACTATACTTTTTGCGGCTCTTAGAATATTGTGCAGATTTTACTGTATGTTGTATTCATGTTGTTTTTTTTAATGTTGATTTTACTAAATCAAGCATCAGTTGCTTTTCTGTATCTGGTCTAGTCAACGTTCTTAAAATTTCAAGTTGGTTTGCCTTAGACCTGTGTCATCTAAATTAGTTGTTAAGATTGGACAGTGGTAGCTTCCCACATCTTCTAAGACTTTGATAATGTTATTTTCTGCTATGTCATTTGAAAGAAATGCCAAATTGGGTTGGCTGGTCAAACCAATGCCCGGCAGAGTGGTACAAGAGCGCGTCTATCAAGTTGGTACCATGAACCATGGTACCTAGTTCAATTCCCGCCACAGGTAATTATGCATTAGACCATTCAAAAAGCAATGAAAAATTACTGAATGTATTTGTATTGCGTAGAAAATCATTACAGCCAAAAAAATGCTGGGTTAATGGCTACATCCTGAATAGGATACGCTACCAAATCATACCAATAAAGTCATAGCAAAGTTCCCTTTAAAATACAAGACTTTCTATCTGATTGCATTGCACCTTACAGCCACATTTATTAAAACAGCCATCTGGGACTTTCTTTGTGATTCAAGCCTATAAGCATATAGACCTATTTTGTATTACATTCTACTACAATTCATTGTCTTGAAACCTAGTTCTGTGTGTGTATTTAAGTATAGACCCCTATATGTGTTAACATAATTGTTTTTACAAATACTTGTATTTTGTTGTAGGTTATAAATGTGATTTGAGGATCTATGTCACAGTGACTTCATTTGACCCAGTTGTTATATACATGTATAGTGAAGGACTGACCAGATTTGCAACAGTCAAATACAACTTAGCCTCAAATGACCTTAATGAAAGATGTATGCACCTGACAAATTATAGCGTCAATATGGAAAATGAGCAATATATAAAGTAAGTAAATTACAGCAGTCATTTCTTATTATCTTAGCACAAATTGTAACAATTTAGATACCATAACTAAGAACATCTGGTTTGATTTAAACCATATAAAATGTATCATTGTATTTAGATGGCAATTTGTGTTATAAGTTAGACCAGTGTTGTTTCCTAACACCCCACATGGGAGCAATTTGAGTGTTCGGGGGGGGGGGGGGAGGGGGGGGGCGCAATTAGAAAAAAATTTATTTTGTAGAGAAAACTTATAACAGTGAGATGAAATTCCTGAGTAAAGCCGCAAGAGTGACCAAGCTAGACAAAATGAAAAATTATGAAATCAGGAGAAGAATCGGCACAAGACCGTGCACAGAATACATTGAGAAACAACAAATAAAATAGTTTGGACACCTTATGAGAATGGACCATAACCAACTACTAACAAGAACATACCATAAGACGATCCCAATACAAGGCCAGAGGAAGACCTAGAACAATATGGATAGATAAATTTAAGACAACCCTGAACAAATACAGATTCAAAGCAGCCCAAGGGTAGACAGCTAAAGCTCCCATTCACCACCCCTACACTTAATGGCAAGTGTGGATATTCTAACGTTCACCTGGGGATAGACAATAGACAGCCTAAGAGCATGTAATAGGTAATTAAAGTGCCATGTTGAGTCATGTAGACAATCATGTTTCTCTACATATTTGCCTCTTGTGTTAATAAATTTGGTTAGGGATATTCTCCAATCCCATGATGGCAAATACTATAGAATTGTTTCTAAACAACTTAATGCTTTGGTGGTAATGTAGTATTTAATATGTTTATCACAAGGAACATTGACTCGAAAGTGGAAAATGAAGGCAGCAAGTGGTCCTTGGGTGCTCTCCTGCGCTACTTTAAATCCCAAGGCAAAGACACTGCAGGTAAATTTAGCATTTCACAAAGTATGTCAAATATTAAATACATGTACCGGGGGTATGTGTTGGGTACTCTGTGCAGTTTTACTAGCTGAGTATACAGGTATACTCAGTACTGATCGCAGGAAGTGAACAGGAACTACAAGCCCTGTTAGATAAAGTAGTAAAAGAAAGTGAAAACAAAGGCTTCAGTTTAAACAAGAAGAAAACAGAAATAATTGTTGTCTCAAAGAGGCATACACTACCAAGATGCAACATAATAATTAACGACACAAAATTAATACAAGTTGAAAAAGTGAAATATCTTGGCACCCTGTTAACATCAGAAGGTAGATAAAGAGTGGAACAACACAAGCCAAATCAGGGTTCCACAAAATGAGAACCATTTTGTGAAATAGAAGACTATCAATGCAGACTCAAATTAGAGTGCTAAGATGTTATATTGAACCAATTATTTTTTATGGATGTGAAGCATGGATCATGAAGAGAGTGAGAAACAAAATAAAACCAGAAATAAGTTCAGAACAATGTGGATTTGTAGAAGGCAAAGGCACTAACAATGCGATTTATATATTGAGAGCACTAATAGAGAGGTCTAAAGAGGTAAAAACAGATCTGTACCTCTGTTTTATAGACTACACTAAAGCTTTTGACAAAGTTAAACATAGCAAAATTATACACATGCTAGAGAATCTGAACATTGACAGCAAGGATTTAAGAATAATCAAGAACATGTACTGGCAACAAACAGCAGCAATAAGAGTAGGAAATCAATTTGGCCCTTTTCAACAAATTAAACAAGGAGTCAGACAGGGATGCGTGCTTTCACCAGACCTATTCTCTCTATACAGTGAAAACATATTGCATGCAATAGTAGATATCCCAGGAATATTAGTGGGAGGACATAACATAAATAATTTGAGATATGCGGATGACACTGTTCTGATTGCAAAAAGTGAGGAAGACCTTCAAAACTTAATTAAAGTAGTAGTCACAGAAAGCAAAGAGAAAGGCCTCTTCCTAAATATCAAGAAAACAGAAGTAATGGTTATTTCAAAGAAAGAAAATAACACACCTTGCAAGATCATAGTGAATGATATAGTATTAAAACAGGTCCACCAATTCAATTATCTAGGTACAATTATTACAGCAGATGGAAGAAGTTCAACAGAAATAAGATGCAGAATAGGACAGGCAAAAACAACATTCAGAAAAATGAAAAATATACTGTGTAATATGACCTTGTCATTAGAGGTGAGAAAAAGAGTTCTGCAGTGCTATATAACCCCTATACTAACATATGGGTGCGAGTCTTGGACAATAAACAAACTGGAAAGTGGGAGATTGGAGGCAACAGAGATGTGGTTCTACAGAAGAATGCTGAGAATACCATGGACTGCCAGAAAAACTAATGTAGAGGTGTTAAAAGAGTTAAATGCGAAACGGACCTTAATCAACAATATAAGAAAAAGGCAATCTTCTTTTTTTGGCCATTTCATGAGACAGGCAGGTTTAGAGAACATAATCACAACAGGCAAGATTGAAGGCCCCAGAGACAGAGGGCGACAACGTGAAAAAATATTAGACAGTTTGACATCCTGGCACGGCAAAGAAACAACAACGACTTTGATACATAATACTGTGGACAGAGAGCTGTGGAGAGCCATGACCGCCTACGCCACCCGGCATGGCACCTGATGATGATGATGAAGCATGGATTATGAACAAAAAAATCAAAGCAAATTAGAAGCTACAGAAATGTGGTTTCTGAGTAAAATGATGAAAATACGATGGACAGCTAAGAAAACTAATGCAGAGGTTGTCATTGATGCTGGCGTAAAAAGATCAATCATATCAAATATTATGAACAGACAGTCAAGATTTCAAGGGCATGTACTGAGAAGAACACAGCTTGAACACTGGAAAAGATCAAGGGGAGAATTGATAGGGGACAACAAAGAGAAAAGTTGCTAGATGGACTAGTATTGTGGCATGATAGAAGTTCACAAACCGAGCTTATTGACAACACAAGAGACAGAGTCGTGAAGAAACATGATCGCCTACGCCATTTGGCATGGCACTTGATTGATTGATTGATACAGGTATAAAAACTTGATACTCTAGACAGAGTTTATTAGTTTAGTATAGATATTCAATTTGGGGGTAACTTACAAGCAGGCTGAATTTATTAGTTGAGTATACATTTAAACAAATTGGATATACTAGACTAGATGTCTAAACTTTAGCCATAAGACCTGCCAGGGACCACAGCATTGATCTGGAAAACCATTAGAAAAAAAATGTAAATTTGTGGGAAGGCAATATGTTGAGGACAATACAGCTCATTTATTGAGATTGTTCTTTTAGAAAAGGCATACTAAGAGATTACACTGGCAGCATTTACTTCCTAGAATTTGTTTTGGTGCACTTTTTCAAAGGTGGAAATTGTTTGTGATTAAAAAATATTTCAGCTCAACTGAAAACTGAACCTTGAAACCACAAGGCAAAGAAGGCAAGGCAAAAAGAAGTCAATACACTAACCACTGTGCTACCATGACCACTTACTGATGCTTTGTAATCTGATGTAAAATAAGTAATTCTTGGATTTTTCTGTATCAATTGTTGGGACATGATTGAATGTTTTTTTTTAACTTAATTTTATATATAGGTAGTTTAAATGTTACTATTATTCTTACTTCATTCTATAAGTGCAGTTTGTGTTTCATAGGAGCAACTTCTTTGCTGTAGTACACACTTGTTTATTTCTTGCAGTCAGAACAATGCTATTATTCCTACATTTAATTTTGTTTCCCATATTTTTCTTCATTTTTTAGATGTCGAGGTTGAACATTTTTATTTCTGTTTTTCTTTGAGTTCTTTATACTTGCATCAAAATTGTTCTGATGATACGGAAAGTCAAATTATGTCAGCAACTTTGGTTCCTTGCTGCTATTTAGAGTTCAGTTGCATGGCTTACTATTGGAGGGCCTACTTGTATGTTGGATAGTTTAGTCTGTTAGATATTTTTATTCTATGGGGAGCTGTGCAATGGTAAATGTTCAAGCAGAGGGCAGAAAAAGCGCTTCAAGGATCACCTAAAAAACTCTCTCAAGCACTGCAGCATCGATTCTAGCTCCTGGGAGACTACATCCCTTGATCGCTCAGCTTGGCACACCCAGATCACTGCAGTCATCACTAAATTGGAAAAAGAAAGAACACAGCGGGCAATTTACAAGTAACGGAAACGAAAGGACAAATCTGAAATCTCTCCTACCCCATCTCTGCATGCATGCACTGCAATAGAACTTTCTTGGCATGAATCGGACTAGCAGCGCATCTATAAACTCACAAACTAAAATTTAAAAAATCACAAATGTTTTGTGGTTTTTTTCTACTTGTTCATCACATTTTTTCATGCCATGCTTATCTTTGCTTACGAAGGAGGAACATCGTCAGGATAGTTTAGTTATATCTGTTTTTTGCTTGCTGTTGTACTGTTCATGGGTTATTTTGTTTTTTTGGCGATGCTTTTCTAGGGAAGGACATAACCTATTATTAACCTATCACACCTATTACTCTTTGTCATCTCTTGCAACATGCATGAAATTTCAGTTTTTATATTTTCTTGTTATCAGGGATACATAAACAATGTATATATTATCAGGGATACATAGACAATGTATATATTATGCAATGTATTTGATCTTTCCTCAGCCATTATGCACAGCATAGAAGATGTGGTGATAAAGACAATCTTGTCTGTAGAATGGAAGGTTGGTGCTGCCTGTAAGAGGTATATGCGTCATCGCCACAACTGCTTTGGTCAGTAAATGTTTAGGAAAATTTCATTTTTATATTGTTTTTTAGATTGTCACATTTATTGGAGAAAAGCATTACTTATTACTTTTGTTTCTATATATGATATTCATATGAAAGTATAGACTGTGTTCGCTTAGTTTCTTAGTTTCATTAACAGTCATGATTGGGAGTTAGCAAGGTGCCATATTGACATAGCAGCTCTGAGTGAAACACGCCTTACTGGAGTCTGTCAGCTCTGTGAAATAGTTGCAGCCTATACATTCTTTTTGAGCGGAAGAGAAATTGAGGAAAGACGCAAAGCAGGAATAGGCTTCACTATTAAAACAACACTTATTGGCAAACTAGCAGGCCCACCAAAGACAATAAATGATTGCCTCATGACTGTAAAATTTCCCCTGCTCTCTGGTAAGAAATATGCAACAATCATCAGTGCGTATGCACCAACAAATCCAGAATTTAGATCAATTCTATGATGAACTTCATGCAGCTATCACTGCTGTTCCAAAAGCTGATAATCTGATACTACTTGGAGACTTCAATGCAAGGATGGGCACAGATAATATCTCCTGGAACGGTATAATAGGGAAATATGGAGTGGGTCAGTGCAACAGCAATGGACTTTGTCTTCTACAAACATGTGGCGAACATGACCTCCTCATTACCAATACCATATTTTAACTTCCAATCCAAAACCGGACCTCCTGGATGCATCCTCAGTCAAAACACTGGCATCTTATAGATTATATAATTGTAAGAAGAAAGGACCACCAAGATGTTCGAGTGACAAAATCCATGTGCTGGACTGACTATCGACTTATTGTGTCAAAACTGAGAATTCGCATCCAGCCTGTCAGACGCTCACAGGGAAGCAAAGCGAAGAAACGTATAGATATCAGAAAGCTATCAAATGTAAACAATAGTCCCTAGCTTCTAATTTGGGTGAATGTCTGAAATATACACTACCAGAACAAGATGTGGATACGAATTGGAAATATTTGAGCAAGCAAATTTACGATACTGCTACAGAGGAAATAGGTCATTCTATCAAGAAACAAAAATCATTGGTTTGATGAGAATGATAATACAATTAAAGAAATGTTGGCTGACAAACACTACCTTCTCAAAGCATGCTTATATGATCCAAAATGAACATCTAAAAAAGAAGCACTGAATTGCAAACGGAAAATAACACAAAATAAACTACGCCATATGAGGGACTCATGGCTGAGTAAGAAAGCAGATGACATGCAAAGATATGCAGACACAAACGATTTGAGAAACTTCTATGATGCACTTAAAACGTTATATGGTTCAACCTCATCAGGATCTTTTCCCTTTCTCAATGCAAATGAAACACAATTATTTGCAGAGAAAGATAAAATTTTGCAGCGCTGGGTAGAACACTTTGAGCGCATTTTGAATAACCCATCATCAATAAATGAAGAGACTGTCAACCGACTGCCACAGGTTCCCCTCAATGAAATTCTAGGTGACATCCCTACTTTAGAGGAAACTCACAAAGCATTTCATCAGCTTTCTAGTGGAAAAGTACCTGGCTCCAACTCAATACCAATCGAAATATACAAATATGGTGGTAAAAATCTTATTGAGAAACTTCACATAATTTTCCAACAGTCATGGAAAAGCGAAACTGTTCCAAAAAATTTCAGGGATACAACAATTATACACCTGTATAAACATAAAGGGAACCGCCAGTCCTGTAATAATCATCGTGGTATCTCTCTACTGTCCATCGCTGGAAAGATATTTGTTCGAATCATTTTGAACCGTCTTGCATCTCATCATAATGAAGAATTATTACCGGAAAGCCAATGTGGTTTCAGAAAAGAACGTGGAACAACTGATATGGTCTTTGATGAAAGACAACTTCAAGAAAAATGTCAAGAACAACACTGTGACCTTTACACAGCATTCATAGACTTAACAAAAGCACTTGACACAGTAAGTAGAGAGGGGCTGTGAAAGATTCTGGCAAAATATGGATACCCACAGAAATTTATCACAATGGTGCAGCAATTGCATGATGGAATGCAAGCTAGAGTTCAGGATGATGGAGAGTTATCTGAAATATTTCCTGTCTCAAATGGAGTAAAACAAGGATGTGTATTAGCACCTACCCTATTTAGCATCATGTTCTCTGCTATGTTGGATGATGCTTTCAGAGATCTAGACTTGGGAGTAAACATCATATATTGCATAAATGGAAAATTGTTCAACCTTCAGAGACTCCGAGCAAAAACCAAAGACAAATCACACACAATCAGGGATCTCCTATTTGCTAATGACTGTGCCCTAAATGCCAATTCTGAGGCTGATCTGCAAAGTATTATAGACAGATTCCCCAAAACCTGTACCAATTTTGGACTTACTATTAACAAAGAGAGAACAGAAGTCATGTTACAACCAGCACCTGGCAAAAGCTATCTCGAGCCCTACATAAAATAAATGGCATAGCACTGAAAGTTGTGAATAGATTCACATACCTAAGTAGTATGTTATCACAAGATGCCAACATTAATGATGAAGTGTATACAAGGATCGCCAAGGCAAGCAACACTTTCGGCCGACTGTATACAAATGTGTGGCATAGAAATGGCATTAACCTACAGACTAAGCTGAAAGTCTACAGAGCAGTGGTACTTCCAGTGCTGTTATACGCTAGTGAAACATAGACTGTGTATAGATGTCATGTGAGGAAACTCAATCACTTTCACACAACTTGTCTCAGAAAAATTATGAGCGTCAAATGGCAAGACAAAATTCCAGATACCACTGTCCTTGACAGATCTGGTATCCCCAGCATTGACACTATCCTGATGCAGACACAGATTAGTTCGGCAAATCATTTGGTACATATGCTAGACCATCGCCTGCCAAAGATACCTCTCTATGATGAGCTGGAGAAGGGTAAATGATCTCAAGGTGGCCAAAAGAAGTGCTACAAGGACTCGTTAAAGACCTCACTGATAGCGTTTGAAATAGACCAAGACACATGTGAAGAACTTGCACAAAATAGATCTACATGGCGCTCTACAGTCAAAAAGAGTGCATGATCTTGTAAAAAGAGGAGAAATGCTGCAGCTCAGCAGCAGAGAGTAACTAGAAAGTCATGGATAGACCAAAATCCTTATACAGTGATCATTCCATGCCCGCACTATCCAAGGACATTTACAGCTCGAATAGGGGTAATTAGCCATCTAGGCATGGTCATAATTCTAATTGAATTTTCAAAAGTAGATGTAAAAAATTGGTCATCATCACTTGTAATGGACGAACACACATACCCCGGTAGATGATGTCAACCTAGATCATTTTATTCCTATTTATTTTCTTTCTATTAGATCTGACGTAATAATAACATTAAATATATTAGAAATATTAATGTGACAATTAGGCCTTTAATTAATTTGACTTAATAAACATTACACCTATAAATATAATTGATCATTAGCATAGAACAGTTACTTGTATATGCCTAAGTATCAGTATGAATCATGATGAATAAACACGAACACATTGTGATAGAAACAGGATAAGTAGTGCAAACCAGCGGAGTTTTATAGTATGCACTTGAGTTATATTACATAATATTAGATATTTTTTTACAACAGATAACAATATAATTTAAGAATAAAGATAAAGAAATAAAAAGAGAAAATTATAGTAGCAAAATAAAAATAGTTAAATACAAAGAGGGTTTTCCTTATTACTGGCATGGCAACATGGAACAGCTAAAGTAAGACTTGAACAAGATGGAGTTGCAGACAAAGCATGGCAATGTCTTTAAAAATTATGAGTACTTTGAGTCAGAGCATAATATACATCAAAGTTACATATATAAACAAAAATGGTTAAGGAACCTTATAAATATATTAATTTTACTTAGTTTCACAAAAATACACATGATTATACTGGCTTTTACTTACCTACAGTACAAAATTCCGTGTTATTTCAATATGAAATAATATTTCCATCCAAATCGATAACCACGATATCAAAAAACACGTCCGATTCCAAATCATACTCAGTGGTATAGGCATTGACGTATTTATTCATGAAATAAAAAAATAAATAAGTATGGTCTAGGCTTTTCCTAAACAATCGGGTCACTGGAAATTTATAGCCTAAAGCAATATTTTTCAGCACATGCGCAGTCAGAACCTACTTTAACGACAAACTTTTGGTCAAATGGATTGATTTAGATGGCATCATCCAATTTGACTGTGATGAAGGGTGACAACATCATTACAATTGCCAAGTGGATTAAAGATCCATGGTAGATTATTCTGTTCAAAATAATCATCCAATTTTTCAAAAAGTGCCTCTTCAGTAATGCAATGTATGGAAGTGAGGATAATGTTATCTTTGAGGATGATGTCAATGATGACAATATACCAGTTGACAGTGACACAGAATGACAATATCCAGCCTGATGTTCACACAACAGACGACAACATTTATTTATTGTTCTGGAATTCAGACAGTGATTCTGATTTCAAACAATTTGAATGACTTTTTGTGCCGCTTAGTTTTTCTCCTGTGGTGTTGATGGTTGACCTGAGATATTCAAAATAGGTATATGACTTTTTCAAGTTGTTCTTTATCAATGACTATTGTAGCTGTGAGTTCATTCTTTTGAAATGCATTATTATTTTCTTATTTGCATTGAATAGATTTAGTATCTTGTTATGATGTTTGATTAGCATAATCATGTTTTAAACCTGTGAGGCTTCTTTATATTAGGGTGGTATCATCTGTGTACCTAATTTCTAGAATTTCATGGCCTCCAATACTCAGAGTTAAAACTCTTCATAGTGTGGGTTACTGTTCATACTATTCATAGTGTGTATCCATTAGAAAAGGGAAACGTACCATGATCCATCTTACCCCCTCTGAGTAGAAGGCTCCTCCAATAGGCTTTGCACCAAGCCGAAAGCTGAAGTCTCCTGGGTATGAAGGAAAGCAAAGAGAAACCTCCCCATTACACATAGGAAGCAAGAGTTAATTGCTCGTAATTTCTGGGGTTTGAAAACAACAGCAACCATGATCCATGTGTGAATATTGAATAAATTAATTTATAAGTACCTGTAAGCATTTAATTAGGTTCTGGTTTGGAACCCATGTCTCCCTGCTTATTTTAGGATTAATTAATCTAAATATTATATAAAAAATAATCCATAATTAGTTTAAGTATTAATTTTTTTAGGGTTAAGGTTAGGGTTAGGGTTAGTTATGTAAAACATAACTAACACTAACCCAAAATAAATGTAGATTTAGATTAATAAATGATAAACATAAACTGTTAAACATTGCCAATGGAAATAATCACATGAGGGATATGAGTTCCAAACCAGAACCTTTAATTATTATAAGCTTAGGCAGTTCCTATGTCAAATAGTTTCATTCTTAAAACATTTTGTATGACAATTATATAACCTGTTAGTCATTTTATTTTAGTTTCTGAAATACTTTAGTCTAATCTTGACAGTCAATCTTAGCAGTATTTTATCAGCCATATATTGCCAAGGCCCAAAGATGGAGCAAAGAATAGCAATACTGTGATATATCATGAATGTTGACCCTCTTGGTATGGACGGCTATTTTCACAGCCAAAAACTTTTTATTTGCTTCTTATGGCATAGACCTATGTGGAAGGTTGCATTTTTGCTATTCTTTGCTCCTCTTTCTATTCCGTCAATACAATGATATTTAAAAAAAAATATATATTACTGTATGTCAATATTTTTATTTTTGCTGATACTTACTTAACACTTTAGGTAGTACTTGATAAAATGATGACTGTGTTATTATTTCATATTTTCAATTTATTGCTCTTGATAACTTTTTCCAGAACTGTTTGGATTTGATATTTTGCTTGATGACACATATAAGCCTTGGCTTATTGAAGTCAACCTGTCTCCTTCACTAGGCTGGTGAGTAAATACAGACAAACAAGGATATACATGTGTAAAATAATTCATTAATCAAATCACAGTAACGCTCTTGTGTTGCTGGGGCCCGAGAGGGGAACAAAGAATAGCAACACTGTTTACCTTCTATGCATGTCATAAGAGGTGACTAAGGAGGTTATGGGATGGAGTTGACTGTCCCATCCCATATAGGGTCAGTGATCTAAAGCCATGGTGAAGTCATATGTGTCAGGACAAAAGGTGCAGATATCACAGCATTGCCATAAACCATGAAACAACGCATTCCGATCTCCAGACTACATCCTGCTAATCTGCAGGAGTTTGAGAATGAATGAAGAAGAAGACGAATAAACACACAAAAAATTCTTAATTGTCCGGACAAGCTATATTTCTGTCTGTTTTTGAAATGCTTGTGTCTAGTTTTGTTTGGTCCTCAAATCAAGGCACTAGTGAACCAAGGTATCTGAACTGTAAAAATTGTAACTTTGTTTGAGAAAAGAAATTGTTTACTATAAAATGAGTAAAATTATGATGATAAGACCCCCTAGAAAGTATGAGTTTGTCACTCGTATTCTCTATGTCAAGTGATGGAGTTTTACTCTTTTTATTTTTACTTTATAATTTGCTCTGAATTGGTGTTGCTCTAACATTGTATATGATAGAGAAGTACTCCAAATCTTTTGCAAGTCCCAAATTACTGTTTTAATCAATGTAGATGTAGGCTGCAAGAAAGCCATCTTCTGTTCTTGAGGAAATTTTCCTGAGAATTTCTTGCAATCACAAGAAATGCTATAGATAAAAGGGTTGATTCTTTTCCAAGAGTCCTGACGCGTATTCTGCAGGCTTTACCAAAGCTGAAATTATGGAATGGGGTATTTAACCTCTTGTTCAAATTCCTTAGTTGGTGCTTGTGACATACATGGAATGTAGAATTGAAAGAATTGGAACTATTCTTTGCTTTCTATTTGGACACAGTGACACTGATGAAATACAGTAATAGTGGGCTGCATTCAGTATCCTAATGTACATGGTTTAAGGCAGTGGGCTAAAAATTCAATAAATCTAAGAATTGGTTCCACAGCACCATAAACTTAGGGTAGCCTGGGGCAGTGATGCACACTTTTCACTTTTTTATGTATTCTGACAGACTTAACTATGAGAGACCAAACTGGCAGCAGTGTGTAGCTTATCTATCCATCTTACAATAGTGAGGTTATTTACAACATACAATTACGTTTAGTCTGTAGAATGAGATTTTATGAGCATGAGTAAAATGCCACCTTTGCCCCATGTTTTGGGGCAAATGTGTGCAGGTAAAAACAATTACGGAATCAAGGGAGAATTGACAAAAATAGCAAAATAATAATGTCAGTTCCTATATCACATTGTGGGAAAATTGTAAAACATAAAGACTAGGCCTATGTATCTTTATGTAACTTTAATACGAAATAATTAAAAACAGCAATATGTAAAAAAAACTTAATACAAAGAATGGATGCTTAGATCCGTTTTGAAACTTTAACAACATGTTGGTGTGCTTTATAAAGTGTTCAACTATAATTTTGACTTTCGTGCATCTATGAATAGCAGAGATCATGAATCTATGACTGGAAGGGATCGTGCATCTATAGCAGCAACAGATTCATTTTCAGTCAGTGGCTTAATTTCTCATTTTTCTGTTTGTAATTCCGTAATTCCTAAAACGAAACATAACGTGATAATAAAATATTGGTATAAATATTGGCAACATGAGGGGGCAGTGCCTGGGGCAAGCATACACAGTGAGTCTGCTGTGCATGTTTGCCCCAGACACTGTGTGTGGCTTTACCCCAAATCACACTGTTAACAATTCTTATAAAATGTCACCAAAAAATCAGTGTCTTCACAAGGTAACATGCTTAATAACTTAACAATACAATATATGTTTCAGTTTAGACAGGTGGAATTACATGAGAGTAATTATAACAGCGGGCAAAGAGTGAGAAGTTGAAAACAGATCGAAAACGTTAAAAAATGAATTTACCTAATTTCTAAAAATGACCTGCCCTTGGCTGATGAAAATTTGTTGTGTGACAGAATCAGATGTTAGTTTCTGGCTTGATCACATGGTGTGCGGGAAAACCCATAGTTTAAAAAAAAAACAGCTACAAATCTTTGCCTCGTGCACATCACTGCCCCAGGCTACCCTATAATAGTGAATAACAATAGTATACATAATAACTGTCTTCTTGTAGTTGGATAGGTTCATGGTTAGCACGATTTTGGTTTTCAAGGAAAGACAGCATATGTCCTTAGTGCTTGTCTCCAAATATGTATACTTGCAGAATTGGTAGATACATCACGATAAAAATAACCAACACTACTGATTGGTAAATGTTAAAATCGCATATAACTCATTCATTAGTGGCAGATGTTAAGAATTACATTACATCTTAGGAATTACATGAATGTGCTCTTTTTGGAAAGAACAAAAGATCACATAATAAACACCGGAATGGGACTTTGAGAGTCTACATACACTTGAATGGCTGCTGAAATGGAAAGTGGAGCACTTATGGGAATGTCCCATGTGCTATGATGCCAGTTTCTAATCAAGATGTTAGGAATTGGCCACTTGTCGTCACAGACTATATAAAATATTTATAATATGAAATATATACTAGATGTTTAGGGAAGACCATATAATTATCACCAAACACAGCGAGAGAGGAGGAACAGTTAAATTGTAAAATAATGGCACAATGTCAAACTCTCAATTTCTACAAGAAACAAACAGAAAATATGCATGTCAAAAGATAAAAGACACTACTATTAGAAAAGTAGAAGACATTAAATGCAAATTAGATGCGAGGGTGGGGATGGGGGTGATGTCATATTTTCGGTTTTGAATTAGTAGTCTCCTAATTTGACCAAGAGAAACAAGAAAGGTGGACGAGACTGAAAAAGATATGTGACACCTGCAAACTGTTTGGAGTAAAAGCACAAGTTGTGAGTAGCAACATCATCCATACCAGCTATTGATGCCGCATCATCAAAGAGAAGCATTAGCGGTGAGTTACTTAAATGTTTGGGAAAATATTGTAGGCTAATTTTTAAGTTGATAATTTTGTACACATGATCCTTGGTACACAAAAACAGTTCCCTGTCACAGATTTAAAGGTTCAACAGCTGCCATGTTCTGGATGCTGAAAATTTGTATCTGTATTTTAGAGTTGAATCAAAGTTTGAAAGTGCTGCCTGACCTGCTGTGTCATGTAAAAAATATTAAATTGTTACTGGTACTTGAACTATTGAGTTAGGACAAAATTCTAGAATTGCTGTTATAGGTTACTAGGTCACCAATGTGTTGCCTGGGGGTCCAAAAGGGAAGCAAAGAATAACAACACTTTCCTGCCATGCATGTCGTAAGAGGTGACTAAGGAGGTGTTGGAGTTGGACTGTCCCATACCATAGAGCAAGGGTTCTCAACTTTTTCAGATTGCGAGCACTGCACACATATAATACTGGGTTTGCGAGCATCACTGTTGCCACTGAAGTTTTAAAAATAATCCCAGATCATATTATGCACTATAAAATAGGGCTGCAGATACGTCTTTGGTAGGGAGAATGGTCTATACCAAACGAAAAGTTAATTTAGTTAATTTTGTTTCGTTTTAACCAATAATTCAGTTCACTATCGTTCACTTTGCTTCCAACAGCTCCATAATAGGACTCCACTTTTCAATTCATTTAAGTTTCTGTAGCATGGTTGTTAAAAATCATCATTAGGTGAATGCTTAATGGCATAGGCATCTCTACAACTCACTATTTCCATTATATTTAACCAGGATCATTGTTGGCTCTTTCCCATGCCATAATGTGAGACTTTCTAATATTTTCTCATGCTATCATTCTAATATTTTCTCATGCTATCATTCTTTATTTCTTTTGCTTTTTTGCCCATTGTAACTATGTTCTTCAGAGTCCCCTGTCTCATGATAAAATATGTCAAATAAAAGATTGTCTTCTTCTAATATTGCTAAGTAACCCATGTTTTCCTTTTGACTCTTTAACGTTTCCTAATTTTATTTTCTAGCTGACCATTATGTTATAAATAATAAGTTAAATTTCTAAGCTTAATATTAATTAGTTTTTTTCTTAGAAAACGTTCATCTGATGTATGTCATGTGATGTATTCTCTCCAGAATGTTGTCTTCCCAATGAAATCCTTGCTCCTCTCTGTCTTGGGCCATGCGGCTTGAATTTTCCAATGACGTATTCATGTTATCTTTAATATCGTCAGTCCATCATCTTCTCGGTCTGCCTTTTTTCCTCCATCCAGGTGCACTGACTTCCATTCATTGCCTTTCTAAACAGTTGTGTCTCTTTACATGACCAAACAAATGTAGTTTTCTTTTTTTCTATTGTGTTTAGTAACCAACACTCTGGAATCTTCAATGTGTTTATATCTGAGTTTCTCTTTTTTTTCCTTTCATGATATTCTGAGTATCTTTCTGTAGAATTTCATCTTGAAGGCGTTGATCTTCTTTGCCACTGTTTTACTTTGGGTCCATGTTTCACAGCCGTATGTTCCAACCAAAAAAATTAAAATTCTTAGCATTAGCAGTTTCGTTTCTATTCTGTTGTTTCTGCATATTTTTCAAACATGTTGTTTTACAATATGTCATTGCCAATCTCTTCCTTATCTCTACCATGAAGTCTCCTGCACCATTGATGTTTGCTCCTAAGTATTCGAATTTATCCACACATTCTATCTCGAAATTGTCTATTCTGATTTTTGGTTGTTGTGTTGTTATATCTGTTGACATGTTTTAATTTTTTTGCGCATTTAAATATGTTTAGTGATTCACTGTATTTCTTTGTGCTCTTGATTAGTTGTTCGAATCTCTTTATATCATTTGAAAGAAGCACAGTGTCATCAGTGTAGCGTAGTTCAGTGATTTCAAAACCACTGATATTTAAAGCATGGTATTCAGCATTGTGTATGCCTTCTCTCACATTCCTCAATATATTTTCTACAGAGATGTTGAACAGGTATGGGGAGAGTGGGTATCTCTGCCTTACTCCACTCTGTACCTCAAACCACTCTGAGAGATCACCCTCTAACTTCAATGCAGCCTTTTGATCTTGGTAAAGCTCTTCTATTAGATGAATCAGATGTCTTGGGAAACCCATGCTGTTCATTATCTCCCATAGTTTCGGTGATGATGTGGTTTAAAGCAATAATTAATACTGAAATAGAATAAAACATTTAGAATACACTGGTCACACTATATACATATAATTGTAATTGTCGGATGTTAAAAAACCCAGATTAATGAAAATTTAGCCCCAAAAACCCAGCATCCCAGATGATGGTCAAAAGCTCCAGATATGGTGCAAAATCCCTGCTGTGGCTTAGCTAGCGAGCTCCATAGCATATAATAGGAAATAACAAGATAAAATAACAACACAGAAAATGAAAAGGAAATTGAAAGGAAAGGTAAAAGTAAGTGTGAGAACTTTATATATATATATATATATATATATATATATATATATATATATAGAACTCCCAGGTCGACCCAGCCCTAATTGAGTACTGGATAAATCTGGGAAGTAAAGATTGCAAGGGAGGAAGATGACTAACATCCTCATATAGCAGAGCTACTGAAATGGGAGATTGCTAACATATACACTCAAGGCATTAATAAATGCTATGGGTTAACTTTCCTTTTACTTTATCCTGTTCAGTATGTAGCCATCAACCCAGCATTTTTTGGCTGTAATGATTTTCTAGGCATTATAAATACATTCAGTAATTTGTTATTGTTTTTTAAATGGTCTGAGTGCACAATTTTTTGAGCCTGGTTTCTTGGCTGTCACAGTCGTATTCTGTACCACTTCGCCACAGAGCTAGACATTTAATTGTAAAGTGAACTTATTAATGTTAGTTGTAAATGTATAGAGAGGTGCTTGTGAGCACTTTTTAACTTGCAAGATACGAGCATTACATTTCATCACGCAAGCACCATAGTGCTTGTGAGCACCAGGTAGTGAGTGTCTGCTGTAGTCAAAGGAATTTAGAAGCTATGCTAAAGTTGAATGTGTCAGGCAGAAGGTGCAGATATCAAGGTCAAGCTGTAAACTATAACACAACACATTCAATTCTCTGGACTATTTTGCAAGAATTTGAGATGAAGCAGAAGAAAAAGAAGTTACAAAGGAAAATAAGATTTTAGAATTGTTGCTCAGCTGCTGAGTTAGGGTAAAACTCATAGTGTTTTGAGAATACACATTCATCTTGGCAAAAAGTGAATTATTTTTACTGATATGGATTAACTTAATTCGTAAAATGTGTTGACTCAAGTTACAAGGTGAATTGGTGCCAGCTGAACACACCAGATTCAAATCCAATCTGCTAGTTTCTGATATTTTACTAATTCATCGAAGCTTCCTAATCATTACCCTTTGGCATTAATTTTCAAACTTGTCCAGATTAGCAGAATTTAGTCCAGAGAATGGATTGTCTTGTGTCATGGTTTACAGCTTAGCTGCACCTTTTGGCCTGACACATTTAACTTCAGCATGACCTATGGGTGAATTTAGCCGTCTATGGCATGTGACAGCCAAATTCCTTCACCAAATTTCCGTAGTGGCCTATTATGACATACCTAGCAGGTAATATTGTCATTATTCTTTGCTCCCCTTTGGGCTCTGGTATCACATACAGTATGTGGAGGCTTTAAATAACAGTCTCTCAGAAGCAGCACATAAAAAAAGTTGTTTAAGAATTGAGATTATTAGTTAGTTGTTTGATCATCCTCACTGCACATCGAACCATCAGTCCATAAGCCATAAGTGATCGGATCTCCTTAAGATATCCCTCATTGTGTAGCAATTGACCACACCCACCCAGTGCTAGTTTAGATGTCCTCTCTGGCTACCTGTATTGTGTTCTTGTTTAGCCACACTCCTCTTGACATAATGTTCTTGTAATCATTGTTAATGAGTTACAATAAAAAAAAGTTTTGTGATCAAAGGAATTGTTCTATTTCCTCCAGTGATACACCTCTTGATGTTAAAGTGAAAAC
Organism: Meghimatium bilineatum; assembly: GCA_034231615.1. Classification (NCBI taxonomy): domain Eukaryota; kingdom Metazoa; phylum Mollusca; class Gastropoda; order Stylommatophora; family Philomycidae; genus Meghimatium; species Meghimatium bilineatum. Next base: position 37,676,437 of record CM067299.1, on the reverse strand, counting down.
TAACATGCTGTGTGACCTTCTAAATCTCGTAGGTAAGTGCATCTATATGGTATAACCTTTAAAATTTAACAGATAAATAGTAATATACAAGATATACTATGTTTAGTTGTATAGATATGTCTATCACAGATGGAGCTGTAAAAAGTCTTAAATATGAAACACCACATAAAGTGGCTCTTATTCATTCACATTTTTTACTAGAAGCCACTGAAAGTGGCTTTAAATAATATTTTTTCATAAAACAGCCTGTAAAAAAATATTTAGTTTCATCATCAGGTAGCAAGCATATCCTGATCAGGATGTAGCAGTCATCACATCCTTTCAAAACTTCTATATATCTTGAGGCAGTCTTCCTGCTTCTGTTATTGTCATATCCAGGTGGTCTTTAATGTATTGCATCCATCTTCTTCTTGGTCTACCTCTTGTTCTTCTCCCTGCCATTATTCCCTCCATTATGATTTTCTCTAGGCCATCATGGTATTTGATATGGTCAAAATATTGTAGTTTTCTGAACAGAACCATGCTGTTTAGGCAGTTTTATTTTATATTAATTACTCTCAGGATGGCTACATTAGTAATTTGTTTAGTTCATGGTATTCTGAGGATTTTTCTGTAACATTTTGTTTCAAATGCTGCTATTTTATTTTTCACTTTGTTGGTGATTGTACAAGATTCACACATATATATTGCCACTGGGAATTTGCAAGCTCTTAGGAATGCTAGTTTTGTTGTTTTGCAACAGCTCAGCCATATTTTATTTTTAGTTTCTATATACTAAAAGGTAAGACCATATACTAACAGACAGAAATAAAGAATATTGTATACCAAAAGGCAGAAACAAAGAACACTGTATCAATAGTTAGAAACAGAGAATACTGTATACCAATAGGTATAAAAACTAGACCGCTGTATTCCAACAGGAAGAAACAGAACTCTGTATACCAACAGGTAGAAACCTAGCATGATGTATACTAACAGTACAAACAGAACACTGCATACCAGTTGTGGGCAATCTTCTTGGCTCAACAGGCTGTAGTGAACAATTTCAGTGGGGGAAGGGGCAACAAACCCCTTATTTTTTTTCCAAAGAAAGCTGTATGGGAGCACAGAAGAGCTTTCAAATACAGCAGCATTTATTAAGAAAACCAGAATTGCTGTGTAGACATATCAAACCTGGAACGAGAAGAAGAACTATGAGTATATTCATGTGATTCAGTCTGTTTTGTGAACTATAACATTTATTATTCTGTATTCTCTTTTTCAATCGGTAGATATTTACAGTTTATACACTATTATAAGCATACTAGCAATAAGAGTGAAAGGTTTTTACAGAATTGGACATTTATTATTTATTGAAATGTAATTTTATGTAGCATAATTCCATACACAAAATATAGATTTATGTAGCATAATTCCATACACAAAAGTTATTATTGTTTATATTCACTATAGTAGAAACACAGCACGCTTCACTAGTTTTGTCCTCAAGCAAATTTAATTATCTGATTAACTGTCCAATGTATAATGCCATTTTTTGCATATGATGCTGTATTTCGTTGGACCCAATTATATTTCTGCTTGATGTCCAGTTTTTATAACTGAATGAAATCCTCTGATCTTTGTTGGCATACTGTGTGCTGAGAAAGAAATTTTACCACTTCAGACACAGATTCTGTGAGTTGATTAGGCATAGACTATTACAATAATGTGTCCACCATATGAGTACCCGTTGAACAAAGATGATTTCTCAAATGATCTGTATGCGAGATACTTGTAGCATTATTTGTCATTAACATTTAATGCATTACCATACTGGGCCGTCATTGATCTATTTCTATAGGTATCATCACTTTGAGGCTCATAAATATTATAATGGATCATTGCTCCCCTAATATATATATATATATATATATATACACACACATACACACACTGGAGGGGATGATAGAAGGCAAAGACCGTCCAAGATGCCTATTTGAAATAGGATATAGTTTTCCTCGAGTAGCTTCTTTGCAGAAATTTTTTTTGGCAGACAATTTGAGCATTACACCAGATGTGACAATAAACACCAATAGTTTTGTGTTGAAGTGTACAAAATAGTGCAATTTCGTGCTTAAATCATGCCAATTATATGATAAAACAATAATATATAAATGACGTTAAACAGGGATGCATCATGTCCCCATTACTTTTCTGCGTCGCTATTGATTGGGTCATGAGAAAGAGCACTGAAAATGAGCTGACAGGAATAAAATGGATTAATAATACCGTTCTCGAAGATCTTGACTACGCAGATGACCTGGCCCTTTTGAGCGCAAACCACACAGATGCTCAATCTAAGCTTGACAATCTCCAACACTACTCAAATCAGATAGGGTTGAAAATCAACACATCAAAAACTCATATACTAGATTTTACGAGATCCAACGATACATAGAATTTCAAAATGTTCCATTATTAAAAGTCAACAATTTTACATATTTAGGCACCAATCTAGCATTGGATGGAGACTCATCAAAAGAAATTTTACACCGTATTGCCCTTGCAGCGGGTGCTTTCAATAAACTACGCAACATATGGACGTCAAACACACTAAGAAACACCACAAAACTCAAGTTATTTAACTCCAACATCATCCCTATTCTATCATATGGGTGCGAAATTTGGAAAGCCACAAAAGCCACAGATAAAAGACTCGACTCCTTTGAAAACAAATGCCTACGTACCATTCTGAACGTTAAGTGGAGTGACTTTAAATCTAACACTACTATAAGAGAGGAAAGCAAACAAACCTATATATCTTCCTTCATTAGACAAAGGCGTTGGACTTACATCGGCCATGTTCTTAGAATGAACAGCCTAAGAATTCCCCAGCAATCACTATATTGGGTGCCACCTGGAGTAAGAAGAAGAGGGAGACCTAGAGAAACTCTACGAAGAACCATTAATAGAGAAGGCATGTCAATGAACCTAAACAACACGCAACAATTGAAAGACCTGGCAACACAAAGACAGAAATGGAAAGCTATGGTTTCTGCCCTATGCGCCGCCTATGGCCCTGGAGGAACATAACATAACATAACATAACATATAAATGAGGTCTTGTAATTGACTGTAGACACTTAAAAAAAATGTAAGTGAGATGTGTATTGACAAGTAGACTTTTTATATAGATCGCAAATAAATTAAATTGAAACCAATGACTGCATTTTAATGAAAAAATTTGCAACGTCTATACCACTTCAAATTCACACACAAAATGTCAAGTATATGTGTTATATATTTTCTGAGATACATCATATTGAAGTTGGGCAATGCTTTTGCAAAGTGTTATGTATTTCTTTTGTGATTTGCTGTTATTCAGTATGAGATCAGTCAATCAGTTAATATTAATAGCTAGAACCGTTGTGCAGCTATGGTAGCAGCATAAACACACAAAGTCCTTTATTGTTATTTGTTGAAACTCAGTGAAAAAGTATACAGATAGGAAGTAACAGTCCAGGATTTAAGCATGCTATCATATTGTGCTACATTTTACAATATAGTAACGCAAAATGAGGTAAACAGGTTACTAAAACACTTACCTAGCCTATTAATAAAAATATATTTAAAAAAAACATACAATAAAACTAAACAGGACAATTCTCAACGTATCGGCTCAAATTGAACCTTTTTCAAGAGACAAACAACAGAAAACGACAAAATAAAAAACAAAATAGATGTCTATATTTCATCAAGAAATATTTTTTTATTATTCTTGCACTCATCTATAGTGTCTCTAATTTCCCACTTTCGGTTTGTTTATAATGAATGCACGCATTTTCACTTTTACTAGATGCGTTGCCATCCCTGCGCTATTAATTCTTACTTGATGAAATATAGACATCTATTTTGTTTTTTATTTTGTCGTTTTCTGTTGTTTGTCTCTTGAAAAAGGTTCAATTTGAGCCGATACGTTGAGAATTGTCCTGTTTAGTTTTATTGTATGTTTTTTTTTTTTTTTTTTTTTTAAATATATTTTTATTAATAGGCTAGGTAAGTGTTTTAGTAACCTGTTTACCTCATTTTGCGTTACTATTTGTTCATTAGGTTACTGCGGCACCATCCACTTTGTCGGACACCCTCTGACCATTTGGTTATTTATATTTTACAATATGGCTGCCATATTTGCACATTTTTGTACAGCTAGTTTTGGCATTCATTAATTTAATGCATTTCCCTATCTCATGACTGCCTCCAACTCATCTACATGGCTTCACCTGTAAATTAACTCTTTGGGGAGACAGTCTACAACCACATTATATCCATCGTGTACTGAACCTTTTTCTCAAAGAGAGTAATTAGGAATAAGGAATCTCTCTCTACAGTAGTTTGGGAGATGGGTTCTGCTATATTAGCAAATCTTATAATCCAAGGTTGAATCTCAACAGTTTACAGTGAGTTTACTATACAGATGGGACATTCTCTCCATAGATTTATTTCATACCCAGAAGATTCCAGTAATTGGCAAACTTCATTGCCTGGTTTCTTTAGGGTGTCAATTATTAAATAATTCTTACGTTTACACTTAATTTTGCTGCTACATTACATTTTTATTTTTCCATAGAGACTATATGTGAGCTAGTCTTTCTTTTATTTATGTTATACTTATTAGAACTGGACTACTTTAAGGGTCTGAAAATACTTATGAAAGTCTTATGTTTCATAAATGTGTTGCATAATATTAATACAAAATCACAAGTATAATATTTTCAGGCATTCGATGCTATGACCCCCATATGCAAAATCTGGGAAGTGGTGAACGTAGAACAGTGCTAACTTTACTGAGAAATAGGCTTAAGGCAGTAGTCTACGTATATCTTGATTTTGATTTTATTCATTTGATAGTTGCCATGTTCCTTTTTCCCCCCCTTATTTTGTTATAATTTACAAGTGTGTTGTTTTTCTAAGTTTTTTCTTTTTTGTTGTGTGTATTGAATTTTGATTAAAGTCTAAGTTATTATAATATAGTCTATAATATATACTTTGAGTTCTTCTGGTAATCCATCTTTATCTGATGCTTTTTTGCTTGTCTGGAAGCTAACAGCTTTCATAATTTCAGGTTTTAGATTTGTTGAAATATTCTGAGAGGCTGGTTGGATATCTGAATGATGCTCGATGTATTGACCATGCAAAATTCAACAATAAGGGACTCCAATAGAATCATGAAATATATTAATTATTTGGGAAAATGGACAATAATGGGTGGTTCCATGACAAATTTTCCCATACAAATATACTGGAGAAAAGATCCCCAAGACAAAATATACCCAGACAAAATATACCCAGACAAAATATTCCCGGACAAAATTATCCCCAGACAAAATATATCCAAAACAAATGATAAAGATAATAAAATAAATATTTTATAAAAACTATTATAAACAATATAACTAGTAAATAATTATAATAAAGTCTTCAAATTATATGAATTGTCATACATGACAGACATTCTTCTTCTTCTTCTTTTGTTCACTTGAAACATGTCTATATCTGTAATTCTGTCTCCTTAATAAAACTCATTGTCTTTTGTAGTTCATACAGTGTCACATAGAGCTTTGATTCCAGTGTTGTTTCCTCTGGCCAATATTTCTGCCTCAGCGTTTCATGCTCAGAACACTCTTGAAGTATATGTTTGGCACTCTGTGCTGCCTGTCCACATGTACACATGGCCGTGTTGCCAATCTTGAACTTTGTATACATGTGACTGCGGAGTCGGTTGTGTCCTGTTCTGAGACGTAGAATTATAACTTGTTCTGATCTGTTCATAATATGATAGTCATCTTGTGTTGGTGTTTGTGGCTTTCTTATTGACTTGATCATCTGTTTTTTCTGATGGTAGGTGATTGGTATATCTGGTTGGTCTTCGGCAGCACCTTCCTTAGCCAGTTGGTCTGATTTTTCATTTCCTGGTATTCCACAGTGAGAGGGTATCCACTGCATGGTTACCCTATACTGGTAAGACAATTCGCTAAGGAGTTTTTTCAGGTCTGTTAGTTTTCCAGACTGGAGAGCTTGAAGCACTGACCTTGCATCTGTCAGGAATACCACAGGCTGTAGGCCAGAATTGGAGTTCAGCAGTTTTTTAGCTGCCACACTAATTGCCTGGATTTCTGCATCATAATTATTTCAGAATTTTCCTGTCGGTGTTCTGATTGTATCTCTAGGCTTGTATGGATATTCTATATATACACCTGCACCTCCATTCCTCACAGCAGCATTCTGTGCTGACCCACCTGTGTATACTCTGACCCATATATCTTGTGGATATTCCTCATCCAGGAAACTGAGGGTGACTGTCATTCGCTGCACACTGTTCTGTTCGTCCTCGCTTAGTATTCCTTTCACATGGGTCTGAATTTATATGGCATTCCATGGCTTTCACTCCATGGGGTTTGTTCTGGTACAGACCTTAAGGGACTGTCAACTTCAGGTAGGTCTGTAAGTTGTCTACAGAGTCGTTTAACTTGATGGATAAAGCTGCTCCTTTTCAGTCGCCCCATTGCTAGATTTTGGAATCTTTCCTTCATTGGATGACTTTCATACACTGAAACTTTTCTGCTTGAATTAGTACTTTTGTGTCTCTGCGTTAGCCAAGTGTTTGCATTCTTCCCATTTTCTGCATCTCTGCTATGGGTGTTGATTTCATGACAGACATGAAATTAAGTACATTGGTTGGGTTAACTACACAACATTAATGTTCAAAACATGTCCTATGTTTTTCAAGAACTTACCCGGTAACACTCTGCTGAATCATACCGTTCAACAATTGTTTTAATAGCATTATCGATATGTTGGTAAACCTTTTGTTTCTGTGTTGTTGTTGACCATTGGCAATCTGACTTCTTAACAGTGCAGATGTACGTGGTTGTTGCTGCAACTTCCAGGCAAGTCTTGCTGCTGTTGGATGAGACATGTCCACCATTGAATTAAATTTGTTGTGCCAACCTTCTACAGCATTGTTGCTTCATGGCAGTCTATTAAAAACACGATTGTGTTTACTCTAAAGGCTCACTGGAAATCAAGGTTGTGAATGGAGACCACGATGAACCCATCCAATGTAGAAATCTTTGAAATAATCAATGAAGAAATCCATGTCTGAGAAACTATCAATATTGGTGAATTATTCAAAAACAGTAATGACAACAGTTTCTGGTACGAATGCCAAAACCATCAGTTGTGTGACTTTGATTGCATAATTTTTGTCAGAGATGTACAATGCTATTTTACCCTCAGATTATAATTTATGCCAACTGTTCTGTCCAAAGTGAAAATAAAATCCTGATAATTCAGTTAGTTGAAATGGACTTTCAAAAGCTTCAATTGCTGCAAATTCGAAATCAGAAACTATTAAAGATAGAACTGCATTTCCATTATTTCCAAGATTGTTGGTATGCAGAAGCTGGTGGTATATTACTTCACTACGCCCAGATAAAAGTGCATACAGACATAGGATTATTTGACCAGTCTCAAATACATGGATCATATACAGTTGATCAAATCCCTCTGGGGTAACTCTGAAAGTTCCATCAGCAAACCAATGTCTGCTCTGAAAGAGAAAATCAACATTTTCATGTGCTGCAAACAGAATGAAATCAGGTTCTTTCACGTGCAGAAAGAGACTTCTGCCGACTGTGTTTCTATTTTCGTCAATGTGTTGATCATTGATTCCATTTCGCTGATAATGTCTGCAAACATCTCTAGTTAAAGATTTATGTTGAGTTAGAAGATGTACATGCTGGATTAATGCTTGTCTTAAAGCATGTTGCACAGTGTGCCTAGTTTCTTCTTCTGCATTTTCAGCATGTTGCCTCATGTTTTCTCAAGCAATTGCTACAGCAACTTTACTATGAACAGGTGAATGATCATGGTCACTATGCTCTAAAACTACTTTATCATCAAGAGTGAACTCCAGCATGACATATTCGTACATCAAACTTCCATATTTCTTTCCCACCAACTCCAGATCTGTGCTTCACAAACATAAACTCTCCTAAAACAAATTTCCTAAAACATTTCCATGATATAATCAAAGTTGCCATCTTCATAGAAAATCTTCAAAAACAAAGCACAAATTTCCAATAAACAATCCTAAATCTAAATGAATTTACAACTTATGAATGACTTGGAAATCCTTTGAATCACTCAACTAAAATGTTCACATAGCACTCTAGTATAAATTTCTCCACTAAAATACGACTCAACTTAAATGGACTACTCATTAAGAATCTCTGAACCAAGAACCTAGAATCGAACCGTATCCTCCTTATATCTTAACCATGCATCATGTGAGTGTGGGTTGTTCTCTCAACATTGTCAAGTTCCTTGTATTACACGTCCTTGTTTGCACGTATTGACTATTTCAATTGCACACACTGTTCACTCAGATGTCCAGCACAGCCTTAGTCACTCCATATCTCTCCACCTTATATTTGTATAAAAATATGTCATATATTCATCATATGTTTGCATAAAAAAATGTCACATCTCCATCTTATGTTTGCATAAAACATATCACATCTCCTAGGGGATGTTTATAAATTACATCAACAATTTTTGTAAGTTGCTATTATTTTTTCTTACTTTTTGTCCATGTAGAGATATATTGATATAATATACTATGTGCTTTAACGACATATGAATACTTGACACTTTTATGATAAATACAGGAGTAATACAGAGATGTGTGTTGTCACTGCTACTATTCAACATTTATATAGACAGATCACTAACAATGCAAGTTTAGAGATTGAAGAAGATGAAGATATTAAAATAAATGATACTATAGCCAAAAACAACTCTGTAAATGAAGTGCTATTTGCAGACGATCAGATCAAAGTTTAATGTATGAGGATGAAACACAATTGCGGAGACATGTAAATGTACTAAACTCAGCTTGCGAAAAGTACAACATGAAAATTAACACATCGAAGGCAGATACTATGAAAATTGGTAGACCTATTGAACATACATATTAACAAAAACAACCTCAGACAAGTACAAAAATTGTAATACCTGGGAAGCGTTTTCATTGAAGATGGCAAACTGGACAGAGAAATTGAAACACAATGCTCAAAAGCCAACACAGTCTCATACCAATTGGCACCACTGCTCAAACACCCTTACATCAATTAGGTTACTCAACAAATATTGATAAACTATATATTTATACCAACCTTGTGTTATCAATGTCAATCATGGTCACTGTCCAAGACACAAGAGAGAAAGGTTGCAACCTGTGAGATGAGATGTCTAAGGAAGATTATTGTGGTCAAAAGAACAGACCACATAAGAAATGATGATATCAGAAATTTTATAGGAACTACCAAGCATCAAATATATAGAAAGACAATAGATTACTGGTAAGTGGTTCGATCACCTTATGAGAGTGAAACCAGATCGAATTCCAGCTTTAACCTATAACAGAAGAATATCTGAGTACAGAGCAAGAGGAAAACCTAGAGGCAGATAGATCGATAACATCAGAGACATACTACAGCAACATGATATTACAACAACAAATACAACACATTTGGCATTAGAAAGAAGACTTAAGCTCCCCACGACGCTTTGTGGCTAGGACAAGAAGATATTTTGGCTGGGGATATTTTGTCTTTGTGGGATATTTTGTCTTTTGGATATTTTGTCTTGTGGATCTTCTGTCAGATATATTTTGCCTGGGAATATTTTGTCTGGTTACAATATTTGGGTTATTGACTATTGAATTAAGTTTGTTTCACTTTAAATCCGGGACGAGCAAAATACGGCTGAATGGTCAAATCCAGCCTGCCAAACCATTGTTACTAATCTAACTGGCTCACTTAAAGGTACCTTACACTAGTCTCAGAGGGGGAAAATATTTCTTCTATCTTGCCCACCAATCCATCAGAATATATGTTGATAGTTATATGTTTTTTTTTCCTATGTTAAATGCTTAAACAAACTCCTCATTCTGTTTCATATGTTGTACTCATGCATTGTTTAATGTCGAATTCCCTCAGTTGTAGTATAGATTTGTCATCAATTGCAGTGTCTTCATTCAATAAATTGTTTCATTAAATAAACTACTGGGAGACTAGGCCAGTTGGATGATGCACTGTGTGTCCTTCCATGTCTATGGCCAGAATGTGGGATCTGGGAATGATGTTTGGAGTTGCAAGAAATGTGCGGCGTGTAGAAGAGTTATCAACAATACAGAACTGGAACAGTCAGTTACCACATACTGAAGAATATAATGAATATGAGATTGGAGCACCTATGGATGTGCCCGAAGTGCCATGATGATGATCTAATGACTAAATTAAGTAGCTTAAACAGAATGGAATGGAGCAGTTAGCATACTAATATATTTTCAGAACTATTTACTGTGGATTAATATTTATTCATAGGTTTATCTTTCGCTCTGAAATTTCATATGGTTCCTAATCAGTGTATTCTTTTTATGATTATTTTGCACAATTTAACTTTTTAAAATCATTTTTCAAATAATAAATTTAGAACTCTTACGGCCATTACTATTACCGAATATGCCGAGATGCCTGTCATCGAGTTTGGGGACTGCAACATTCAAGACGACGTCTGAAGACAATGCTAGACCTGGAAAATAATGTTTGTAGTAGTAATACACTTTATTTCTTAGCACTCATTTATCTCATTGTCTGATGATCGCTATTTGATATGTTCTTTCATTTTCTGTTCCCACTTGACTTTGCCACAACACCATATTTGTCATGAATCAACACATCTACCATATATATACTTTATATTCAGAGTTATTGAGGCTAAATGTCAGGCAAAAAAAGGCACGGATATCGCAGATAAAATGTAAACCATGACACATTGCACTCAGTTTTCCAGACTACATCCTGCTTATCCTATCTGCAGGAGTTTGAGAACTAACACAGAAGAAGTGATTATTTTGTTTCTTCTTTCGTTTGCTTAGAATGTGCTTACATTTGCAGTTTTGTTTCCACTATAAACATTTCTGTATTAGGGTTAGAATAACTTACAGAGGTCTGTAGAGTTTTCCTTCCACTGTTGTTTCTCTGGGCCAGTGTATTTATCTCAGCTTTCCATATTCCAGACATTCCTGAAGAATATACTCTGTTGTCTGGGGTACATGTACAAATGGCTGTATTGCCAATATTGAACTTTGTATATATGTCACTGAGGTGCAGAATTACAACTTGGTCTCGCCCATGTGTTGCCGGGGCCCGAAAGGGGAGCAAAGAATAGCAACACTGTTTACCTTCCATGCATGTTGTAAAAGGCGACTAAGGAGGTTATGGAATGGAGTTGGCCGTCCCATCCCATATAGGGTCGGTGACCCAAAGCCGTGCTGAAGTCAGATGCATCAGGCTGAAAGGCGCAGACATCGCAGCAATGCTGTAAACCATGACACAACACATTCCGTTCTCCGGACTACATCCTGTTAATCTGCAGGAGTCTGAGAACGAATGCAGAAGAACAACAACAACAACTTGGTCTGATCTGTTCATAATTTGGTAGTTATCTTGTGTTGGTTTTGGCTTTCTAATTGTTTTGATCATCTGTTTCTTGTGATAGTATGTTATTGGTAAATCTTATTGATCATCAGCAACATCTCCCTTAACCAGACAATCTGCTTTCTCGTTTCCAGGTATTCACAATGTAATGGTATCCACTGCATGGCTACTTTACACTGATTGCTTAGTTTGATCAGTAGTATTTGCAGGTCTTGTAGTTTTCTGGATTGGAGCACTTGAAGTGCTGATCTTGCATCTGTCAGAAATACTATAGACTGTGAACCAAGATTGGCAGTCACAATTTTTAGTTGCCACCTTCTTAATTGCCTGGATTTCTGCATCACAATTATGACAGAATTTTCCCATTAGTACTTTTATTGTATTTCTAATTTTGTTAGGAGTGATTATAAATAGAAATCAATATTTAGTGTGATTCTTTCTGTCTTGTTGTTACTATTGTTTAATAACAGTTTCTTTGCTGAACTTTTTTTATTGTAAACACTGTTTTCAAATACTTCAGGGGTGCTGCAATGCCTGGACTTATTCATGATACCCTCTGTAAATTAGGCAGGCAAAATTTGAAAACACTTGATAAAATATCACAGGAAAGCTGTAAACCATGATACAGCACATTCGATTCTCTGGACTACATCTTGCTAATTTGCGGGTGTATGAAAACAAATGAAAATGAAGAATAGAATGAACACTTTAGGAGAAATCAATTCCCTATTTTAAATTTTGAACAAGAAATGCAGCGTCAATAACTGTCTAAACTTACCAGCCAAACTACAAATATGTTCATACTATTCTCATTGCAATGAAACAGCTAAACACCTAATGAAATGTCCTTCATTCTCAACTGTCAAGATAAAACTCTTACTAAATTGGGGAATACGGTGTTAGAATCATGTTTTCCATTGACTAATGGCATACTTATAGATGATGTGGTTAGCCTTTACTTTTCCAGAAGATCTAGTATTGTGATACTAACTTACTGTATACTCTAAATCAGCTTCAGAAAACCTTTTATTTTTAAGAATGGTACAGTGGGATTCCTTTATAATAAAATGGTAGGTACAGCAAAAAATGTATGCAGTAACCAAAATTTGCTATATACAATTAGGCCTATATACATTTTACAGAATAAACTAATTGTGGATTTTAAAAATTGCTGTGAAATAGGGAAAATTTGCTGTAAATGTATATACAATAAAAGGATTCCACTGTATTGAGCTGCCAAGAATGAACCATTCAATTGAATATAGATAATATCAGAAAAATCCATGTGTTTTAGAGCTATATCATTGGTCTGTATTTATTTTTTTACATTTTAATACTATCACAAGTTTAGATGGTGTTTCCTCCTGAATTTTCATTCTCAGAAGATTATTTTTCTGAGCAGTATGCATTTCTTTGAAAATAAACCTCCTACTCAGAGGGAGTCTGTATGCAGAAGACATTGGATCTCTTGTAAAGCAGGATAATGGTCGTACTAGATTTCCAGCAGCATGTAACCCAGAGAATGGCCTAACACAGGGGTGGGCAAACTACGGCCCATGAGCTGCATGCGGCCCACCATTGGATATTTTGCGGCCCTCAAACACATTTTTAAATACACGAACATTGTTAAAATATTTGCAAAATATATGATCCATATTAGAAAATATACTGTTATAGTGTAAGTCTGTTAGAAATGTAATTTATTTCAGAAGTTATCTACATTATGTAAAACTACCTTTCTTTACAATTAAAATATTTAATTGATTTCTTACCGAGAATTTTAAACAAAAACATCCATAATATTATATGCCCTCCAATAGCTTTACAATTTTCAATGCAGCCTTCTGCACAAAAAGTTTGCCCACCCCTGGCTTAACATATCCAACTTGGGTGGTGGTTACTAATACATTCAGAGTTTTTACCACTTCCACTGAATGGTGGATGTTTGTAACTAGATTGCTAGTAGGCCAGCTGTATGAGAGATTTGATTCCCTCATTTTCTTTTTTTTGTTTTTGTTTCGTTCGCTCCATTGTAACCAGCACGGATATCTGTGCGATTTCCGCCGGGAGCGTGATTACGTTGTGCCACCGTTTTGCGCCTTGTAGGCCTAGCACATCCGATTTCGGCTTGCCTTGACAATTCGAGTAGGCTACCCTAGCCTGTGACAGCCTCCCTATCTGTCGCCAGGCAAGCGTGTGTGTGGTGACTCTTCGCCCAGACGATTTTTACTAACGTCTGTCTCGCTCGAGGTGTTCCACTGTCTATGAACTTGCCTCGTGTAATTGGACATACTGTGCCTGTGCCCATCGGGAACTGAACTGTTTCTCATCCATGAGCCTGGTTCCTTAAGAGGAAGAACTCAACAGAAGAGTTGGAACCTGGCTCTTTCGCCCTCTTAGCCGAGGTGTCATTCACCGACATCGTGAACCCCTTGCTCAAGTTCGAGTCTCACATAACACGTTTGAGAGTAAGATGTTCTCGAGCTGAACGACCCTGTTCCAATAGCGCTTGAGCCCATCAGGTACTGAACCCTTTCTCTCTGCAAGTGTATTTCCGATATAGGAGAAGCTGACAGTAGAGTTGGGCCAGGGCTAAAATCGTTGTCTCTTTTGTGCCTGAGCCCATCAGGTATTGAACCCTTTCTCTTTGCGAGCATGTTTCCGGTATAGGAAGACTCAACATTAGAGTTAGGCCAGGTCTTTTTGCTTTGCTAGACACCCATTATTGGGTATGGGTCACTGCCTATAGGAAATCAAGTAACTAGAAGCCCGTTACGAGCTAACAGAGCTTGCAGTTACCATTTCCGTAATCGTTTCCACTTTTTATTTGCAGTTAGCGCTACCCTCTAGAGCTGTTCTGCCCTTTCATTTTTTTCCATTGTACTCAGTATGAAATCTATCTGTCTTTCATCATACATCCACCTTTTCATGCTTTTTTCATTGGCCGCCAATGTTCGGACTGGACTAATTAGCTTCACTGTATGTCAACAGTGTCGCTGTATGTGGTGTTGCTGGTGGTGTCTGAGATATTGTCTGTCTTTTATGCATTCAAATCTCTTTCCATCTGCTATCTCCACATCCTCGGACACGATCCCCAAATGCTTTGGCCAGAATCAGCTCGAGCTGCTGTTTTTCTGTTACCAGGGTGCACCGCGAGGAGGTACATTTGGGATGTTGGTTATCTGCTAAACCTGGGTCCGCTTAGATCAATGCGTCCCCTTTGCACCCCATTCCCTCATACTTACACACTTGTCACCAACCTTAAAGCTAACTCCAATCAAACATGCTTGCTCTTTTTGCTGATGTCTTGTGTTCTATTGATATAGCGACAGACTCCCACTACACCTTGTATTTGCAAACATCTAATCACCAGAAAACTAGCTCATGTGATGCCAGGACCAAAAGGGGAGCAAAAAATAATGACACTGTTACCTTCCATGCAATATATAGTAGTAAGCTGCAATAGTTGCAATAGGAGGTTTCGGGATGGAGTATGCTGTTCCATCTCATATAGGATCAAAGTGATCCAGAAGCCATTCTGAAGTTGGATGTGTTATGCCAAAATATAGAGTTAAGTAGCTAAGATGTAAACCTAAACATAATGCTTACTGTTTTGTGGACTACAGCCTGCTAATCTGCAGGAGTTTGAGAACGAACACATATAAAGATTGAAAACCTGCAATCTTTGGTAGTATCATTGTTGGTCAAATTTTACCACACAATACATATGGCTAATGGCTTCAATATGGCAGATAATCATTTTTATACTGCACTTTAGTGGTGATATTTCTAAGACAACCATTAATTCTATTTTCTTGGTTTTGTAGTTTGTAATTATACATACCTGTATTTAGGTGTTTTTTTTTAATATCAATTATAGTGGGCATCACAATCAATGTCATCAAAAAGAAGCAAGTATATGGATCTCTTAGCAACATTGACATCAGAAGAAGTGGAAATAATTCAGAAAGTAAGGGAAGAAGAATCTAGAAGGTTTGGCTGGGTCAGAATCTTTCCCACATCTGACAGTTGGGATACTTATCAGTAAGTTGTGGTGCCTGTTAATAAATGTTTTTAATCAGTGGTATTAATGGTCAAGGTATATTATTAATTAAGTGTAGGTATATATGTTTGTAATCGAAGGGTCAAATTAGTAATTTGAGTGGCAGTTTAAAAGTTGGTTGTATCAAGATGTCATGATCAACCCATGAATTTTTGATTGTATTGATTTACTGGGCATTATTTAAATCATTATAAGAAGTCACCAGAGACATTTAAACATGCATCCCACAGTCCGGGTAGATAGTGAATTATGTCCAAGAAGAAGGACTTTGTTCATTAAACCATTTGGCCCCCACTGTCATGACATCTTCATTGGAGTGGAATTGTTGTCCCTTTAGAGCTTTCTTTAAGAATCCAAACAAATGAAAGTCAAGGGCTGTAGGCTGGATGTGGCAGAACTTCCCATTGATTATGTGCTAATGCTTCTTGCACAACTTTCATGACATGTGAGAGAGCATTGTTGCTCAACAGAATGACACCTCATGACAGAATGCTTGGTCGCTTATTGTTGATGGCTGTATGTAGCATGTCTAGTGTGTTCTTGTAGCTGGATTTTCACACTAGACTCTTTTAAAGTCCATCAACAAGAGTCCTTGGTTTAAAAAAAAGGCAGTAAACGTAACCGGCTGCAGAAGATCGTTTGTAACGTGTTGTGCTTCTCGAAACATTCTTGTTCACTGTTATCTTCGAAACACATATTCTGCTATACATGATCTGCATTCTTTGATCAATGTTGGTTGGTCAACATCCTTATAATAAATTGAATCACTGCTCGTTGGTAAAATTTAAATGGATTCGTTATCACACCAACAACTTTGTAAGCTGCCTGCACAGGACACTCAGCATATGAAGAAAATTACTGTGTGATCATTCGTTCATCAATATGTACTTATTACATTAGTTATGATAAGTCTTCATGCTGCCCGTGTGTTAGTATAGGTGACGCAGCATGAGCAGGTTTCATTTGAATATGCCTCCTAGTTATCATTGCTTTCTGAAAGGCTCTCACTGCCTAAATTCCTGCAGCTGAATTTACACCTGCTACCTTGGGCTCCTGAGACTCTATCTCCCAATCACAGAGAAGAATACTATTGGTATGTATCTTTGTGATAGCACATGAAACTTAAATCTATAGGTATGTTCCAATGGGGGAGGTTTCTCCAGGGCTTAATTTCATACCAAGACTCAAACTCTCAGTGGTGGGCATTGGTTTGAGAAAAAACTTCAATGTGCTTAACATTGTTTTGCACAAGAAATATTTTAACTGGTCTGTGTTGAGGAGATGCTCGTGAGACAATCAGGTAGTTCTGACAATCAGGTGGATTAAGCCATTCACTTTTTAGCAATAGCTAAAAAGCAATGTCATTTAGAGGATAAGCTTCAATTATGAATTTGTTTTATTCTGGAGTTTGTCATTCATTCTGAGAATTTAAAAGATTGATTGAAAGTAAGATTGTAACCAAGCAGCTTGAAAAGGTGTGGGGTTTTCATTCATTGTATCCTTAATATTGGGTTTACATTTTTTCTTCTTCTTTTGCATTCTGTCTTAAATTTCTGAAAATTAACATTAGGTCTATGTAGTCTATAGAATATAAGGCATGTGTGTCATGGTTTACAGCTTGGCTACAATATTTTTGCCTTTCAAGCCAACACTCCTGATTTTAGCAGTACTTCTGGGTCAGGTTGCCCCTCTATGAAGTGGGATAACCCCCACCCCTGAAACCTCCTTAATATGTATACCTCTTATAACATGTATTGCATGTCACAGTGTTTCTATTTTCTGCTTCCCTCTCTGGCCCTAGCAACATAGATGGGAATTATATTTATAAGGTAGTTTGAACAAGATAGTATTATCTATTTTCTAATGTTTAAGTTGGAGAATATTGTCAACTATTAATTTCCAATCATTCATTTCATGTAGGCGTACCAAAATTGACTGAAATGGCTCTAATATGCAAACAATTATATTTATCCTCAGTGCCTTTATGGACTTCCCTACAACCAATAACCTGATGTTGCATCAGAGATTGTACCCAGAAAGGTAAAAGAAATCTTGTAAGGAAAATAGGAGAGTGAGCTTAAGTCATGTGAATGAACATGAAAAGAAATTAGATGAGAGAAATAAACTGTATCTGAATTGTTGAAGATCATGCAATATATTCCATATTCTATATTTGAAGCAGCAATACAGATGGATTTCTCAAGAACCATTTGTGAACGAGATGACGTGGTCCAATTTGAACCTGTAAAAAAATGGCTTAACCATTTTGTTACTGATATCACCCTACTTATTTATTTCTATTTTATAGTAACTGTAGAAAATGAGCGATATTCAATATAGGCCTTTCTATTCTAGAGTTTTGTCTTCAATATGTGTTGGATATAAACATTTATTATTGTTATAGGTCTCTGAAACACAATAAGAATCTATTATTCAATATTCAAGGAAATGGGGTGCGAAAGGTCATGCATTGCTCTCGTACGGACCCAGGGTTAGCAGATAACCAGAATATTAAAAGTACCTCCTCGTGGTGCACCCTGGAAATAGAAATACAGCTGCTCTTGCTGTATTCCTGGCTAACACTTTTAGGCTCATGTTCGTGGATGTGGATGCTGTAGATGGAATGAGAATTGCCTGCAGAGAGACAGGAAGTATCTCTGAAACTTCTATGCCATTACATCCAACATATGCATGGTACCTGTGCATTTGACTTGGCCATATTAAAAAGCAGAAACATAGGAGGGGCGACCAATATCAATGTCCCTAACATACGGTGGTCTTACGAGTACACACCAAATCTGAAAAAGGTAAGGCACACTAGAGAGCAGCTTAGTGTACATGAGTCGATTCAGTGACAACGGAGCTACAATGGTCCAGCATGAGACAGACTGGCGAAAGTGCTGTTCATGCTCGAGAATACACAGAAGCCCACATGTCCCATCACAAATGACCCCATTAAAAGTAGGAGTCATGACTCATATTGGCTATGCCAGCTTGAACATGCGCTCCAGGATATTAAAGAAAGTTTTGAATACAGATCCCCATTGCACACAGGACAAGCATTTTACAAATTTTGGGGAGCACATTATTCAAATGTCTGACCGAAGCAGTCTTGAGACTCATAATCTGGACATAATATGGAAAGGTATTGTTTAGGCATGTGTGATATTCCTTGTGGTTATTAGTGAAATCCTTTACACCATTTCAACCTCAGTGGTGGGAAAGAAGAGTTATGTATTGTTTTATTAATAAGACTTTTCTTTTGTCTTTTAAACTTGGGATAGAGGTAGGTGTTGATATGTGGCTTATTGTAAGAACAGGAGGATTGTTTTGTTATAGATATTTGACTTTCATGAGTTACTCTGTGACCATAGACAAATAGAACACCTGCTGATTCATATATCTTTTAAAAATCATGGGAACAGTCAAATGCCCCACTTTAGAAGAATGATTCCCAATTGAGCAGCAGGTCTTAAAAGTTGATATTTTTGGTCATGGGTATAAGTTAAAGGAGTCCCCAAGTCCTCTACTTAGAAACATTGTCTCTTAGAATGCACTGAATCTAGTCACTCAATAATACAGTCATACTGATGTATCCTAAAATGACACAATTTTACTTTCCTGTTATTTGCGTTGGTCACTGTGTGTGGCCTATATTTTGTGTAATGAAAATCACGAGAAATGTGAAATAGCATTACTTTAGAAGAACTATTATCCCAATGAGTCCACAGCAATGTGCTGTAGAAGGACTGGATGTATGTGTGCTTTGGTCTGTTCCTGACTGGTATTTTATTACTTTCTTCCTCTCTTACATCACCTCAACTTAGAATACTGCATATACCATTCAAATTACTTTACAAGTTTAGTTACCACATGTTTTTTTTAACAGACACAAAGTCATGACTGCAGGAAGGTCTCCATTGGCTGGCTTAGTAACACCTTCTCCATCAGTGTAAGTTTCTATAATTATATGTAGTTTGTTTTTGTTTTGTTTGTTTGAGAACCCCAGGAATTGCAAGCAATTAGTTCTTACTTCCTATGTGCAGTGAAGTAGTTTTTCTGAGCTTTCTTTCATACCCAGGAGACTTCAGCTTCGGCTTAGTGCAATGCCTATTGAATAGCATTCCACTTATTAAGATACAAAGTGGGTCTATAATTAATTTATTACCCCCTATAAACAGAGGGGGTCTATAATTGTATAGATGACATACTACAAAGCTTCCATAAGAGAGCCTCAATATAACGGTATGTCATCTACTAAGGTTTTCTGTTGCATGGATTGTTTGTCTAGTGGGCCATTAGTGAGACCCACAGACACAATTGCATGCATAATTAATATTTAAAGATGTACACTGTGGACTATTAAGCTGCAGTAAGGTTTTCCTGCAATGCTGGAGCACATTTTTGAATATTTTTAGTAATTTATGGCAGTATTTGTATTTTTACAATTTCCCCCTTATCATCCTGTCCACATAAACAATTTTGATATTTTGACATCAAAATATTCAGAAATGGATAGGCAATAAAACTCAGTTTAGTTTGTTTGCTTACATACAATATTGTGTTATGGAAAATTTAATTCAGAAATAAAACAATGTGGGGAAAAAACAATATACATGTTTACATACCCAAGCTTGTATCCCAGAAAACTGATTCATAATCCATTCTGCATATATCCTGAACCATTTTGTAATGCATACAAATATTTATATATATACAGAATTACTTATAAATGTCACATTGTCTTGAAATGAGAAAATGTATACAAAATATGCATTTTTCACAAAATGTTCTTTTCGTTAGGCCTACATTTTAGTGTCCAGGACTTATTTATATATCTTAAGATGTATATAATACAAATAACAATGCCTTAAAGGTCTGAATATTCACATCCATATGTGATACTCCAAAAATCATTTTTTTTAATGTAGATATTTTATAATATCTACATCATAGAGGAATGTAGAGGAGCTTTTATAAATCTCAGATGACTATTTGACTCAATATTATCATAAAGTGCAATGCTAGAAGACAAAAAAATAGTACAAACACATGAACTATAAAGCACTTCTGTAAAGCTCCAATGATGCTACACAACAAAAGTTGTTTGTTGTGCATTGTATTATTTGTTTCATGTCATAAGGTTGTTATCAAATTTGATTGTATTTTATGACATAGGCGTATATTGTTTCCATAATTATACAGTGGAATCGTTATATAGCACATTCTTTTATAACAAATTTCTATATAGCAACACTTTTCAAAATTCCCTGCTATATTTATTCTATATTGTTTGTACTGTATATAGCGAGTTTCTGTTATTACATATATATGTAGTCAGTCCAAACCAAGTTTTTATACGGGATTCCACTATATTTCGTATATATTAATGAATATTAATGTAATTATTTCAGAAATGAACTGCTCTTTCAAGTGACAGGTCAGAGACAAGATAGCAATGAGGTTTGTTGTACAGAAAGCTACTTATAACACACATATAACAATTTTTTTTATTGTACATTTAGTAATATATAAACCATATCATAAACAAAGTATTTTGAGTAGCATAAAAACTGAAGTAATATTAATATCAAAGAATGAATGTCCTCCAGAATACAACTGTAAAGTAGATGGGATCATTCTGATGAAAGTAACATATTCAAATGTTTTAGTAGGTCTACATTAATTACTTAGTGTACGAGGGACAAAACCAGCAAATAAGGAATAGCGACAAATAGGTTTTCGCTTGGTCCACTACAAATTAATAGCATCAGATGAAAGATGTATTAATGATGTCAAATGTAGAATTGCCTAGGTAAAGGCAATCCTTAAGGACTAAAGATTGGAGTGGAACCACATGGTGAAGAAAGCTATCAATAGGATGGTCTAGACCAGTGTGTTTTCTTACCTTGCCACATCAAAATTTATTACAATAGGTTAGTATAGAGATAAGAAGTAATGAGACATTTTGTATTGGTAATTAGATTTCAGATTAATTAACAGTTTTTGAAGGTCTTTTTCACTCTATGGTGGAGATGTACAGAGTGTTTCTTGTGTGGCCAGTGTTCTACATTCAATTTCTGCCAAAGGTGGTTTTGCATCCAGACCTTTCAGAAAGCAATGACAACCCTCTCTCTATGTGGCATGTTCTTTATAGAACGTTATACTCACTACAATTCTGTAAGCCTCTCAGTTCTGTGCAAGCTGACCAACTTCTTCCAGTGTCATGTTCAGAAGGTCTTCTATGTCATGTGTCCATCATAGTCTTTGTCTGCCTTCTTGTCTTTTTCCTGGAATTTTTCCCTTCATGATTAATCTTTCTAAACCATTGTGTCTATTTATATGTCTGAAATATGTAAGTTTGCAATTTTTGATAGTTTTGAGGAGACAGTCTTCATCTATGATCAGAACTTTGTGGACATCTGCATTGGTTCATATTTCTGTCCATGATTTTCTTACCACCTTTCTGTAACATTTCATTTCACATGCAGATATTTTCTTTTCATTGCAGATGTCATTGCCCACGTCTCACAACCATATGTTGTCACTGGAAAAATATAACTTCTTAATAGTTGTAACTTTGTTTTTTTGTTTGCCCCCTGCCATAGATTTTTCATCTGTGATGTTTTTTGTAGCGACATTTCTAATCTCTCTAATCTCTGCTAAGCAATCTCCTGTGGTGTTGATGGTTGACCTGAGATATTCAAAGTTGCTGACATTTTCTAGCTGTTCTTTGTCAATGACTATTGTAAGTGTGAGTTAATATCTGCTTATATGCATTATTTTTTTTAATTTTTTGCTTTGAGGAAAAGATTTTATGCCTCTTTATGATACATTTTGACTGATATAGTCATGTGTTCTAAACCTGTGGGGCTCCTTGATATTAGTGTGGTGTCATCTGCATATCTAATTTCTGAGACATCGTGCCCGCCAATATTAAGGGGTTGGATAATAATGTGGGTCTTACTTGTACATTTCGCAAGATGTTTTTTGCATATATACAGTTCAAAAAAAGAATAGCAACTTATTTTGGAGTTACATTTATAAAAGATATTCGCTGATTGGACATCATTCAACCTATCGAGTGTGTCCATCTGGTCATTAACTTCTCATGGTTACCTGAATTGTACTCACCTCATAATTCATGAGGTCATGAAAGAAGTCACGGTCACAACATTTTAGGCAGTAACTTGTGACAGGTTCATGAGAATCCTGTGAAACTTACTAAACACAAAACTCTGACAATATTATTGAATACCTTAAGATTACTTTCTTGAATAAATTCAGTTGAAAATTCAGTGCGCAAGTATGATTAATCTCACTACAGAACAATGGCACATCATCATTGAATGTTTACAGACTGGACAATCACAAAGTATAATGGCCAGACAATTTAATGTTGTTGAAAGCACCATTAGTCGTCTTTGGAGGCGATTTCAACAAATTGCTCAACAATTAGCTCAGTGACAGACTGACTACGCAATGGAAGACCTAGAGTCACAACTCTAGCTGAAGGAATCGATTTGCATCTGTGTCCTCCACAGTCCAGTCAATGCTAGCAGATTGTCGAATTTCAGATCAAATAGTCAGGAACCAGTTTTTGATGCTGATCTGTGGGCTAGAATACCCTACAGAGGTCCTGTTCTTACAGATCGGCATCACCAGAACCGACTGAAGTGGGCAAACCAAGGATGTCCAAGTGTACAGACATATGGGGTGTTGTTTGAAGTGGGTATTTGCAATAACTAAATCATTTTCTAGGCAGAATGTTAGCGTTTTTACTCCTCTTTCATCCTGCTGCCCTAATCCAAATGGGCCTTTGACTCTGCATTCTTCAGGTCTTCTTTCCATACCAACTTTTGCATTCATGTCGCCCATTATTAGTTTGATGTCTTGTTTGTGTCTTGTAAATTGTTTCCTGCAGTTTGTCATAAAAAGCCCCTAGCTCTTGCTCTTCAGCCGTGGATGTTGGATCATAGATTTGGATTATTAATGGCAACCCACTAAGCATTATTATTGCTTAGAAAATTACTACACCCAAGAAATGACACAGTGATTGATTGCTATGTCCTGAATAGGATATGCTACTTATTGAAGGTCTTAAAATAGCACAGATTATGCATATGCAAAATGTAAGTACATCATTGTGTCACATCATCTTTAGTAACATATCATTTAATTGGTCCTAACCTTATGGGCTAATAGATGGTGCGTCAGCATTAACACAGATAAGTGCAGCACTACACTTTTTACCCTCTCACCAAAATAAAAAGCCGGTCATATCAAAATAGATGGAGAGCTCTTGAAAGAAGACAAACAACCCACATATCTTGGAGTTACTTTTGATGATAAACTGACATGGAAGCAGCACATAAACAAAGCAACAACAAAAGCCAGGAGGAAGTTAGCTATCCTGAGAAAACTAAGTGGAACCACATGGGGAACCAGTGGGAATATACTCAGTAAAGTTTACCAGCAAGGCATAAGACCACACCTGGAATATGGTTCAGCAGCATGGTGTCCTGCATCAAACACCACATTACAAGATCTAGATAAAGTGCAAAACCAGGCACTTAGAATAATGTTGGGAGCAATGAAATCAACACCCATAGCAGAGATGCAGAAAATGGGAAGAATGCAAACACTTGGCGAACGCAGAGACACAAAAGTACTAATTCAGGCAGAAAAGTTTCAGTGTATGCCAAGTCATCCAATGAAGGAAAGATTCCAAAATCTAGCAATGGGACGACTGAAAAGAAGCAGCTTTATCCATCAAGCTAAGCGACTCCGCAGACAACTTACAGACCTACCTGAAGTTGACAGCCCCTTAAGGCCTGTACCAGAACAAACCCTGTGGAGTGAAAGGCATGGAATGCCAATATACATTCAGACCCATGTGAAAGGAATACTAAGCGAGGACGAACAGAACAGTGTGCAGCGAAGGACAGTCACCCTCAGCTTCCTGGATGAGGAATATCCACAAGATATATGGGTCAGAGTATACACAGATGGGTCAGCACAGAATGCCGTGAGGAATGGAGGTGCAGGTGTATATATAGAATATCCACACAAGCCTAGAGATACAATCAGAACACCGACAGGAAAATTCTGCAATAATTATGATGCAGAAATCCAGGCAATTAGTGTGGCAGCTAAAAAACTGCTGAACTCCAACTCTGACCTACAACCTGTGGTATTCCTGACAGATGCAAGGTCAGTGCTTCAAGCTCTCCAGTCTGAAAAACTAACAGACTTGAAAAAACTACTTAGCGAATTGTCTTACCAGTATAGGGTAACCATGCAGTGGATACCCTCTCACTGTGGAATACCAGGAAATTAAAAAGCAGACCAACTGGCTAAGGAAGGTGCTGCCGAAGACCAACCAGATATACCAATCACCTACCATCAGAAAAAACAGATGATCAAGTCAATAAGAAAGCCACAAACACCAACACAAGATGACTATCATATTATGAACAGACCAGAACAAGTTATAATTCTACATCTCAGAACAGGACACAACCGACTCCGCAGTCACATGTATACAAAGTTCAAGATTGGCAACACAGCCATGTGTACATGTGGACAGGCAGCACAGAGTGCTAAACATATACTTCAAGAGTGTTCTGAGCATGAAACGCTGAGGCAGACATATTGGCCAGAGGAAACAACACTGGAATCAAAACTCTATGGGACACTGTATGAACTACAAAAGACAGTGAGTTTTATTAAGGAGACAGAATTACAGATATAGACATGTTTCAAGTGAACGAAAGAAGAAGAAGAAGAATTTAATTGGTTTGTATGCTGTGATAAATGATTAGGTCAATTAGAAAAATATAATAGGCACTGTGTACAATTGCAATAGCACAACATCAATTCTATATTATTGTGCTTGTTAATAGTCCTTTATGCGTGGTGTTATTATGTTTATTCATAGCTTTCTGTCTTGTTTGCTGTCAATCATTTCCGATACTGATGTCCTGATTTGTACTGATACCATGTCACAATGCCAAGCTGTCCAGCATCTTCTCTTGTGGTATTCCCATATCCCTCTTGCTCTGATGTACTCAATCTTTCCTCTTCTCATCATCTGTCTATGGTGTTTTCATCTATAAAACCACATCTCTACTGCCTACATATATATTTTTTTTACTTTTCTACTGATTGTCTGAGATTCACTTAAGAATTCTCTTTCCCACCTCAATTTACAAAGATCTATTTTATAGGATGTTCATCTTCTGAAATGTTGTCTTTGCATGGGTCATTCCACATTTGATTTCTATAATACATTCTCTATCTGATGTTATCAAGACACCCAAATAGTTGACTTGCTTCAAACTGGTCCCATTTACATGTTTTGACTTTATTTTGCAATAATATTTATCATTTCCCGTAATTGTGTCTCATTGAGACAACACTAGCTTGATATTGATAATAAATAACATGGTCTAACACCATATTATCTCTATACTTCAAAATTTTTTTTAGAAATCTCTTTACTCTTACACAAGTGGAAATTCTGAATTTTTGTTCTGAGCCATATTACAACTGATAATTAGAATGGTTTTTTTCAGTCATAATACAACAGTGACAATGGAAGTGACAATTATTGATGAATTTTGTATTCTACAATGGTCTTGTGATTTAATAGTCAGATTTTGTTTTAAATATTTTCAGAGAATTAGTAAAGCTCACATTGAGAATCTTCAGAGAATACGTCAGTATGAAACAGCACTTTCAGTAGTGCCACCTCCAAATTTCCGTCAGAGACAAGGTCAGTATGCAATGAATTTATTGTTGTTGACATATCCAGGTGGCTAAAGTGCTGGTTCTACAATTAAAAGACATGTGGCTCATATGAATCATATTCAAATATGTTTCTTGTCAAATCTGCTGTAGAAGAAGGATTTATGACTCATTGAGTTAGAAAAATTTGGATAGCAAGTTAACAAGTAAATAGCCACATCCTACCCATATGTTTTGTATTGCTTGATTTCCAGAGGATCACATTCATATGTTAAGTCTTTGTACTGGATGATCTTCAGAACATCACATCTATACATTAGGTCTTTGTACTGGTGATTTCCAAAACATCACACCATCATGTGATTTATGGAATTTATACAATTTATGGAATTTATAAATTTTTACAATTTATGGAATTACTTTTACCTTTCTGTCCACTTGTTCTTGTTCTTGTGCATTTGATATTTGTTTATTTTAGTCCTTGCCTTATGTTATCATTTGCTGTGAAATGGACACAATTTCAGTGGAAAGAACTAAACAGATACTACAGTCCTGAAAAGTCATCAACAAATTAATAGAAATTAACAAGTCAAGATATTTTGACTGAGAATAGTACACATGCCATCTAAAAGGTAAACTTATGCAAAATTGGCATCAATGACTCTGTGGCCTACATTGCAGAGCAACAGCACAGACACCAGTGTTCATATTACAGGACTGTTTCAGCTTTATTGTTCACAGAGCTGCAATCTGGCCCACAGGAGCATCTCTGAAAAACAAGTTGTGGGGAATTGACAACAACCTAAAACTGACCTCTCTAAAGATCAGCACTATCAGACTAGATGCATAATAAGTTATTGATTACGGAATCTCTGTACACTTGGTCATTCAGCCAAATTTGTTTTCAAAACTTTGTATGTTTCACTCTTCTCTGCATTCTATAAACAACAAATGAATGTTTTTGTTATACCATATACTGTATGGAGAGAAACTACTAGTAAAACATTATCAATATCTTGGACACATAGTCACAAATAATGGCAGATGTGAAACAGAAGTTAAAAGGAGAAGGAATGGCTAAAAGTACATTCAATGACATGAAGAAATTATTAATATCTAAACAAATTACAAATAAGTTAAAAATGAGAATTATAAAATGCTACATCTATTCTATATTAATGTATGGCTCAGAAACATGGACACTAAATAAACAATTGGAAGACAAAATTGATGCCTTTGAGATTTGAGTATATAGAGGAATAGGGAGAACATCATGGAAAGAGAAGACAACAAATAAAGAGGTATTAAAAACACTTAATATGAAGAAAGAACTACTAAGAGAAATAAAGATCAGGCAAATAAAATACTTTGGACACATTAAAAGACATGACAACTTATTGAAGACCTTATTTGAGGGTAAAGTCAAAGGGAAGTGAGTAAGAGATAGGCAGAGATACAAGTGGGAGAGTAACATCACACGATGGACAGGCTACAGTCTAGCAGAGTGCACCACCAAGACAAGAGACAGGAGATATTGGAGATACATTGCAGCCAACCTTCGTTGCAGAGACGGCACTTGATGTATATGATGAAAGACGATGATTCAGCGAAGGTAATATTTAAGTTGTGTGACAAACAGTTATCGCGTGGTCGATCAGATCGCCCCAAAGACTTCTCAACATCATCAATGCAGACCCATTCGCGATTGATGCACAGGAAAAGCTTTGACAAAATGATGGAAAAGAAAGCATCACTGGAGGCCAATGTATTGGCGACCACATCTATGATACAGTCTAGCAGAGTGCACCACCAAGACAGGAGATGTTGGAGATACGTTGCAGCCAACCTTCGTTGTGGAGACGGCACTTGATGATGATACTGTATGAATACTAAATGAACAAACTGAAAGATAAAGTTGTAGCCTTTGAGATATTGGCTTATAGAAGAAGAAGATGCATTTCATGAATACAGAAACCAATGAAGAAGTTCTAGACAAATCAGAAAATGAAGAGGAAATTGTGAAGTGAGATTTCTTCTTCATTGTTCATTCTCAAACTCCCACTAGATTTCTCTTGTAGCATGACAATGGTCCTACTAGGTTTCCAGCAGGATGTAATCCACAGAATGGAAATGCATTGTGTTACTATTTTATTTGTGTCAATAGCCCGACACATCCATCTTTGGCAGGGAGTGAGATAAAATAAATTGACGAATCATTTATTGTGGACACATAAGATGCGATACTTAATGCTCATAAGAATACTAGAGGAAAAGTCTATACATAAGAAACTAATGGTATAATTTGGTACAGAAAAATTAAGACGTGTAAACAGATTGACATAATGCATGAAGAGACATGAAATGGAGTTCTTCTTTAGTTTCATACATCTTTTGTTGTAAGGTTGAACCATTGGAGCAATATGTCTCACTCAATTGTTCATACTGGTGACAATTCTGCAGGATCGGCTCACAGGCCTATGTGTATGTTATATATAGTGTAGCCGGGGCAATGATCCGCACTTTTCACTTTTTTTTGCATATTCTGACAAATAGACCTAACTATGAGAGACCAAACTAGCAGCAGTGTGTAACTTATCCATCCATCTAACAATAGTGAGGGTATTTACGACATACAATTACGTTTAGTCTGTAGAATGAGATTTTATGAGCATGAATAAAACACCACATTTGCCCCAATTTTTGGGGCAAACGTGCGCAGGCAAAAAGAATTATGAAATCAAGGGATAATTGGAAAAACAACAAAATAACAACATCACTTCCTATCTTAACATAGCCAGTCATAGTGTGGGGAAATTACAGAGCACAAAGACTAGGCATATGTATCTTTATGTAACTTTAATACGAAAAAAATGAAAAAACGTAAATATGAAAAAAAAAATTAATACAGAGAATGGGTGCTTAGATCCGTTTGAAACTATAACAACGTGTGGAATGCTCTATAAAGCGTTTGACTATAATTTCAACTATCTATGAATAGCGGAGATCGTGCATCTATGATCAGCGGAGATCATACAACTATAACAGGCAGAGATCGTGCAACTATGACCGGCAGCAATCATGCATCTATGAGCATAATAATAGTGCAATTATTACCGGTGGAGATTGTGTAACTATGACCGGCGGAGATTGTGCATCTATGACTGGCGGAGAACGTGCATCTATGAATAGCGGAAATCGTGCATCTATGTATAGTGGGGATGGTGCATCTATGAAGAGCAGATATTGTGCATTGGCGGAGGTCGTACAACTATGACCCGTGAAGGTTGTGCAGCTATAACCGACAGGGAACGTGCATCTATGAATAGTGGAGAACGTGCATCCATTGATAGCGGAGATCGTGCACCTGCAAATAGCGGAGACTGCATCTATTATCGGCGGATATCGTACAACTATGACACGTGGAGATTGTGCATCTATAGCAGCGACGGCTTCATTTTCCGTAAGGGGCATCATTTTCTCAATTTTCCGTTTGTAATTCCTGAAAAGAAACATAACGTCACAATAAAATATTGGTTTAAATATTTGGCAACATCAGTGGGAAGTGACTGGGTTAAACATGCACAGTGAGTCCGTGTGCGCGGCTTTACCACAAAATCACACTGTTCACAAATTTTATAAAATATCACGAAAACATAAAGTATCTTGACAAGGTAACATGCTTAATAACTTAACAATACAATGTATGTTTCAGTTTAGATATATAAAATAACATGAGAGTAATGATAACAGCGGACGAAGAGTGCGAAGTTGAAAACAAGTTAGATCGAGAATGTTAAAAAATGAATTTACCTCATGGCTCAAAAATGACCTGCCCGTGACCTATGAAAATTCGTTGTGTGAAAAAAACGGATGTTAGCATCCGGCATGGCCACGTGGTTTGCGGGAAAAACCCACATATGCTAAAAAAAACGACTGCGAATCTTTACCCCCAGCGCATCATTACCCCCGGCTACCCTTTGCATAGTGGTGTAGTAGGTAATTTCATTCTGTTTATGTATTTATTTAGTCTGTTGGGCGATGTCCTCAGATTTTATTTGTATATTTTATACCTGTGCCAAGGGATTGCTTCTTCAAGATGTTGTTTAGAAACATAATGTATATTCTACCACCACCATTTGTTGAGGCCATTTAAAAGCGTATGATAACATTAGGGCAAGGTCTAAAAGAATAAATATTGAATGCACAAGAATAAGTAGGCAGTAGTATGCTATATTGTTGTTCGTCCATCAAAAGTGATGATAACCATTTGTTACATCCACGTTTCTCTTGGATGTGAAAATGACTTGCACTTAGGATTTTGATTTAAGTGAGGAAAAGTTGTGCAAAGAGTAGATCTTACTCTCTTGTCAGACCTCATTCTTGTCAGACCACAGTATTATAGTGATCTGTCATTGGTCTAAATGATGATGAAGTAATCATCATTCCTTTAGCTGTGAGCAGGCAGTCTAAAGTTTTTTTTGAGGTGACACCCAAGCTTGTGTAAGGTTTTTATCTGAAAAACATGGTTGTGATTGGATGCATATTTAATACTTGAAGGGAGGCATTCCAGTGCTAAGTATCCCAGGATCACAATATCCTGACAGGAGTGTAACATACTTCTGGGCCAACTAATTAATTTTTGCATCCATTTTATTGACCCATCTGCAGTGATGTTACATCTGACATTCCTGACCCCTTAGGATTCTGTCACAATAGAACAAAGGTACAATGTTCTACACACACCTGTGACTAGATGGACTTTTAGTTTTTAAGGAGATATCAATAAACCAGAGGTGGGCGTGTTCACTGTTCACGCCCACTGTCAATTCAATTGCAATTAGAAAATTCAAGGGAAATAAGAGAAACCCTTCAATTGTCCCCTGGTGAAATCAGGGGAGGCAAGCCAGAAACTTGGCAGGTAGACATCATCTAGTACCATTTCTGCAACAAAGGTTGGCTGCAACAGATCTCAACATCCCCTGCCTCTTGTTTTGGTGATGCACTCTGCTAGACTGTACCCTGTTCATCTTGTGATGTTATTCTCCCACATGTATCGCGTATCTCATGCAATATGTTTCCGTACACTGCATAGCAAATTAGTTCTTCTTCTTTTTGTTGGTGTGCCAATTAGATTTGTTTGTTTTCGTGGAACTATTATTCTTTGAAACACTAAAGGTTGTCCTCCTGTTTTGCACCGTAAAAGTTTATTAGGGTTGTTGTAAAGCTTCCTTCTAATTAGATGTGTGAGTAATAATTCCTCCTTATTTGTCAATGGTTCTGTTCTGATATAGGTTTGCTGATAGATTTTTTAAAACTAAAGTCATGTTTCATCATGGGAGAAGTGGCGCTGTCTGATGTTAACTTTCTGAATTCAGAAACTGTACATGTTGTAACTGCAGGTTATATGCTAGATATAGCAGAATCGTGTATGTTATTGGGCGCTGAAGGTCTAAAATATGTGGAGGGTGTGCTGGTATAACTACATTGTGGATATGCAGGTGTTGTAAATGTGGAAGGTGTGCTGTTATAGTGAAGATGTGCAAATGCAGGTGTAAATATGGAAGGTGTGCTGGTATAGCTACATTGTGGATATGCAGTTGTTGCAAATGTGGAAAATATTCCATTATTATATTGAAGACAACGGCGAGAGTGGGTACTGTTAAATTTGTTGGATTGTTATTACTATTGGTGAGTTGTGGAGACAATCTTGCTGTCACTGGCATTAGAATATCTTCCTCTGTTTCTGTAGCAGGAAATAACACAGACACAGATACATCATGATCATTATCAGAATTATCAAAAACTCCCTTTCTTTTTATGCTGCCACAGTTCATACTTTGATGATGACTACACACGGAACATTCTAAAACAGTTAGGTTAGGATTAAAATCCATCCAGATGTGGGCACTGTTAGTAGCTATCAATTTGGCTCGAGCTTTACTATCCTTGTTGATTTTGAGTTTATGATTTCGCATTACACACTTGACACACAATGTGGTTGAATGTTTTGTTTCAATATCGTCCATGATATGTATCCCATAAATACTAGCCAGGTCACTTTGATATAAGCTACAGGACCATGGTTTCTTCTGCATCCTTTTATCTTTCTTAGATAATGTTCTTCCTTCTAATAATGTTCTAATATTTGCACAAGTAAAATGAGATCTAACTAGATATACATGCTAAACTAGTGTTTGATGGTGGCATAATAGGTTTATTTTGGACTTATATTTGCCGACCACGAATAGAAAAATTATCATGCAGACAAGTTCGTAACGTTAATGCTACACAAAGAATGAATCTTTTACATGATCTAATTGCGCAATGTAACTAATTTCGATCATATTTGCACAAGTAAAATGAGATCTAACTAGATATACAAGCTAAACTAGTATTTGATGGTGGCATAATAGGTTTATTTTGGACTTATATTTGCCGACCACGAATAGAAAAATTATCATGCAGACAAGTTCGTAACGTTAATGCTACACAAAGAATGAATCTTTTACATGATCTAATTGCGCAATGTAACTAATTTCGATCATATTTGCACAAGTAAAATGAGATCTAACTAGATATACAAGCTAAACTAGTATTTGATGGTGGCATAATAGGTTTATTTTGGACTTATATTTGCCGACCACGAATAGAAAAATTATCATGAAGACAAGTTCGTAACGTTAATGCTACACAAAGAATGAATCTTTTACATGATCTAATTGCGCAATGTAACTAATTTCGATCATATTTGCACAAGTAAAATGAGATCTAACTAGATATACAAGCTAAACTAGTATTTGATGGTGGCATAATAGGTTTATTTTGGACTTATATTTGCCGACCACGAATAGAAAAATTATCATGCAGACAAGTTCGTAACGTTAATGCTACACAAAGAATGAATCTTTTACATGATCTAATTGCGCAATGTAACTAATTTCGATCATATTTGCACAAGTAAAATGAGATCTAACTAGATATACATGCTAAACTAGTATTTGATGGTGGCATAATAGGTTTATTTTGGACTTATATTTGCCGACCACGAATAGAAAAATTATCATGAAGACAAGTTCGTAACGTTAATGCTACACAAAGAATGAATCTTTTACATGATCTAATTGCGCAATGTAACTAATTTCGATCATATTTGCACAAGTAAAATGAGATCTAACTAGATATACATGCTAAACTAGTGTTTGATCGTGTCATAATAGGTTTAATTTGTACATTCTTATGGTAAACGATGATCTAACAAATTTGACACTGTATGTAAAGTAATGATATTAGGCCTACTAAATTAACATGAAGAACAACGAAATTGTCTTACCTGTATAAATATTGAATGTGCACTGGTCAAAAACAATGACAACCTAATAGGACTTGTACAAAAATATGAGGATGGAAAATGTTGAGTTGTGCTTGCAAATGCACACACTCTGGCTGCTGTATAAAATTCGCAAAATTGAGAAACGGTATCTTTGAACCAGAAGCGAAATCCAAGCCTCCACACGAATTATTTCATTCAGCGCTGGGTAATAAATATGTCAGGTCTGTTACACCCCTTCAGGACTACAATAGCTGAAATGCCTCCTGTGTGGCCGAACTAAATGTTAACATTTTTAGAAAGGAAAAACAGGTGTGTACAAAGACGTTTATATTTTTTGCTAGATTATAAGAAAAATATAATGGTGCGAATATTTTCCTTTTTATTTTTTGTTTCATTCTCACCCGGGCATTACTTCTATTTTTTGTTTGCTACATTATAAGAAAAATATATACATCTATTCTATTTTTCTTTTTTGTTTAATTCTCATCCAGCCAATGCTCGGCTTTGCTTTGCTTCTAGCTAGGTTATATGTCTCATCTCTTGTTCTTATTGATTTTATGTATTTGAAGAATTCTTTTTTTTTTTTTTTTTGTGTATATGCCTGAAAGATGTTCTCCGTATTTCTTCCATAAGTTTTCTTTTGTTTGTTTTATTATGCTTTTAACATTTCTCTTTCTTGCATATGTTGTAATCTTTTTTTTTTCAGGTTTAAGCCATTTTCTAAATGTTTTTTTGTATTGCTTGTTTGATTTCTTCGCTCCACCTTCCAGTTTTTTTGCTTCCTTTTGCTTTGTTTTTATTTCCACAAAGAATAATCAGGTTACTAATCATTGTAGTTTGAAAAAATGTCAATTTTCTTTCAATACTTCCAATAGTGATAGGCAATGATTCATAAGCTTTAGTAACCACTTGATATAGTTTCTCTTTGATTGAATCATCTTGTAGCTTGTGATAGTTTACTCTTATAACTTGTGCATATTGTTTTTTCACTGGTTTTTATTGTCGGGTTGGTCGTCTGTCTGTTAGTATAACTGGTCTGTATCGATGTTGATATTTGGTATTGCTCTTGCATTTGTAATGTTTCTTTTTGAGTGTTCACTGGAAGAAAAGCCTCACTGTAGTCATATGAACTACTTGAAGTCTATTGCTTCATGGTGGTAGGTCTGGTAAGCCACTGGTAAGACTCACAGACCTTCCTCATGCCATGGTGGTCTAAATAGTGGTATGCATTTTCTGCCAAATACTTTTCACTTCTGATGGCATGTACAGATCTCTTCCTTTCCTGATATGAGACCACATTGTCTTCCTATATACATTCCCCTCCCTTTTTTGACCAGCTCATCAATCTTCCTTTCCAGGCTCATCAAAGACTAAAACCATATATTTTATGCACTGATTTTGAGAGGCTACTATGAGAAGTGCTTCTTGTGGCATTTAGTAACAATGGTGACAACTGAAAGTCACTTCAGATGAACAATTATGTGAACAGTAAAATCTGGAGAAATGTATGGAGAGTATGTAACAATAAATTGTACATTTCAGATGCAGAGACTAATATTAGCCCTCAGATTGACAGCAATCCTTCTTGGAATGAATCAGTAGAAATGTCTCCAGATAAAGTGGAATTAATAAATAAAAGAGTGTGGAGACAAGCTGATGAGTTAACAGATGATGGTGATAGCTTATGCCAAGTTAATGATGCAGACATTTCAGTAGAGCAGCCTGAGAAAGTTGGTGATCAAATTGCACTACTGCCAGTAAAAAAATGTGATGGTGGAGGACTTCTAGACAAGGGCTACATTCTCAGGTAAAGTATTCAAGTTGAAATATTTTGAGTTATTATTATAATATCTATTTAAACCTACAGCACATTAACAGTGCTTGTATTATTGGTCTTAGAATTGAACAGAAAATCAGTGGAATGGAACTGAAACAGTGTGCTGCAAAGACTTAAAAGAGAAGTAAAGAGTAGCAAAACTTTTGTGAAGAGTCGCTAGAAAGTCACTGGTAGACCAAAAACCATCTACAATGGTTATCCTATGTCCAAACTGTCCAAAGACATTTGCGACCGGAAAAGAACATGTCCCTTCCCAAAGTACATGGTCCGCGCAAAAGGATTGTGTGTGGGTTGTGGTTCTCTTCAACGATCGTTGTTCCCCATATATGGGCCAGTGTACAGTGTGACCAGACTGCCAAATTGCTGCATCCCTAAAGAAGTACTATTTGGAGAACTACTGAAGGCCAGTGAGCCTATGTTAGACTACTGCTGATGTATAAAGACATCTGTAAGTCCTCAAGGAAAGGCTTCTTCATTTTCATACCCCAAAATCTGGGGAAAATGGCCAAAACTTGGGCTGTATGGTCTGGGAGCATAACCTGCGTTCTGGGGCAATGTTATTCAGAAAAAATATGTTTTTTATGACATGAAAGAAAGAAGAGAAAGACACAAACAAAAATCTTCTGTTTCTGTGA
Organism: Meghimatium bilineatum; assembly: GCA_034231615.1. Classification (NCBI taxonomy): domain Eukaryota; kingdom Metazoa; phylum Mollusca; class Gastropoda; order Stylommatophora; family Philomycidae; genus Meghimatium; species Meghimatium bilineatum. The sequence goes on along the minus strand of CM067299.1, from coordinate 37,640,280 downwards.
CATGATCGATTGAAAGGTCCCCATTCCTGAGAAAATACTTAATGGGTTGCTTCTTCTCTTTGCTTAATGATCGTCTGCAAGATGCAAAAGGCTATACATACAGTGCTAGCAACACCCATCAATGGTTTGTAATGTGTGGCTGGCTCATTCAAGTTGCATGATCTTCGACTTATGAGACCTGTCATATTCTCTGGCACATGGTCTCAAAAGATACCTTGTGTCATGTTTGATGTTTGTGTCTTCATTTCATCTGCCGTCACGCTTCATGGGATTTCTGCCACCCCGACCTACACCGACCCCACCATATGGGTCCCATGATATTGATTGCGACTTACAACTGTCTGACATTAACCTGTGTGATACAATACACTGTGCATGTGTTGGCTGCAGCTTCATGTTTACTTTCCTCTGTTATAACTACAGATTCCATTCTCCTTCTACAACAGGTGCTTTATTCTTAAACCCAGACTTCTCACCTTTGTTTATGTGTATTATTTTATTATTTTTTTTATCACCCCCTCCAATTTTTTTCTTGTATCGCCTACTACTTAGCCATATATACAATGGTACCCTTTTATAGTGTATATATTTGGGGTGGATTATTGTACCTAGGAGTGCCTTTCTGGTTTCCCTCTCTCGTTACGTTTGGCATGTTCGCGGCTTTTGGTATTCCATGGGTTTCACTTTCCCATTTGACCTGTTTCTAGGTCATCTTGACCATCAGTTGGTTGTGATGGCCAACTCCTAGGCCACCTCCTGTTACCCATTTTGCCAAGACTTGGCAAGTCACTGTGTCACTATTGCTGCTTTTCGGACCCAAGCTATATGCAGATGCTTTGGCCTTTTATATTTTATTTTCAGTTCCATCCACCTGTACCATCCTGTCTCAGATTGTTCATTGTCTATTACCCTCTTTGGTTTATTACACATTTTTCACATGACTTCTGGTATATGATACTTTCTGGCCTTGTTAGCGTGTATTCTATTTATTTCCACTTCTGCTGGTTTTGGAGCCAGACACTTGACCTTATTCATAGCTAAGTGACTTGTTTTATTGTCTGACTCAATCTCATCTCCCTTTTTATCATTCTCTTGTCCACTCATCTGCTCTTCATGTTGTGTTTCTCCTCTTATCATACTGAAATCTCATTTTCTTTTCCATTTCCCATGACACACCTCGTCTGTTGTCTTTTCCACAAATACTGTTATGGGTAGTTGAAGTTTTCTGTCTTTGGCGATCTTTGTTGTATTTGGTTTTTTGACAATCTCTATGATTTAATCTTCCCATCTTGTTCTTAGTCTTCCTCTTGCTTTATTGCCATCCTTTCTGCTGTTTTACGCAAGGATGACTGGTTGTACACATTTCATACTTTGCTTTAATCTCTTCCTCCTGCCATCATCATACTATGTCCATTTTTATATAAAGTATGTTATCTCTATGTTGTCTTTCATCCTGATTAAGACTTTTTAGTTGAAACTTTGTCTGTTTCTATGTCTCATTGCTTGTATGTTTTGTTTATAAATGTTGGTAACACATAAGGCCATACCTATTGTCATTTACTTTAATAGTTACCTTCAAACATGGCTACACAAAAAAAAAAGAAACAATGCTACAGGGTAGTATCAGAAAGTTCAAAGACTAAGAAAAAACAACATACTATATTTAAATTTGGCTGCCAACCCCTTGAAAATAGTATCAGTGGAAATGTGTACTGTGATTCTACTTCAATATTCTATCGTGCTGAAACTGAACCATTTTCACATCAGTTTCATCCATATGATGTATGGATCAGAGTATTTACAGATTGTTCAGCACAGAATGCAGTGACGAATTAGAAGAGCAGAACTGAAAATAGATTACAGAATCAATGTTAGGGATATAATATATAATCAAAGTACACAATGGGGAAATTCTTTCATAATTATGATGCAGAAAACCAGGAAATCAAGGTGCAAATGAAAAACTGTTGAATGCCAATCTTGACCTGTAGTCTGTAGTATCTCTGACAGATGTGTGAATATGTGTATCAATAAGATAATTAGTATCAGTAGAAGATATGTGTCTTAATAATTTATGAGTGCCAGTAAAATATATATGTCTTAATACCCCAGTTTTTTTCTTTCTGTTTATCTTCATGTTACAGCATCTACATGTGTGCAGACTATTTATATGTTGTTCTTTCTGATGTTGATATTATTGCTTGATCATCTGCAAAAAGAAGTTCACTCAAGAGGTTGTTTAGGTTGTTTTCTTCATTGGTGTTGGCAATTTTACATATAAATTTGATATATGTGATGAATAGCAAGGGAGATAGAATACATCCTTGTCGCACGCCAGAGTGTATGTGCAATTTGAAAGCCCTACACTCTTTCTAACTGCACATTGACTACATGTGTAACTACCCCTGCACAAGTTGATTAGGTGTTGTGGAACCCCATATTTTGATAGCATTTTCCAAAGTTGTTGTCTGTCTACTCTGCTGAAGACTTTTTCTTGGTCAACACACACGATATATAATTCTTAGTTGTTTTCATTTGTTTTACTACCAGTTGTCTGAGGGAAAATAATTGCATCTGTACAGCTCTTGGTCTTAAGGAATCCCCTTTGAGTATTGTTAGGCTGTGGTTTTATGTATGCTCGTATTCTTCTTTCTATAATTCTGTTGAAAATGTAACCAGTGTGGCTTAGAAACAAAGATACTAGCATTGTTTAATAAAGCATAGGGTGATATTGCATGAAGAAATCACAAGTATTTGTGTGGCACAAGCGTTGATATCTTCCATCATCTAAGACAGGCAATCAGAAGAAAGCAACAAGAAAAATGGAGAATAATCAGTTGGATGATGCTACATGACAATGTGCTGGTACATCGATCCTTACTGGTTAAATGTTACAGCACAGAGCACAATATAATTACATTGGAACAGTCTCCATATTCTCCCAACCTTGCACTCAAGTGGTTTTTTCTTGTTTCCTCAACTGAAATCGGCACTGAAAGGAAAGCGAATCAAGGATGCAGATGACATTATATTACCAATGTTACAAGACAGCTAAGAAGTGTCAAAGAGTGGGTTCCATCAATGTTTCCATCAGCAGCTTTATGAACATTGACAAAAGTGTGTAGTTGCTGAAGGGAATGAAGGAAATGTAATGTAGATATATATTTTTCGTTTGTTCTCAAACTCCTGCAGATTAGCAGGATGTAGTCCGGAGAACGGAATGTGTTGTGTCATGGTTTACAGCATTACTGCAATATCTGCGCCTTTTGGCCTGACACATCTGACTTCAGCATGGCTGTGGGTCACCGACCCTATATGGGATTACCTCCTTAGTCGCCTTTTACGACATGCGTGGAAGGTAATCGATGTTGCTATTCTTTGCTCCCCTTTCGGGCCTAGCAACACACAGGTGATGTAGATATATGAGTGTCATAAGCATATATGTATCAATAAGATATATGAGTGTCAGTAAGGATATATGTATCAATAAGATATATGAGTGTCAGTAAGGATATATGTATCAATAAGATATATGAGTGTCAGTAAGGATATATGTATCAATAACATATATGAGTGTCAGTAAGGATATATGTATCAATAACATATATGAGTGTCAGTAAGGAGATATATATATATATATATATGATATATGAGTTAAGTAAGAATATGTTTATCAATAAGATATATGAGTTCAGTAAAGATATTGGCATTTTTCTTTTCATTGTGTTCACTTTGCGTTTTGGGCATGACATTCTGATTGCTGTGGTGAACTTCTTGGCTAGTTGCCTGTCTTCAGCAATTGCACTTGCTAGGGCAGACTGCGGTCTCACTCGATTAAACTAGGCCTGGGCCAGTCTTAATTTTCAGCCTCTGTTGGTTGAACTTAACCCCAACTGTCTGCAGAAAGAAACTTATTATCTCGATGGGGGGTGGGCATAGGTATCTTTCTTTTCTTATGTGTATCACTTATCTATAATAAATGCAGGAAGCATAAAATATGATGTATGAATACAATTTTCTCGATATGGCTGTTTACTTAATACAGATTACAGACTGTCAAATTCTAATGCTTTTTTCAGTCATGTGCAAGCTAGAATAGCCTTCACTGGATATTTGCTGCAAGTTCACAAGTTGTTGCTAATGGAAATTGGAGGAGAAACTACAAGCCAAGAAAACTTGGATAATCTGTACAGTTTAATGGTATTGTAAATATTAAAACAAAAAAATATGGTATTTTTACAAAGCCAAATCATAATGGCTTTTATGCTAAAATGTTTTTATCAACTGAATGGTGAAAGACTCATATTAAGTCTTTATCACTAAAGGGTTTTCTTGCTCTGCTGTAATATATTAGAAGTCACATTAAAATTGAAGTTTGATCTTCTCACTGGCACAGCAGGTTGATTTAAATAGCTGTTTTATCTGCTTACTCGCACAGCAGGTTGATTTAAATAGCTGTTTTATCTGCTTACTCGCACAGCAGGTTGATTTAAATAGCTGTTTTATCTGCTTACTCGCACAGCAGGTTGATTTAAATAGCTGTTTTATCTGCTTACTCACACAGCAGGTTGATTTAAATAGCTGTTTTATCTGCTTACTCGCACAGCAGGTTGATTTAAATAGCTGTTTTATCTGCTTAATCGCACAGCAGGTTGATTTAAATAGCTGTTTTATCTGCTTACTCGCACAGCAGGTTGATTTAAATAGCTGTTTTATCTGCTTACTCGCACAGCAGGTTGATTTAAATAGCTGTTTTATCTGCTTACTCGCACAGCAGGTTGATTTAAATAGCTGTTTTATCTGCTTACTCGCACAGCAGGTTGATTTAAATAGCTGTTTTATCTGCTTACTCGCACAGCAGGTTGATGTAAATAGCTGTTTTATCTGCTTACTCGCACAGCAGGTTGATTTAAATAGCTGTTTTATCTGCTTACTCGCACAGCAGGTTGATTTAAATAGCTGTTTTATCTGCTTACTCGCACAGCAGGTTGATTTAAATAGCTGTTTTATCTGTTTACTCGCACAGCAGGTTGATTTAAATAGCTGTTTTATCTGCTTACTCGCACAGCAGGTTGATTTAAATAGCTGTTTTATCTGCTTACTCGCACAGCAGGTTGATTTAAATAGCTGTTTTATCTGCTTACTCGCACAGCAGGTTGATTTAAATAGCTGTTTTATCTGCTTACTCGCACAGCAGGTTGATTTAAATAGCTGTTTTATCTGCTTACTCGCACAGCAGGTTGATTTAAATAGCTGTTTTATCTGCTTACTCGCACAGCAGGTTGATTTAAATAGCTGTTTTATCTGCTTACTCGCACAGCAGGTTGATTTAAATAGCTGTTTTATCTGCTTACTCGCACAGCAGGTTGATTTAAGTATCTGTTATTTTGGCTTATTAGCACACCATCTTGGTTAAGTGGCTGTTTTATCATCTTACTAGCACAGCAGGTTGATTTAACCTTTACCACGTTGCATTAAAAAAAGGTAATTTATGCCTATCTCTGCATTCTCTTTTTGCCCTTAATGTGCTATGTATGGAGGGTATTTGAAAAAAGCAATAACTTGTTTCTTTTTGAAGCTGTGTGTATAATAAAGGAATGTGTGGAAATAAAGGAATGGTGACAAGGAAAATCATTGTCACCTTGAACTTTGTATTGTTTTATATGTTAATAGTGTATCTAGTGCCTCTGTGGTGGTTAAATAGTTTTTACTGTTTTCATTGTTTTTCACTGTTTGTTTTGTATATTCTTAACAAAGACCTAATGGTTCAAAATGTTTAAAATGTCTTGTGTATTATCATTTGTATGTTTTCTTGTTTACACATCATAACCCCTTAGTCTTAGTGATAGTCCATCTCTTGTGTTCAAGTGAAACATCAAAAACCTGTGTTCTACGTAAGTATATATTTTGAGAATAATAATAGAGAGATCTATAGATTATATACTATAACAGAAAGGCATTTGATAAATTAAACATAGTAAAGTTAATACACTTGCTAGAGAATTTGAACATCGACAGTAAGGACTTCAGAATCATTAAGAACATGTTCTGGCAACAAACAGCATCAATAATAGTATGAAATGAATTTGGCTCCTTTCAATGAATAAAACAAGGAGTTAGGGATGTGTACTTTCACCAGACCTGTTCTCTTTATACAGTGAAAACATAATGTGTGCAATAGTTGATATCCCAGGAATATCGGTGGGAGGACGTAACATAAATAATTTACGATATGCGGATTACACTGTTCTGATTGCTAAAAGTGAGGAAGTCTTTAAAGAATTAATTAATGTAGTAGTGGCAAACAGTAAAGAGAAAGACCTAAACATCAATAAAACAGAAGTAGTGGTTATTTCAAAGAAACAAAACACCACAGCTTGCAAAATCAAAGTGAATGATATAGTATTAAAACAGGTCCAAGAGGACAAGAGTTCTGCAGTGCTATATAACTCCTATACTAACATATAGATGCGAATCTTGGACAATAAACAAACAGGAAATTGGGAAATTAGAAGCAGTAGAGATGTGGTTCTACAGAAGAATGCTGAGAATAAGGAACCATGGAGTGCCAGAAAAACAAATCTGGAAGTGTTGACAGTCAAATGTGAGACAGGGCTTAATTAATAATATAAGAAAAAGACAATCTTCGCTTTTTTTGACACATTATGAGATAAGGAGGTTTGGAGAACATAGTCACAACAGGCAATAGAAAAGGAGGGCGACAACGTGAGAAAATATTAGACAGTTTAACAATTTGGCCCGGCAGGGAAACAACAACGATTCTGATACATAATTCTGGATACAGAGAGCTATGGAGAGCCACGATCATCTACGTCAGCCGGCATGGCACTTGATGATGATTAATCTTGTATAAGAACAAGAGGGGCGTGAAATGTGGTGTCTGTGGTTGTTATCCTTGATGTCCACATACATTCTGCATGACAACTTTCAAGATGCTATAGAGATGTGACATGGTGTGTATTGTTTCTCCATTCCACACTACGCTACACTCGTGCAATGTACAGAGCACCATTATTTTCATTGTGCTTCCGTAATGCCCAGATAGTAAAATGGCAATCATTTGTACTGTGTCCTCATTATTTCTGAACCTGAAAGAGCCCCCCACACTAGCGTTTAGCACGCAGAAGAAATATAGAGTACAGATATTATCAACAGGTAGTACTTTTTCTGTTTTGTAGAAACACAACCGATTCCTATGTATTTCTGGGGAGACTCAAACCGTCATGTTTGAGTTAGCAGCAGCCATGTTTGTTATTGTAAGTAGCAACAAATATCAGTGAATTGTCATCTGCAGTGACTATCTAAAAAGTGGAATTAAAAACATGAACAGGGTATTGGTATCTACTTGGAAAGAACCAAGCAAAATTGTAACTTATGGCACAACATGCGAATGAACACAGAAGAAGAAAGATGTACATAATGAAACTTGTGAGGTAATAATACATTTTTCAACCTTAACAGTATCTTTATTTTTACCTAAATAGATGCTTGTAGCCCATTTTCTGAAACAGTCTGTTCCATTCTTGATTGTGCCACTGAATTTGGAATTACCTGCAGAAATCACTTCTATGAGAGAGCAAAGACTGCATCTTGCTAAGAATTTGGCAATATTTATCAAATTGTATATGGAGGTGAGTTCTTTAGTTAGCAAACATTCCACATCTGGTAGTATAGTATAGTTTTAAATCCATTTGATGTGTGATTATTCGCATGCAGTTGCATCTGTTGGTCTTACCAACGACCGACTAGACAAACCACCCATGCAACAGAAAACCTTAGTAGATGGCATGCCGTTACATTGAGGTTATCTTCTTATAGAAGCTTCATGGCACATCATCTATACAATTATGCTTCTCATGTTTTTATTTTGTTGTTGCAATGTCTTTTATGCTTTGTTATTTGTATAAATGTATGCACCCTCTGTGGTTGGGAGGGAGCCAGAGATTTACTATGCAGCGCCAGGGAGGAGGAAACTAACAGCACTTTTTTTTCCTATGACTGAAACCCATCATTGAGTCATAGAGGCATAGTGACTCAGGACGTGATAATCCTTTTGACTTGAACATGTGGTTGCATGTCCGGAGCAATAGAGAAGTTCAGAATAACCAGTAGTCAATTGGTGGCGGGGAATGAGCACAGTGAACCTTATCTTGGCTACAGTGGCTAGGAACAATGCATAGGTTGAAACCGACCTTCCTGGAGGTGTGATAGTTATTGGGGTTGCTGATAAGTGCTGGGATGATAAGGTGTGATAAGTGCTGGGGTGACCACATATCAGGTGTACAAATGAGTACACAAATCAAAAGGTTGTATAAACACAGTGAAAAAGAGCATTGGTCTACCATTATCTTCTGCCTGTCTTTCTAGTCGGTATTTGATAATGATAGAAGTGAGTACATGCTTACCATTATTATTTCCAATGACAAGCAGTAGAGTTTACTTTCAGCTTAAAATTTTCACATGCAGGACTTGGGAGTAAAGAATAGTGTTGAAAGAAATAAGCAGTATTTAGGAATAAAAAGAAGAGTTATCAACCTACTCAGAACAGGAACAGTTAGTTATCACATGCTGAAGGACAAACTGAATGTAAGATCGTGCCAACTATGGACGTGTCTGGCATGCCATAATGATGATTTGACAACTAATTAACTAATCGACTAATTGACTGTTTATAAATTCTTCTTTTCATTTATGGATGTTCAGTTTAAAAAATTTTTAATAATTTATTTCTATGTGTGTGTGCTTGTGATATCATTATGTGCTGCATTTGTTCTCAAACTCCTGCAATTTATCACATTTATCAAAATTTATCACATTTTGACGGGAGTCTGAGTTTCAGGGAACATGTTGACCACGTTATCATAAGGGCAGGCAAAGACTTAGCAGTAATAAAGGTTATGGCTGCTGCGCAGTGTGAGCAGAGGCTGTTATTTCTATTGTACCAAAGTTTGGTGGTGGTTGTAGTGGAATATGCACTGGCAATTCTGACTCATAGCCAAACTTAGATCGAAAGACTGGATAGAATCTAGAATGCAGCAATTCGTATCATACTTGGGTGCACAAGAGACACATCAACAAGAGCTACCTACTTGACTCCAACAGCAGAGCACAAATTACAGTATTGTCATGCACTGGCGTACCTTCAAATACATGCAGATAAGGAACACCGTTGTATTCCGAAATACAGAAAATTAAAGGCAGCATACTTAAGAGAGGGAAGTCATGGATGGGATGTGCTGAGGATGTCATACAAAGCGTGTGCAGATTACAAGATGTGGCAGCAGGTGCGGAATGGATAAGTCTACCCACAGATTTCGAAACTTGTTGGAGAGTAGTAATATCACTTAGCAGGGGGGAATGCAGAGAATGGTGTCCCACAGCTGTGGAGAAAGAAGTGCTGACTTTGGTCAGTGAGAATGCCAAAGAGAGGATGTGATTATATACACTCATGGATCTGTTATTAGGCATGTTCGCAGTGCTTGGGCCTTCACAGCTCAGGGCTCAGGTAAAACGATCAGGGAGGAGAGTGGTGCCTTTGTTTGCGGTTAGTGTGAGTAGCATGACCATGGAGACTATGGTGGTGACCAAGGAGTATTAGTGGGTATGCACACAGAAGGTAACTCTGGTCTGCATCTTGAGTGACTATGAGTATGATTAGGAAGGTACAAGTGGGTCTCGTTCACGAACAGTGGATTGAGGCCTTGAGAAAGGCGTGGCTGAAAGTGGTTCCATTATTTTCATGCCAGTAAATGTGGGTGTTCGAGGCAATGAAAGAGCAGATCAGCTGGCATCATGCAAGATTGTGGCACAGTGTAATAGGGCAATGGATCGAGCTGATGTTTTGAACTCCTTAAGAGATATAGCACGTGAGAGTGAGACTAGTGTGGATGAAGATTCCTTTTCAATGGCTAGGATTAAAGATCAGGATTTGAAATGTAGTGTTGCTAGAAGTGAAAATTTTGGAGGGTTCAGAAGAATGATGGTCAACACCATAGGACCTGTACTGCCAGCAGAAGTGTAATGGCGGATACACTCAGGGAGAGATCATAGTAACTATGGACGTGTCCAGTTTACTGTTACAATGATCAGACGACTAACTATCACATGAATATGTTTAACAATAATTTTTAGAACAATTGTTATAGCACGTTTCACTAGCTTTGCCCTCAAACAAATGTAATTAGTCACAAATATGAGAACAAATGTGTTATCATCAGTTGACAGTGATAGTTTGTAGCTCAGATATAGTTCAGAGATCAGCATATATAGTTATTTTAAATCAGCCTCTTATGTGAGTAAAAGAAATTAGGAGGTTAGATTTTGACCAATCACTGCTCACACTATATCAGAAAAATGTTTTAGTGATCATTGTTTTTTTCACTGTTCTGTTGCTGTGGTAATGGAAGACATGGTTACTGGTAATAGGGGAAAGGCGACCTAAGATGCCGATGGACAAGAGACTTCACAGAGGGCTTAAGCTTTAGCTGCTACATTGTTCCCAGTAACACATCCCTGCTGTGCTAAATTCTTTCCCCTTGTGTTAATTCCTTTTATTGAGCTACAAAAATAAGATTGCTTCCACAGCACTGGTTTTTAAAAATTTTTATCAGAAAATATATACCTCATGAATGGGAGATGCTTACTGGCACTTGGCAATTTCAGAGTGAAATTGTTTTTTAGCAATGAGGGGATACAAAAAACCCCCAAAAATGGGTTTATTTGTCAACAACAGTAAAATAGAGATACGATTAAACTCATTTCTAACAATTAAATTTGTCAACACATTTCTTCACATAGAATTGTGAAGGATTTCAGAGCACCCTCAAAGAAGATTATGTTCTGGAAAGAATGTCACCTGAAAAGTAATTGCTATTTATCCTTGCCAGAAACACAGATCACCTAGCACATTGCTAGAGCTATAACTTTGAATTAATTACTATTTTGATTCTGCAATGTATTCTTCTGTACAGGAAACTAATGCTAAAAAAGCTGCTGGAGATCAACTTATAGCAGTCAAGTCTGCATTACCAGTTAAAGGTGAAGATATCTTTGATGATCAAAAATTTGACCAGTACATTAGCACAGCAGAGTAAGTGGTTACAATCACTGCTGTTTATTTATGGGCAAGATGTTTAGCATTTTTTTATCTGAAGATTTGATGCTACGCAATATAAATGTAAACCTACTACATACACTCAATAGAAAATTTATGACATGAAGAAATAGAAATAGTAATGCATTTATGAATTAATTTATAAACTTTAATTATGTATAAATAAATACTGAAGCTACTTAAGTGTAGTAACATTCATTTTTATTATAGAAATGCGTACACTTTTTCCCACGCATATTTTTCCACATGCAGAAGCAAGTAAATAAATGGTAACCTTTCTATTTTGTTCTTTAGTACGGCCAATGACAGTATCTTATCAATTAACTCATTTACCATGTATCAATGATAAATTAAGATGATTGTACAGAATAGACATATCAACTATTTATCGCGCGCTGCTATTGCAGATAGGCCAGATGAATTTGTTTTGTTTCTATCATAAATGAATATATATTAACTTATTTAGCTGTTTAACATTTAGAAATTTGGTTAATCAAAGGAAATCCTGACGGTGCGTTGTGTTTACACAACAGTAACATATTTATTATTAATTTAAATTTGATCAAGTTAGGTTCAGATTTTCTGAAATTAGCAAAATGGTTTTATCTTCCACTAGTAAGACAGCTCAAAGATTTAGCAAACTTCGGGCTTTATCGCTTTTTGAGAGTTTTATAACTGAAGATATTGTTTTAAGTAATGTGTCCGAAAATGGTACTTTCAATTTTGACAGTTGTAGAGAATACCAACTTGTTGTAAATCCAAAAAGAAAAAGAAATAAACCTAATATTAGTCAGGGAAAAATAACAGCTAAAAAAAATTGAAAACTGTTCTCACTGCTATTATTTTTGAAGAATCAGTCAGGTCTAGTGACAGCAATGATAATCTTGCACTATTTTCTACGGAAAATAGACCTAGGCCTAATAATATTGAGTGGAGTTTGTTGCTACTTTCAACTTCCAAGTCCTGAACTAATTCCTCATCAATATCTAATTCATTCTCATTCTTTAAAATTCCATCAAAAGATTCCACATCAACCTCGTTTGAATCATAAGTAGGTCCATTCTGACCAAATTTTTAAAGAAAATTGAAGGTCATAATAAACAATTCAGAGCTTTAAAACTATGGCTGTTACAAATTATCAGAAGACTGCTATTTGACCCACAATTACGGTTGGTAACATTTAGCATGCCAAATTTAAAACATATTGAGAAAAAATAATTAAAATCACTATGTCAACATCTGCCATTTGAAGTAGGAAGTGAGAGGGTTAAGATAATATCGAAGCTGCCATTGTAATATCCTTATTAGATATTTTACAAACTGGTATGTAAAAAATGCCAAAAATCACTTTTTGTGTGTGTGTGTGTGCGTGCGTGCGTGCGTGCGTGTGTATATATATATATATATATATATATATATATATATATATATATATATATATATATATATATATATATATATATATATATATATATATATAGGTGCTAAATACACCAATTAATATCATAACTAGTGGGAAGAAATTTGAATACATACAGAAAAAAGAAAGGCAGCATAAAAAATTTGATTATAGCTTAAAAATAAAGAAATACAGTACCAGATAGCCTGTTAGTGTGCCACCGCAACAAGAGTTAGAGAGCTTGGATGTCTATTTCATCCAACCTTAAAAGTAGTCAGACTGTGGTAAAGAACGTGGTTCAGATAACTAAGATACCAGTGTTCATTTCTGCTACACTAGGAAAAAATTACAATTTACTGAATATAAAAATTGCCTAGAAAATCACAGGTCAAAATATTTCTACATCCAGATTAGGATATTCTATTAACTTTTGAAATTTAGAAATGATATAAGATCTGAAGACTGTTTTATCTATGTTATAATTTTGCAGTATACATGAGCTTGAGAAGATGCTGTCACAATACTCACAACAGCATGATCCAGTTACTACATTTCTTGGGAATGAGTCTGGAGGCATACTACAGACAAGCCTGAGTTAGAGTAATATACATTTATTTTTTTCTTTCAACTTATGCTGTAAAGGATTTTGAAAAGATGCAATTGTTATCCTTGTGCAAGGTTAGTAGATATCATTTTTAGTATCTTTACTTGGTCATTATTAGAAACTCGAATACCCTAATCACTTCAGGCTCATGTGAAACAAAATAATACTGGTCTGTAAAGTGCGTCAGAATATGGTGTGCACTGGTTTCCATAGAATGCATTAGTGGGGAAATTACAGATGATGTAATGATTTCCTGTGGTGTTTTTGTTCTGTGTCGGACATAGAATGATGGGTTTATTACTGTGAATGAATATGTTTAACAATAATTTTTAGAACAATTGCTATAGTACGTTTCACTAGCTTTGCCCTCAAACAAATGTAATTATTTGATTAACCATCTAACGTATTAATTTAGATATATCAAGAATTTGGGGATTTATTATTCTGATAGAGACAGGGTCTCATAAGATTAGAACCATTTACTGAAAATTTTTATGGATAAAAAAGACACAGTAGTATGGTGGTTGGTTCTTGGGAAGATTATGAAGAACTGAACACTGGTAATCTCCTCTAATAACACGTGCAGAGAAAAATTATATAGAAAATTGTGAGTGAACATTTAAATCTGAAAATGTAGTCTGAAGTTAGTAGCGGAACTGGGCACAGTGAGTAGCCACAGTCTTCAAGGTTAGAGTCGTACTATGTATGTGTAGTTGTGAATTCTGAAGACAATTTGGAGAAGACTTGTACACGTAAATCTCATACGTAAGTGTTGTGTTATCAGGTATTATTCATGGGTATCTATAAGAAGAAGGTGTGTTGTGTTAGAAATATTAGTCATAAGTCACTAGGACTGAGTCGATGGATATCACTCATAATATGAAGTTGGTTGGTTAGTTTCAGTTTAATGAGAAGGGGAGAGAGAGAGAGATGACAGATAAGTCAATCCTTGTAGCAGTTGTATTTTAGTGCCATAGAGGATGTAAATTGTTATCATTACCACTGCACTTTTGTAGGAGTAATGTGGGAAAGACTTTTACTCATGTTTATCATTGCTACAGAATGTGTATATCATTTGAGAGGCAGTATCATATTCATATTTGACACATGCAGTGCTGATATCGAGAAATGCAGATTATCCTGTGAAACAGTCTTCCATTCTTACTTAACGCATGAGGCATTACTACAGAATTTGTATATCATTTGAGATGCAATTATATCATATCCACCCTTTAGCACATGAAATGTTCATACAGAGGAATGCAGATTACCCTGTGAAGTAGTTATTTTATTCTTTCTTGAACACACAAGATGTAGTTACAGTTTATCGTAGGTTGTCTTGGGAAACAGTCAATCTATATTAATTTGAGCACATGAGATATTACTACAGACTGAATCATATATTGACGAGAAGAGGAATAGTTATCATATACCATCAGGAATCTAAGAAATGTTATTAAGGCATAGACAAATTTACTTAGAGATATAACTATTTGTAGTGATTTTCGATTTGTAGAGCAAACATAATTAAAGCATAACATAGTAGGAGGGAAAATCCTCAAGAAAGCAAGGAACTTAGACAGCAGTAGTACAAGTCAGTGAACTGTGATGTTCAGTAGGCTTAAAGAGTTGACCTAATTATGTACGGTCTGGATGACCTGAGTGTGTTGACTATTTGCAGTATGCCTGTAGAAGAAGACATTTGCCTTTACTTAATTACCGAACTTATTCGCTCCGGCGCATTTTTAGCGTTTGGACGAAATAATTTAAAAAGTCTTTTTTGTTGCAAATCCATCACTGAACAAGGAATAGTGCTTCTAAATATATTTAAATTATAATGTAACTTATATATTTTGAAAGAGAAATGGACAGAGAATATGGTTATCACAAGTTCATTTTGAAAATAATTAGGCCCAATTGTTATTTTTTTCATTAATTTTTAAAATAAAATATAATATATAAATTAATAATAAAAACATTTTGGACATGAAATGTGAACTTACCAAACATCTAAATCAATAGCTTCCACTCAAACTGTATCTGTTTTGCAGATATTTAATTATGAACGAAATACTTTATAGTTTAGAGACATAGTGATTAAATTATGATTTTTATTCTAAAAAAATTGAAGTTGGTGCTCTTGCAATGTCAATGTAGATCTAGAACTTTGATGGACATTTTTATCAGATTTTACTTACAAAATGGTGTAAATCTACAATATAATAGCTTGGTTATGTTGCCAGTGAAATTGCCAAGTTGAATTTCAATAATTAATGCAACCAAAATAAATAAATAATTATACTTTCGCAGAACATGTGCGCTCGAAAATATATATAGAAAATTTAAGGAAAATTGGCATCATATGTTCAAATGTTCAAAACTTATCAATATCTTACAAAATTGATATCATAACACATAAAAATAATGCCAGAAATAATGTGGACATATTACACTTTCAAATGGAACCATCCTTATGTTAATATAAATACCACAAATGATTAAAGCAAAAAATGTCTGGATCACTTTATTGATGGTCCGTAATTTGTAATGGTATCATAGGATCGAGTAAAAGATGGCATGTAGCCAAAAAGTTAAATATATTAGTTAAGAATTGTGTATATTTATGTGATGTGTAGGAAGTAAGAGTATTGTACACCATTGCGTTTGTCATAATTATTGTAGAGAAGAAATTAAATGTATGGATAATTAGTTTTAGACTTGAGCCATTATAGACACAGACTGTGGAAGTCATAGTTTCAATTATATGATAGATGGTATGGTACAGGTTTAGAAGGACTGTAGCTCAGTGACATAAAGAACCCTATACCACATCAAGATTATGAGCCAGAAGATAAAGCTACAATGCCTGAGAGAGGTGTCTCCTAGGGTGATTGGTGCTGAACTTCATCTCTATTTGGTTGTCAGATACGGCCTGGGGGATACCAAACCCTGTTGACATATTACTTTAGCGTTGGAGGACAAATAGCCGATCAAAAAGGATCAAATTTCAACAAAGGATAAATGTAAAAAAATACCTTTACAAAGATAATTAAGTTATGGAAGTTAAGGTGTCACTTTTTTATATTAATGCCATTTTTTGCATGTGATTTTATATCTGGTTAGACCTAATATTTGCTTTATATATAATATATACTTTATATTTGTGCATCTTGTCCAGTTTTTATAAATGAATGAAATCCTTTGTCTGCATAATAATTATTGTATATCGAGAAAAGAAATTTTACTGTTTCAGACATTATACCGGATACACACTTTAAAACCATCAATATTGTGTTACAGAGTACAAAATAGTGCTTTTTTACGCTTAAATCATGCCAAGTGTATGATAAGCAATCATGTGTAAATGAGATCTTATAATTGACTATAAACATCATAAAAAATGTGTGTGAGACGTTGACAAGTAGACTTTTGATATATATCACAAATAAACAAAAATTGAAACCAATGACTGTATTTTAATGAAAAATGTAATTCATAAGGTCTATACCATTTTGAGTTCACACAGAATTTCAGTTAGATTCATTATACTGAGATACATAATTTTGCAGTTGGGCACAGCTAGTGAAATGTGCTATTGCAGTTATATGCAGTTCATGATAAAGGAGTAACATTAGAATTAGCAGATGTGTTTATGGTGTATAACAGAAAAGTCACAGAAAATAATGATGCAATCATATCAAGAGTAGGCCTACACATATTTTTCTTCCAACGTGAAATGACAATACATTGATGGAAACCTGTTCATGCCAGATTTTGAAATATTTTACATGCCAGCACTATTTTGTTCCTGTGCACCCACTTTCATAGAAATTCCATAAGCTTCTTCTTCTGGATTTGCTCTCTGATAACCAACACGAAAGTTTGTGTGATTTCTGCTGGGGAACATGAAGTATGTTGTGCTGTTGGTCTCACAGGGAAGCTGCATTATTTTCTTCTGTTGTGCTTCTGGCCCAACACATCCATTTTCAGCATGATTTTATTTCAAGTGAACATCCCTATCCTGTGACATCCTTCGTACATGTTGCCATAGGCCAGAGTGCGTATCTGTTCTACACTTTGAAGGTTTATCACCCACTGTACCCTTGGGCTCTGCAGGCCAAAATGTGCCCCTGAGTTGCAGTTCCAAGAAGTCTGTGAGTAGGGATTTAGCTTGGGTCAACTGTGTCAATCTCATACTAGGTGTGCCAATCTTCACCCACATATACTGCAAAACTTACAATTCCAGGCATTGAGTGCAAAACTATGGAAATTCCTACTGCTTTCAAGGTAAGATCACTTGATCAGCTAGACACCCAATGCTCCAACTCACAGTGGATCTATGTCTTCACATAAGGATCATCAGAGGATGCAATAAAAAAAAGGAGGAGTTGGACTACAAATACTTATACCAAACACCTAAAAAAAAGATAGAACTCTCAATCACTTCTGCCAAATTATCAACAAAGTACAAGGCAGAGCTACAAGCAATCTTAGAAGCATCACAGGCACTATAGGAACAGTCTCAAAGGAGCAAACATAGTCTTTTGTGTGACTGCATGTCAGTTTCCCAAATAATCCAAAATTAACCTAAAGATCTACAAAAAACAACTGTAAAATCAACTGTCTGCCAATAACAAAGTGGTGCTGCAGTGGATCCCTCCATACTTCAAAATTGCAGGAAATGAGACAACTGACAGACTGACAAAAACAGGTGCAAAAAATGAACAATCACTAACTGAAGCAAAAACTCATAAAAAGAAAGTACAAACAGATGAGTCAGAGAACAGGCAGCAACTTTCCACAAGACCCGATCCTTAAACTGAACAGATCACAGCAAACTACCATTTTTAGGCTCTGCTAAAAACACTGTAGACTACAAGCACATCTCCATAAATTAAAGGTTGTCAAAACTGACCAATTCCCATGTCAAAAGGGCCAGCATACTCCAGAACACATTCTGCAGACATGTCCACTTGTTGACGACTTAAGGACTAAAACCTGACCCCAGGAGATCTGGAAGTGAAACAGTTGTAAGGACATTCTGTTGATGAATGAATTCATGTAGATGACCCTCCTTCCTGTATAGACTTCTAAGCATAGAAGTTTAAAAACAGGCATACAAATCTCAAAAACAGTTGATGATACATTACTGACCCATCAGTGTATATTATTACATCATTTTCTGCAGTATTATCACCAATGAGCGCCCTAACTTCTATGTCTACTGCATCCAGATATTTCCCTACAACATCTGTTGAGTGTGATGGTAAAAGGTACTACATAATGCAGGTGGAATAGGTATTGACTCCTACCTAGAATCAAAACAATTGTGTTCACATACTTCTGTAAGAATATCCTCTGCATATCCCAACCATATTCTGCCCACTTCAAGGGTTTTTCATCTCATGAAAGGGTCCTTTGCAAAGCACATTTTTGAGTTATTTTTTCATTCACAGATAATGAGAGGGATATCTGAAGCTATGTGTTAAGCTTTAATAATCCTGGTTGTATTATTTTTACCATTGCATTGTCTTTATGTATGATAATCTAAAATTTTATATCTAGCACAATTTATGTATCATCCACTCTTTAATCTACCCAGCCAAAAATTGTTCTCAATCTTTATAAATCTGGAGTAAATTCAGAATTGCTGCAGGAGTACTTGTGAAAGTTTTGGTAAGGAGATTGATGCTGCATAGTGCAATTCTGCAAACTGAAATACTTCCATTCATCATTACCATTGATTATCACCATTATATAAATCATCATGTCTTTTTGAGCTAATGTCTCCATGGGATCCCTGTGACTGATGGATTATAGACTTTATTGTGTATTATATATATAGGCCTATATATATTTGAAAACAAATTCAACACAACGATACAAACCTACTGAGGCCGGCCACCTATAAAAACTGATTACCTTATCATTGTTCAGGAAACATATTGATATACATGTACTATGAACAAAAACCTTAGATTTGTAAGTATAAATGTGTTACAAAATTAATGTGAACATTGGTTTTTGTTTCACAGCTCCCATTTTCTGAAATATTGACGAAGGCAAACATTATCTGAGGATTTGCAATCATGAGAATATTTATGATGTAATACTTTACCATCTGTTTTAAAACTGTCATCATTAGATTTCCAGTGAACAAATCAAATATTATATTTTTCATATCTTGTCATTCATTATACAGCTTTGTTATGAGATATTTCATCTGAAACTCAATGTGAAATTACATTGAATATAATGAGTACTGGATGATAAAACTATAATAACTTGAAAATGAGCAGTCAGTACTACACTAAAGATATACTCTGTACAGAGTATTAAAAAATTCATTATACTCACAATACTCTCATTAGTTCAGTTGACTTTAAAAGCATGTGAAACTGAATATTCAGTTTGAAAGTAGATATCATGGGAAAGTTTATTATTAAAGTATCATAAATGACGTTATCACTGCTTAGTGTATTATTTGCACTGATGACATTTAGGTTTAGTTCAATTTGTGCAGAACTTTGACATCTAGTTTTGGCATTTATTTCTTATATAACAGACACGAATAACCGAAATAAATTCTCTTAAATTTAATATGAAATTAACAAAAATAATATTACTATTTTACTTAACCTGTTCATATTTTTTTCAGTCTCTTTTTTTTAAATTCCTGGAGGTTTTATTTAATCTTCTTTTAACTCTTATGAATTTATTTCTTTTTGTTACTTATTTATCATTAAATATCACATTATTTGGTGCTCAACTGCATATTTTAATTATTTTCCTAAAAATTAAATGTCTTTCATTTAACTTCATTTTAATAGGCTCTACTCACCTGAACCTGTTGAATTATCATGACCAGTTGAATAACCTAGCATAAGTAAAAAAAAAGTGCAGAACTCTCATAATAAGAATATGTTGTTTGCTTACTTTATTTAATGATAGCCATTCATTTGATTCAATTTTGGTCTATATTTCAACCTTATAGACCCTATATAGTACATTTTCTTCTTTAATTAAGTATTATACAATATTTACAGAAGATATATATATATATATATATATATATATATATATATATATATAGGGCCTATATATGTATGTAAACCAAAGATTTCTCCATTATTTAATCAGTAATATATTTGGTTAATCTATAAACCTCTATTTCTAAAAAATGTTATATATTATACTGTGAATTTTAAAAATTGTAGATCTATATGATATGTAGGGCAGTGGAAACATTAGTAGTACTGTATTATAAGGGGGCCATGTAGCACAGTGGTTGGTGCACTGGCTTTACATTATGAGTAGTCCTGGATTCAATTCCCCAGTTGAGGCAGAACTGTTTTTCAGATCACAATGGCTTCCGGGTCGACCCAGCCATAATTGGCCACCTGATCAGTCCAGGATTATTATAAGGATGACTATTTTTGTTTATATGATAAAATCATCTTATGTCATAACATTTTGGTAACTGTATCTAGAAGTTCTGTAGTTTTTTTCATTCTGTTCCTTTTGATATATGCTGTCAGTTATAATATGGTTATATATTTTGTTCTTCATTATCTGCTCATTTTCTTGATATTATAATATGGGGAGTATTGCAACATTGCCTAATAAGAATAACACTAAATAGATAATTAAACTCTTAGTGAAATAGCCATTTCTGGAGCTATGCACTCAAATAAATTTATATTCAGAAAAAAAGTTGAAATAAAAAATTTATTACCAAGTTGATTAATTGAGCTAAAAATCTTTACATGCCAAGCATCATACTATTAACCACTTTACCATCACTTTAAATTTGTATTAGTCCATAGGTCTGCTAATATTTTAATGGCTGTTTCAAAATGGGTTTAATAAGTTTACCATCCTTGCCTTAAGTCTAGACATGTATGTGAAGCTCTCGGAAGACATAGAAACTAAGCAACATTAAAAAATATTTGAAAAAGACAGCCCAGAATTGAACCACTGGTACAGTGACTCACATGCTTAGCAAATATTGTACGTGGGTACCACTGAGGACTGTCGTTCCAAATATTTTGGTAACTGTAAACCAGTCCAACTCCTACTATCATCATATTATATATAAAATATTGCTTGGAAACTGATTCTTGTTCCAAATGTCAGTCTCATACTGTTGAGAGTTTTCATAATAAATATAGAAAAATACAGAGGAAGAGGTAATACTGTTCTTGATTCATTATTTTAAACATGAAAATATCAGAAATGACAAGTTACCATTGAAAATACTTCATTTATAATATTCAAGTAGTTGATTCTTAACCATCATGATGACACTGGGGGGATTCCCATAAGTTCTCTACTTGCCATTCTGTAATCTTTCTAAAGTTATATAAACTCCCAGTCAGTTGTTGTTTGTGGCCTCATTAAATCTTTCAAGGGAGGACATACATTCTCCCCTCTATTCTCATCACTCCCATGTCTATCATTTCTCTGAACATATAGGCCTACAATTCAAATAGTGTTATTTAGCAATGATTGACTCTTGGTATATGCTAACTAAAACCAATTTTTTACACTCTGCTTCTGAAAGAATACTATTTAAAGCCACTTTAAATAGCATTTAGTAAAAATCAGGACAACTGAAAACCATTTGATGTACTGTCTTGTGTTTTAGAGTTAAAAATAAATTAAGGATGTGATAAAGAAACAATTTATCTTTGCTATTATTTGGTGTTGCTTGTTCAGTTAATCTCACAACACTATTGACAAAACCCATAGAGGATCAGTCTTGCTAAACAAATCTCAAAGGATATGTATTGTAATATAAAATATGGCCTTAAATGTGGTTCTTTCAGAGTGGATGTCAATTATCTTGAATTGTGAAATAGAGATGTATTACTGTTGCTTCATTTCATGTGAATATGGAATTTGAATATGGAATCCAAACGTTTGATAGAACTGCAAATATTTTTAAGGAACTTGCTTATACGCATGCAGTGTTTAATTTTGCCAACATTCGTTATTACCTAATTACTATTACACTAATGTACAGTACATATTATAAATTGATAAACATAAATTTTATGAAGTGTTAGCTTAGAAACACTGAGACTAATTAACAATATATAAATATAAGGTGACACAATCTGAACATATGTTTAAAAAAATATGTCTAGGCCTATGCGTATTAACCATTAAATTTCCTGTGATACACAAATCTTTATAAAACCTTCATGATCTTTTTCTGTTTCTAGTAGCTCTTTCTATGCCTTACCTATCCATCTTGATTAGAAACAAGCATCATGGCGCATTACCATAAGTGCTCCACTCTCCATTCCAGCAACTATCCAAGAGTATGTTGACTAAAAGTCTCAGTCAGATGTTATTATATTATCTTCTGATCTTTCAAGAGAATATAAACTTTCTACCCCACCTGGTCATTCCCATTTCTGTCATTCTTTGTATGTGTACGTTATCACCTCCAGCAAAATCTTCATCGCTCTGTAGTGAATCCATGACTGCCCGTATTCGATTTTGGTCCTTGCCTTCTCAGTACTGTACCATCAAACACAGCATTATCACCAATGAGTATGTTCTTTCATTGCCTCTGACTTCTATATGATCAGAGCCGTATATCCACATAATACTTCGGATAACTGAGATGTTCAGTAATGTGACCCATTCTTTTTGTGACATGCTAATATTTTAAGATTTTATCCCAACATTTCTGTTCATTTTCATACCATCTGTTGCCAGTGTGATCTTCTATGTTCATATTAGCTCAATACTGTTGTATTTTGTATTTATATGATACTTTAGCTGAAAAATTGTCTATGTTTCCTAGCTCTTGCACTAATCTACCTTGATTAATGTCCATAGTTTTGGTTTGTTGAATATCTGAAGTTTAATATTTTATTTAGCAGATGATGATCTGATGTCTACTATCTACTCCTCGACATATTTCCATAGTGGTATTCTAAATTACTTGTTAATATACTGTGACCACACTCATTTTCTTTTCTTTGGTCTTATGTATGGTTTTGTGTATTTTGTTATGCTAAATATAATAGTGTAATTCTATAATATACAATATCTAAAATCTTGTATGCTTCATTTAACCATTTGGTGATTTGTGCACAAAAATTGCCAAGCATTACCCCAATCTCATTCTTCTTGCCCAGCTCATATCTATTTATAGTTCCTAATTTAGATTTTCTTAAACTGTTTTTCCTTATACAGCACTTCTTTTTTTTTTTGGAGAGAAAAAGAGTTTGTCAGCAATCTGCATCTTTCTGGCTTTACTGGCTATGCATTATTTGCCTCACTTTTGGAGGTATTTCTTTTCTTCTATTTTTCCATTTCTGATGTTTGGATTAAGCTTTTCTTGTAGTTGTAGTCCTGGTGTGTGCGAACTGTTTTTTTTGACTTTCTATGGGATGGGTAACACATTCCACAACAAATTCTCCTCATGGCATGCATGACACATTGCAGTGTTAATATTATATGCTCCCATTTTAAGATCTGTAATGCATAGATGATGATAAATATAGTCCCTCAAAAATGTCTTGGAAAATTATAGCGCTGTGGTCATCGATATAAGCCAGGTTTTGCTGCTAAAATCAGCAGCTGAAAATTGTAAAAAACAATGCCTTGCAACAATTGTGTCCTTTATAATTAACATCTTAATCAAAATAGTTTTTCAAAATCAGTATATTTAATCGATATATATACATATGTAGTCTTGTTCATAAGGCATCTAGTACTAGAATAAAAAGGTAAATAATTTACATGATAGAACAGACAATAATGTTTTCTGTTGAATGGTATTATGTGAAGTCTGTAAATTATTACTATTAGAGCATTATATCTTTGTTTGCTAATTTTTAATGTTCATGACAATATAAATATATATGTACATGTATGTAAGTATATATGTACATATATATTAATGCTATTAATTCTCAGCAATTTGAATATACAAATGAAAAGAGTTGGCACATAATTTTTTAAAAATCACTTTTTAATGCAATTTTAATATTTTCTAGATGAATATTTTACACCAATAGTGTTATATGTCTGAGACGTGTAGACTATAAGTTTTGGTGTTGTTGGTTTACAGAAGTAAAGAACATATTCCCATACTTCATTGTTTGAGAAACTTTGTATGTCTTTGTGAGAAGCTTTTCTGTATTTCATATTTGTTGTATCCAAAATATGTGTGAGAAAACCTATATATAGATATTATGGAAATGGCAGAAGCTCACACACAGATAGAATTTTTATCACATTACTGTTCTTTTCTCAATCTGTCTCACTATTTCCTACACTTTTTATGGTGACATAGGGCCCTACTGGTTCTATGAGAATTTGTGATTTCTCTATAAATTTAATTGCTAAGCAACTACTGCATCATCTCTGTTAAATATATATGGCACATTATTGAAAAACATTATGCCCAGAAAGATAATGTGCCATCAAAATATAGAACATGCCCTTCTTGAAACCCTGGGAAGTTATTGGACAGAAAAAGGGATTTATGATAATATTTCTACTCTTGAACATTATGTTTACTAGGATTTTTAATCCAAGCAAAAGACTAGTGACTATTTTACATGTTGTTGTCATGTGATGTATTTTTTTCAGAATGTAGTCTTCCTTATGAATCTGAAATTCATGTGGTTTCTGGCAAGTTTTCCCTCCTCCTCCAGCGACATGTGCATGCATTCCTGAATATCTCTTGTCCAGCGACATCTTGTTCAACCTTTGCCTCTTCTGCCTTCTATCATCCCTGCCAGCAACACTCTTTCCATGCCATAATGTCTCCTCACATGACATATAGAGGATTTATTTTCTATTTACATGGAGGATGCTTATAACAAAGTAGACTTTTCTACTCAAAAGCAGACTTTGCTCCAATTTGGAGTCATTATTAAATCAGGAGCTTGACCTCTTTTTCCATGATTCATAGGATCACATTATCATGCTTAGAAAACTAGATATATGCACATTTCCAGTACTATCTAAGTTCTCCCTTCACTTGTGTTCAACATGTACACAGTCAATTTATAACCAGTTACCAATAACTACTTCTTCTTCTTCTTCAGCATTCGCTCTTATGTAACCACAACGAATATTTCGTGTGATTTCCACCAGGGAGCATGAAGTACATTGTGCTGCAAGTTCCACAGTAGAACTGTGATTATTTGCACCACGGTTGGCCACTTGTGGTCAGGACGTCCGAGGTCCAGCACATCGGTTTTCGTCATTTCTTTATTTCGGGTTTGGTCCCTACCAATAACTACTCATTTGTGTCTATTAAATAGTTTTATGAAAGTGGATATATGTTCGGTAATGTGACCCATTCTTTTTGTGACATGCTAATATTATAATATTTTATCCCAACACTTCTGTCCATTATATAGTGAATAATGATAGTGAATTTTATTAATTTTAACTAATGGAGAGGACTTTAGAGGTAAAAACAGACCTGTACCTCTGTTTTATAAACTACACAAACGCATTTGATAAAGTTAAATATAATGAATTTATCCACTTGCTAGAAAATTTGAACGTCAACAGTAAAGATTTAAAAATCGTCAAGAACATGCACTGGCAAAAAACAGCAGCAATATGAGTAGAAAGTTAATTTGGCCCCTTTCAACATATTCTTCTTCTTCAGCATTCATTCTCAAACTCCAGCTGGATCTCCCTTGTAGCAAGATCATGGTTCTACTAGATGCCCAGCAGTATGTAATCCAGGGAATAGAAATGTGTTGTGTCGCCATTTTATTTGCATCAATGGCCCAACACATCCGTCTTCGGCGAGTAACATATAAAACAAAGTGTTAGATAGGGATGTGTACTTTGACCAGATAAGTTCTCTTTATACAGTGAAAGCATAATGCGTGCAATTGTTAATATCTCGTGAATATCAGTGGGAGGACATAACATAAATAATTTAAGATATGCAGATGACATTGTTCTTATTGTTTAAGGAAGTCTTCAAGAATTTATTAATGAAGTAAAGGAAAAGACTTCTTAAATATCAAGAAGACAAAAGTAATGGTTATTTCAAAGAAACAAACCACCACAGGTTGCCAGATCAGAGTGAACAACATAGTATTAAAACAGGTCCACCAATTCAAGTGTTAAGGTACAACAATAGCATCAGATGGAAGAAGTTCAACAGAAATAAGAAGTAGAATATGGCAGGCAAAAACAGCATTCAGAAAAATATATTGTATAATATGACCCTGTCATTAGAGGTGAGGAAGAGAGCTCTGCAGTTCTACATAACTCTTATATTAACATATGGATGCAAGTCTTGGACAATAAACAAACAGGATATGGTTCTATAAAAGAATGCTGAGAATACCATGGACTGCCGGGGAAACTAATGTGGAGGTGTTGAAAGACTCAAATGCGAGACAGAGCTTAATAATAAAAGAAAATCTTCATTTTTTGACAACGTTATGAGACAAGGAGGTTTGGAGAACATAGTTACAAGTAAGATTGAAAGCAAGAGAGACAGAGGGTGACAATGTGAGAAAATATTAGACAGTTTAACAACCTGGCATGGCAGGAAAACAAGAATAATCCTGATACATAATACTAGAGATAGAGAGTTGTAGAGATCCATGATTGCCTACACCAGCTGGCAGCTGATGATGATGAGTTTTAATGAAGTATATTTCATTATTGGTGGTCAACAGTTTCATAGGGATGAGTGCACAGCCGGCACTCTTGAATGTGTTGTGGTTGTATTCTGTTTAGGTGATTGTTAAGCTGTACATGTTGTGTGTGGAGTCGGAAGATGATACTCTGGTCTTTTCTTCCCAGGAGGTTGATGTTATCTTTAGGATTTGGGCTGGTCATATATTTATATATTTCCCTCCCAGTGTTTCCCATGGCCCATCTGTTCATCCAATCTTCTTTGTTCACAGATTTCAGCATCATTTTAACTATGTGCATGGTTGTTTGTGTATATGGCTGTTCTTGTTGAGCTCCCATCTTTGCTAGTCTGTCTGCCTTGTCATTGCCAGGTGTGTTTGAGTGGCCAGATATCCACTGCATAACAATGTAAGTAGCTGGTTGGCATGGTGATATATTTCCACCAGCTCAGGCTTACAATGTCCACATTCTAGTGCTTGAAGAGCAAACATAGAATCTGTGAAAATAACAATGTTTTGAACTTTTGATGTAAGGGCATCAAATATGGTCTTCAGGTGGTACAATGCAACTTCTAGTGCTGTTATTTCGGCTTCATAGTTAGAACATATCTCCCCACAGGCATCAAACAACTCATCAGATGTTTTGTCTGGATATTCTATATAGACACCATAACCTGCTTTGATGGTAGCCTTGAAAGCAGATCCATCAGTATAGACATGAATCCATTGTTCTGGGTAGGTGTCTATTGTTTTCTGTGTTGCTTTCATAAGACTCACTGGGTCGCAACTTTTCGGTGCATTTTTTTTATTAATTGTGTCTTGATTTTCGGCAATTTAAAACCTGCGTGTGGTGATAAACAATTTTCTACTCTTTGCAGTTCTTATCTCTTGTCTGGGGGGTGATAGCTGCCTTTTATTTCATCGATATGGCTCAGGACTGACTTTTGTTTTATTCTGTGGTTTGGTTGCCAGTTTTATACAAGTTGTTTCTACAAATGTAGAACCCCTTGAGATTTGGAGAGATATGGCTTCAATGGAGGCTTATGAAAGAGGCAAAAAAATGAACAAAGACCACCCAAATAAACAAGCCAGTTTTATTAAGATGCTGCTTTATCAATTTTAACTTGGAGGCTTTGAATGATAGTTTAAACAAGAAAACATGATCAGCCTTTTGATATAAATGTTGAAAATGTTTTGTGTATTGTAATTTGTAGGTTTTCTTGTTTACACATCATAACACCCTAGTTTTAGTGATAGTTCGTCATGTCTAAGTGGACCATTCTAAAAACGTGTTTTACGTAAGTACATTTTTAGATAAATTTAAACAAGATTAGGCCTATATGTGAAAGTAGATATGCTTTCAAAATAGGCAAAAAATTGCCAAATATTTCGTTTTTTTGCATTCGTTCTCAAAATCGATTGGTAGAATGTAGTCTAGAGAACGGAATGCATGTGTCGTGTTCTAGAGCCTTGTTGAGATATCTGCACCATTCGGCCTGTCATATTCAACTTAATCAAAGCCAGATATTTTAAATGGCAACCCTGTGAAAGAGATAGAAACCCTGTGAAAGAGATGGCAACCCTGTGAAAGAGATAACATCCATGTGAAAGAGATGACAGCCATGTGAAATAGATAGAAACCCTGTGAAAGAGATGTCAACCCTATGAAAGAGATAGAAACCCCGTGAAAGAGATGGAAACCCTGTGAAAGATATAGAAACCCTGTGAAAGATATCATCATCAGGTGCCATGCCGGGTGGCGTAGGCGGTCATGGCTCTCTGTCCACAGTATTATGTATCAAAGTCGTTGTTGTTTCTTTGCCGTGCCAGGTTGACAAACTGTCTAATATTTTCTCACGTTGTCGCCCTCTGTCTCTGGTGCCTTCAATCTTGCCTGTTGTGATTATGTTCTCTAAACCTGCCTGTCTCATGAAGTGGCCAAAAAAAGAAGATTGCCTTTTTCTTATATTGTTGATTAAGGTCCGTTTCGCATTTAACTCTTTTAACACCTCTACATTAGTTTTTCTGGCAGTCCATGGTATTCTCAGCATTCTTCTGTAGAACCACATCTCTGTTGCCTCCAATCTCCCACTTTCCAGTTTGTTTATTGTCCAAGACTCGCACCCATATGTTAGTATAGGAGTTATATAGCACTGCAGAACTCTCTTTCTCATCTCTAATGACAAGGTCATATTACACAGTATATTTTTCATTTTTCTGAATGTTGTTTTTGCCGGTGAAAGATATAGAAGATGGAAATCCGTTGCAGTCAACGCTTGAAAATTAGACTTGAAATAGCCACGGCTGCAATGCCCAGATTAAATACCATATGGGAGAGCAGAATAAGTACATCAGTGAAGATACCATTGTATGCCATGTGTACCATTATAGGTCATGTTGTGGTGTGAGACTCAGAATTAGGTGAGGGGTTCACGATGTCGGTGAACGACACCTCGGCTAAGAAGACAAAAGAGTCATGGTCCAACTCTTCTCGCGGATGAGAAAAGGTTCAGCATCCGATGGGCATAGGCACAGAACGTCGAATTACACCAGGCAGGTTCACAGACGGCGGAATACCTCACGCGAGATAGACGTGAACAACAATCGTCTTGACGAAGAGTCACTACGCACCCACGTGACTGTCGACAGATATGCAGGCTGTCACAGGCTAGGGAAGCTTACTACACGAATTAAAGGCATGACAAAAACTGATGTGCTGGGCCTCGGATGTCTAGACCACAAAGTGAGCCATTCGAGGTACAAATAACACAGTTCAACTGTGGAACTTGTGGCACAAAGTACTTCGCTCTCGCCGGCGGAAATCTCACGATTTATTCGTTGTGGTTATAAGAGAATGAACGCAGAAGAAGAAGAATAGGTTATGCATACCATATGTACCATTATAGACCTATAAGTCTAAAAAGAAATACATTTTCTATTTGTATGGGTACACATATTTCTAGTTAAGATGTTGAGAAGAATATGCTATGTAATATGTCACTGTCATTAGAAGCGCTGAAGAGAGTTTCATGGCTAGGCCTATATCAATCAATAAACCGTAACCCTTCACGGTCGTAGGGGTGCCACATTGGTTGCTTCAGCACACAGTGTCTTCAAGCGAATTATATCCTCAGCGATGCGGATGAGTGGGGAAATATATTGTCCTGTCCATTCCTTGATGTTGTCTGACCATGCCTTTATTTTTCCTCCTCTGTTTCTTCCACCTTCGATAGTTCCTTGTAGTATTGTTTTTGACAAGGAATCATGTCTGCATACATGTCCGAACCATGCTAGTTTTCGTCGTTTTACTATTGCAAGCAATGGTTCCTGAACTCCTGCACACATCTCTACTTTATTTCTTACGTACACAGTGGTCTTATGTTCCCTATATAAAATTCGTAGAATTTGTCTGTAGCATTTGTACTCGAAAGTCTGTAATCTTCTCAGGCCTATATAGGGACCTACCACTGACTCTAAAATATTTATGCTAAGTTTGGCAATAAATAAGCAGGATAGTGGAAAAATTAGAGGCAACAGTGATGTGGTTATATAGAGGAAAGTGTTGACAAGACATAGAGGATTTATTTAATTGTAGTTGGATTATACCATATGTATTCCATCCTTCTCAACAAAGTGATACGCGCTAGCCGAGAATATCATTCATAGCACGTAATTATGCAGCATTAAGCTAAAGATTGCTATAATTCATAGGTACGTAGGTTAATGATTTTGCCTCTCTTTTGGAGAGGCGTGCCGAGGTCTCTTATGTGCAGAGGTCTCCTATTGCAGACATTAAATCATGAACAGTCGATCCACACACGTTCCTGAAGAGTTATCTATGTATGCCGTCCATTCATGCGACAGCCATCTTTTGCAACTTCAAAAGCATCTAATGATTTAGACACAGAGAAATGCAAACATCCGAAGTTCCGAACTAATACCTGCAGTCAGTACTCAGTACGGACACATGTTTATGGAGAATCATGACCACCTCTACCAAATGGCATGTCACGTTAGGATGATGATGATGTATATCAAAGGACGTGCCTCGACCAATTGAGGCAAACACACCAGTTAACAAACAAGTGAAAAAGAGGGAATTAAGCTTTCCGATGTATCGCGGGCAGACTTAGCCTATAGCACGTGGTGTTACACCTGCATATAAATACCAATACTATTGGATAGGCCTACATATTGTATAGATATGGAAGAAGAATATGGACATAGTGGTTAGCTAAACGCGTATTTAAGTTGAATATGGGATTAATTCGCAGAACACGCTAAGCAAGGTGTATTTGTGATGCTTTTCAAACGATCATTGCAAACAAAAGCATTTCGCGACATTCAGATACTAAGGCTTTCTGACAGTGTCAATATACATATCAACCGAAAACAGCGATAAATGTAATAACGATTTATAGGTCGTAATCTTTATTTTTTTTTAATTATAAAAAAACGAGACAGTTTATAGCTATGTTGCTTTCACATACTTACATTTAGAACCTATTGTATCCTTCGTTATATTGATTATTTTTGTTCTACCGTTTCATTATCCATATCTTCAGTATTTCAATTTTTTTTCTGTCCTAGCATTTTCACTATAATGTGATCGTGAACAACCAAATACTTTACTATAATACATTTTATACAAATTAATTTATATATAAATTAATTTCCATACCCATAAGCAGAACTATTTAGACTAATTCTGATTAGAAGACAATTGCTATGCTAGAGAATATAATTTTATCTATGAATGTTCCTTCAGCACCGAACACGGTACATGCACGCGTAGGGCAGAAACCAGAGCTCATATTCTGTGTGATGTGATGCTATTGTGTATAATTCATTTATGTTGTTGAGACCCATAGTCATACCATCTTTGATGGTTGTTATACGAATAGTTTCTTTTGGTCTTCTTCTTTTTCTATTACCATCTGGTCCCCATTTTAATGCTTGTAGTGACAGTCTGATTTCATTCATTCTGAGTACATGTCAGATATAAGTCCATCATTTTCTTCTTATTGTTATAGAAACATATTACTGTTTGGTCTTTTCTTACTTGCAGGTTTGACTTGAATTCTTCCCAACCGATATTTAAACTTTCTAAGACATTTATTTTCAAATGAGTTCAACTTCGTCTCCAGCGCTTTTGTCATTTGCCAACTTTCGCAATCTTATGTCAACACGGATATCACATTGGAGTTGAACAGTCGTAGTTTAGTATGTTTACTTATTGTTTAAAAAAAAAAAAATTTCAATTGTTTATTCGGTGATGGAACGCATTTAAAGCAATTCTGGCAGAGATCTCTTTTGTTGTATCTCCATCTTGTGTAATTTTGCTGCATAAATAAGAAAAGTTATCAACTGTCTGAATTGTTTCTCCGTTGAGGACGATTTCACTGTTACAGTTAGTAAAATTCATTAACTTAGTCTAGGAAGTGTTGAAATGAGGGCCAATTTGTTTTGAAATATGACAAAGAGAATATAATTATAAAAGTAAAATTCCTAAAACAAACTAACCTGTGCTTGAACGCGAAACCGTACTTATTTTTACTTTGCTTATAGTGCCTATGTAGTATTGTGGTATAAACGAGAGAGTTATATTAAGAATAAACTCTGGAAAAAAACACACAAAAACAAAGATGACAATGTTCAAAGGAGGTACACAAAGAATTGCAAGAATACATGAAGATGAAAACTTAAGTATTGTGAAAGAATCAGATACACATAATGCCGTTGCGAAAGAGGATATACAAGCTACAATTATCAGACTATCTGACCAAGAGGACTCGCCTTACAGTCAAGGATTTCCTGAGTCATATTATGATGGTCGTGGTATGCATGGCAGATCTGCACTGGATCGATTTGAAGGTGGTAAAGCTATAGATTTTCAGGTAAATATGATCATGTATGCTGTAGGTTATCTTGTGCGATTATTTGTCTTCATATGCTTATTCTATATTTTTGATGTTGCAAAATGTCGTGCATACTTTCTGAACAGCCACGGATTTTTTAAGATGCCAAACTATCACACGAAGCTTAATAATTATCGTCTGTTTTAGGAATCGCTGTGGCGTGGTTTTTAAAACGCGTTCCTTATGGTCAAGAGGTCAGTATTCAAACCCAGCTCGTGATGTAATTTTTTTTTTTTTACAAATTTGGTGATTCCTGTGAATTATAGCTTTAAGGTACATAGTTGCTTGCTATGAATGGTGCCATCAAAAGGTGGTGTGCTGCTTATTTGAGAGAGATGGAGTACACATAGTGAAACCAGAGAACTATGGAGGCAATTTTCTACCCGTTTTCAATCTTTTGTTCCGATCCGACTGTGCTCCAGCACGGCCAAAGGTCACATACAAAGATTTTTGCTTTGTTTCTGAATAGTTTCATTGGTGATTTCGATACCAGTAGTGTTGGTACGCGATGCCATGGCTAATACGCCAACACAGAGGAAACAAGACACTGATATTTTTTTTAAATATGCGAGAGAAGGAGGGGGGGGGGAGTGCTATAGTTAGTCGTCAGTTCATCACCCTGACATCTGGACACGTCCATACGTGCTCCTATCTCATATTCAATATATTCTTCAGCACAAAAAGCGGTTATGTCAGGTTGATTGATTCATGTATATAATGTCTAGAAACTCGATATGTCACTTCCAGGTTTAGCATTCTGGCGTTAGACACAAAAGAAAAAATACACCCCGCATCCCCCAACTGGTCTAATTCCGTGATTGTGTTAAAATTGTTATCGTCACGGTCCGTGCAAACTAGGCCCTATAGTTCGTTCCATAATTAATGTTACTCATGTGAATTCAACGTTCACGAAAACTGTCTGATGCATAGCAACCATATTTAGATTTATTTTCGTGCCAGGACATGTGTGTGTTCGAGACAATGAAAGAGCGGACCCACTGGCATCTTGCGCGATTGTGGCACAGAGCGATGGATCGCGCTGACGTTTTGAACTCATTTAGAGATATAGCACGCGAGAGTGAGACTAATGTGGATGATGATTCCTTCTAAATGTCTAGGATTAAAGATGAGGGATTGAAATGCAGTGTTGTTAGAAGTGAACATTTTGGAGAGCGCAGAAGAATGATGGTCAACCAGCATAGGACTGGTACTGTCAGCAGAAGTGTAATGGCGGATACACTCAAGGAGAGATCGGAGCAACTATGGACGCGTCCAGTTTGCAGTGATGATGATCCGACGACTAACTAACCAACCAACCAACTAACTAACCAAACATATTTCGCAGTCAGTCGTATACGCAGCACGACCTTAGGAATTCATATTTTACCAATTGATAGGTAGATCGTCCCAAGATCGAGATAGAAGTTAAAAGACAAATGATCTACAGAATATTCCTACCAACACTGTGTTTCCAGTGCCAAACCTGGTCTCTCTCATCTTCACATTACAGAAAGATAGTGAAATGTGAGATGAAATGCTTGAGGAAAGCCGCAGGAGTCACAACGCTCGATAGATTACGAAATGAAGACACCAGAGAAAGAATATGTATAATACCTTGCACAGAATACATAGAAAAACAGCAGATCAAGTGGTTTGGCCACATCATGAGAATGAATCACGACAAGTTGCCAGTACATGTATATAACCAAATGAGATCAGGGTGCAAAGTCAGATGAAGACAACGGAAAAGATGGATAGAAAACATCAGGGACATCCTGAACAGACACGGTCATAGCATAGCCGAGGCCACACATCTGGCTTTAGAACGCAAGCTCGAGCTCCAACCGCGCCTGCCCTTAACGGCAAGAGTTTATAAAAAAAAACCACTGGGGAAAGACAATATTGTGTCTTACGATAAAATGTACCATTTTTTTGCTGCTTATCCAATACTATATAGCAAAATAGGTTTTGTACATTTTCCAATATACATATCTATTGTCTAATAGATAGGTAGATTGGAAAATGTACAAAACCTATTCAAAACCTCCGTTCTAGGTCTCCGTTGTGCTATAAATAGTGCACTTTTTATATTAACGTCACGGATTTCTCTTGAAAAAGCAATCATATCGATTCACACCTTAGACGAGAATTCTTAGAGAATTTAATTATTAAATTGACTTGATGAAATCTCATCTTTTTTGGAGATGCGGTTAGTCAAGTACGGAAGAACGCGTGTGCAATAGTTGCTAGGCGATTTGGTGCCGTTGAACGGGCTGGTTCAATTCTCGTTAGTCTCAAGAATTTTTTAATTGTCCTCTGGCTTCCTATTTAAATGGACTCTCTGTCTCTTGCGTTGTCAATAAGCTCGGTTGGTGAGCTTCTACTGTGTCACAATACAAGTCCATCTAGTAAATTTTCTCTTTGTCGTATCCTATCTCTTCTCCCCTTGATCTTTCCAGTGGTTATTAAGCGTTCAAGCTGTGTTCTTCTCAGCACATGCCCTAGAAACCTTGATTGTCTGCCCCTAATGTTTGATATGACTGATCTTTTTTACGCCAGCATCAATAAGAACCTCTTCATTAGTTTTCTTTGTCGTCCATGGAAAGTTATGCCGCTCAGTAACAGTACTGTTAGCAGAAGACACGATGAAATGAGTGAAGATATTGAAATACAACTTGTTGGAAAGCTGAAAACAAGAAAATTCTCACTGTAAATGGATGAATCCACTTTGAGAGACAGTGAATCCGTACTGATAACTTACGTAAGATATATTGATAAAGGTAATTTTGCATAAGAAATATTATTCTGTAAATCATTAGAGAGCACCACTACCTAGGATACCACTCCAAAGATATATATATATAATAGGCTACAAAATTACTAAGTGGCAATAATATATCAATGAAAAATATCACATCTATGCTCCCAATATGATGGGCAAGAAAAATGGCTGCTTAAAATTGATGAAAGATGAGAATCCAGAAATACTTCTTGTACATTTTGTTATTAATAGGGAAAACTTGGTTGCTAAAAATATTTCACCTGTTCTTCATGAAGTACTAAAATCAGTTATAAAATGTGTCAATAATATTAAATGCCAAATGTGAGCGTCTCGTCAAGCTTCTTTGCGAAGAACATAATGCAGACCATGTGAGACTTTTACTTCACACTGAAGTAAGGTGGCTCTCGAAAGGGTACTGCTTCAAAAGATTTATGGAACTATTTGATACTATTAGTGACTTTGTAAGTGAGAAACCAGAAATGAAGAATCTGTTAAGGGTCGATGGTAAAGCATTTGTGAGTTATTTAGCCGATATCTTTGACAAACTAAATATATAAAATCAACAACTTCAAGGAAGAAATAAACTCTCATCGATCCAAAAGCGAAGATATTTGGTTTCATTACATTTATTGAATTATGTCAAAAATATATTTGTAACAAAAAGTTTGAACAGTTTCCTTTCTGAAAAACTAAAAAGTGACTGATACCTGAACTTGTTATTGTCGATCATCTGAAAACTCTGTCCGCTGATTTAAAAGACAAACTTTCTAATTTAAAACAAATTGATTTTCCAACGTGGATAATGCAGCCAATGTTTGTGGATTTGTCTGATATTTCAATGCAGTACCAAGAAGAACTTTCAGAAATGCAAAATGATGAGTCTATTAAAACTTTATTCAATATAAAAGGAGCGATGGCATGGCTTTGTGATGAAACCAAAATTAAATACCATAATTCAACCAACTTTGCAAGAGAGCTATTGTTACCGTTTCAATCTTTATATTTAGCTGAATGTGGATTTATTGCTGTAAATAATTTGTAAATTGACTTCCGCCAATGTGGCCGTCAAGAACGAATGTGTTATCTTTATGGTGTTCGATTAGCGGCTGTTCGATCCCGAAAGTAATGGCAACCTATGGGAATACTGTGCCCAAAAATTTCCAATGGATTACTCTAACCTATAATGGAGTGCAGAGTACCTGGCAGAGGAGAAGAGGCAGACCAAGAAGACGATGGACTGACGACATTAAAGATAACATGAATACATTGTTGGAAAATTCAAGCCGCATCTCCCAAGACAGAAGGTGGCTCAGAGAGTTCATTGGGAAGACAACGTTCTGGAAAGAATACGACATATGGCAGATAATTTGTTACTAAAAAAAAAAAAATCGACTGGATATCACAGAATGGGACGACATGAGACTGAAGCTGACTAAATTGGAGCCCAATGTAAAAGCGCTCTGCAGCAAGCATCAAGCACAATGGTCTCACTAAATGTACTACATTCATCTAGACGTGACGTCACATTGAATATTTTAGTTGTCTATTATATGGTTTGAAAATTTATTTAAGGTGTCATTTCTAAATGATTTCCTAAGGATTTCTTAAAAAACTTCAGCATGTTATGAACAGTAAATTCATACGACAGCAAGAATATTGGAACTGGCTATTGCTATAGATGCCATCCACATGCACTGCATAGTAAAAATAGAACAGCCGAAATCGTATGTGTTAGACTTAGGGCTTACATGTCACACATTAAACTGTAGCACAATGTAGACCTATTTCATTCTTCCTGGTGGAAATCACATAATATTCGTGATGATTATTTGAGAACGAACGCTGAAGATAAATAAAACAAGTGAGAAACTTAAATACCATGTTGCACAATTTGCAATAATTTTTGTTGTTAGTACATTATACCTATATCAACTATAAACAAAATGGAAAAACCATAAACATAAAGCCACTGGAGATGACGACAATTCAGGAGAAATGCTAAAAGCAGATGACGACACTTTCCTAAACCATCTATTAGGCCTATATCTATTCAACCAAATATGGCAGAAGGAATCACCACCACAACAGTGGAAAAATGGAATAGGTCTAATTGTTAAATTACAAAAGAAAGGAGATCTGTCTGACTGCAACAATTGACAAGGTATCAATACTACTATCCATCCCCGGCAGTCTTTCTCAATATATTATTACAAAGATTGAGAAAATCCATTGATGAGACTCTCAGAGAAGAACAAGCGGGCTTCAAACCTCACCGCTCAACAATATAGTTCAACATCTATACTTCAAGGACAACAATAGAGGAATCCACAGAAAGACAATCAAAACATGATCAATTTTGTAGATTTACAGAAGACTTTCGATAGTCTTCACAGACCGTATCACTGGAAAATTCTTCCGCTTTACAGCATTCCGACGAAGTACATCAATATCATGAAAGCTTTTTACTCTGACACAGCTTGTTGTGTAAGAATAGAAAGTGGTCTTTCCAGCTGGTTCACAGTGAAAATTGGAGTAAAACAAGGATGTGTTTTGTCCCCAATACTGTTTAGCATCGCGATTGTCTGGGTGATGAAGAAATGCACAGACCAAAAACATATAGAAATCAAATGGGTAAACAACAGGACCTTGGAAGATCTCACCTTCGCAGATGATATTGCTCTGCTGAGTTCAACACACCAAGATCTCCAAGAAAAAACAGAGAGACTCAAATTTTTTGCGCCACAGATAGACCTTCAAATAAGCACACATAAAACGAAAATCATGAACTTTACCGGCCTGACAGAATCAATTAAACTAGATGATAATATACTAGACAACGTTTCAAATTTCGTATAGGCCTATTTGGGAAGCAAGATAACAGCAGACGGTGATGCCAACTCAGAAATCAAGATTCGAATCTCTCTCGCCTCCAATGCCTTTAACAAACTCTCAAACATCTGGAGATCGAAGATCGCAAGTAAACACATCAAACTGCGACTATTCAATGCAAGTGTGATTCCACCATTGACACATGGGTGTGAAAGTTGGAAATCTACCGCATTAATGGGTAAGAACTTAGTTGCCTTCGAGAATAGATGCACCAGAAAGATCACAAATGGAAAGACTTCAAATCAAACGGTGTATTAAGAGAGGAGACAAAACAAGAATATGTGACGAACATCATCAGAAAACGTCGCTGGACATACATCGGCCACATACTTAGAATGAAGGGAAGAAAGAATTCCACGACAAATCCTCATGTGGACACCAGACGGAAAAAGGGAAGACCAAAAACAACGATCAGAACATTTATGAATGAATTAAAATCAACAGGCATTAAATAAATGCACAAGACCTGCAACCCCTGGCAACTGACCGACAGGTATGGAGAACTATGACATCCGCCCTATGTGCTAAACTTGGCAAAAGAGGAACTGACTGACAGTAGGCCTATGCATAATCATGTCTGTGTTTCAATGTTTATCTCTCCTTTCATCAGATCCGTGTTAAAGTCATCATGGCTCGTCAGCTGATAGGAAGTAACATAGACCCAGTAGTGAGAGTAACGGTGAAAAATCAAATGAAACAAACTCGCGTCGAGAAGTCTACAAATAATCCTTATTGGAATGAGTTCTTCATTTTCAATTTCCTTCTTCCCGTGGCAGAGCTAAAAGATGGGTTTGTGGAATTTTCGGTAAGTTAACATTTAACTTGTGTTCTTTGCATAATCATATTATTTATATTATAATAGTACCGTAATTAATTTATAGGCCGCCTTTCTGTTGGGTTGAGTGAATATGATCTGATCATCTATCTATTTATTTGTGTGTAAGTCTTTATACTTTATAGGCCATGTGTTTATTATGAAATTAGCTTTGTCAATAATGAATAATGCTATTTGCTTGTCTTCTTAAGGTCCAGGGTTCAAGTAAGGACTTTCTGTTATATACGACTGTCGGCAGTATTATACTAGGCACTGTTGAGAGCTTATAATGAACTGTATGTGTGCTAGAGGTAGAAACTCCTCATTTAGGCACAATTGACAATCTCGGGCTTCTGAGGCCCTTATGTAAACTCATTTCGGTCTTGTGTCCCTGGAAAGTGCTTAAACGCTCACAACCACCTCCACTTTGTCGGACACCCTCTGACCATTTGGTTATTTATATTTGTCTTGATCACCCTTCCATAAGTTCGCTATGTAGTATGTGTGTTTGTCTCTTATAGGCCTAAGCCTATGTTGTGTATCATACTATAGGCCTATAGTCTGTGTGTTGTGGGAATCTGAAAGGGGAACAAAGAGTAGCAACACTGTTTACCTTCCATGCATAGGCCTATCTTAAGAGGTGACTAAAGTCCCATTCCATAGTATAGGGTCAAAGTTATGCAGAAGCCATACTGAAGTTGGATGTGTCAGGCAGAAAGGTGCAGATATTGCAGAAAATCTGTAAACTATGACACAGCACATTATCCAGACTACATCCTGCTAATCTGCAGCAGTTTGAGATTGAACAAAGAAGAAGAAGAATGCTATAGAGCAAGCCTACTTACTACAACCAAATTCATTGCATTGAGCTGATGTTCTGTAACTTTTTTCTTACACATTTGTTTGCATTCATAATACGTTATAGAGGACTACAGAACATCAGCTCACTGCAATGAATTTGGTTGCATAAAAAACAAAGGTGTTTGAAGTTTTGTCTGGACAATATCTATAATGAAATTTATAGAAAAATAATGAAATGATAAGTCTAACACATTCCATGTGCAAGAGCTTGCAATATTATGAAAATGAAAGTAGCATAGGAAGACTAAGGAAAGAGTGGACTGAAGGCAGAGTGACTAACACCTTCTTGCCTATCAGCAATCCAATGTGCCTTTTCAAAAGCACTAGTCATCAGTTGAGGTTACAATTCTTCAAGGCATAAGTAGCAATTGACAGTAAAGTAGGTTAAGTATTCTTACTGTTTTTGTATATACCAGTAATTTTATTTATGATTTGTGCCTTTAGAGCTTTCAAAAAATAATTTATTGTGTTGCAATGTGTTGAAAAATAAAATAATTTGGGTTCATTACGGGAAGATGTGTCCACACATTCCAACTTTAAATATTAGGCTTGATTTCATACAGCTTCAGTGACACTGAGATAATAAACATGCAGCGTCTGCTACCAAACATTCGATCTGCATGCAATGCACTGAGAGCCTCCCCAAAAGGATCTTCCAGGAGAGGGGGACTTCTCAGTGCATTGTGCGCAAATCAATGGATGCAGCATTGTATGCACCTTTAGCGAAAGTTTGTTGCGTTAAATAATGTATGGTTTGTTTTATTAAAAATGTGGACACATTTCCCCGCAATGTACCAAAATTATATTTGAATTTTATCCTACATAAAATTCTTATAAAATATTTATAAAATTCCTACATAAAATAATATCCTACATTCAGTGCTTTTTCAGACTTATACAATCATATAATTATTTTATATTATTTATTATTGTTTTTTTTATTGCATTTAATACAGTTTAATAGTATAGGCCTAATATTAAAAATTATATTGTAGCCTTATGATACACTTTCATTATAACGTTTTTTCACTGTTAATGATTCTTATATTTATTGTACAACAGGTCTATAATTCAAGGACCTTACGAGCGGATGCAGTTGTGGGGTCCTTTAAGGTGAATAATATGATGATGTACTCAGCTTAAAATATATTCAAAAATACTGAAAGTATTACAAAAACAAATGATGGCTTCTGTGGAGTAGAATGAAAATATTTTATAATCCTACCATGAACTGTGTTTGCATCACAAAACTAACAAAGCTGCATAAATTATGCATGCTATCCAAAAAATTAACAATAGTTGATAAGCAGTGTCCTATCCAGGATACACTTCAATTATTATGTAGATTATTAAATAAAACTGCCAAGTCCACATTTAAACACATTTTAACTAAAAGTAGGATCACCATCATCAAGTACCATGTCAGCTGACATAGATAACTATAAATTAATCAATCAGGTGCCATGCAGAGTAGCGTAGGCAATCAGGCTTCTCCGCTACTCTCAATCTCTTGTGTTGTTAATAAGTTCAGTTAGTAACTTATTTTTGTGCCACAGTGACATCACATCCAGAAATTTCTCTCGTTGTCTTCTTGTCTCTTCTTCCCATGATCTCCCGGTGGTTACTAAGCGCTCAAGTTTTACTTTCCTCATCACATGCCCTAAAAATCTTGATTAGGTAATTATAGATCACCATCATTTCCTATTGCCATTATTACATATTTGATTTTTACATAGAAGTAGGAGTAAAACAAAACTGCATTATGTCACCATTTTTTTTGGTTGGCTATTAATTGAGTTATGAAAAAGAACATCCAAGATGAAAACTTTGGTATAAAATGGGCAGAATATTGAGAATCTTAGTGATCTTGATTTTGCAGATGACTTGATTTGATTAAGTCCTACTCCTGATAAACTCCTGATAAGGTGTAGAAAATGTTGAATCAGCATTGTTACCTTTCAGAAAAAAAGGCCTACATGGTAACACTTCAAAGACTAAGATGATAACCTTTACCAACTTAAATTTTACTATCACTCTATCTAAGAAACAATTCAGAAAGTTGATAAATTTTCCTAATTGGGCAGAAAAATGACAGGATGGAGATATAGTGAAAGAAATTTCTACTAGAATTGCTTTGGCATCCAGTGTTTTCAGCCACCTTAAAAAAAATGTATTAAAGAAATAAGTATATATATCATCATCAGGTGCC
The DNA here is from genome assembly GCA_034231615.1 of Meghimatium bilineatum. NCBI lineage: Eukaryota > Metazoa > Mollusca > Gastropoda > Stylommatophora > Philomycidae > Meghimatium > Meghimatium bilineatum. Next base: position 37,598,027 of record CM067299.1, on the reverse strand, counting down.
ATGCCGGCTGGCGTAGTTGGTCATGGCTCTCCACAGCTCTCTGTCCACAGTATTATGTATCAAAGTCATTGTTGTTTCCTTGCTGTTCCAGGTTGTCAAACTGTCTAATATTTTCTCACGTTGTCACCCTCATCTTTGTTGCCTTCAATTTTGCCTGTTGTGACTATGTTCTCTAAACCTGCCTGTCTCATGAAGTGGCCAAAAAAAAGAAGATTGCCTTTTTCTTATATTGTTGATTAAGGTCCGTTTCGCATTTGACTCTTTCAACACCTCTACATTAGTTTTTCTAGCAGTCCATGGTATTCTCAGCATTCTTCTGTAGAACCACATCTCTGTTGCCTCTAATTTCCCACTTATAATATTATATACTCCAATGTAATATCTGTATTAGCATACGGTTGCAAAAACTATAAAGTAACAAAAGCACGGGAAGGGAAATTACATTCATTTGAAAATAAATGTCTTAAGGATTAAATATTGTCTAGTAAGATTTCAAACAAGCAAATAAAAGAAAACACAGAACATCAATATGTTTCTACAAAAATAAGAAGAATACTGTGGACTTATATTTGAAATGTGCTTAGAATAGGAGTTTGAAAATGAACATAGAAGAGGTTGTATAATATGTAGCTGTGCAAGTTTGAAGTAATACTTTTCTTTCAAGCATATATTGTTTTCATACATAAATTCCACAATAATGTGTTTCAGCTCAAAATAACTACAAAAATTATGTATTTGACCCGTAACTCTTTATAAATAAAATATGTTACTGCATGCATTATATAGGAGTGTGTATTTTAAGGTCAATACAGATATAATAAACGAAAATGAGTATATTTTATACAAAATATGTGCAAGTTAATTTTTTAACAATAAATATTTAATTCTGACATTATACTTTTCACTGGATATAATTTGTATCAGTAGATTTGGATTTCATACTAAACAGTCATCAGGATTGGCAAGACATCTACAACAGTAAATAGATTAATAAAAATGGTCTGAGGAAATTGAAAATTAACTGTGAAAACTAAACTCCAGATTTACCAGGCTTGTGTACACAGCACTCTGCTCTATGGCAGTGAAACATGGACAACCTCTGTGCTGCATTAGAGATAACTAAACAGCTTTCACATGTGGAGCCTCCTTCATAGAATTCTTGAAGTTAGGTGACAGGACATGGTCACTTCTTCTTCTTCTTCTTTCATTCACTTGAAACATGTCTATATCTGTAATTCTGTCTCCTTATTAAAACTCACTGTCTTTTGTAGTTCATACAGTGTCCCATAGAGCTTTGATTCCAGTGTTGTTTCCTCTGGCCAATATGCCTGCCTCAGCATTTCATGCTCAGAACACTCTTGAAGTATATGTTTGGCACTCTGTGCTGCCTGTCCACATGTACACATGGCTGTGTTGCCAATCTTGAACTTTGTATACATGTGACTGCGGAGTCAGTTGTGTCCTGTTCTGAGACGTAGAATTATAACTTGTTCTGGTCTGTTCATAATGTGATAGTCATCTTGTGTTGGTGTTTGTGGCTTTCTTATTGACTTGATCATCTGTTTTTTCTGATAGTTGGTGATTGGTATATCTGGTTGGTCTTCGGCAGCACCTTCCTTAGCCAGTTGGTCTGCTTTTTCATTTCCTGGTATTCCACAGTGAGAGGGTATCCACTGCATGGTTACACTATACTGGTACGACAATTCGCTAAGTAGTTTTTTTTCAAGTCTGTTAGTTTTCCAGACTGGAGAGCTTGAAGCACTGACCTTGCATCTGTCAGGAATACCACAGGCTGTAGGTCAGAGTTGGAGTTCAGCAGTTTTTTAGCTGCCACACTAATTGCCTGGATTTCTGCATCATAATTATTGCAGAATTTTCCTGTTGGTGTTTGATTGTATCTCTAGGCCTGTGTGGATATTCTATATATACACCTGCACCTCCATTCCTCACAGCATTCTGTGCTGACCCATCTGTGTATACTCTGACCCATATATCTTGTGGATATTCCTCATCCAGGAAACTGAGGGTGACTGTCCTTCGCTGCACACTGTTCTGTTTGTCCTCGCTTAGTATTCCTTTCACATGTGTCTGAATGTATATTGACATTCCATGCATTTTACTCCACGGGGTTTGTTCTGGTACAGATCTTAAGGGGCTGTCAACTTTAGGTAGGTCTGTAAGTTGTCTACATAGTCGTTTAGCTTGATGGATAAAGCTGCTTCTTTTCAGTCTCCCCATTGCTAGATTTTGGAATCTTTCCTTCATTGGATGACTTGCATACATTGAAACTTTTCTGCTTGAATTAGTACTTCTCTCTCGCTGTCTTTACTTCTCGGATTAATCCGGTATCCATTTAAGGCTGGGTCGACCTGGGAGCCGTTGCGATCCAAAAAACATTTCTGTCTCAAGTGGGGAATGAACCCAGGACCACCCATATTTGAAGCCAGTGCGCTAACCACTGCACTAACATATGGTCCCAATAGACCAATAAATAAGGCTCCCAATAAATTAATTGCTAATGTACCATAGAATGAAGAAGACTATGCAGAAGTTGATAATATACACATACAAACAATGACAGAAATTTGAGTGACCAAGGGTGAGGGCAGAAAGTGCATTCTCTCTGGATGAATCTGAAGATCACATAACCAACATCTGACTGGGACTTTAAGGATGCATACTCTTGGACAGCTGTTGGAATGGAGAGCGGATCATTTATGGGAATGTCCAATGTACTGTGATGCTGGTTTATAATCAAGCGCACTAGGACAGGTTTAAAAAAATTTGCCTGAACATTTTTTTTTACATATAAACCTGTACTCATTTTTTAAACATAAAATTAGATGCCAACAGCCATCATGTCCAGCCAAATCCATATGTATGGTCATCGTAACGTAATAAAAATATAATTCTGCCACAATCATTAAAATGAGTATCAGATGGTAAAAAAGAGAGGAAGACCAGCAGAAACTCTTTGCAGAACAACCATCAAAGAGGGTATGACTATGGATCACACAAGAGCTACACACAGCAGCATCTCATTTAGTCAATCTTGAGAGCACTGTTGTCTTCCCTATGCACCATATTCTGCACTTAAGGAACATAGATAGTATTTCCTATCAGTTTTACTTCTGAACTTCTGCCATGCCACACTGTCAAGTACTTTTTCTGTCTGTTTCTCTTCCCAGAAATTTTACTTGATGTTGCAAAGTTCTCCTTATCACTTCCCCATGTTTCAGAAAAAAGATGACTCCTTCTTTCTGATGTTTTCTATGTGCATTTAAATCTTGTAGATATTATACTATTTTGGACCATTTTTCTTGTCCATAAGGCATGTATTATTTTTCAATGGTCTTTGTGTTTTTCGGCCAGTTACTCTATTCTCATGTCTCCCACTCCTCTGGGAAATAGAGAACTTCCAATAGTTGGGACTGGATCCTTTCAAAGTATTGGTCTATGATATATATATATATGACATGGAAACTATAAATACATCTTGATGAAAAGAAAATATAAATTGATGGGTTATGGCACAGGTTATCAACAGAGCACACTGGACAGGTCCATAGGTGCAGTGAGCCCTATCTAAATAAATCCATCAGAGTGTAGCAACTCACAGTTCCATTTCGGTGTTGATTGAGTAGTATCTTGATATATCTATTATGTTTCTCTTTCCATGCCATTTCACTTGTTACTCCAACCTCCAGCAGTCTTCAAATATGGTTCACATTTCTGAAAATATTCTGAATGGATGAAGCTCCTCATTATATTAATTACCTATGTCAGATTATGTAATGGGTATACAAATTGGAAACATTAAATATATCAAAATTAATTGTTCAATTGCGCCAGTGTGTTGCCGGGGCCCGAAAGGGGAGCAAAGAATAGTAACACTGTTTACCTTCCACGCATGTCGTAAAAGGCGACTAAGGAGGTTATGGGATGGAGTTGGCTGTCCCATCCCATAAGGGTCAGTGACCCAGAGCCATGCTGAAGTCGGATGTGTCAGGCCAAAAGGCGCAGATATCACAGCAATGCTGTAAACCATGACACAACACATTCCATTCTCCGGACTACATCCTGCTAATCTGCAGGAGTTTGAGAACGAATGCAGAAGAAGAAGAATTGTTCAATTGGAGCCTCAAAGAAGGAACAATTTTTTGAACTAATGAAACATAGAAAAGAATAGTTAACAAGAAAGCTACAGTGTATCAAACAGAGGTATACACAATGACCTAAGTCATAAACTTACAATAAATAGGCCCTAACAATTGCAGTGCTTAGTTCCATCCAAAGTTTGAAGCATGAATGACAATATAATGACATAATGTTTGTTTGTTTACAGATAACATATGCAAATCTTTGCATTGTACTTGTTCATACAATTTGTTCCTCATTGCAGTCTGATATTGGAACAATCTACAATCAATGTGACCATGCCTATATTAACAAGTGGATTCTACTTACGGACCCAGATGATGTAACTTCAAATGCTAAAGGTTATGTTAAGATCAGCACATGTGTCTTGGGACCAGGAGATGTTGCACCGGTTAGTTTTCTGATAGCAACACAAGTTGGATGCATAAATGTTAATGATAATTTTATAAAGCTAGAAAGAAAGATTTTTAGCAGACCTATACATTTTTTACACCTTAATTATAGCTCTTTTGCAGTCACTGTTTAAAAAAATAAAAATACACATTTTTTTTATCAGGCTTTAAGAAAATAATAAAGATGTTTACTATACAAATAATAGAAATGCTGCTAAAATAGTGAGGAAAAAGTAAAATAGACAGAAAGAAAAATAGATGTTTCTGTCTTTCAATCCCATGAAATTATGAGAGAAGCTATTGTTTTCTATGTGTAATTTAGGGATGATGGTTGCTCATATTCAGAAGACTTCAACTTTCAGTGGTATGCAATGTTATAGAAAACACCTATTTGTTATATGTGTACAAATAAAAGGCATGTTCCACCATTTTGTATGCAGATATCCAATCACATGAAAGCCTGCATCAATTTAATGGTATCAATTCACACACAGATAGCCTGAAGAGCAGTCATCTGGGAAAAAGCTCTGTAAAAGATCTTCATTAAAAAAATATTACCAGAGAAACCTATGGTATAACATGTGATACATGATACTGCATGCTTTCACCCTTGCTTTTCAATATATACATAGAATAATAAAAGAGGAGGCAAAAAGTGCAAAGGGTAACATCAGAGACTCAGAATTCAAAGATAACTCAGACCAACTAAAAAATGAACCAAATGAGATCAGGGCACAAAGTCAGAGGAAGACCACAAAAAAGATGGATAGAAAATGCCAGGGACATCCTGAACAAACACGGTCATAGCACAGCTTAGGTGACACATCTGGCCTTGGAACACAAACTCGAGCTCCAATCACCCCTACGCTTAACGGCAAGAGTGGATAACAAACCACCTGGATATAGACAATAGACCAGAAAACATGTCTACAGCTGAAAATAAACATCGCTAGGCATAGGAAACAAGAATGACCAACCAATACTCTTCTGGATTCCATCATTATCATCTTCTATTAAAAATGGTCAAGTTATAATAAGTGTTCCCAAAGATTTAATGAGAAAGAAAAATTTTCTTTACCAAAGATATATCTATATCCAAAGTACCAACAGAGAAACTGTTATAATTACAATGCAGAAATCCAATCAATCAAGGTGACAACTTAAACACTGCTATGCGCAAATCTTGGTTCACAGTCTGTAATATTCCTGACATACAAAATCAGCATTCCAAGCTCTCCAGTCTAGATAACTACCAGACCTGAAAATACTACTGACCGAACTAAGCAATGAGCTTAAAGAAGATATGCAGTGAATACCATCACATTGTGGAATATCTAGAATGAGAAAGATCCTCTGGCTAGGAGGGAGATGCTGATGATAAACCAGATTTGCCAATAACATACCTTCAAAAGAAATAGATGAGCAAAGCAATTAGAAATCCAACTCTAACACAAGATGACTACTCAATTATAAACATATCAGACCAAGTTGTCATTCAGCGCCTCAGAACAGGACACAACCAACTCCACAGCAACATGTATACAAAGTTCATGATAGGTAATTTGGATAGCCTAAATTTGGACAGGCACCTCAGACCAACAGAGCATATTCTTCAGAAATGCCCCAAATATGAAACCCTGAGACAAATACACTGGCCCAGAGAAACAATAGTGGAAAAAAACTTTACAGACCTCTGTACGAGTTACAAAACATAGTCAAGTTTATAGAAGAGACAAAACTTCAGATAGAAACATATTCTAGGTGAATGAATGAAGAGGAAGAAGAATATCAACATCCTTGCTGGTAAATTACACCCCATCTGTGAGAAGAATATAAAATAATAAGCACGACACATTGGTAAAAATAGTTAAGATTGGTAGACTTGGCAGGCTATAGCTGGGAAATATAATAGATATTATTTTTGTTGATGCACTGAGTAATGCAATTTTGTTATGCCTTGATATTGTGTCACTAAATTGGTGTATGGTTAACTCCACAGAATATGGATGCCAGTGAAAATGATGATAAAGACGATATAGAACGGTAATGCTAACCATTTAGTTTTGTTAAATATTACATCAGTTTGCTTTTGCAACATGTAGAGTGCATGGCCATATGGCTAGAATGCAGATCCCTGAGGTCCTGGGTTCTATCTAATTTTGGGAAAAGGATTTTTATCTTTTGGAAGTACAATAAAAACTTCTTCCTGTACACATCATCATCAAGTGCCATCTCCACAATGAAGGTTGGCTGCAACGGATCTCCAACATCTTGTCTCTTGTCTTGGTGGTGCACTCTGCTAGACTGTAACCAGTCCATCGTGTGATGTTACTCTCCCACTTGTATCTCTGCCTCCCTCTTTTCTTGCTTCCCTTTGACTTTACCCTCAAGTAAGGTCTTCAATAAGGTGTCATGTCTTTTAATGTGTCCAAAATATTTTATTTGCCTGATCTTTATTTCTCTCAGTAGTTCTTTCTTCATATTAAGTGTTTTTAGCACCTCTTTATTTGTTTTCTTCACTTTCCATGATGTTCTCCCTATTCTCCTATATGCCCACATCTACCAAATTTTGAATACTTTATTATAAAAATATGTGTAAAAGGGCTGTTAAATCATTCCTGGACTGAAATGTTTTTTTTAACATATGTAGAGCATTACTATTTATCAGGTGCTTGTGATGATCATGGACACTGTATAGACATTTTTGGTTGAGTAAAGTGAACCTTTCATGGTGAGGTACGCTCTTTTTAACAATGGGAGTTAGTCCAAATTGGCTATATCATAGTTTTTTACTATCAAAAATAGTGGAGGCTGCAGTAATCCCATGAGTAAAAGTGATCTAATTCATCTAGTCATATTTAAAAATCAACATTATAAATACATGTGAGCATTGATTTCTGCTTTCAGCTAGGAAAAACTGCTTCTGAAACTTTGAAATGCTGCAGTGAAATTTCAGTCTCTGGCCAAGTAGATCTACATTTAAGCAGTATTCCCATTTTAAGAGTTTTTTTCTTTTTCCATGACATTGAGGTATATTGGGGAAATACAGTGTTGAGCTTGTGTTTTTCACAACCAGTTGCATACCTATACCAACAAAAGAAGAAGATAGATAGTCTGAAAGTTTGGTGCTAAATTAGTTGCTTAGCAACGGCCTATTGCATATGTGCACTGAATGATGATACATTTCATACTGCAGTTGAGAGAATTTGACATTGGCATGAGTAGAATTTATAATCTGTGGGGATAATGTGAGGGACATATTTAATCAGGGAATTGCAAGAATCATTACATGCATATCCTTTGATATCTAATAAGATGAGAACAAACAAGTCTCCTTACACGATGGATAATGATGGAGTACACGATGTTAGTTCATAAAAAAGATAACTAATAACAAGATAGCTTAACGTGTCATTTTTAATGGTTTAGTAAAACAGTTATGATTGTTATGGATCTTTTTTGAACACTTTCTTAACTTAAGCACCCTCTATAAACTTTTCCCTGCATTTGCGGATCAGACAGGCTGTCACAAAAACTTATGTGCAAGTTGGTTATGAAAGTCAAATATAAATAATGAAAATATCGAAGGAAGTCCGACAAAATGGAGAGTGCCGCAGTAACCAAACAAATAGGGAGGAAATACTAAATAAGGTAGAAAGGTACTAAAAAGTGACTAACTATAAATAATAAAAAATAAATAACTAACAATAAAACATGGAACAAGAACAATTTTCTATGTTACGGTCCAAACAGGACCTTTTTCAAGAAACAAATACCAACCAAAAGCACAAAACCATAAAAATATTGAGAAATAGGACTTGGAGCTGTTTGCCTTACCAGAAAAATTCAGCAGCCCCATATATTGTGTACGGAATGTTAAATTTAGTGTGCAGTACTCTCTAGTTAGATGAGCGGCTGCACAGCTTGGAGAGAACATTGTTCTGAGCATATGCTGGTGTAGACATTTTTTATATGTATTTATACTACATTGTTAGTGTTTAATGCTGGTTTACTTGAATGAAAGTATTAAGAATTCAGTTGTGTTCAATATCATATCTTCATAAAGTTCTCAAATACTATTTCACCCAGAAACTTGCTGAAACCTATGGGTATGAGCATGAGACCAACAACATTTTCACTTTATCTTTACTATGCTGAAGACATCCCAAGTGGTGAGTTTTCTTACATTTAACAAATCTCAAGGTTGAGATATTATATGATTTTTCAAATATTGTAGATTCTCAGCTGGCCTTGATAACAGATGGGTTAGGGAGAACGTATCACAATGCTAATTTCTGCAAATGTTCTTGATGTAATGTTCAAAGTACAAAAACTCTTGCTGTCTGCATTGCATTAGCTATGCAACTGGACACATAACTGTAGATCCTAAAAATTCAAGAATAATTTATAAACAATCTTGTGCATCATTATTTGTAATATCTGTTTTTTACTGGTTTCCTATAGAAAAAAATCTCAGGTTTTTGTGGAATTTTTTAATTCATGAATTTTCAGTGATTAAAGGATACATAGGCTGCGATGTATTTGATATCCATTAAAATGCTCATTAGCATATATGAGAGACTGTATACGCTATTTTGAGTTTGTCATCTTCTTCTTTTGAGCTCATTCTCACACTTTTGCAGATAAGCAGGATGTATTATGGAAAGTAGGATATGTTGTCATATAGTTTTACTGCTTGGCTGAAATATTTGCACCTTTAACCTGACTCATCTGACTTTAGCATGACTTCTGGGTCAATTAACCATACAGTATGTAGTATGGAACCTTCAACACCATCCTCAAAATTTTCCTAGTCTCCTCTTGTAACATGCATGGTCAGTTACAGTGTAGCTTTTCTTTGCTACCCTCTTGTGTCTCAGCAACATAAGGGTGGAATCTGTGGTCATAAGGATAATTATAGGGATTCACAAATAGTTTCACTGAATCATGGTGGTCCGCAAAAATCTGTGCATGATAGTGTTATCCAAAATCAAATATTTCAATCACAAAGTGACTAAAAAATGATGATTGTGTGTTTATATAGCAGAGATTAGTTTTTGTGGCTGTCATGTTGTGATTTATATATATATATATATATATATATATATATACAGAAGATAAGGACAAAATGGTGTCACTTACCCTCGTGTTCAAAACTTGTCAATAACTTACAAAACTGATATCATAACACATCAAAATCATGCCATATCACCGCCAGGCACACACATATTGAGAGGCTGAAGAGAATTCAAAATGAAGCGATGTGGATCATTCTTGGTTGCACAAGGGAGCCTGTGTGGCTATGAGATTTCTCCTTGATTTTCCAAGAATATCTCATAGAATTGATATGTGGCACGCCATGCATACTTCAAAGTGAGTTCTGACATAGACCATCCACTACACAGCGAGCTCCGTCATGTGAAGGGAAGCAGGCTCAAGAGAAGAAAATCGTGGACTGGTCGGTCTGTGAATGCTGTTAAACATATCTGCACCCCAGAAGACATAACTCTTGGTGAGGAATGGATAACTATTCCTACGGTCTTTCAAGAGGCAGTCAAGACTGTCATTACACTCAACAGAGAGTGCAGGAAACAGCCCTGTAAGCGTGGATGCTGAGGTCAAGGCACTAATCTGCGAGAATACCAATGACACAGATGTTGTGATTTACATGGACGGGTTGGTCATCCGTCACCACTCAGACTTTGGTCCAACATAACCCCCCAAGTACTTCATTGTGCTCGTTCTCTCGAGGATATCTCCTCTAAAAGTAACCGATGGCTGGATGTGTTTACTATTTGATTATTTAGGGAAAATCATGTTATCGTTGCTTTTGATGAATTTACAAAAGCTCCAGAATTACTGCACCACTTCCCTATACGATCAAGCTCCATCTGTAAATTCCTGCCGATCGTTTCTCTATCTCTGCTCTGCCTATATACCAAGATGTCATCAGCATAGGACATAATTCTCCCTGGTCCTGCAATATGAAAGCTTGTAATTTGAACTGTATACACATTAAATAATACTGGGGACAGAGATGACCCTTGTGGTAGTCCCGGGTTTATGACTGTTGGTGGTGAAGACTAACACCCACACTTAAGAACAACCTGTCTCTGAAAAAGTGCAGAGACAATACACCTGACAATAAAAGGACTAACTTGGAGTTGCAGCATTATGGTCATCAAGAAATCCAAGGGCACTCTGTTATAAGCATCTTCCAGGTCTATTTCAGCCACGCATATCTCCATTTGTTCGTCAAAACTTTCGATAACTTCTTGCATGAATATGGCGATGTTATGCTAAGTCTGCTTACCTGGATGATAGCCTCCCAACGTTGATATAGATCAAATGATAATCTCCGGGGGTATCGGAAACGGTGCGCATGTAAACAAGATGTCATTACACAAGATAAAACCAGTGACCTCTTGAGCGCAAGAAAAAATGTCTTAAGCACTATTCAAAGAAGTTTCCAAGAACTTATAAATGCTGTAGAATCTCTTTTTCATACTTGAATACCACCTTAGATATTTTGGAATAAATGATTAATAGGCCTATGGGTTTTCAGTGTTAAATTATATTTCAACAGTGCATCATTTTTGCCATATATTTAATATAAAGGCATAGGCCCTATTCAATCTTGTTTTGAATTAATATTCCAGAACAAATGGTCACAATCGTTTGCAATAACTATAAGAACTGTTAAGAATGCATTCTATATGCTGTAAATATTGCCATTTTTATAATTTATGTACATTACTTATTACTCAACAGTGGACTCTACTATTCTTGATGCAGTGAAAAATGTTTTTAATAGTCAAGATCCAGACGCAGACTTGGTTGACCCGTATTTTGTGTTCAGTTTTGCTGGCAATGAGGTATTTTAAAAAAATGTTTTACTTATCAATTATATCGTGACACATATGCATACATACGCACGCACAAAGAGAGAGAGGGAGAGTTAAAACAGTCAGGGTAGACCAACAGATGATCAATCTTCCTCAATAGGTGTCAAATGGTATGTATGCTGATGGCTCCCATAGTTTCCTAATAAAACATACTCCTTATTCTGCTTCATAGGTGCCCAGTTTTACTTGTAATACATTTAATACCAAGTTATGATAATTACCCTTTAGATTATGTACTGGGAGTATATCTTCTTCGGCGCTCATGTACTGAGAGTATGATAAATGGTGTATTAAATGAAGTCTAAAGAGCCTTTGACAGTGTCTGTAATAATTATAATCTCTATCCTTATACAAGAAGTAGCGGCCCTACAAGTTCCATTATACTTGATGATGACCTAACCAAATATGGCCTACACCAACTGTAAAACTCCAGTTAGATTTCTCACTGTGATCTAATAACAAAGATACCATAAAATATTCAACAAACAATAGAGGGCCACAGTAGCACAGAGAAAGAGATGTTAGCAAAAATAAGTTCTCGGTTACCGGGTAATATCATTCATTCACTGGGACACATGTATCCATCTGTGAATATATGACATTGTCATCAGTTAATTGGCTAATAACTGAATCTGCTTTTCCATTTCTTGGCATCTCTGGTGGATTGACTAGTGAGACAATCAAATAGTTCCAACACACATTAACTTGTTTATGGTTCATACAGTTTCTCATATAAATCTGGCAATTTGATTGAATGTAAGTCACACCTAAAATTCAACAATAGCTGAAAAGCAATGTCCTTCATACAGAATAGGCCTTATGGTTCAATTATTATTACTTTTCCATTGTATGAGTAAAATGTGAGGTAAAAGTAATTGATGTGGGTGTCAGCATCGTAGTATGCAGTTTTACCCATGAGCACCTAACCAGTGGTTTATCATAAACTGACTAACTAGTGTCACCTTTATTTATAATCCATACTAACAGTACCATTCCTTGACCTTCCTAGAGTGTGAGCTCTGCCACCTATTTCCTGCTTGCTTATTCAACTATAGCAGTTTTGGTAGAACCAGTGATGAATGATCTTGAAACCTGATCAATGGGCAAATAACTTAGCTACTTCACTAGTCTCCCTTTATTGGCTAATCTATAAGGGGCCTATCACTCATAAACATCAGTTTATGAAATAGAGCAAAAACTTTAAGACATAAGGATACCATTATGTGATATTGTTTGCTAGCTCTCACATACTGCTAGATCAATGAAGATGATATATAAAGCATATACTATTTATATTTTGTTAATTTATTTTATATTGTATGTTTAATATATCATAAGGCCATTGCATTTCATTAAGTAATTATAATTATTATTTTATTTCTCTTTGTAGGTCAAGTCCAAAACAATTGAGGGAAGTGATAATCCAGAATGGTATCAGGTGCTGCATCTGGGCTTGCAGGTAGGCACCTTTTAGCACTAGATTCTTCTTTCTTATTGTGATGTTCAACTTTCAAGCCACTCCTTGTCATATGAATATTTATTTTTGATCTACCTATGAGACCATGCCATGTAATAGTGGAGGAGTTTGTGCATTCTACTCCTTCAGTGAGCTATATAGTAGTAGCATATGTTCCCTGCAGGGTGTCACTCAGACTAGAAAGGTCATTGAGGAGATGCAAGGTTGAAGGCTGGGTACAGTGATAATAGTTCTGCACAGGAAATAACAAATCAGACTGTTACAGATACTTTAAAGGCAAAAGATAATGATCTCATACTTCTGCAATCATCAGACAGTTTCTCTGTCATTATGAATAGTGTGGGCCAAAGTAGAAGGAAAGCCATTGTTGGGAAACCTGTTTAATTGGCATCACAACCAAAATTAAAATGAGTGTTGGAATGTGAGAATGTTTGAAATAACCTAAACATCACAGGTAACTGTAGCAATGAAAACTTTTACATAGCATGTTCTAGGCATCACTGATGGACATGTAACAATTTGCATGGAAGAAATTGTATTGTATTCAAGAAGAGATAACAACCTACAGTTTGCAGGAGTTGAAGATATAAAATGAGGTCTAGAGTTCGATCCCCCGGTAAGGACTGGGTTTTTTTCTGTCGGAGGGGAAATGAAAAAACTCACCCTGTACATGACGTGACGACAGCAAGAGCATGCAGCCTTTATCACACATCTATTCAATCCCCTCCTTGCAACACCTGAACTGGTGAAATGCAGTATTTACATTTATTTTTTTTGACAGAAGATATAAAATGAGATGTTTAAGGAAAGCTATAAATGTCATGAGAAGAAACCGATTGAGAAATGAAGATATCAGGAAAGAAATAAAGACTATCTTGAGATTATATCAAAGACAGCAAATCAGGTGGTTTGATCACATTGTGAGAATGAACCAACGCAACCAGCCTTTTGTGCATACACCAGCAGAAGATCAGACATGAGGGAGATCTAGAACTAGATGGGTGGAGACAATCAAAGAAACCTTAAAGAGACAAGGGCTGACCATGGCCAATGCAACCGAAATGACCAAAGACACACAACTCCAACTTTCCCCCACGATGCTTAACAGCACAAGTGGAAATGGCAATAGATAGATAGAAGATACAGGGGCTAAAAACATCTTTTATAATATCACCCACTGAATACACCGAGCCCACTAAACATACAGATAGACAACATAGGAGTAAAACAAGTAACAGAGTTCAAATATCTCGGTAGTATTTTTACAGGAAATGGAAGCCTCGATAGAGAGATAGAGGTGAGATGTCAAAAGGCAAATGCAGTAACATACCAACTGTCACCATTACTTCTTCATCCCAAGATCGAGATGGAAGTTAAAAGACAAATGATTTACAGTATATTCTTACCAACACTGTGCTACCAGTGCCAAACCTGATCTCTCTCATCTTCACATTACAGAAAGATAGTGAAATGTGAGATGAAATGCTTGAGGAAAGCTGCAGGGGTCACCAGGCTAGATAGACTACGAAATTGAAGATAGGGAAAAAATAGGAATAATACCTTGCACAGAATACATAGAAAGGCAGCAGATAAGTGATTTGGCCACATTATGAGAATGCATCATAACAAGTTGCCCGTACAGGCATATAACCAAATCAGATCAGAGTACAAAGTCAGAGGAAGACCACAGAAAAAATTGATAGAAAATGTCAGGGACATCCTGAACAAACACGGTCATAGCACAGCCGAGGCCACTCATCTGACTTTAGAATGCAAGCTCGAGCTCCAATCACCACTACGCATAATGGCAAGAGTGGATAACAAACCACCTGGGGAAAGACAATAGACTGAATACAAGAACTAATGTTTTGTGTTTTGTTTATTTTCTCTTTGTGTTGTTTCACCTCTGAATTCTAGTTTTAACTCTTCCAGGTCATATCTATATGTAGCTCTGCCATGTGAAAGTGAATGTCAATAGAGCTGTTCTTACATGTTGGTTTTTTGTTGTAAATGTGTTCTTGATAAAGACCTTTTGGTCAAAACATCAATTTGTGTGTGTTATTATGTGTGTTTTCAGTGATTAGTATAACTTCATGATCCTGTTCCAAGTTTTGCCTGCTTACTGTACTGATACTTCAATATTGTACCTGAAAGGTAAAAAAAAAATCAAATTATTGTCAACTTTTGGAGATAATAAACTTTTTTTGATGCTACTGTATGCATATACATATGAAAGCAGTCACATTCTATGCTGAGATGGCACTTGATGATGAGTATAAATTATTTAGATGTATATGAGCTCTAGTGTATAAATACACATATCTGTAAAATTATATATTTGGAAGCTGTGAGCATGGCAAAAACACATTTAAAAAACAAATAACACATTTCATTACAGATAGTAACATCATGTCTTACTATAAAGCTTTCACAGTCTTCTTTATTAATTCTATTTTGCTTTAGTCACTTGATGAATCAACTTATGTTACCAAAAGAAAAAAATCAATATACTTGTTTCAATGAACCTAATGAAGTACATAAATAAATGTGCATGAGTTTTAACTATGATCAATAGTCCATTCCAAGTTAGTAGATGTTTCTATACAGTAAATTTGAGTGTGAAATACTACTACTATTAAACCTTCAAGTTTTCTATGTAATATAGGGCTTACCAATGTGAATATTGCTTACCAATGATATATATTCTGGGTTTTCATATTTAGTTTTCTCTAAGAGGCTTTGAGACAGTTTAACATTACTACCTTGTGCAAACTTGGTTGCTGTCTGAAAGCAGAAAAGGTTATACTGTTGCATAAAACGTTGACAAGATTTCTGAAATTTATAATTGTTAATAATAATAAAACCATTCCTTGAAGTTGTCATTCTAGGATTTTTTCTGTCTTTTCTTCTTCTATTCTTGACAGTTCCTTGCAAAATAATTTTAGCAAGTGTTTTGTGTCTCAATACATATCCAAACCAAACAAATTAATGCTGTTTCACCACTGCTAAAAGTGGTTCTTGTAAAGTTTGTTTATTTGCTGCTGGAGGAATATATTTGTCTTGTGTTATATCTGTTCCTTCCTCTTAAGAGACAGCTAATAAAATTATGACAGAATGTAATTTCTATCATGGTCACAAATATGAGACTAAAAGTCCACAGCAAAACATATTGACAAAACTTAAGTAAGGAGTAGAAAACAGGGATATCTAAGGAACACATGCATAAACTTACAGAAACATGACTTTCAGACTTATGATTCTTAATCTTTTTGGTCAATATATTATATAAATTTCTACACATAAAGTCCACTAAAAGATATTATGTTGCTGTGGTAGAAAGTTTGTCTATGTTACCATACATCTATGGAAAAAAAGGTAAAGGTAATAGGATTCTTGATTCTTGATTAGAAACTGGCCTCACAGTACGTGGTGCATTCCCATAAGTACTCCGCCCTCTGTTCCAGCAGCCATTTGACTCGGTGTTTCGAGTCCAATGCTGCCAAAACAAACGTCGACATCAGGGCGCACCTCTGGCCCTTGTGACAGGTTTCTTTGCTGTTCTGCTCACCCACGCCGTGCCCATAACTAGTTCAAGCACAATGTAGGCCTGTCTGAACAACATGGTAACTGTTATTGAAGGTTACGACTACGGGATTGTATAGTTGACATGCCATGAAGCTTCTATAAGAAGATAACCTCAATATAAAGGCATGTCATCTACTAAGGTTTTCTGTTGCATGGTTGGTTTGCCTAGTGAGCCATTGGTGAGACCCACAGATCATATTATGAACCAGCGTCATAGCATACAGTTTCTCAATAAGTGCTCAGTTGCCTAGTCAGTGGTTGACCAGAAACTGCCTGACTAGCATCACCTACTGCACTTTCTTAGTAGTGATGGTGCCATTTCTCGAACTTCCAGAGCATGAACATTGGTATCCTTTCTAGTGGCTGGGTGTATCATGGAAGTAATTTTTATTTCAAACAATGAATAATGAGTGGGATTGCTAGTCAGCAGGCATATGACTCAACATTACCCTACTTCAGCTCCTGAATCTTCTTTATGAGTCAATTTGTGCAACTATGAACCAATGTTAAATCCTCAATTGATGATATATATGACATTAATATAGAATGTAGTTATAGTTAGTCAAATCACACACAATCGGGGATCTGCTATTTACTAATGACTGTGCTCTAGATACCAATTCTGAGGCTGAACTACAAATTACTATAGACAGATTCTCCAAAGCCTATACCAACTTTGTGCTTAGCATTAGTATGAAGAAAAATAGAAGTCATGCTACAACCAGCCCCTAGCAAAATCTGTCACGAGTCCCACATAATGGTAAATGGCATAGACTGAAAGTTATGAATAGATTTAGTACACCAAGTGGAGTGCAGAGGGCACCGCACTGCTCTCAGTGGACCCAGAGTTAGCAGATAACTAAGATCCCAAAAGTACCTCCTCGTGGTGCACCCTGGAAACAGAAATACAGCTGTTCATGCTGATTCTGGCTAAGCTTTTTGGGGATAGTGTTCGTGAATGTGGTGGCAGCAGATGGAAAGAGAATTGACTGCAAAAGAGACAGTAAATGCCTCAGACACTACTGAGCCAACACATGTAGTTGCAATGCAGACACACAGTCAAGTCAGTCCAGTCCAAGCATTGGAGGGGCAGTCAATGAGAAAGATACAAAAAGGAAAAAGGTTGATGAATGGTCGAGAGACGAAAAGACAACATACTGAGTACAATGAAAGTGCAGTACCATGCCAGAGGGCAGCGCCAAGTGCAAATAGAATGGGAAAACATTTCAAGGACATTGGAACTACAATCTCTGTTGGCTTGAGACAATCCAAGAAGTAAACCAGGTAGTACACTATCACAAAATGTCACCATTGATGATCAAGTGTATATCAGGATCTCCAAGACAAGAAGAACTTTCAACATATTGTATGCAAATGTGTGACATAGAAATAGCATTAACCTAAAGAAAAAGCTGAATGTTTATAGAGTAGTCATACATCTAGTGCTGTTATATGCTAGTAAAACATGGACTGTGTATAGACGATGTGAGGAAGTTCAATCATTTTCACACAACTTGTCTCAGAAAAATTATGAACATCAGATGGCAAGACAAGCTTTCGGATACCACTGTCATTGACAGATCTAGTATCCCTAGCATTGACACAGTATACACATATATGAAGCTTCTGATGCATACACAGATTTGTTGGGTAAACCATGTGATACATATGCCAGATTAGTACCTGCAAAAGATACTTCTCTATAGTGAGTCACAGAAAGCAAAGAAGTGCTACTAGAACTTGTTAAAGATTTCACTGAAGGCCTCTGGACTAGACCAAGATACATTGGAAGAAATTGTACAAAATAGAGCTCTAACCAAAAAAGGTGCCACAGCTTGTGAAAAGTGAAGAAATGCAGTAGCTCAACAGTGGATAGTAGCTAGAAAGTCATGAGTAGACCAAAAACTATCCACAGTGGTTATCCCATGCCCGAACTGTCCAAGGACATTTGTGACAAGAATACGACTTATTATCCATCAGCAAACTCATCATCAAGGACATAACTCTGTGAATTTCAAATGTGGATGTAACATTTGGTGATCATCACAAGTTGGTGATCATCACAAGTGATGATAACCAACAAAAGTTATGATTAGGTTTATAATTAGAAACCATGGGTGCTCAGTCTCCCCAGTATATGTTGATGGTTCCTATGAACTACTGGTTACACATTCTTCTAATTTCTCCTTAAAGGCATCCAGTTATACCACTACCACAATAAATACCAAAATACCAAATTCTTAAAATCTCATCCTGGGTGCTTCATCATAGGTGTAATTTCTGCATATCACTCTTATATATTATTTATTCCCCTTCTGTTGATGCCTTAGATGCAAATCTGTCTACTCTTTCATTACCACACACACCAGCATGTCCTAGAAGTAGATCCATGTGACATCTTGGAATTTGGATTCAGCTATAGCAGAGCAATAGGATGGGGGTGGGTTCACCTAAATTTAAAAAAATTGCCCATTTTTATTGCAATACCATTTTTTTTCATTAGATTTTTGATGACTTTCATGCAGAAGATTGTTAAGAGGTAGGGGACCCACCTTTTGGCTAAGTTGTTAGTGCTAATATTTCATGTTTTGATTTCCTAAGGGAAGGTTATACCTCCTATCTATGGTATTGAACTATAGATGTCATCAACTCGTAATGGTACATGCAATTTGAAATCTTCTGAAATAAGGACTGGGAGTCTGACAATATAGCCATTTTAGTAAATAGAATCCCAGAGGCTGCAACATGAGGGCTGCAGTAATTGCTTTGACCTTCATCCTCATACTGGATGTAGTTATTTCAAATGTTCCTATGGACTCAGTGATGGCTCTGTGACCAGCACTGGCTATACAATCCTAACCAGATCTCTCCTTGACACACAGATTTATCAGTAAAAACACAGACGTAATTATTTCTGGCATTATTAGCAAAGAATTGATCTATTTCAAGGTTTGTCATTTCATTGCCCCAATCTCTTCAATGACATGATGAAAATATTAACATCTAAATAAATTACAAAGTTAAAAAATGAGAATTATAATATGCTATATCTATTCTATATTAATGTATGGCTCAGAAACATGGATAATAAATAAACAATTAGAAGACAGAATTGATGCCTTTGAGATGTGGGTATATAGAAGAATAGGGAGAACATCATGGATAGAGAAGAAAACAAATAAAGAGGTGCTAAAAACACTTAATATGAAGAAAGAACTACTAAGAGAAATAAAGATCAGGCACATAAAAAAATGTGAACACATTAAAAGACATGACACCTTATTGAAGACCTTACTTGAGGGTAAAGTCAAAGGGAGGCGAGCAAGAGGTAGGCAGAGATACAACTGGGAGGTAACATCACACGATGGACAGGTTACAGTCTAGCAGAGTGCACCACTAAGACAAGAGACAGTGGATATTGGAGATCCGTTGCAGCCAACCTTCGTTGCGGAGATGGCACTTGATAATGGTGATGATGATGATGTGACAGGAAGGTAGTGATAAAAGCCCAGCATATAGCATACTCAAGGTGTTATCGGCACATGGAATGTGTGTCATGTGACGTATTCCTTCCAGAATGTTGTCTTCCCAATGAACTCTCTGAACCTCTCTCTGTCTTGGGCGATGTGGCTTGCATTTTCTAGCGATGTATTCATGTTATCTTTAATGTCGTCAGTCCATCGTCTTCTTGGTCTGCCCCTTCTCCTCTTCCCAGGTACTCTACCCTCCATTATTTGTCTTTCTAAACAGTTATGTCTCTTTATATGACCAAACAGGCGTAGTTTTATTTTTGTCTTTTTTGATCCTCTTTGCCGCTGTTTTACTTAGAGTCCATGTTTCACAGCCGTATGTTGCAACCGGAAAAATAAAAGTTTGTAACATTAGTACTTTGGTTTCTATTTTGTTGTTTTTCCATATGTTTTTCAGCCGTGTTATTTTGCAATATGCCATTGCCAATCTCTTCCTTATTTCTGCCATGCAGTCTCCTGCACCGTTGATGTTTGCAAACATGGAATGTGCGCACGCTATATGCCTGCGGTATGGTCAGCGAACTTACACATGAATTAAACAAGTATACATGGGACATAATGTGCATGGCAGAGGTACGGTGGACGGGATTTGGTGAAACAACAACGGATGACGGTCACAAAATATGTTATAGCGGAGATGAAACAAAACACCAACATGGAGTGGGGTTTATTGTAAACAAAGAGAAAGTTAAATCTATCATTAGTTGCACCCCTATAAACAGCAGACTTACAACAATACGTGTAGCAGCTAAACCCAAAAACATCACGATAATTCAAGTTTATGCCCCAACTGCCGATTATGACGAAGAGGAAATAGACGCATTTTACGAAACACTAGAAGACACAATAAAGAAGATCCCCCCAAAAAATCTATTAATAGTACTAGGTGACTGGAACGCAAAAGTGGGACCTGACGCTTATGATCAATGGGCCGGTACAGTAGGGAAATTTGGAATAGGAGAAACAAATGAACGAGGACTAAGACTATTGGATTTTGCCAATAAATTTAAACTTACTCTTGCAAATACATTATTCCCACACAAGCTTTCCAGAAGAGCAACGTGGCATGCTCCAAAAGCAGACTTATATAATCGAATTGATGTCATTCTTACACCGAGAAAATTCAAGTCCTAGCATAAACAAAGCACAAACAAGAACTTTTCCAGGAGCATGATTTCATATTTTGGTTTATTATTCTTTTCTTCTAGTTACCTTCTATGTGTGAAAATATTAAGCTACAGATCAGAGACTGGTAAGTAGGTTATTAATAGTTTTCTAGGCTGGCTTTAGATATAGAATAGTATGTCATCACCATTATAGTCATCATCATCAGGTTTTGTGCTGATGCTTTATTGAATATGCACATACCACCAAAGACTTATGTGTTGGGCCATTGGCAATAAAATGGTGACACAACACTTCCATTCTGGACTACATCCAGCTGGAAATCTAGTAGAACCATTGTCCTGCTATAAATAGATCTAGTGGGAGTTTGTGAATAAATGCTAAAAAGAAGAAGAATATACTTATTCTTGAACTAAACTTTTTGTGGAACACTGTCAATGATTCATTTCAATGTGCTCTTATGCCTTTATTTATTTCTCTATAACTAGGAGATACTTATAATCCAACATCATATAATACAGATGAGGTACCACATGTTAGATATTTGTTACAGTGATAGGTTATAGTATTTAAAGTGAAAGTGAGGCAGTCAATTCTTTTTCTCATTGTTTTCCTGTTACATGTAAAGATACTGTTAACTAACACATAGCTGTCAACTTATTTTTCCATAAATCTGTATTTTTAACAATTTATTTCCATGTGTCAATAAAAAACTTGCGTATGTCAATAAAAACTTCAGTATTTAGCCCCCCACCCCAATTGTTTTCCCCTTTTCTTTTTCATCAATATGTTCAAAATGTCTGCATTAGTAGTACTTACTGAAGATGTAACACCAAATAATCTTTAAAAATAAACCACAAAAATATTTTTTTCAAATTTTGTGGGTTTTTTAATGTTTTTGGGCCCGAAATATGTATCAATACAGAAAATTGGTACTAGTTGAGACCTATGCTAACTGGGCTTTCTGTATTACCCGGTATGTATGAAACAGAAAGTTAACATAACAGTATGCTTGAATTGCAACAATTTAATTTGTAAATGTTTTTCTTTTTGTTATTATGCCAGAATTACTTGAATAGATTACCAATTAGTTATGAGATTACCAATTAATTATGAGCAATAGATCTCTTGTAACCTCTTTGCAGTTTTTTTTTGGGGTGGGGGGATATTTTTTTCAGACTTGCGTTTCATACTCTTAAGACTCCCAGTTCTTGTAGATGTGAATTGCTTGGAGAAGAAGTTTTCTTCTCAGGGGATAAAAACAAAATTGTGAAGATAAAGTACTGTGATACAGTGGGACTTCCACAAGATGAAAACTCTTGTGGTGGTTAACCTGCAGGACCACTTGTAGGCAAGTAAGGAGATTTATAAATGAAGTTGGCTGTTCTACCATTAGAAAGTCAGAGTGACCCAAAGCCATGTTGATACTGGATGTACTATACTAAAAGGCACAAAATATTACAGGCAAAGTGTAATCTGTGACACAGCTAATTCTGTACATGACTGCAGACTTTTAACAAGCAAAAATTTGAAAACGAACACAGCATAATAATGTGTAAAGATGGGCTATATTTTAGGTGTTGCTAGGTTCTTTTTACAACTATTTTCACTATGCTAAACATGATGAAAAGTAGACCTACAGAAGCATTGAATGTGTGATTTGAGTTGAGTAGATTAGACCAGTTCATTTTTGTCAATATGATAGTCATATTGTCAACTCTATAAATTAATCAAATTGTTTGAAAGCTCATATAGGGCCTACATTTCGTGATGTTATCTATGTAATAATCTCTAGTCGTCTTATCACTTTTGTAAATCTTAGTACATCACCTGTTTTTTACCTTCATAAGTGCAGGTGTTCAGAGTAAGTTAAAACATGTGAGTGTTAACATTCAAAATTATGTTTGAAACACTATGTCCTAAAGCTGGTTACATATCTTAAACCTGAACTGCATGAAGTGTTTTCTTCTTCCGCATCATTCTAAAATATTCATGCTGGTTGGTAGGATGTAGTATAAAGAGTGGAGTGTGTACTGTGTCATGGTTTATATGATATGTTAGGATATTGTATCTGCACATTTCACACTGACACATCCAACTTCAGTACAACTATTATATCTCTTTGACATTTGGGCAGGACAGTCAACCCCACTCCTAAAACCTTTTTAGTTGTCTATTATGACATGCATGACAGGTCATAGTGTTGCTATTCTTTGCTTACTTTCGGGTTCAGCAAAACTTGCACATAAAGTGTGAATTTTATCAACTAGAATGAATGAGTGAAAGATTATATGCATTGACATTATTGTAGGAATGTGTCTGAGTGCATGGTTGAATGCTTGTATAAATAAATGGTTTATGAGCATTCATTCATCCATAGCCCATCATGGTCGTAGGGGTGCTGAATTAGATGTATCAACACAGTCTTACACAAATTTATATCTCAAATGATGCAGATGAGTAGAAAAATCATGGCTGATGCATTCTTTGATGCTACTTGTCCATGATTTTTTGTGTCTTCCTCTGCCCCTTTTACCTTTCTCTGTTCCCCATAGGATTGTTTTTGATAATAAATTATGCTAGCTTACATGTCCAGACCATGTTTTATAGCTTTGCTATGAACATAAATGCTAGTTAATAGATAGTTATGTGAATATATATAAATCATATATGCATGGAAAAAAGGCAAGAAATAGCTATATTTATTGTAGGGTTCAAACTAAAGTGTTGGAATTGAAAAAGGAAATGAACATTGATAGTTAAAGTATCTACCTCATGTGTGCTGCCAAGACCCAAAAGGAAAGCAAAGAATAGTGACACTTGTAATTAGCCATGCATGACCTAAGAGGGGATCAAGGATGTTTTGGGGATGAGGTTGATGTCCATCCCATAAAGGTCAAAGTGACCCAGAAGTCTTCATTAAGTCAAGTGTATCAAGCTGAAAGACGCAGATATTGTATCTAAGGTATAAACCATGACATGATGCATTTCATTCTCTGAACTACATCCTACTACCCAGCAGGATTTTGAGAACAGATATAGAAAAGGAAGAAGACGAAATGAAATGCTGAAATGTAAATCAATGAACAAAAATGTATAAACAAAAAAATATGTGTTGCAACAGGAACAATGTCAAGAGTTGCACTGATATTAAATAAAGAGGGAAATCATGACTCATTTGTTCTAACAAATTCACACAAGACAGATATTACCAAAACTATGAGAAAGACTCATGAAATATCATAAATAACTTGTTTTTGAGGTATGGAGAAATTTCTTCTCAGATTTATATTAAATAGTTAAAAATGAGTTAACTAAAAAAACAAGTTTAAGTTTTTTTAGTTAACTGATAAGATAATAAAACTATATGAATAAAAATGTGTTATTTTATTAATAATAAGATTGTCAACAACAAACTATATTTATATGTATGATATTGTCACTTTGCTAACATCAAAACATTGTTGGCAGGTGTTGAAAGGCACACACTTCTTTTTGATTTGCTTGTTAAACTCTTGTTTGGCTTCTAAATTCCCAGTTCTCTCTATTCTTGGAATGACAGTATTATAGTTGAATCAAGGTTGCCTCTAAATACATTTCCACATGTGTAAATCAGATGGTAGCTACAGATACTAATCACTGCAGAGTTGCATTTGAGACCCTTTTCATTAGTTATTTTTATTAGTCTCATATTTCATTTGATGGGGAAGGGTCAAGATCTGTACACTGCCATGAATCTGGTGTGCAGAACCTTCTCATGAGCTACACAGTCATGCAGTCACGTATCTTAGAGGGAACATTGAGCTGAATCATCAGTCTGTGTCATTTCCCAACAAATGTTTGCTAATCAACTGTAGTAGAGCTACAGTAAGAGCAAAGAATAGCAACACTGTTACCTGCTACACATGTCGTTAGAAGGCATCTGATAATGTTTTAGGATAGAGTTGACTGTCCCATCCCATAGATCAGCGGTTCTCAACTTGTGGGCAATTAACCTTTGGGGTCACCTAAGACCATCGGAAAACAGATATTATGAAGTAGCAACGGAAACAATTTTATGGTTGGGTGGGGGTCACCACAACATGAGGAACAGTATTAAAGGGTTGCGGCATTAGGATGGCGAAGAACATATGCCATAGATGGTCGAATTGACCCAGAAGCCCTGCTGAAGTCAGATGTGTCAGACTGAAAGGCAGATATCACAGTTAAGCTGTAAATCATGGACAATTCATTCCATCCTCAGACATCCTGCTAATCTGCAAGAGTTTGAGAATGAATGTAAAAGAAGAAGAGGTGGCTGACTAAGGAGATTGTGGTATCAGGGTGGCTGTCTTATACCATAAAGCGTGAAAGTGACTCAGAAGCTGTGCTGACATGCTGAAGTTGAATATGTCAGGATAATAGGTGCAAATATCAATGCCAAGCTGTAAACTATGGCTCAACACATTATATTTTCCAAACTACTTCCTGTTAATTGCAAGAGTTTGAGAGAATGAATGTAGAAGAAAATATCTTCAAATTTCTACACTTGATGTAACTTCTATCCTTTTAATTTATGCAAACTAATTTAAATATATATTACACATTTGTTTGTAATCTAGGGATCGTGTCGGCTCAGATAATATCATCTGTACTAAGTACCTCCCAGTTTCTACAATCTCTTCTATGGAGAATCATGGTAATATAACTATAGGCATAATTACTGTAGATTAACTGTTTATTCGGACTGCTGTTTTATTGTTATTTTTTAATATGTGTTAGTAGAATCTGTCTTGATGAGAGATAATTTTTTTTTTAAATACATTTTTATGTGTGCAAAATACTGATATAGGACAATGGTAATCACCCACCTATTAAAAATTAATGAAAAGGAACAATCACATTCATACCTGCCATTCTGTTGGGATAAAAACCAGAAAAGAGACCATCAATGTCATAGAGTAACTTTAAATAAACAGAAAAAACCTTATAAATCAGATAAATATATTCCGCTGAAGACAGATGTGTCGGGCCATTGGCGCAAATAAAACGGCGACACAACGCATTTCCATTCTCTGGACTACATCGTGCTGGAAATCTAGTAGGACCATGGTAATGCTACAAGAGAGATCCAGCAGGAGTTTGAGAATGAACGCTGAAGAAGAAGATAAATATATTTACACATTTTAAAGAAAAGCTTATATTTATAATTTCTAATCATTTATAGTATAAACATTATAATTAACAAATATTCAATAGAGGAATCACAAATTAATGATTACAAATATAAATTCTTCCAATTAATTTTGTTTGAAAATGTTTTTAAGATCATAATAAAACCACATCTTTAATTTTGTCATTGGAAATTTTATACATTGACATGTTGAACCTGCCTTAGCATATTTCTATATGTCCAGGAAAGTCTATAATCTAAAAATTATGAAAAAGGGTACATCATTGATTTAAGGATTACACTTAAGGGTTACTACCAAATGTGGCTGAAAAAGTTACAGTATAAGACACTATAAGAATAAACCTTAAGCTTTAGTTGAAAGCTATACTCGAGACTGTCGTGTATAGAAGACCTCTGTAGAGAATTCATTAGGACTTCATTCGGTACATTTTTTATTATTGTCATTGGTCACTATTTATAAACTTGAGTCATATGTCAAAAATAGACAGGGTCGACCAGTTACATCCACAGAAATAATCAAAATTGGCCTTTGAGGTCATGTTTATATTTTCTGTACACAGGTCTTATAGCACAGTAGATGGTCATGGATTGTGCGTATTGTAACCTTTGTCCTTTTACTGGTACATCGCGACGTGGAAAGTTTGTGGCATATAAGTTCCTTTGTTTAGCCTAGGTAGTGTTTCGGACATCATCATCAAGTGCTGTCTCCGCAATGAAGGTTGGCAGCAACAGACATTGAACATTCCGTTGTCTTGGTGGTGCACTCTGCTAGCCTGTAACCTGTCGATCTCATCATGTTACTCTCCCACTTCTCTGCCTATCTCTTGCTCGTTTCGGACAACGAGGAGGATATTTGTGGTAGTTCTACTACCGGTAATTGTGACATCACATTTCGCCTAACTGATGTCGTTTTTCCAGTAGAATTCCAACTTGGAAGGATTTGAATACTGTGGAAAGATTTGAATGACTGTTTGTAAGCCTACTGGTACAGGGAATTATTTTCCTCTGTTACGTTTATACAGCTAATTTTTTTAAAATATTTTGTTATACGCAAGTTAAACCCACATTATTTTTGTCTGTTCCTATAGAAGCGTCTACCAAAACACTACTCCATAGACTAGGTGTAGATGATAAATGTGTGATTATAGAGTTTACTTAGTAAAGACTACACTAGGTCTAGATGATAAATGTGTGTTTATAGAGTTTACTTGGTAAATACTACACTAGGTGTAGATGATAAATGTGTGTTTATAGAGTTTACTTGGTAAAGACTACACTAGGTCTAGATGATAAATGTGAGTCACTGGTAGATCGGTCTAGGCTATTTCATTTGTTTTTTTTCATTTACTGTTACCATATTTTGATCAATAAATAACATCAGATACTGGTAAATTATAGCCCTAGGAATTTTCTCCTGGCTTGAATATATTGGAATTTTTTATTTTTTTTTGGGGGGGGGGAGGGGGTTTCTGGTAATTTTTTTTCATATGTTACTGGGATTTGATGTAATTTTAAAAAAAAATTTGGTTGTGCTCATTTATAGGTTGAGACCCCTAAATAATTTAAGATAAATGTCTGAAAACTCTCGGTTTATACATGGATTTCTACTGTAGTTTTTGGGAAATGCCATTGTGCTGTTATCAATGCTCTGGGTTCCTAGTTTGGGGTCCAAGTTCAAGTGGGAATTATGTTTATAATACAAACGTCTTCCAATATTCAATGGGAACCACAAATACTTTTGAAAAGTAAAATTATTTATTATGATGTTGACTACATCACACCTATTGTGTCATTGGTCCCAGAAACATATAGGTTATATTCTGCATGCAGTGTGGTTCTCCATTGAGAGGGATGGGAGTCCATATGAGAAAACTTGAGTAAAATGAAATAAATCCTTTAAGTTTTTCTAACCCTCATTCACACACACAATTATGTGCATGTTCCCTCGTAAATTATGTCTATCATGCTTAGATATTATTCATTACAAAATAGTGTGTCAATAATTACATTATTTTTATTATGACAGATGAACTAGTCACATTGAATGTTCTTCATTTTTCATAATTATGGCCTATGTTTATTTTCAGATGTCAGTTTCAATATTTTAAAACTACTATATATTTTTGGGTGCATTAATTTATGCTCATCATGAAACAGTTGAGTTTAGTTGGCTCTCTTTTTCTTTTTCTCTGATGCTGGAATGCTTAACTTAGTCAGGTAGGAAAAGTTTTCTGAAATAGGCTTTTGTTTGTGCCTCATACATAGAGTCTAGTTGTTTTTCATATTTCTGTGGTCCACCTTTCATGTCAGTGACCTGTCTACATAGATAAAATATGTGTTTGTTTTAGATAGTGATAGGCTAGTTCAGTGGTACTCAACACTTTTTTTCACCTATGGCCAAATTTTAGGCAAAAATTCATTCTTGGCCTCCAAGGACCTAAAAAACGTTTCTCAACAGTGTTTAGGGATCTTTATCATTAATTATATTATATATTATAATAATAATTTCAGATAGTAACTTTTCTGTAACCTCTTTATATAGGTACATGGCTCCTAAATTGACAATGTTTTCTTCATGGCCCTCTAATAAAAGACAGTGGAAACATTAGGGGCTATATGGGCTGTACTGACAACCCAAAACTAGATTATCATTTCTCCGTGTGAAATGTTTCTGAATGATATTGCAACACTCTTAGTAAGTAGGCTATGGTTAATACTGTTTATGCTATCATCAAATAGCGACAACAAAAATTTGACTCTCTATTCATAATTGTATGTTGTTTTATTTACATTACGACTTGACTATGTTTGTGTTAATCTCTATTTTCCAAGACATATTAAAAAGAAATGCTTTTTTGATCTCTAATTTTCTCTGATTTTATTCAAAGGCTTCCTTCCAACTTTTGGACCCTGCTTTATCAACATGTATGGATCACCAAATGATAATTCTGAAATACTAAATAAATTCCAAGATATGAACACAGGAAAGGTTGGTAGATTGAGATTTATTTTTTTCCTTGCTAGAATGTTAATAAGTTATCTGTACTGTTAATAAAGAAACTCAGAAAATGACATCTTATATCATAAATCTAAAACTAATTGAAAAGATTATTAGTAAAAATCAGATGAATCAATGCTTGACCCTGAGGTTTCCTTTTCCATTGCCACAATCTGTGCATTCTCTGCAAAAAGTAGTGATAATTTTTGAATGTTTACCATGATCAATCACATCATAGATAATTGATAATTCATTATTATTAATTTTGGTACGTTTTTTGGAATATTGAACATATGATACAGACATGATTAAGCATTTCATCACTTAAAATAGGAGTGGAAAAAATAAGGACCACTGGCCAAACCATTTTTACTGGCCTGCAAGGCTGATTTAAAATTATAATATGCACTGGCTTTGGAGCTCACACAATTTACATCACAAGCTTTCACAGACAAGAAATAAATCACAATCAAAACAATCATAAAGTAGAAATGATTACTTGAAATATGTTATGTGAGGAGCAGCACTTGATCAGTCAACAAAATAAAAGACTTGAGGAGTGTCTTTTGACACACTTAATGATTGACATGAAAGGCAACAAAAGCACTGACTTTGATCTAGGTGTTGTATTTTTTTATTACAGTACTTTAAAAAATAACATTATGGATATTCCAGCCACCAGGTAGCATTCTATTCTGGCCTGAATAACTTGACTTTTACTAGTCTATCCAACATGTTTGTCCTCCACTGGCTTAAAACTATAGTTACTACACTCTATAAATAGATGGTGCTTGTTTTTCTGTTCTATCAAGTGGTTATATCTGTAGTATTACAGACATTCTTATAATATGCAGTTAATGCATATGCATTAAGACCAGGATCTCATTCAGAATGAAAATATGCATATAGTCCTTTGCTGCAAGAAGGATAGGCCTACTCCCAATGTGAAGGTGAA
Source organism: Meghimatium bilineatum (assembly GCA_034231615.1). Lineage (NCBI taxonomy): Eukaryota > Metazoa > Mollusca > Gastropoda > Stylommatophora > Philomycidae > Meghimatium > Meghimatium bilineatum. The sequence goes on along the minus strand of CM067299.1, from coordinate 37,567,729 downwards.
ATACATGAATAAACATCTTTTGCTAACATCCATGTTTCCAAAACTCAGGCATGTATGTAGGTTACAACATAACAGAAATAACTGCTACACAAAAATACTAAATGATATTAGGATCTGAAAATCTATAGTATGTTATGGATGTCGCAGGCAAAACAAACAATATTTCAGGTATTAACAGTTGTCACTCTACCAAGAAAAGAAGAATAGATTCTGATTTGGTGGGACCATTTCACAACATTATTTACCAGTATCAAGAGAAGACTATCTATCTATCTTTTCACTAAAGCCTTTGTTAACTTTCAGCGTCAGGGGTAGAAGAAATTTCTGGAGACGGCCCTCTTGTGCCAAGAGAAGACTGAAAGAGTTACATGTTCAGATAATGATAGAAATGGGAGTGATCAAGGGAGAGGGAAGAATGAACATACTTTCTGGAAAAATCAGAAGAACTCATAATCAACTACTGACTAGGACACTTAGAAAATATACCCTTAGATGCATGATGAGTTAGCAAGTTGATATCTTCTTGGAATGTTCCAAGGGGCATGATGCTGGTTCCTAATCAAGAATATTATGACTGTTAGAAGAAAATGTGGAGAATGAAAGTATGGGAAAGCAAAACTCAAAAATAATCAACCAATCAGTCTAAAAAACCCTAAGACTAGAGATGATGATATTTTGATTCTTTCATAGCAGTCTCCCAGTCAACATGGACTTGATCCAATTAAGGGATGATGGGTTTCCTGAAGGTGTGTTTTTACCCCATAAAACTTGAAACCTATATTTTTAAAGAGTTAGTGATCTTTTAGGGTTCTATCAGCACAAAAACCAGCTAAACATCGCTATCTTCAACCATATGGACAAGCGCGGGAAAAATCACACTCTGACCATGCCTTGATGTTATCAAGTTTGTCATGTGACGTATTATCTCCAGAACGCTGTCTTCCAAATGAACTCCCTGAACCCTTCTCTGTCTTGGGCGCGCGCTGCGGCTTGCTTTTTCCAATAATGTATTCATGTTATCTTTAATGTCATCAGTCCTTCGTCGTCTTGGTTTGTCTTTCCCCTTCCGCACAGGTGCTCTGCCCTCCATTATTTGTCTTTCTAAACAGTTATGTCACTTATATGAGCCAGGTGTAGTTTTCTCTTTGCTATTATGTTTAGTAACCAACACTCTGGAATCTTCAATGTGTTTATATCTGAGTTTCTCTGTGTTTCCTTCCATGATATTCTAAGTATCCTTCTGTAGCATTTTATCTCAAAGGCGTTGATCTTCTTTGCCACTGTTTTACTTAGGGTCCATGTTTCACAGCCATATGTTGCAACTGGAAAAATAAAAGTTTGTAGCATTAGCAGTTTCATTTCTATTTTGTTTTCCATATGTTTTTCTACTGTGTTATCAAGCTAAGTATGTCATATTTGACCTCTTCTTCGCACAACCTCAAATGTTTCCTGCGAGATAATCTTTACAAGTGAATGGTGTCGTGTTACATGTCCAAACCACTACCAATGTACTTGTCAACCTGCAGACTGTTTTAAACCCACTCATAACATATATCTGTGGCACTTGTGTTCAAATGCCTGAATCCTTCTTTGTGTACTTATAGTATGTCTTAGCTCTCACATCCATACAAAATAATAAATAGTACTAGTTAGTTGTATATATCTTGATTAAGCTAATTTTTATACTTTTCCATATCACATTCAACCTTGGCATCCACTATCATTATGAGTCTTTTTTAATTTTTACTCAAAAATTGCAATCATTGCATATCTGGGATTTGAGGTATGTAAGCATGGAAGCTTGTTAATAATTTATGACATTGAAGTTGGATGTCAGTTGGATTTACCCAATCCACATATTACTGTTTAGCATTTTATTTATTTTTTCTGTCATGTTTACATATATACAAAATTATTTATTTATAGGTTGAAGGTATTGCATATAGAGGACGTGCACTATTGCAGCTTAAAACGACAATGTCTGAGATGCCAGAAAAACCAATTGAGGATTTGTTAGAAGAAGACAGAGTTCTTGTCGATGTAAGGAAATTAGGTACAATCCCAGTAAATGGATCAATCGTCATACTTTTTATAAAATCTGCACCAATCCGAAATTTTGTAATTCTGAGACATCAAAGACTACAGACTTAATCCTTGATAAAAATAGCTACTGTTTGTTGATTATACCTATGACTGATAATGATGCGGTATGCATGTTGCATATGATGGCTTAACAACAGAAATGATACACGAAGGCGGCAAGGCCGGAATCAAGATTTACCACAAACTCTGCTGCAAAATATGGGAAAGCGGTACATGGCCGATTGAATGGAAAAAATCATTATATATACCCCTCCCAAAAAAAGGCGACCTTCAGATTTGCTCTAACTACCGAACTATAGCCCTTATAAGTCAAGCAAGTAAAATAATGTTAAACATCATAATGCAAAGAATCAAACAGATATTAGAGATGGAGATAAACGAAACACAGGCTGGTTTCAGATCGGGCAGAGGAACAAGAGATCACATTCTTAACATGAGATTGATCATAGAAAAGTGTAGGGAATTTTCAACTGACCTGCACATGTGTTTCATAGATTACTCAAAAGCGTTCGACTTCGTCCAACACCAGCAACTATGGGAGATAATGAACAGCATGGGTTTCCCAAGACATCTGATTCATCTAATAGAGGAACTTTACCAAGATCAAAAGGCTGCAGTGAAATTAGAGGACGATCTCTCAGAGTGGTTTGAGGTACAGAGTGGAGTAAGGCAAGGGTGCACACTCTCCCCATACCTGTTCAACATCTACGCTGAAAGTATAATGAGGAATGTGAGAGAAGACATACACAACACTGACTACCATGCATTAAACATAGGTGGATTCCTAATCCCGGAACTACGCTACGCAGACGACACAGTGCTTCTTTCAAACGATATAAAGGGATTGGAACAACTAATCAAGAACACAAAGAAATATAGCGAAGCACAAAATTTGTATTTAAACACGCAGAAAACAAAAATCATGTCAACAGATATAACAACACAACAACCAAAAATCAGAATAGACAATACCGAGATAGAATGTGTGGATAAATTTGAATACTTAGGAGCAAACATCAACGGTGCAGGAGACTGCATGGCAGAAATAAGGAAGAGATTGGCAATGGCATATTGCAAAATAACACTGCTGAAAAACATATGGAAAAACAACAAAATAGAAACGAAAGTGCTAATGTCACAACCTTTTATTTTTCCGGTTGCAACATACGGCTGTGAAACATGGACTCTAAGTAAAACAGCGGCAAAGAGGATCAACGCCTTCGAGCTGAAATGCTACAGGAAGATACTTAGAATATCATGGAAGGATAAAATCAGAAACTCAGATATTATAAACACACTGAATATTCCAGAGTGTTGGTTACTAAACACAATAACAAAAAGAAAACTACGCCTGTTTGGTCATATAAAGAGACATAACTGTTTAGAAAGACAAATAATGGAGGGAAGAGTACCTGGGAATAGGAGAAGGGGCAGACCAAGAAGACGATGGACTGGCGACATTAAAGATAACATGAATACATCACTAGAAAATGCAAGCCACATCGCCCAAGACAGAGAGAGGTTCAGAGAGTTCATTGGGAAGACAACGTTCTGGAAGGAATACGTCACATGACACAATGCATGTTGCAGTTGCATGGAGTGCTCCTGGATGCAAAAATATGCCAGCGGGGCAATCCTATGACCATATCCTGCTACAGTGGGAGCAGGGGCTGAGGTTCGCCTCAGCAGTGGATATTTGAAAGTCTGTGTTGTGAGATAAAAATAAAAATCAACTTACTGATGGGTAATTCTAGCAAAGAGAAATAATAATTAAAAAACGAAGAACTCCGATTTATCTACCCCTTTCCATTATTTCGTTTCACATCCCGTAAAAAGGATAGACTCATTGACTGGGATTGTACAAAAAATATTATGCTTGAAACTTTAGAATTGAGAACAGCTTGTAACTGTTAGTGAAGATATCTTAGCTTCATATGAATATTAAATATTGTCATAATATATAAAACTAAAGAACGAAACTAGATTTGAGTAAATTAATGAACCTTATTTTTCATTCATTCTCAAACTCTTACTGGATTCCACTTATAGTGAATTCCACGCAGTGAAGAATCCCTGTATGCGTAAAGTGACTTTCATTTTTGTGCCAGGACATGTGGGAGTCCAGGGTAATGAGAGAGCAGATAGGTTAGCTGCACACTCTGTTACTACGGCTGTTGGTAGAGCGATGGATCGAGCAGACATTTTGAACACCCTACGGGAAAATACATGAACAAATGACTGTATAAGTGACGATGACTCTTGTTCCATAACTAGAATAAAGGAATTTGGTTTGAAATTTGGTATCGCTAGAAAGGAGCGATTTCGTGGGCAAGAAAGAATGATGGTCAATCAACTGCATACTGGGACTGTCAGTCAACGTGTAATGGCAGCTACACTCAAGGAAAGATCAGAGCACCTATGGACTTGTCTGGAGTGCAGTGACAATGATCCAACGACTAACTAACTCATAGTAAGACAATGGTCTTTCTAGATCGCCAGCAGGACATAGTCCAGAGAACAGAAAATGTGTTGTGGCGCAGTTTTATTTTTGTCAAAGGTAATGCAAACTAATTTGTTTAGTGTTCTTTCTATTTCCACTAAAATGTGGATGTCTAGCCACATGGATAGTAGGCCAGCCATATGAGAGGACTGGTTCCTGCACTGTACACTGGGCACCCAATTAAACGCTTACCATATCCAAGCGTGCTTGGCATTTCAGACCTCAAGGAATTGCTATCAACATAGCTACAGACACACTAAATTCATTAAATCTGGGAAATTGTGGTAGCTTAGTGGTTAGTGCCTGGGCTTGCTATCCAAGTGATTTAAGGTTCACTTTTAAGTTAAATTTGAAATACTTTCATGGTGATTCAACCTGAAGAAATAGGTAATTACCTAAAAGCCAGAGACAATGCAATGATCAGGTATGAGCCATAGTACGAGTAATACAAATACCAAAGTAATTATAGTGAATATGTCAAAATGTGTTTCAAACACCTACCACTTGTACTTATGTTTTTGGAACAGTTGTTGATGTCTCAATCTTGTGCTTTTAATGTGGATGTAGTTGTGGTCTATTATTAAGATTTATCTACTCTATTTATTGTTTCAACATCCGTTAACTCAATCTTGCATCTATGGGGCCCCATTCTGTTGTGTCTCTCTCTAGTGTCTGTAATTAGATATTATTCCTATTTCTCATCTTAGTCTACATTTCTTCATATTGTGAAATTTGTTGTGGTGAGCACAACTTTATCCACCACAAGGCCATTATATGGACTGTTGTTTATGTTTTTAAAAGATTATTTCACATTAAAATTTTTTTTAAATAATTAATATTATTCTGTGTTTATTATATGTTCATACGAAGATCATAGATTGAATCATCAATAGTTTTCTTCCTGATTAATTTTATTATAATTGTTCTTACCATCTTTATCATAATCTGGTAGATGTTTGTAACAAATATTTACTTATTCACTATAATTACTGTAGAAATTGGCACCAAATCTTCTGGGAAAGTGAAGGTGGTGAGTGTGATGCTGACCATATAATTTCTAGGTCTGCTGTTTATTCAAGAAAAATAGGTAACTGATATATTTTCCTATATTGAGATCACGTGTGGAAAAAGAATGCTTTACTTTGTTCATTCTTCTTTTCAATCTTCTACATTTATTCTCAAAGATCTACTGATTAATATGAACTCAAAGTCAAGGACATAACTCAAACTGAATGTTCATAAAGTGAACGTAACAAATGGTGCTCATTGCTTGTGATGTTTGAGTTAGAACAGAACCAAATTTAACTCATGTCCACAGTTGTAAGCAGTGTACTTGACCAAAAGTGGTACTCTTTAATTATTACTATATTTTATTTTTTGTTTCCCTTTCAGACTCCAGCAGCACAATTGTGACTGGCTAAAACTATCTAGTGTTTGTTATAACATAATCATGATTGTACAAACATTGTAATAACTTATTAAATTAATCTTGCTGTAAATTTACTTGCTTGTTCACTCCTACAGAAATTCATGCGGAAGCGAAAATACAGAGTTTACGCAGCCTTCTACAATGCAAGTTTAATATGTTCAAGTTATGTAGATTCACCAATTCAGTTTGAAGTCAGTATGGGTGAGTCATTTAATTATAGATGATCTTTAGGGAAGGATATAGATTATTAATAAATAGAGAGATTGTCTAGATAATGCTTTAACAAAAATTTATGTTTACTTTCAGAGATTTATGAAGTTTTGTGTCTGTTATAGATCAATTATAGACTTCATGTAACATGCAAGAACTTTAACATGAAGATAAACACAGAAAAGAAACGAGCTAATACAATTGCGAAAATAGAAAGAAACACTAATAATTTCATCTATGACTAAAAACTTATAGGAAAAAGAATTCACATATCTTGGAAGCATCATATCATCAAATGGGAAAAACACCAAAGAAATCCAACATAGATGCAACAAAGCATACCAGATCTTAGGGCAGATGTCACCTATATTTGAAAATAATATGTGAACATGAACTCCAAAACTAAACTTTACAAAATGGTCATTATACTATCACTATCCTATCAATGTCAATGTGGATACAAAAACAAAAGCCAAAAGAAAACTTGTTACAACAGAAATGACTTATCTACGTAGAATTCTCTGAGTAACAATAAGAGACAGAATCAGAAGTGAAAATATCAAAAGAATAACAAACACAATGCCGATCCTGTATTACATAAGAAGACAACAGATTAAGTGGTTTTCACATGCTTCTAGACTAACATCAGATAGTGCACTCATAGAGCAATGCTATACAGGCACAATAGATGCACAGCAAGAGGCAGACCATGCAAAAGATGGATTACAGAAATAAAAGAGTCCACAAAAACAAACCTATGTAAAGCACACAAAAATGGCCATAAAGAAAATTTTTCTACCCCTGATACTACAAGGGACAAAGAGTTAAAGCGAAAAGAAGAAAAAAATCAACACAAAGAACAACAAAAAATTGTATAACTTTAGATATAAGGCATTCAATGTTAACTACAGTCTGAAAAACTAACAGACTTTAAAAAACTACTTAGCGAATTGTCTTACCAGTATAGAGTAACCATGCAGTGGATACCCTCTCACTGTGGAATACCAGGAAATGAAAAAGCAGACCAACTGGCTAAGGAAGGTGCTGCCGAAGACCAACCAGATATACCACTCACCTACCATCAGAAAAAACAGATGATCAAGTCAATAAGAAAGCCACAAACACCAACACAAGATGACTATCATATTATGAACAGACCAGAACAAGTTATAATTCTACGTCTCAGAACAGGACACAACCGACTCCGCAGTCACATGTATACAAAGTTCAAGATTGGCAACACAGCCATGTGTTCATGTGGACAGGCAGCACAGAGTGCCAAACGTATACTTCAAGAGTGTTCTGAGCATGAAACGCTGAGGCAGACATATTGGCCAGAGGAAACAACACTGGAATCCAAACTCTATGGGGCACTGTATGAACTACAAAAGACAGTGAGTTTTATTAAGGAGACAGAATTACAGATATAGACATGTTTCAAGTGAACGAAAAAAGAAGAATGTTAACTACAATGGCCATTAATTACTTTGCTCACATTTTATTTGTTACATAAATCGACAACTAAATGTAGCATTTGTTTTTATGTGAGTTGATTGATTTGTGTTCCTTCACATATTTTATATTTAATGTGTGATGATTGATTGGGGGAGAAACTTAGGGCAGAAACTGAGGATAAATGGTAAAAATTAAATCATGGTATGATAAAGAGTATGACAGAGTCCTATGTGAATTATTAATTGGATGTCTCCAAGAAATAGGCATAGATTGAAAAGATATAAGATTGATTGGAATTATATATTGATAACAAGCTGCATTAATAAGATGTGAGCGTAGCTATTCATCATACATTGAAATAAGAAGAGGAGTACGAAAAGGATATATTTTATCATCCAACCTATTTAAAATCTCCACAGAAAATGTTTTTTTAAAAAAGATAGAAGGAATGGCAGAGCTCAAGATAATTGGGAAAATAATAATAGTCATCCATTGCAGGCGAGGATGACAGCAGTTTCAGAAAAGTTTCTGTGTATGCCAAGTCATCCAATGAAGGAAAGATTCCAAAATCTAGCAATGGGACGACTGAAAAGGAGCAGCTTTATACATCAAGCTAAACGACTCCGTAGACAACTTACAGACCTACCTGAAGTTGGCAGCCCCTTAAGGTCTGTACCAGAGCAAACCCCGTGGAGTGAAAGCCATGGAATGCCAATATACATTCAGACCCATGTGAAAGGAATACTAAGCGAGGACGAACAGAACAGTGTGCAGCGAATGACAATCACCCTCAGTTTTCTGGATGAGGAATATCCACAAGATATATGGGTCAGAGTGTACACAGATGGGTCAGCACAGAATGCTGTGAGGAATGGAGGTGCAGGTGTATATATAGAATATCCACACAAGCCTAGAGATACAATCAGAACACCGACAGGAAAATTCTGCAATAATTATGATGCAGAAATCCAGGCAATTAGTGTGGCAGCTAAAAAAACTGCTGAACTCCAACTCTGACCTACAGCCTGTGGTATTCCTGACAGATGCAAGGTCAGTGCTTCAAGCTCTCCAGTCTGGAAAACTAACAGACTTAAAAAAACTACTTAGCGAATTGTCTTACCAGTATAGGGTAACCATGCAGTGGATACCCTCTCACTGTGGAATACCAGGAAATGAAAAAGCAGACCAACTGGCTAAGGAAGGTGCTGCCGAAGACCAACCAGATATACCAATTACCTACCATCAGAAAAAACAGATGATAAAGTCAATAAGAAAGCCACAAACACCAACACAAGATGACTATCACAATATGAACAGATCAGAACAAGTTATAATTCTACGTCTCAGAACAGGACACAACCGACTCCACAGTCACATGTATACAAAGTTCAAAATTGGCAACACGGCCATGTGTACATGTGGACAGGCAGCACAGAGTGCCAAACATATACTTCAAGAGTGTTCTGAGCATGAAACGCTGAGGCAGACATATTGGCCAGAGGAAACAACACTGGAATCCAAACTCTATGGGACACTGTATGAACTACAAAAGACAGTGAGTTTTATTAAGGAGACAGAATTACAGATATAGACATGTTTCAAGTGAACGAAAGAAGAAGAAGAAGAAGAATGTTAACTACAATGGCCATTAATTACTTTGCTCACATTTTATTTGTTACATAAATCGACAACTAAATGTAGCATTTGTTTTTATGTGAGTTGATTGATTTGTGTTCCTTCACATATTTTATATTTAATGTGTGATGATTGATTGGGGGAGAAACTTAGGGCAGAAACTGAGGATAAATGGTAAAAATTAAATCATGGTATGATAAAGAGTATGACAGAGTCCTATGTGAATTATTAATTGGATGTCTCCAAGAAATAGGCATAGATTGAAAAGATATAAGATTGATTGGAATTATATATTGATAACAAGCTGCATTAATAAGATGTGAGCGTAGCTATTCATCATACATTGAAATAAAAAGAGGAGTACGAAAAGGATATATTTTATCATCCAACCTATTTAACATCTGCACAGAAAATAATAGAGCTCAAGATAATTGGGAAAATAATAATAGCCATCAATTGCAGGTGAGGATGACAACAGTTTCAGACTTGTGTAGTTGCATCTCTGGTGTGTGTGAATATGACTGAAAAGTCAAATCCTGGCATAGAATCCCCTGCCACATTTGGAACATGTATGATTAGAATTGGATATTTGTATATTTATTGTTCTGTCTCTTTATGCAGCACATTTTCTCTGTGCCTCTGAGATTTGATTCTTCTTGGTGATGCAAGCACCCAGGCTTGTGTTGCTGCGCCACACAAAGCGGTTCTGAGTGACTGACTCCCAGAATGTGGCATCATAGTTGAAGCTCATTATGGACACTGAGAGAGTCCTTTGAAGGAGTGTTTATTCTGTCCACTGGTCAGTAATTCTCTTAAAGAGTTCACCATATAACAGCTGTTTTTGGATTAATTTGTTTGGCATGTGCAATATGTCTGACCCATCTCAGTTTGGTCCTCTTCAGCATTACGTGAATGTTTGGAATTTCTTTAGTGAGGTCTTCAATATGAGGTACTTTGTCTTGCCACGTTATCCTCAGAAGTTTGCAAATACAGATGTGTTGAAGTGATTTAACACACTAACATGTCTGCTGTACACTGTCCAGGTCTAACAAGCATAAGAATAGCAAGGTATTAGCACGTTGGTATGATAAATTTTAATATTGTGGTGTGGCAAGACTAATGCCTTTCCATTTCCACACATTGTCGCTAAGTCTGCCAAATGAAACAGTTGCTTTAAAGATTTTGTTGTTGACTTCAACAACCATCGGCCCTAGAGAGAGTAATACAGAGATAAGTGAATCTATCGATTGGTAAGAGACAATTGTTATTGACATTGATGACTGGATCACTGGGAGAGGTACTATTCACTCAGGTTGGATTAACACAGTGTGCTGTGACTAGTATATAGGCTACTTAAAGTATAGACCTGTGAATCTTAAGTCTCTATAAGCTCCAAGTTTTAATATTTAAACAACAATGTGAATGACACTGAAAAAGAGTATTACCATCTTGTAGGAAATTATGGAAACTTTATTAATGATGATGCTCATCTGTGCCTTTCAACAACCCAACCAATGTATGCTGCATTTGATGGATGTTACTATTACTTTTTGCCATGGACCAACTCAAAACCTTGTGTAGTTGTTGATTGTTCATGGGAGGATATATCATTCAGGCTTGAATCATTGAACATACTGCTGAATATTGAAGAGAATTTAGTGAGTATTTTATGTTGATTAAAAAAAAGTACTTTCTCTGTTAATTTGTTCATAGCGTTCTAATGAGACTGTATAAACTCATGAGCTCTAGTAAGCAGATAAAACTGCTACTTAGATACTTATTGTGCTAGTAAGCCTGTTATTATTTGGGTGAAATTCTTTCCAGAAAGTACGAGTAGTATTCTTTATGGATACTCTGTAGAAATTTTCATTCAGGACGAATTGACATGCTGCAGCCATGGTGATGTCTTTTATCCACTGTCTTGGATGGCCCTTTTCTATGTTACCAGCAATTATGCTTTCATTGCTTATTTTTCCATGTCTATTTATATGGTAAAATACTATCAGTTTTCTTGTTATATTGTTTAGGAGTCAATCTTCTTCAACATTTTATGTTCTTCATGATTAATATTTGTTGCTGCCCATAGTATTCTCAATATCCTTCTGTAACATCTCATTTCAAAGGAATAAATTATCTTTGCCACTTCTTCATTAAGTGCCCATGTTTTACAGTTATAAATTGCTACTGGGAATATGCTTTGTCTTATCAGATGTGATTTTCACCTATGTGTTGCTGGGGTTTGATGTGAGGAGCAAAGAATAGCAACACTGTTTATCTTCCATGCATGTTGTAAGAGGTGACCTAGGAGGTTATGGGTGGAGTTGGCTGTCCCATCCCATATATAGTTAAGTGACCCAGAAGCCATACTGAAGTGTCAGGCAGAGAGATGCAGATATCAAAGCAAAGCCGTAAACCATGGCACAACACATTTAATATACATTCTGCTTATCTGCAGGAGTTTGAGAATGAATGCAAAAGAAGAAGATCATGTAATTTAGCTTTACATGTAATTTAGTTTTACTTCTGGTGCCTTGCAAAAGATGTTTTTGATATTTGCTATTAAATATTCAAAATTTGGGATATCTTTAAGTTCTTTGTTATCAATTTTACCTTTAAAAAAAAAAAAGTCGGGTTTTTACTTTATCTTTTATTATGCATAAGGCAATAAAATCTCATTTTTTATATTCTTCTTCTTCTTCTTCTGCGTTCATTCTCAAACTCCTGCAGATTAGCAGGATGTAGTCCAGAGTATGGAATACGTTGTGTCATGGTTTACAGCATTGCTGCGATATCTTCGCCTTTCAGCCTGACACATCCAACTTCAGCATGGCTTTGGGTCTTTGACCCTTTATGGGATGGGGCAGCCAACTCCATCCCATAGCCTCCTTAGTCGCCTATTACGACATGCGTGGAAGGTAAACAGTGTTGCTATTCTTTGCTCACCTTTCGGGCCCCGGCAACACACAGGCGATTTTTTTTATATTGACTTCTAAATATTTTATGGCAGGACTGGAAAACAATTATGAAGGTAAATAGTTAAGAAATTTATATTTATTAATGACATAAGATTACTGCTCATAGATAATGAAGAGATTACTTAGGAAGCATTGTATCGAGTGAAGGGAAAAAAGGTAAAGAGATATTTTATGATATATTTTATTGATGCAACAAAACATACCAGATCTTAGCACAGATTACATGTATTTTTAATAACAAAAATGTAAACATGGACATTAAAGTTGCATTATACAAGACTATTATTATCATCCCATCACTGCACTATCAGTGCCAAACCTGGACAATGACAGTACAAGACAAAAGAAAAATAGTGACAGTAGAAATGATGTGTCTACGAAGAACACTCTCTATGAAGAGTGTCATTAAGAGATAGAATTAGAAACGATAACATCAGATAAATAACTAAAACAATTTCAGTATTGAAACTCATCAAGAGACAACAGATCAAGTGGTTTTCACACACTTCCAGACTACCAACAGACAGCATGCCGCAGTTGGCCATGACACATAGACATCACGGCTATAAAGCCAGAGGCAGACCATGTAAAAGATGGGCCACAGAAATCAAAGCGGCAGCAAGAACAAGTTTAAAAACAGCACACAGGAAGGTCATATTCAGAGAACGTTTCTACCCCTGACACAGCAAGGCAAACAAGGGCCACAACATATAGATAGATAGATAGAAAGATATAGGCCTAAGAAATAAAATAGAGATGAAGAAAGTGCAACCTTATCACAGGTAAATCTTGGAAACCGGATAATGATGTTTTCCTAATAACTAATATCCACTGGAAAAGACATACAGATCTCAGTTAGCTCTGTTATGTGATATGGATAGTGTCATTTTCGATTCATCATGTGTTATATTGTGTTCTCAAATAGTCGAAACATTGATTTGTATGTGTGTTTTCCTGTGGGTTTCTGATAATTAATGAAATATCATTACAGTGTTTATAAGTTTTACTGTTTTGAATAACTGAATACAGCTTTACCGCTTATCAGCTCCTTTTGAACCTACATATTGGATTTCACCATTTTTGGTTGACATTCTAAAAGATATGTAGTCAAGTTCACACTCAACTTAGTCACCTCTTATGACATGCATTGCAGATCACAGTGTTACTATTCATTTATTTTACTCCCCTTTCAGACTCAGCAACATATGCAAGGTCAATGATCCAATGTCTTTAAGAAATTGCTCAATGAATTACTTTTTCCAGCTTACTCATTCTTGTCTAGAATAGTGCAGTACTTGTATCTCACAGTCCTTAAAAATCCTTGATTATATTTTTATTTAGAGTTTCTATTTTGTTCACATTTAAATAATAGATATTACATTTTCAGAAAAATGGCCTTGAACAGCTGTATACAGGTATGAAAGCCAAACAACCGATTCCACAACTTGCACAAATATTTATTTCAATACTTAACAAGCTCATCAAGGATTGTGAGTAAGTATTCATGTTTGTGTTATATGAAAAAGTAAAGACATTAGTATTACTAAATACCAATGCACATGGGTGAAATCTAGTGAGTAGATAAGTATTATTTAATGTATTTACTTATTTAAGTGCTCACTCTCAAATTCCTGCGGGGCATCTCTTGTAGCAATACAATAGGCACACTAGATTTCCAACAGAACGTAGTCCAGAAAAGAAAAATGTATTGTGTCACTATTTTATTTGTATAATGACAAACATATCTAACTCAGAGGTATCGATCAAATGTTTTTATCAATATTTTCAGGTTTTCATTATCTTGGGGAAATCACAAATATATTGGGAAAAATATACTTGCATACAAATTGATTGCATGTCCTTTCAGGGCAACAGGATCAGCCCCATTATTTTTTGCTGTAATAATAATCTAAATAATGTTTATTAGTTTGGTATTACTTTCAGCCATATCAGACTGTCAAACTGCCTACAGCAGAATTCAAATCCATCACATTTGACTTGTGAGAACCTCTCGCTATCAACAAGCCACAGAGCCAGACGATAACATTATAGAGAGATGAAAATAGTATTGAAATAAATGTAATATATTCATTTATAATTCGCTTCTCTTTTAGCACTAAGCTGTCCCCTCCACAACCCTGGCATTCAGTCACTGAATTAGATATGTTCAAGGAAAAACATCGTATGAACACATTGCAGACTCTGAAAGCTGAAGCAATTGTCCTACGAGATACTGCTATAGATTTGAATGAAGCTGTAAGCACAATGGAAGATTTTCTGCATACTATTAAACAACTTGCTATAGAGGTAATAAAATATATTTTACACTTAATCTCCTTGGTAGTGATTTATGTGATAAAGCGGTATTTATGTTAATCATAGACATGCTGTGTTTACAATTATGCAATTTCTCTCCTGCCGCTGACTGCAGCGGAATTGGTTTTTGGAAATGTTACGAAATCGTCGGTGGTTGTTTTGAAATCGCGATAACTTTTTTGTTGTTACAGATATTTAAATAATATTTGCACATATAAATAAATAATTAAATTCTGCATATATTGGTGTAAGCTTTGTTTTTATGTGTGTGATACGAGATGTGTGAGAAAGTGATAAAGACAGGTTTAGATCTATCTAGATCTAGGCGTACTGTGTTTTTCATCGATCGACAGCTGTGAAATCTGTTGACTATTATATATTTTACATAATGAAAACCAGGTGGCATATTTTAAATAATGAATATGAAGAACTTACCTCTCAAGTTTTTCACTTTTCCAGCTGAAAAAAATGATGATTTAATTGAGTATACGATGATAGAAAAGTATAATAAACTCGATTCACTGTCATGTCGCGTCACTGTGATGCAGATGACTACAAATTACAAATTGTTTGGATTTCCATTTCAAAATCACTTGACATCGTATCCCTGCCATTTTAACAAAATGACGATAACTTTTTTTCTCAGTGTTGCCAAAACATTCTGTCAAAAAGTTACAGATCTTGTTTTTTTGGTTCGGTTTCGGGTTTAGTGAACCGGGCGATGGATTACACTTCCGAAATCAAGACATGACACAATTCCGTCGGAATGCACTGCCCGATTTGTAAACCCAGCATGCTAAAGGTTAATGATGTTTTGTCACTGTATCTAATTAACATGATTTACCACCTTTTTTTTCTGCTAGTTCTTTTTAGAATTATACCAAAATGTTTCAACTTATACGAAAATCTTTCATTCAGACAAATCTAGCTCCTTTTTGCCTCCATGTTATAGCTTCATATTGTGTGGTTTCAACATATAATGAGACAAATTTTACTGGGAAGATTATCCTGCAGGGAATAGTTGAGGGTGAAAGGAGAAGAGATTTTAAAAAAAATGGGAGCCCAAAAACATCAAGGAATGCTCAAGGTGGGATTTATCCACATTCATCCTTATGCTTGTGGATATGAAAGTTTGACTTGCTTTTTTGTACTAATGGTTTAAATGTGGCTCCTATATGACTCTAGCTGTTTTAGGTTTTAGTCGTATTATTATATCTTCTTTTTTTGAAAAAAATAATTCTAACAGGTCTCCACATTAAAACCTTGTAGGACTTCTGTTCTTAAGTTTTCTAAATGTGTATCATTTTTTCCTATTTATTTCATCCATTGATGTAGGATTTGTATATACACCAGTAGTCATTTTTGTAATAAATTTACATTCTATGCAGTTTGAAGAATGGCATGAAATAATGGATTTCTGCAGGATGTGAGAATTGGAGTTAAAGGAATCAATCATCATGATGCACAAATTTATCATTTATTTGTGTTGGTTAGTTAGCTGACTAATGAAATTCTCAGATACATCTTCTTGGTTATTGAAAACTGTGGATTCTCTGGTTGATCTTTAAGAAATAATACTGGATTACATAGATGTCAAATTTCACAATTATCCAAACATGTTATCCTACATTAAATAGATTTTAGCAAACCACTATCCTCATGCTCCACACAAATGATTATCGACTTTTGCACATACCCACAAAATAAAGACTTTCCAAAATGACCATACCTGTGAGAAAATTACCCCTTCCTCTCAGATTTAAAGTCATAATTCCTGCAGTCATATTCTTATTTTGATAACCTGAAGGTTTAAAACTGGCTCAGGGAGACTAAAGTAGAATAGAAACTATGCAGTACATATAAAAATCTTCTGCTGATTATCTGGTTCATGATAAGTCACCTACTTGTATATTCTTCTGAGCATATGAAACAGATCTCAAGAAGAATATGACTGCAAGGATAGCCCTCAAGTTAGGGGAAAGGAAAAGATTAATGACCAAGAATAACATGGTGGTGCATGACAGAAGATGGACTAGATGTCTATTGGTGACATGAAACATTACAGCACATGACAGATGAGCATGAATAGTCTTTATTTAAGTCTCTTGGCAATAACTATATTCACTACTTGGCATACTAGAAGATTAGAAAGCCCACCCTGAACATGATGTGGTGACGGCAAGGGCATGTAGCTTTTATCACATACA
Organism: Meghimatium bilineatum; assembly: GCA_034231615.1. Lineage (NCBI taxonomy): Eukaryota > Metazoa > Mollusca > Gastropoda > Stylommatophora > Philomycidae > Meghimatium > Meghimatium bilineatum. Next base: position 37,550,899 of record CM067299.1, on the reverse strand, counting down.
TCCACTTGAAACCTCTCTGCAACTTCCTAACAGGAAAATACAGTATTGACAGTTTTTGTTGCATGAACTTGATAATAAGTAGCAGTAAGGCCAAGAGATCTCTAGACTGTCAGTTTTGTGTTTATTTATATTAGCAAAATACACAGATGGTTCTGGCCATACAAAATCTCTAGTCTGAAGCCGCTAACTAAACAAAAGAATATGAAAATCATTATGACAACAAGATGATGGAATTGGATTGGATGCACCTTGGAAGAGAGCCAGATATCTTTGCAAGAGTTTCTTTGATATAAACTGAGAAAGTTAAATTTAAGGATTATGTGGCAAAGAACAACATAGGTGATGCTCATAGACAAGAGCTATGGGGTGGCAGTTTATCAAGCAAAATTTGTTATTGTTCTTCAGGACACCACAGAGTGGGACTATCAGCCTACTTTAATTGATTTTGATTAGGGAAATAAATTAGTAAGGTTAAATTTTGGTAATACTAACTTGCTAAAAGTGTAGAGGATTGACTTCATTGTATTATAGTTTACCCATATGTACTCCATCTCTCTCTCTCTTTGAACTGAGAGTACAACTCATAGCACATAACTCTGTAGCTTCAAGTGATAATTCCCAGGGTTCTCGGAACAAATTCACTTTGTAAACAAGATGACATGAGCTAGATTCCAACCTGTGACCTCTGGAGCACAAGGTGAATACCTTAACCACTATGCTACAGATCACCCAATCCCAGACTGATCATTCCACCCTGCGGACTTCTGAAGAACAATAACAAACTCTCCACTATGCTAACATGTTACCATACAAAACCCACTTGCTTCATATAAATACACTTTATACTTGACTGATAGCATATCTAGGTGAAGATAACCACATCATTTTAAACTCAACTGCCTTTATAACAGTGGTTCTCAACGTTCCTAATGTCGCAACACTTTAATACAGTTCTTCATGTTGTGGTGACCCCCAGCCATAAAATTATTTTCATTGGTACTTTATAATATGTGTTTTCCGATGGTCTTAGGTGACCCATGTGAAAGGGTCATTTGACCCACAGGTTGAGAACCACATCTTTATAGGATCACCAAATTGCAGGAGTAAATGTTAAGAACAAATCCAGAGCAGAAGTCCCTGAGGTAACCTAATGTTGATTTTATAACAACTCTTGTAATGAAATTGACACCAAATTGTTCTTGATTCTTGATTAGAAACTGGCCTCACAGCACGTGGGGCATTCCCATAAGTGCTCCGCCCTCTGTTCCAGCAACCATTCGACTTAATGGTGTTTTGAGTCTAATGCTGCCGAAACAGACGTCAACATCAGGGCACAACTCTGGCCCTTGCGACAGGTTTCTTTGTTGTTCTGCCCACCCACGCCGTGCCCGTAACTAGTTCAAGCACAATGTCGGCCTGTCGGAACAACATGGTAACTGTTATCGAAGGTTACAACTACAGGATTGTATAGATGACGCGCCATGAAGCTTCTATAAGAAGTTAACCTCAATATAAAGACATGTCATCTACTAAGGTTTTCTGTTGCATGGTTGGTTTGTCTAGTGAGCCATTGGTGAGACTCACAGACGCAACCGCATACACTGACACCAAATTGTATTATTTGCTACTGTTATTTCTTTAAAAAAAAATACAAGTAATGTGGAGTAAGAAAAGCTTTATAGGCAACACATGTTTCCCTTCAACAAACAATCCAAGCTTATTCTATACTTTGTAATGAAGTATTGTACACATACCGATAAGGTATGTGCATCCGTAGTTCTTTACGAGCATCCCATGATCACACCTTTGATGGTGGACAAGTATAATCATGAAAAAGGTAGTCCTATAGAGAACTTAGTACCGATGTCACCACTATCCAGATAAATTGTTTGATGTGCAAGTATTGTGAAAAAGGGAAATGAAGTTTTGCTAATCACTGGAAACATACAGGAAACCACAACAGATGTTTTGACCAAAAGACCTTTACCAATACATTGTTTCACTGTAGTCTCTTTTTGAAGCCAGCATGTTAGTTCTTTTGTTTTGTATGTACTGAAAATGTGTGTACTGAGAACATAAAACACATCTATAGATTTAAAATTTATGTCTTTGCAGCCACAGAATAGCATGCCTGATATTGTTGTATGGATGATTAGCAATCAGAAAAGAATTGCTTACTGCCACTTTCCAGCATATGAATTGTTGTATTCTGAGGACGATGGGATGAGGGGGAAGAACTGTGGCAAGATCATATCTATTGCTCTGAAGGCTAGTACAAGCTGTAGTTTGAATAAATTTCAAATAAAATTGATAAAGTTTTGTATTTTGCTATTTAGATTTCATATGTTTGTGTGAATATTATGCTAATTGCTACACCACAAGATCACAATCCTAGAGAAAAAGTTTGATTAATCCATTGGAAATTTCTAGGCACAATATTCCCGTAGGTTGCCATTACTTTCGGGAAGGAACAACCGTTAATCGAGCACCGTAAAGAGAAGACATTCGTTCTAGTCGGCCATTTTGGCGAAATCCTGTTTGGTCATATAAAGAGACATAACTGTTTAGAAAGACAAATAATGGAGGGAAGAGTACCTGGGAATAGGAGAAGGGGCAGACCAAGAAGACGATGGACTGACGACATTAAAGATAACATGAATACATTGCTAGAAAATGCAAGCCACTTCGCCCAAGACAGAGAGAGGTTCAGAGAGTTCATTGGGAAGACAACGTTCTGGAAGGAATATGTCACATGACACATGTTTGTGTGCTATGCTGATCAAAGCTCAACTTATGTCATCCCAGTTATCACTTTGATTTTTGGTCATCTGTGGTCATGTTAATTGTGACCCAGACAGCAGCAAATGGTCAAGTAATCAAATCTAGTCACAAGTAATGTTGACTGTGACCCATTCCGAGTGGTGAAAGGGGTCAGTGTACAGTGCAAGCAATGTTGTTAAATTGTTTGTGATGCACAGCTAATGTACTATGAACATCCACTTTGCAGCGGAAGTGGTAAAACACTGAATGTGTTAGTTATTTGATCTTTAGTCCATCAATAGATGCGTTGAAGTCACCTTATCTTATTGTTTCATAATATCCTGTTCTCAGAATGTATTCTAAGCTCAGCTTTCCTCAAACATCTGTATGATGTAGTTGTTTCTTTATATATAGAAAATGAATGTTTCCTTGAAAACTATTTTGCTACATTTTGTGGTGAAATAATTAAGAGAAGCAAACTTTATGTAAAGATATATCATCATTCTTTCCAGAACATTGTCTTTGCAATGGATGTCCTGAACCTGATTCTATCCTGTGCTAATCTGCCTCCTCCTCCAATATCTTCATACAGTCTTTGATGTCATCTGTCCATCTCCTTCTAGGTCTACCTCTTCTTCTACTTCCCAGAACTCTGCCCTCTAATATGCATCTTTCCATGCCATTGTGTCTTTTTATATGTCCAAAATATTTCAGTTTTCTATGTAAAATTGTATTCACCAGCCATCCTTCCTCTATCAGTAAAGATATATGGTAACTAAAATAGCATAACCAAGGTGATATCTAATAATGCCATCAACATCATGTATTTTAAATAGAAATTACAATGATGTGAAGGTGATTTATAATGATAATGAAATAAACCCCTTAGCTGTGAATGGATAGCTTTCAAAAGCCCATAACTTTTCTGACAAAGCATAGGTACTCCTCAGTTCAGTTACCAAAGTGACACTCTAGCTTATAAAGTTCATTGTCTGAAAGGCATGGTTGTGTTATGGGCTTTATGAATACATTTTTTTTCTCCCAAGGGAGGTATTCCAATGCAGTAGTATCTCAGGATTATTATATCCTACCAGGAGTGTAGTATTATACTTCTGGGTTCCCCCCCCCCCATGTGTTGCTGGGGATCAAAAGGGGAGATTAGAATAGCAACATGTTGTCTTTCCAAGCATGTCGTAAGAGGCAACTAATGAGAATATGGGGTAGAGTTGGCTGTTTCATCCCAAATAGGGTTAAAATAACCCTGAAGCCATGCTGAAGTCAGATGTGCCAGGTCAAAAGGCACAGATATTGCAGCAAAGCTGTAAACCGTAACAACACTTCCATTCTCCACACTACATCCTGCTAATCTGCAGAAGTTTCAGAATGAATGCACAAAAACAAGACTTTTCGGCAAATTAGTCCATCATTCTTCAATCAGATCTGTTGGCCTATCTGCAGTGATGGCACACCTAGCATTTCCTGCCACCTTGAAATCTGCCACAAAAGGACAAAGTGCAATTTAGACTGACCTGCATTTCTTCATCAGTGGCCCTATTCTTTGCACCTTACTAGAAGCCTATGCCTTGGTCGCCACATGAGCACTAAAATACAGTAGACTATAATATGAGGCGTGTTCAAATGAAAACGGGACTTGTGGATTTATTTAAAAAGTATCATACGCAATTTAATATTTTCAACGGAATTGAACAAAGCAACCACTTGTGAATAAGAATGCACCTGGGTTCATCAGAAAAAATCTCCGTATGCATTTAGGCAAGCATCCCACTGTTTAGGTAGACGTCGAATGCCGTCCGAGAAAAAGTTGCGTGGCTGTTCTCTGAACCATGTGGTCACCGCTGTCTTCACGTCTGCGTCGCTGTTGAATCGCTGTCCCTTTAGTGCTTTCTTCAACGGTCCGAACAAATGGAAATCACACGGGGATAAATCGGGACTATAGGCTGGGTGATGAAGAACTTCCCAATTCTTCTTTGCCAATGTTTCCTGCACAATTTTTGCGACGTGCGGACGAGCGTTGTCGTGGAGAAGAATCACACCTTGAGAAAGTCTGCCTGGTCGCTTAGCCTTGATGGCCTTATGCAGCTTGTCTAAAGTGTCTTCTTCTGTTGCAACAATATGCGCCTGACCTGGCCGTGCAAGATCTGCCGTTAACTCACGTCCGTCTTTAAACATACGCACCCACTCCATCACTCTGGTCCTCGACAAACATTTGTCACCATATGCTGCCTTCATTCTCCGATGAATGTCTACTGCTTGACATCCTTCAAATGAAAGAAACTGGATCACAGCACGCTGATTCACTTTGGACGGGTTCGGAATCACACCCGCCATATTGTTAACAGTCTTCTGCAGCACATATGCATGCTGGGAAGATGAACACGTGACCGTATGTAAATTATTGGATACTCATTACTAGTGCAAAATGTCATCAATATCAGTGCGCTCTATCACGCGTGGTGTAACAAGTCCCGTTTTCATTTGAACACGCCTCGTATGTTATAAAGATAATTCAATTAATTTCAGTACCTCTTAATAGTTCACAAAGGGTGCTTTTATGTTTGTCTATCTATCAATGTTCCTTCAGCGGTGAATACAGAGCATAGGGCAGAGCCAGTTCTCTCCAGCTTGACTGATGTTATGCTACTCTCTTTAGTTCTTGCATGTTCTTGAACCCTACAGTCATGACTGGTATATTACGGGAAGATGTAACCACATTTTTACTGTAACAAACCATACATTATTTAATGAAATGAACTTTTGCTAAAGTTGCATAAACTGCTGCATCCCTTGATCTTCATGCAGCATATACTTATAACCCCCCCCCATCCCTGGATGTCACTGGAGTAGGGGAGGGGCTCTCATTGTGTTCGCAGATTGATTCATTGTCAGCAGAAGTTTTTAATCTGCATGTCATGGATGCTATATGAAATTACACATAATATTAAAAAATTGGACTTCTGGCCACAGCTTCCCATAATGAACTTCATGCCCTCTTATGTTTATGTGGTAAACATTTTAATGCTTGTAGTGGAAGTATATTGTCATTAATTTAAGTACATGTCCGATATAAGCCCATCATTTTCTTCTTATTGCAAAAACATATTTCCGTTTGGTGTCATCTCTTTATTTGCTTGTTTTACTTGAATTATTCCCAGTCAATATTTAAGAACCCTTTAAGATATTTATTTTAAAATGATGAATTGTTTATTTCTTTTCATTTGAATTAAAGTGTGTTTAACCAACAGATTCTATGAATTATCATCAAACATTATATGATAGTAGAGTCTGAACACAGGTCTGCTTGGAGCATTATAAAATCAGTCCAATAACCAATAATCATGTAATATTAATTTAAAAAAAATATTTTCTTGGTAGTATCCATGCCTCAATCCAAAGTACCAAAGAACAGAGTTGCCAGCTATTGTTACAATGAAGCTGTGGTTGAGTCTCCAGGTTGAATCATTAGCATGGGATCATATACAAGATGGAGAACTGATGGTGTGTGCAGAGACTGTAAGTATATCTTGTTCAATGTTGGCTATTCCTGTTTACTTTACTTTTCCTTTAACAATATGTTGCTGCTACCTCTTTAAAATCCTTATTTATAAACTTTATAAAATTGTATGTTGATTCTATCTCAGAAAACATTTTCCATGCCAGGAAAAGCTAAAATCTTAAAATTATGAAAAGGTTGCATCAATGATGTAATAGTTACAATATAAAACATGACTGAAGAGATTATTTCAATGATCTATGGTCTGAAAAGGGAAGTTATAATCCATTACTGATCTCACATAGTCAAGATACAGTATGAGGAGAGTCTATAGCCCTTTTCTAGGAGAAGGGTCTTCAATTCACACTTTCCAAGAAATATGTGCCTATCCTAATTTTTAAGTGGATTTGTAATATCACTCTGCTACTGCATTTCTAGTTACAAAATGGCTGCCATAATTGTGTGGAATTTTCATTTGATTGATAAAGTAATTATTACCATTGCAAGGAGTGTTCCCAGATGCAAAAATATACATGGGGAACATATGATCTTAACCTAATTCCCTTGCAGAAAGGACTATCTGGGACTGCATTGTTAAAAAAATACAATCAACAGATTTAGTTGAGTTGGGTAAGTAATAAACACAGGATTGGTGTTTAGTATTTAATGCCTAATTTTGTTGCGTTAAAAATGTAGACTCTTCTCCTAAGAAAGGACAGAGTCTGCTTGTAGTTTGTACTCGCTAGTCTCTTAATCTTTTTGTTTTTTAAAATGTGCATTGCAAATAATTTGACATGTTTACACAGCCAGTCCAGTTTTCTTGATATATGCTGTTATATTTGAAATCATTTCAAGAGATTAAAAGTAGTGCAGTATCCTAATTGATAGTGAGCTTGCACCAGGTTTCAGCATGCCAGGTTCAAATCTTTCTAAACCATTGATATTCATAGTAACTTGAGAAAATACACATTTGAACTTTTGGCTATAATTGCATATTTTTTACAGATGGGTTTAGTCGAATATGAAAAATGTGTAGACTCCAGTTATGAGATGAATAAGTGCCTTCTGGTTGGACCTGGTTCATATACACTTTCTTTCATCTGATTTTTTAGATTATGTCATCTTCAAGCTTTATTCCCTTCCCTTTTTAAATTTAGTTTCAATCAATCAAATGCCATGCCAAATGGCATAGGCGAGCATGCTTCTCCACAAATTTGTTTCTTGTGTTGTTAATAATTTTAGTTGGTGACTTCAATGGTTGCATAATTGTAAGCTTGGATATCTTTTCCAAACCTGGTGTTATTTTTGTCACAAATGTTTAATATTTGGTGATCTATTTCTGCCTCAATGGTTAGCATAATTTTAAGCTTGGATATCATTTCTTTACCTAGTATTATTTTGTCATAAATGTTTACTGTTTGTTGATCTATTTCCGCTTCAATGGTTGCATAATTTTAAATTTTCATATAATTTCTAATTAATATCATAATAGTTTGGCATTTCAGACATTTAAATTTATACTTAGTATAATCCATGATGTTGATTTCACTCCATGTTAGTATTCCAATGACTGTCTTCTAACTGACATGAGTTTGGATTGAACCTGGAGAGTATTGTTAGGTTGGTTCTATCATAAAAATCCAATAGATTTACTAGCATGGAGTGACATAACATGACATAAAGATGGAGAAGGGCTACACTTACATTGTATTTTCTTTTTTAACTTCAGTGGTCTTATCCTGTATTCTTCCTGTATTAGCTTGTAGAATATTTTTATTCTCCTTCTCTTACTATTTACAAGGGGCAGGGGAGTGATCTCTCTTGTAAAGCCTAGATAACAATGGCAACGACTGAGCTCATGTGATAAATTTAATTTGTATGGCATTATAAATATTGGCAATTTTTTCAGAAATCTCCAAAATAATGCCATGCATATGCAATTGTCTATGTGAAATTGACTGTATAGTCAATTGTCTTCATGAAAATGTTTCTTTTGGGAATTCATATGATGTTCACAGAGATACATTCCCTACTAGTCACAAGCACTCAAAAGGCAGGATTGTTTCTTTATTCTGTTGCTAAGCATTTGTTATGACTGTCATGACCACTGGCAGGATCAACCAGATAGCTATCACCAGGTACTGACATAACTGCATCGTCACTCTGGGAAGGGAGACAGTTAAGTTGAAAAACGTAAGTATTGCCTCTAAACTGTAAGCCACATGCGACACATACTGTTCTAGAGACTAAATCCTTCTAACTGACAGGAGTTTGTATTGAACCTGGAGAGTATCATTATGTTGGTTCTGTCAATAAAAATCTAATTACTTATGAGATTAATAAAATAATGTTTCTGTCTCTTTGTGTTTTAATTTTCAGTATGAGAATCAAGCAAACCTTCTTGGTTCATGGTCAAGCAAAGGACAAACTTTGACAGGTCCAGCATGGTCAGACATTAGTGGTCAGGTTAGTTCATCAGTGTGTAACAGTCTATTGAAAATTACTTCACATTTGCAAGCAAATATTGAAAATAATAACATACATACCAGAAAATAGCAAATAATATCTCTCCCTTGGGTTTTTACAACCTATAATATGCGGTCGGTGGCACAAATCACAGACAGATGTTTTCCAGTATACAGCTGTTAGTAGTTCCAGCCACCCATTGCTATGCACTCATTTAATTGCGAGGAACTACATGATGGTTAAGATTCACGTGACTGATATTTAGCACCACCTAGGCAAACTAGATGGAACTCCCTTTCCGTGCATTTCCTTTTCAAGTAGGTTGTAAATCAGAGTGTCTGTTTAATTTGAGTGTCCATTTAATTTGTACACGTCAGTTCTCACAGAGAAAAATCTGCTAAAATTGGAGTTATTTTTGTGGATTATGATTTTGATGATGAGGAATTCTTGGGATTTACAGATGTAGATCTTGCTCCATTAGCCAATATGATCAGTGATGGAGACACAAACTCTTTGTCTGGCATTTGTGACACGTCTGAGGAAGACAATAGCGATAGTGTCCCTTCAAGTTACAGTCATATTTGGCTTTGCAATTTTTCTGAAGTTGCCGGACTGTTTGGCCTAGCTGATAACGTTAGTGTGGTAGACATATTTCATTTGCTTATGACAGATGATATCAACACATTAGTTTTGTTAGGAAATCAGTTTTGAAATTAATTTATTCCAACCATCGGAAACAGTAGGCCTAATATATTGAATATATGAACACTGTGACTCCTAATTACTAGACCTAGAGAATTGGATACAACAAGGTTAGTGACCTCTGCATGTTTTATTTGTTTTCACAGATTATATTTTATGAGAACATTAGTTTAGTTATGAAATAATGGGCTTAGATATGTACAAGAATTTTATCAGAATGACACATAGGGGAGTCAGTATTTTTTTCAATCTTTGATCTTTACCTCCTTCTCACACATCACATATCATACATACACCAACAAAACGTATATTATTAGATTCAGTAGTTAATTCTTTATTTATATTTAAAAAAAACTTATTTTACAATCTCTAAATTAAAAAAAGTTATTGCATTTTCAAAACACCCACCAAAAATAATGCAAATTGTCAAAAAAGAATTAAGCTGCAGGGGGGATTTTGCGTAATATTAACCTTTAGCAACCCAGATTAAAAAATATGAAACGTCTCCTGCCACCGGATTCTTTTTTGAAAATTTGCGTTATTGATGGTGACTGTTTTGAAAATGTGATAATTTTTTGGTTGTTAGAGATATTTAAATAATATTTGCACATATAAATAAAGGATTGAATTATGCATATATTGGTTTAATTTATGTACTTGTGTGTGTGATACCAGATGTATGAGAAAGTGGTAAAGACGTTTTTCACAAAAAAAAAACATATATTTTATAACAAATAAAGAGGAAAAAAATAAATAAAAAAATAACTTACCTTACTTATCGAATTCCTTGGCAACACTGTAAACTAAATCATCCAAATCTGTTGTATTTATGTTCTTTCACTGCGAAATTATCAAAATATAGCCGGGGGAACTGTATAAAACATGTAGATTTGCAGTAAAATCATTCTTTGAGCTTAGGTCTAGAGTCATTTTAGGTGCCTCTTCAACATATTCGATATCAAACGTCTACAAGTCTCCAAACCAATGCGGCATTCTGTATATTCACTGCTGTGAAACTAAATAACTCAATACTTCATGATTCAAGCCACGATTCAATGTTATTTTATTCAAAATACGATGAAAGAAAGGTCTATAAAACCGGTCCACCATCATGACATCGTACCGGTGTGCAGATGTGGTCAGATTAGTTGCTATAAAATTTGTATCTTCTGGCTAGCCATTGTTACAATGATCATGTCGGACATAGGAATGAACCAGCTTCAATAGCGCATGTTCCCGAGTAACCAATCAGGCTGTGGGGCGTCTATTATATCAATATTTCATTGGATGGAGTATGTCGCCAACGGCGCTAGTTGTCATTTTGTTTTTCGACGACCGGTGTTAATATAGGCGCGGTGAGGGTTAATGCAAGTGCTAAAGACTAAGTAGCTTTCAAGCTACCATCATTACACTCAATAGAGAGTATAGAGAGCATAATATTGGGAGTGTTGACACCGAAGTCAAGGCACTCATTTCCGAACATGTTAGTGACACAGATGTCATGATCTACACAGATGAGTCGGTTTTTTGCTACCAATGTTGCGCTTGGACGTTTACTGCCAGATCACGTGAAAACCAGTGGGGGTCTTTACTCTCATTTTTATGTTAATGAGCATGTCTGCATAAAAAATATGTGAATTTGGAGTGAGGATTGGCATAACATGGATGGAATACATTTTGAAAATTTTTAAAAAAAACATCATTCAACTAACACATAACAGGAACCATCAGTTGTTACACCCTGAGAGATTTACTGAAGTATATATATGAGCAACTATTCATTATCCAAAATTTTTGAGATCATTGGGAATTGAACCAGTCCATTCTAATGGCACCTTTATTTATCCTCTTGCTTCCTACTTGAATTTTAATTATCCAAAGCACACTAATATCAAAGCAAATTTCTCATATGAAATAACAGAGATTCAGATGATTCATTCCATAGCCCAAAAATATTTTTTATAAAAATAATTAATATAATACATAAGTCTACCTTTTTATATATTTTATTATTTAAATTGAATATAAAGTAATCAAAATTGTTAATTAAACTTAATTGTGACTGGTTTGAAAGAGACAAGAGAGTATAGCAGAGATATTATGTAGGTCCACTTCTAGTCACTAATGGAATCACTGTTTTGTATCTTGACTGGAATCTTGTTATTTTTGTGTGACAAAGAATCTATCCAATGACACTTTCTATTGGAATTCAGCAGCAAGGGCATTAGCATCCAAATTGCAACATCTCCATACCCCACAACATTATGGTTGCTATGTCTCTAAAATTTGTCAAAACAACCCTTGCTCGCCTTGAAGTCTGCTTTGTTTTTTGTCAAGGTATCTGACAGTTTACCTAGAGATTGGTATAGATGAAATCCTCTGTCACAGTATCACCTACTAGTTGCTTCTCATGTATCTACACAAGAAGGAACTTTTCATCTTCCAAATCACATAGTTATTGATTTAATACTCTTGTTACTCCTTTTGCTTCATCTATCCCCCTTATTTATTCTTTCGTCTTTACTTTAAAATTGTGTAAATTATCTACATAGGTTTGTTATAAAATCATGTGATGTCTACCACTCGTATACTTCGTTTGTGCTTCTGGATGATTACCTTCTTAACTTCCATCATCAGCAATGTACTATTTGAGATATGCTTTGTTTAGAATTATTATTATGGTCACAGTTTTACTGCACTTTTTAAAAATTTGATTATACTTTCAGATTCAGCTAAACAAAGAAGATTTTATACCTTCGCGAGGGTGGGAATGGGATGGAGATTGGTTTATAAGCCCAGAAATTGGGTAAGATTTTTATTGATTTCTAGTGGTTCAAACTAGTTAGTCAACAGATCAACCTCACTTCATATTGAACCATCAGTGCATAGTTTTATGGTTTACAGCTTAGCTGCAATATCTGTTCATTTCTGCCTGACCCATCCAACTTCAAAAGATGGCTTTTATGTCACTTTTAACCTGTGGATGGAATAGCCATCCTCTCTTCTAAAATCTCCTTAGTCGCCTCTTATGATATGCATTGCAGATCACAGTGTTGCTAATTTTACTCCACTTTCATAACTGGCAATACACAGATGTCATAACTCCATTCCTAATATCTGCACTCTCAAATTTCAAAGATATTTGATTTTTATGTTTCATTTTTGTATCTTTGATAACTGCCATATTATAGAAATCTTATAGATTCAATTGAACGCAGCAATAGTGTCTTCCAGAAGAACTTTTATGAATAAACTAAAATCAACAGGCATAAATACACAAGACCTGCAATCCTTGGCAACTGATCAACAGGCATGGAGAACTATAACATCCACCCTATGTGCCAAACTTGGCAAAAGAGGAACTGACTGAATAGTGTCTTCAACCTCTGTTATTATACTTCTTCTTCACACACATCAATCTTAAAAAGTTCACAGACAGCAATGGTCAGTTCAAGGCTGCTAGTTTCACCATAAAGTTTGTTCTGAAGTGGCATTGGTAAAGCTAAATAAGTTTTCACTGCACATCATATTCTGGGAACCTCTGCAGCAAATGCTCGGGTGTGAAATTTCTCTCAGTGTAGTGAACCTCTTCTAAGTGGCAGTCTTCATTTTAAGGCATCTGACATCCACCTTGAGCTAGAGTATTTAGAGTATTGTGAGCATGAAAAAAATCTGTGAAGAACACTCCCCCATTGCATATAAAATAGCGAAAGCTCAAAATTTCTGAGTTGTAACAACAGGACCTTTCATTGATTAGTATTTCATTGGTCATATTAACTTTCACAATGGGAGAAACATAATATTCTCAAAACATGATCAGATTATTGAAATTTTGTGTGTGTTTTTTTTGGCAATCTAACACACCTCTAAAAATAATATTTCCATTGAGCTCTTAACTAAAGAGCAAGAGATAAAGCTTTCTTCTTCTTCTTGTGGTCCCTGCCATGTGGTCTTGGTTATCATGCCTTTCCACAACCTTATTTTGTGTATGCTGTCAATCATTTCCATTCCCGATGTTCTCCCATGCCACAATGTCAGGTTGTCAAGCATCTTCTCTCTTGGTCCTCCCGTACCCCTCTTGCACTTTAACTTGCCTGTTGTCACAATGTGTTCCATCATTCCTCTTCTCATGATGTTTCCAAAAGAAGTGGATGGTGTCTTTCTGATGTCGGTAATTCTGATCATCTATTGCAGTGACACCACACAACATTCATGGAGTTGATGACATCATTCATGGTGATTGTCTGGTAACACTGGATGAACTGCATACCATGTTGTCCATTAGTAAAGGTAGTGTCCAGAATATCATTAAAGATCTAGGTTATTCAAAGGTTTGTGTATGTTGGGTGCCTAGAATATTGGCAGACCATATAAAAAAATAAAGAAACCATAACCATTAACCTTCTTCACAGTTATAAAACTGAAGGAGATGAGTTTTTATCTAATATTGTGACAGGTGATGAGACTTGGGTTCATATTTTTTAACCAGAATCCAAGAGGCAGTAAATGGAATGGCATCAAACAACATTGCCGACAAGAAAGTTATTCAAAAGTTCACCAACGTTCTGACACGGTACAGTCATGCTACATATCAAGCGACCAAACATGCAATAGTCTGAAAACTGATTGACATTCAATCCTGCAACACCTCACAGCATAAGCAGAGAAAAGACAATGGATAGAGATAGATATTTCATCTTAAGCACATTACAATGTACTTTTACATTTTCAGAATGATGCTTGACAAGCATCCTGGTAACAATACAGACATGATAGAAATCTATGAGTGTTTATCTCGTAGTTTGCCAGGTGAATGTTGGACAGAAGCAGATAAACCTTGGACAGACATGGTAGATTACTTGATTTACTTGTTTTTCTTTGTTACTTTTTTATAAAGAAAGGACATATTGTGTTTTTTATGCACATCATGTGATGAAAATGACTCTTTTCATGAATACTTTAGGAATATATAAGAAATATATGATAAGTACTTTTAGAATATATCAGGAGTACTTTAGGAATATGTCAGAAGTACGTTAGGAATATATCATGAGTACTTTAGAAATATATTATGAATACTTTAGGAATATATCATGAGTACTTTAGAAATATATTATGAATACTTTAGGAATATATCATGAGTACTTAAGGAATACAATACCGAGATAGAATACTTTAGACAATACCGAGATAGAATGTGTGGACAAAATAGAATACTTAGGAGCAAACATCAATGATGCAGGAGACTGCATGGCAGAAATAAGGAAGAGATTGGCAATGCATATTGTAAAACAACACAGTTGAAAAACATATGGAAAAACAACAAAATAGAAACAAAATTGCTAATGCTAAGAACTTTTATTTTTCTGGTTGCAACATACTGCTGTGAAACATGAATCCTAAGTAAGACAGGGGCAAAGAAGATCAACGCCTTTGAGATGAAATGCTACAGAAAGATACTTAGAATATCATCGTGGAAGAAAAAAAAAAGAAAACTCAGATATTATAAACACATTGAAGATTCCAGAGTGTTGGTTACTAAACACAATAACAAAAATAAAACTACACATGTTTGGTCATATAAAGAGACACAACTGTTTGGAAAGACAAATAATGGAGGGCAGAGTACCTGGGAGAGGAGAAAGGGCAGACCAAGAAGATGATGGACTGACAACATTAAAGATAACATGAATACATTGTTGGAAAATGCAAAAGCATTGCCCAAGACAGAAGGGGGTTCAGAGAGTTCATTAGGAAGACAATGTTCTGGAAAGAATACGTCACATGATAAAAATGACTTTAGGAATATATCATGAGTACTTTAGGAATATATCATGAGTACTTTAGGAATATATCATGAGTACTTTAGGAATATATCATGAGTACTTTAGGAATATATCATGAGTACTTTAGGAATATATCATGAGTACTTTAGGAATATATCAGGGATGCTTTTGGAGTATCTCAGGAATACTTTAGAATAGATATTTAAGAATTATAAAATATATCATGAATACTTTAGGAATATATCAGGAATATTTAGGAATATATCAGGAATACTTTAGAATAGATCATGAATGATACAGAATATATCATGAGTACTTTATGAAAATATCAGGAATGCTTAAGAAATATATCATGAATACTTTGCTCATGCAGCAACCAGGGTATTAACTTTTATCTAGATTGGGGTGCACAGAATAGCGCCACTGTCTTCTTTCCAGGCATGACATAGGAGGTGACTAGGGAAAGTTGGGCGATATGCTGACAACCTACCACCTGTGAAACATAAAATCATCATTGTCACATTTTGTCTCTATTTCTTATTTTTGCCTTCTATCACATAATCCCCATGAGTGATAAAGAGATGCAGGCCAGCGGACATTGCATTTTTGTCCTTTTGTAGCAGACTCCTGTGTGACAGAGAATGTTATGTTATACCATCACTGCGGATGGGTCAATAAAACTAACAGAAAAATTTTGACATAGTTGACTCAGAAGTGTGTGCTGTGCCTCTGGCTAGAATAGATCTATTATCATAATCACTATCTATTATTACTATAGAATAGTGATAATCCAGGTATACTGGCACAATTGAATGCCTCCATCAAGGACTAAATATACATCCATAAATCTTCCTTAGACAATCATGGCTTTGAGACAATTTTATATGAAATCAGGTATCACCTCAGTTAACGACTGAAAAGAACCTGTATTTTTGTCTGAAAAACTATTGACTGTCAAGAGCTTCCTGCTCACAGATAAAGGGATTATTTCATCATCATTGTGAATACTTAATAAAAATATCATTAGGTCTTATATACAAGGCGTTTTCAAATGAAACCTATCCAAGTGGATTTAGCACACAATTAGGAAAGATACATGATCAGTTGTCTTAAATTAAGTACCGGTAAAACAATTATTAGGGAAGATGTATTCACCTGGAGTCATCAGAAGAAACCATAGACATTCAAATATGCATCCCACTGTTTGGGTAGATTGTGAATTTCATTCAAGAAAAAGGCTTTGTGACTATGTGACTACACAAATTGAACCATTTGGTCACCACAGATATTTCATCTTCATTGGAGTGGAATCATTTCCTTTTAAAACTTTCTTTAAGGGTCCAAACAAATGAAAGTCACATGGTGATAGGTCAGGGCTGTATGCTGGATGTAACAGAACTTCCCATTGCTTCTGTGCTAAAGCTCCCTGCTCAACTTTTGCAATAAGCAGACGAGCATTTTCGTACAACAGAATGACACAGCACGACATCATGCTAGGTTACTTATTCTTGATGGCTGTATGCAGCTTGTCTAATATGTTCTTGTAGCCGATAGCATTGATGTTCACTCTATCCTCTTTCATCCACCAACAAGTGTCCTTCCTTCATGGTTAAAAAAAAAATGACAGTAAATATAAGCTTTCCTGCAAACAATTGTGATTTGAATGTTTTGCTATTTGGTAGTACAGGATGTTTCCATTGCATGCTGGCTGCTTTGCTGCATGGCTCAAAGTGGGGACACCACGATTCTTCATCAGCTACTATTCATGACAGATTTTGATGGATTTGTCATTACACCTACCATGTTGTTGAATGCCTGTACAGGACACTAAGCACAGGAAGAGAATGACCAAGCAACCATTTATTCATTGATGTGAACTTATCACAGCAGTGATGACCTCTTCATGCTCCTTGCGTGCTGGCATAGTTGATGCAGCACGGCGAGTTTTATTTGAACACTCCTGGTACTATGACTTTCTCCTTTCCTTTATGCCAGACCTGATCTTTCCCTTCCATGCAACACGATCCATGGCATCCTGTTCTCATGCTTCCATATCAATGCCTGTATCATGCATACCACATTTTCATACATCTTTGTACCGAAGTAGAGGTTGACCCTGAGATCATTTCCCAGACTGTAATTCTCCAAACCAGTAGATCTTTCTGTATTCTGCTATCTTCCCTCTACCCAGTATACCCCATCCATCTGAGTCTGTGCAGACTGAGCATATAAAATACTGTGGTATTGCTTGTTCTTTCCAATCTATCTATATGACATGTCCTTTACAGAATGTTGTCCTCACTGTCATTCTGTAAGCCTCTCGGTTCGAAGTTGCCCAACTTCTAGCGTCATGTTCTGAAGGTCTTCAATGTCATGTGTCCATTGTGGTCTTGGTCTGCTTCTTGTTTTCTTTCCTGGAACTTTTCCCACCATAGTTTCTTTCCAATACATCAGTATAATGACTTTGTACTGTTACCTAACTCCAAGAATTCCATGTAGGCATCACATCTAAAAGCCGTTTAGTCATCACTCCTGATGGATATAGCTTGCCCATTTTTCACTGCCATAAACTTTTAAGACAGAATACAAGATATTAAACACTTCTGTAGGTAAAAATATAGAACAGTGAAGTTGAAACATAAATCTCAGTGTGATCTTTTTTGAGCAGTAAGAAACTATTCTTAGTATGGTAGAATTTTGATGCGAATATTTACTTATTTTATTAGAAAGGTGATTCAGCACTACAGAAAGATTCCATACCTTTGCCTGAAGGATGGAAATGGGATGATGATTGGAAGATTGACCTCAACAGATCAGTGGATGAAGAAGGTCAGTCTGTAGTCAATTAATTAAAAAATAGTTTAAAACAGGTTTAACATACAGGCCAATGTTGACAGCATATCCTGTTCAGGACACTGTAAACAAATCTAGCATTTATTTTACTGTAGTGATTTTCTATGGAACATAAATATGTTCAGTAGCTTTCTATTGCTTTCTAAATGGTCTGGAAATACAATTACCCATGACAGGGATTGAATCTAATAACTTGGCAATCTGAGACTTTCTCTCTACCTCTCCACCACAAGGCCAGACACATTGACTACCGAATTGAATAACAAGCTGTGACATCATTAATTTGTGTTCCAACTTCTCATCTGATGGTCAATAAACGCTGAAGAAACTTAGCTGTAGTTTTATCAATTTATAATGGATTTTTATGAATAATGCAGCATTGGAAAGACAATTGAAAGTACTATTCTTATCTGCTAATAGAATAATGCATTTTTATCATTTGTGTTTTACAAAAAAGTATATTAAAACTCAGTTCTTTACAGAAAAATGTGTCCACACACATTCCAACTGTTTAATATTATTTAATATTAGGCTTGATTTCATCATGCAGTGTCTGCTACCAATCTGCACACAAAACACTGGGAACCCTCCACTCTCTCCCAAGTGTCTTCCAGGGGAGAGGGAAGGAGGGCCTCTAAGTGCATTGCATACAGATGGATGGATGCTGCATTTTATACACCTTTAATGAAAGTTCATTTTGTTAAATAATGTATGATTTGTTCTGTTAAAAGCATGGCCACATTATCCCGTAAAGCACCAAAAAAATGTACACATAGATACAAAATATCAATTTACAAATTCAGAAAGTATGAGGCCATTTGGTAAAAATAATTTTATAATCTGTTTTTTAACATTGTAAAACTACTCAAACTTTTGAAACTAACCAGTAACAGCACATAATATAGATCTAAGAATATAAGAGAGTTGCTTATTTTCTGTGCTCCAATATGGTGTAGAATGAGAGAGAGAAATGAAAATAGCAATGTCAAAAATGTTTACCTTCCATATAATCTGTTATTATGCTGAGGCTGCAATGGCCATCAAAAATCACCCCTTTCATGCTTCTTTTGGTACTTTATTTTTATTCTTTCGTGTTTACACCCATAGCCCTTTAGTGATAGTCTGTCAGTATCAAGTTAAACTCAAAATCCTGAGTCATACATAAGTACTATTTTTATTCAGTTTCACAGCAGTGTTACCTTTTATTGATTGTCATAT
This sequence comes from Meghimatium bilineatum, assembly GCA_034231615.1. Lineage (NCBI taxonomy): Eukaryota > Metazoa > Mollusca > Gastropoda > Stylommatophora > Philomycidae > Meghimatium > Meghimatium bilineatum. The sequence continues at coordinate 37,531,603 of CM067299.1, read as the reverse complement.
AAACCATGCTCTCATAACTTTATCCAACCACTGAAGTGTCTACTTATTGCACAACCAGGAACTAATCTCAAATAAAATAGAAAGTTATGAGCACATCAACAGTTAAATAGAGAAATTGATTGAAATATGAAGATCCTGACATTATGTCAGGATCTTCATATTTCAATCAATTTCAATGACCATAACTGTAATATACTCTTAAGGTAAGGCAGAAGAGACAAAAAATAAACTTGATGAAGAACTGTGAAAGCCAAGATGAGAAGCCTAAACAAGTTCTTATACAGCTTCTGTTGAACAAGGTATCATAAAATATGATGGTCACTGACTCACATTCCCTTGAAGCTGCACAAAATTTAGGATTGAAATTAGTTCCTCAAGTGCAACCTTAAGAATTATTTGCATGGTATTGTATTTTTCAAGTTGCTGTTTGATTTGTGTATATAGAAATGTTTTTTTTTTTGGTAGTAATGTAGTCATTGAATACTTCTATTTTTAATGTATAAAAAAGAAGTTGCATTAAAGTAACTGTTCTGTCAAATCAGTAAGCTACACATATCTCTGCATTGGAATTTGTTATGGTAGACCTCACGCAGTTTATTATTTTTATATTTGTTCTTGCAAATTTTTAGGAATGATAGAAATTATGTATTCTTCATATCTGCCAGGTTGGGAGTTCTGTGTTGAAGCTGCAGTAGGTGGTTATGCACCTGTAGAGAAGTCTTACCATCTTTATCGTCGTCGTCGTTGGTTGAGAACAATGTCTTCCATCCAGAAGGTTTTCAAAATAGATGATGAACAAGTATGCTGTCATATTTATCATATTTTTACAACAATTGTTTTTCTCTAATTAATGCATTTAGTTAGAAAGACTAATGATAAAGGGAAAAGTTTCAGCACAGGAAAGAGATGTCAGTGGACAATGTATTTTGATGATCTTTTGAACATGGCACTCTAATGTCATGTTCAATCCAGCCTCTGCAAAACTGTAAAGGTTATACACTTGCAGTGAGGACAACATTCTGTACAGGATACATCACATGTAAGAACGCACATTAACAAAATTCTGTTACGTTTTATTGGTAAGAAAACATTCTTGTATGTAGTGCTGATGTAGTGCTGATGGTTATTTTTGTTGAAATGTTTGTAATCTATAAGAATATTACAAACCTGTATCATTTTTGTGTTGTCTATGTCTTGATCTAACAGTCCATATTCATAGTGACTTGAAATACTCACAAATAAAGATCAGGTAAATAAAATATTTTGGACACATTAAAAGACATGACACCTTGCTGAAGACCTTATTTGAGGATAAACTTGAAGGGAAGCGAGAAAGATGTAGGCAGAGATACAAGTGAGAGAGTAACATCACAAGATGGACAGCTTACAGTCTAACAGAGTGCACCACCTAAACAAGAGATAGGGGATGTTGGAGGTCTGTTGCAGCCAATCTTTGCTGCAGAGATGCCATTTGTTGATGATGATGATGAAAATGATCACATTGGATGTCATGAATAAAATCACATATTTCAGTGGATATAGGTTATATATAGGATATATTGCGAGGATATAGGTTAGTAGCATTCGGAAAATGTATTGACTCAAGGTGTGAGGTAAATTGGTGTCAGCTGAAAAGACCTGGTTCAAATCTCATCTGCTACTTTCTGATGTATGCTGAACTGTAATGACAATCTTGCTTTCATGCACATGCTACTTTTAGTTTCTTAATAAAATCCAACATTGCAGCATTTTCACCTTTTAAAAGAATTTAATGTATAAAAAATAGTTTACAAATTAAATGTCAAAGGTAAAGTCTGAGATTTATTGATTTTACTATTACTGTAATGAGATTGTTCTACAAAAGTGATATTTTGACACTTTTAATGAATATCTTTTAGTATGTATCATCATAGCCACTGAAAAACCAAAAATAAAGTGTTTTCTCCCTTTGTTGTGTGTTTCTGTAGAATTGTACATCCCTGTATACATGATACATCCCTGTATGTTAGTCAAGACCATATCTGTAGAACTGCGAGTAATTGTACTGTATAACTATAAGGAATAGTGGTTAAGTGCCGTGTGTCAATAATGGTGTGTGATTGTGAACGTTATGGATTTGTATTTGTTAATTATTGTTAATATGTGGCTCTCATAAGAACTGTTGATAATAAGTCAGAGTGTTCATTCAGTGACTAGAATTTGAAATTACCTGACACTTATGTCATAGCCAACCTTTGTTGCTGAGACAGCAATGAATGAGTCCAATATCTCGGAACACTCTGGTATGTTGTGGTCAAGAGATAAAACTTTGGTGTTGGGAAACAACATGATAGTAGAAATGTTTACATTATACCTGTGTAAATAAGTAGACTTTGTGACTGCTACAACTACAACAGTACTGTTGAATTCCTGTAACATTCCCTCTGTCTTGGTTTCAGGGAATTTGCAACACTCTCTTTCCTAGCTGTATCACAATATTCATCAATGACTTTCTGTTGTGATGCAGCATTGTGCTGTGATTCACAGATAGCTGATTTTGTTAATAATGTTCATCCTGAAAACATGCAAAGGACTGAAAAGTAAAAATATTGCAGCTTTGCCGTAAACTAACTCTTTCGGCACGTAATTATACCCGGGGTTTTTACGTAATTAATTTTAGGCTAACTTTTTGGACCGCAACATGAGTTAGGCGCAAGCTTCCTGAAGACAAAGTATTAGCTATAGAAGGTCATATAAGGTATCATAAGAAAGATAATTGAATGTGGAATCCATATACAATATAAAAATATAATAATTGTAAGAACAACATACAAAAACTGCACCAGAAACAGGAATGTTAGCTGGATAGACATTTTTTTAACATATATTTTCTTCTACTCACCCTCAATTTTACTTGTCTTGAAATGTTGATATCCATTCTTACTAAAGTACATGCATTGATAGCAAATTTACTAATCATAATTAGTTTATTTGAAGTAAATCTATCAACTGGCTAGTGTGTTATTCTATTTTTAGTGCACAATGTCCAGTTTCAGAACCGAACAAAAATATTGTGAAAATTCAGGAAATATTTCCAAGTATTTAATTTTCAAAGATGAAATTTTTATTCCACTCAATATTATCATTAGGTCTAGCTATATTTTCTGTATAACATAATACAAAATTATCATTGATGTCACTAGGCCTATCTGATTCTTCAGAAACAATATCAGTGGGAACAGTTTTATAATTTTTGAGCTCTTACCTCTAATCTATTAGGTGTAGGTCTATTTCTTTTCCGATTTTCAACAAGTCGGCAACCTCCACTGTCAAAATCGAAAGCACTATTGTTTACCTTGAAATCACTTGAAATAATATCTCCAATTATAATACTCAGGAATAATAAAGCCCGATGTTTGCTGAAGGATTCAGCTCTCTTGCTAGTGCAACATGAAGTCATTTTGCTAATTTTGAAATCCAGAACCTAACTTGTTTGAATTATAATTTGAAATAATTTTACCATGCTTGGGATTGCTGATCAAGCTGATGGTATCCGTTTGTTAGCCAGATTTCTAAATGTTAAATGGCTAAATAAGTTAATAGTTGTCATTTACGAACCAAACAAAGCCAAAACGGAGGGTATATATAGAGTTACGTTATACCGTGCATACGTAGTCAAAGGGGAGAGACTATGCTACGTTAAAACGGACATACGTAGGAATTGAGCTAACAAGGACAATGTACTAACTTAACTTCTTGAAATTAATTACAAAGATAGATCCGTATTTATACTAGAGCAAATGCTGAGAAAAATAAATTTCCATAAACAATTTAATGATCTAAATCTTTTGGAATTTAATTGGACTGCGCACATCATAGGATGCTGAATTGATCTTATCACTTCCTTATTTTATTCCTGAATACAATAACACTTTTTCTTAATATTTGTGTAGTCTGGCAAAATTAGGCTATTTGGTTTGATGTGTTCTGTTGGATAGGTTGTCTGAGCACAAATTTAATTAAAATCTTATATTTATATTATTTTGTAACTTATATTTTTTTGTAGTTTTCTTTCTTTTAAGAGGCTTTTCCTGAATTATATATTACCTTTCATTTGTATTAGATCTTGTTCTCAATAACTAGCATGGAACAAAAATAATAAACATCTATAGATTTTTGAATTTGCTAGAGAGACAGCACTTTATGAGTGTACATCTTGCATCTTGAATGATTGGAAGTTAATTTAATACCTAGATGCACATATAGTTATTGTGCATCTTCTTCTCAGACAAAGTCTTGGGTTGTAGAGTATAGTATCCTTATTATTATATGTCATTTTTTCTGCTCTTTTTTACAGGATGACAAAGTAAAAATGGAGTCATTTGGATGGGAATATGCTCAATTTTTTCAAATGAAGTATCATGTTGATAGAAAACCAATAGATGCGGTTCGACGTCGTCGTTGGCATCGCAAATTAATATCTGTTGGGAATCGAGACACATTTTATCTGAGTGTGATTCAGAAGGTAAAATTTTTAGTGATAAGTTAAATGGAGGAAAGTAAAAAATGAAATTTTTGGTTAAACTATCAATCTCCATACATATACAAAAATATTCTTCACTGCTTGGTTATATTTAGATAGCTAATATGTACAGTGAAATCAAATAATCATTATAGCAAGGATATCATTCATTTTAATATTTGACTTTACTCAGTATTCTACAAGTATTCTGATCAAAAATAGTCTCTAATGAAGAACTTCACCAGGTTGATCGGAATATTTCTCATTACTTAGTATGAGACAATGTACAGGTAGTAAGTATGGTTTCTTATCTGTTTCTGCTTCTTCTTCCTACCATATTGAACTAACACACTCTAAAAAGTATGGGAAGAACTGGTTGAAGAGTTTAATATAGCAGAGATGCAAATATCCCAACAGAACCACATCACACTACAAAAGATGAAAACGAAGTTCACAGAAAAGATAGAAACACAGAAAAGAAGCTGGAGGGGGAACAAAAATTAAACTCTGAAAAGAAAATAAGAAAGTTGTGGAAAATAACCAAGCAAATTAATGACGATAGCAACTCTCAGTGACAAACAATGGCACTGGAAGATACAGGTAAATTCTACAGTGACGAGCAAGCAGGAGATATACTTGCAGAATCCTATAGAAAAGAAATTACCATCAACTCATGCAGACAACGAAATATTTGTCTAGAAATAAACAATGGTAAGAACAATAAAAACTGTCCAGGTGTCATGTCTAAACAATTCATATTAGAAGAATTAAAAGTATGTATATGGAAATTATATAGCAGAAAAGATAGAAAATCCCCAGGACCGGATGTCATCACCACTGAAATGTCTAAGAACCTAGAATATGCAGCAATGTATAAATTACTATAGATATATAACTATAGTTGGGGCACATACAAATTGACAGGTATAGAGAGACGTGCTCATGTGTCCTAGCATAAAGAAAGGCAAGAACAGATGAAAGCCGACTTTATTAAATATTCCTGTTTGGCTCAATGACACATCAGGTACCTACCACAGTTTTTAAGTAATCTTCAGCGATCATATTTTCTTTTAGTTTGTGATGACATCGCTGAATACAATTATTTAGTCTTGTGATGCCACTGCCGGTTCATGTCTCTCAGTGAAATGCCTGCCTTATCGATAAAAATAGGAAGAACAGAGATGTATAAAGTTGGGGGGGGGGAGCATGTGGAGTAGGATTAGGTCTAACCCAATGCATTTTACAGTCTGTAGATACATTGATCTTCTGTGCATTGATCTGCGTGCTGCACACAGAGAGCCTGCCTCTCTTGGATGACCCTGGGAGGCAGGGGGGGGGGTCTCTGTGCATAGCGTGCAAATTGATTCATTCAGCAGCAGTCCCTAACATCCATGATCATCCCTTCTCTTCTGATGCACATTCATTGCATTCAATCATGGCATAATTTAATCTCCACTAAAATTAACCATTTTTTTACTGCCAACAGTCTGCTAGTCACATAATTTCATTGACAACACAAAAACTGTGTGCACTATACCAAATTTGGAATGAAGCTGTGCATACTATCAAACTTTGTCCACATTTCGTATAGTAGGTAGGCACATGATATGTAATTGAACCTCCTGTTTGCCCATGTCTTGCCAAACCTGAAAGAGTAGAAAAGATTAGAAACTCTATGATCTGCCACGCATGTTGTACAAGGTGTCTAATGAGGTTTCATGATGTGGGGGTTGGCTTCACCATCCCACAGGTGTTCAATAGGACCCATAAGACAAGTTGAAGTCAGACATGTTAGGCTGAAAGGCACAGATATTTCAGCAAACTTTAGGCAATGACACAACACACTCTGTTCTCTGGACTACATCTAGAAAATTATCTGAAATTTGAGAATGAATGCAAAAGATAACACTCCATTTGGGCATCTTAAGAGCATGAATTAGCAAGGAAGGGAACTGGTCATCCCACCTAATAGTTGCTGCAGCTTAGTACATGAAGAGTTATCTTCATCCCTGACAGCATCTGCCATGGGATCTACCTTGACCTTTAACAGCATGAATTATTCAATATAATTTTGTTAGTTGGTTATAATATTATAAATCTGTATTTGCTGCATGATCATTTCTGCTGATAGGTTGCCATATTTACACTATCTGCAGGGTTCCATTGGTGACATGGAACAAGGGTCTATGGTAACAACTACTCTAGTGGCACCTAGAAATTTTCTAAATATCACCTGTGAGTAGCATGTTATTTTGTTTAAATTTTTGTGTTTCTGGTTCCATTTGTGACATGGAACACAGATCTATTGTAATAATTACTCTAGTGTAATCTAGACATTTTCTATATTTCAGCTGTTTGTTGCATGTTATTTTGTTTACATTATTTTATTTATGGTTCCATTGGTGACATGGAACACATGTCTATAGTAACTAGTGGTCTTATAGCTCCTATAAATTGTCTATATATCAGCTGTGAGTAGTATGTTATGGTTTCATTATAGTACCTTTTATTGGATTTATTACTGACATGGAACAAGGGTCTACAGCAACAAAACTCTAGTGGCACCTAGAAAATGTTTTATGTATCAGCTGTGAGTAGCATATTATGCTGTTTATGTTTACAGTGTCTTATTAGTTATAACCAATGTTCTTACACTCTGGGAAATCTTATAAATACTTAGTCTCCACAACAGATGTTCAAGGGTATGTATGCTGATGGTTCCCATGTCTTGTTTCTTAAACAAACTCTTCACTCTATTTTGTTTCTATTTGTGCCACAATAAAGACCTTCTTCTCCTGCATTTGTTCAAGAGATTTTTCAGACCAGCAGTATGTAGTCCAGATTATGGAATTTATTGTGTCAAGGTCTACTATTTGGATGCAATATCTGTACCTTTTGATATAGCACACCTGACTTCAGCATGGCTTCTAGGTCACTTTGATCTTTATGGGGTGGGGCAGCCAATCTCACCTCCAATCTCCTTTCTGTCTCTTGCAGCATGCATAACAGATGCAGTATTGCTATTCTTTGCTTCTATTACAGAGCTGGCAACATACAGGCTAATAAATACCAAATCCCATAGAACATATTATCTACTGCACTGCCCATATGACAACCAGGGCCTGGACTTCTGTTCAGGGTGCTGAGAATAGGGCCACTGTCTTCTTTCGTTGGAGATGACTAAGAAAAGTTGGTGAATAGGCTGACAACCTGTCGTGTGAAAAAAATCAGTCACATCTTGTCTTAATTTTATACTTTTGTCTTCTATAAAATAATCCCCATGGATGACAAATAGATGCAGGCCAGCTGTCATTGCACCTTTATCCTTTTATGGCATAACTAGGTGATCTATCTATGTTTCTTCAGCGCAGAACACGCTGCATAAGGCAGAAACCAGATCTATCCAGTTCGAGCGATGTGATGCTACTGTGTGTAATTCCTGTATGTTGTTGAGATCTATAGTCATATCCTCTTTGATGGTTGTTCTGTGAAGAGTCTCTTTTGGTCTTTTTAATGCTTGTAGTGGCAGTCTGTTTTCATTCATTCTAAGCACATGTCCGATATAAGTCTATCGTTGATGAGGGATGGGTGATGGAGAATGCTAAATGTACCATCATTGTAGATGGGTCAACAAATCTGACAAAGGAAGGATCAAATGTTGGCCTAGAAGTGTGTGGTGTACTCCTGGTAGGACGTGGTATTCCTGGGATACTGGGGCACTGGAATGCCTCCCTTCCGAAACTAAACATGCATCTATATACCTCCCTTATGCATCCATATCTTTGAGACCTTATATGAGTTTGAGTGTTGTCTGAGCTACACAACTGAGTAGAATCTGTGCTTTTGGCAGAATTTCTATAGACTGTAAAGTGCTACCTACTCACAGCTAAAAGGATTATTTCATCATCATCATCTATCATTGCTCATATCCAACAATGCTTGCTAAAATACTTCACCACATTCATTGACTATAGATGAACTTTGATGCAAGTCTGTATGCTCTCTCATTATACTGTCAAACAACAGCATGTCACAGACTACAGATTCATGTTATACTCAGGAAACTGGAAGTAACTAGTTACCATCTACTCATATAGATACTGGCTACTATGAATCTTTTGAAACAAGAACATAGAATTAAAAACAAAACTACCTTAATAACTAATCTTAGAAAGCCAATGGATCACTGCAGTAATGGCCTCAACATAAATTATACAGTAAATAGTTATGCTATATGTTCCATCATGCTCAATGATGACTCTATCACTGAAATGACCACAGAAATATCTCAACCATTTTTCTCACAATTACAAACTTATCTATCTGGACAACAATTGCAATCTCATCTCTATCAGTGGATTACTGTCACTATGTCATGTGACGTATTCCTTCCAGAACGTTGTCTTCCCAATGAACTCTCTGAACCTCTCTCTGTCTTGGGCGATGTGGCTTGCATTTTCTAGCGATGTATTCATGTTATCTTTAATGTCATCAGTCCATCGTCTTCTTGGTCTGCCCCTTCTCCTCTTCCCAGGTACTCTTCCCTCCATTATTTGTCTTTCTAAACAGTTATGTCTCTTTATATGACCAAACAGGCGTAGTTTTCTTTTTGTTATTGTGTTTAGTAACCAACACTCTGGAATATTCAGTGTGTTTATAATATCTGAGTTTCTGATTTTATCCTTCCATGATATTCTAAGTATCTTTCTGTAGCATTTCAGCTCGAAGCCTTTGATCTTCTTTGCTGCTGTTTTACTTAGAGTCCATGTTTCACAGCCGTATGTTGCAACCGGAAAAATAAAAGTTCGTAACATTAGCACTTTACTGTCACTATACGTTTATCCATTATCACATTCTCAATATTTTCTATCAAGGGTAATTATAATGTTAAAGTCTACCATTGTTTCATTAATTGATTATTCTTCTCCTTTTGGAAGTTAGAAACATTTTAGAATAAATATTTTGATTTTGTAATAATAATTTAGGTCCTTTTTGAGGTAGTTTCTGTATATTAGTTCCATCATTATTACCACTTTTTACTTCTTTTGATTGCTAAACATTTACGTTCTATTCTCTTTCTAACATTGGAAAATTTCAGCTGTAGTATAGGGCCTACAAACACTGTTGAACCTCTCCTTCCCTCCTGTTATATTTTTTTTTAACCCTCCTGTTACTAGAATCTTTTCTATAGGACCTGGAAAGGAAGTAAAGAATATCATCACTTCTTCTTCTTTCCGTCCTCTTTTATCCTTTACGGGTGTCGAGGGAGATACATTGTTCTTGTTCTCGCTTTTCTGGCAGCTTCAGATAATGTTATTTGGTGTTAGTGTAATGTCTCTTTGATGTTGTCTATCCAGCGTACTCTAGGTCTACCCCTGGCTCTTCTTTCTGCTTCTCCTCTCTTCATATATGCTTTATAAACTAATGAATCACACGGCATTATTTCCAGATGACCAAACCATTGTATCTGTTGGTTTTGTATGTATTGTAGCATTGATATGACACCCACTCTTTCTCTTATGACATCGTTTCTAATTCTGTGTCTTCTGGTCACTCCTGTGGCTTTTCTCAGACATGTCATCTCTGTTGTAACCAGTTATTACATCACTGTGATCTATTATGTACGTTGTAGCGGAGACTTTACAGGTTGTTGGTTGTACCATCCCATACATCAGTGAACAAAATCAATGCTATTCAGGTCAAAAGGGGCAGATATCACAGGCAGACTAAGTTGTAAACCATAACATATTCCTCCTCTGGGCTACATCCTACTAACCAGCAGGAATTTGAGAACGAACACAAAAATAGAAAAAGAATATTTCATTTTGAGGTGTTGTGTCACTTTGTTAAAGCAATATTTATAATTATTCTATTACATTTTTGCTAAACAAATGTTTATAATTATTCTATTACATTTTGTGCTAAAGGAATGTTTATAATTATTCTATTACATTTTTACTAAGGAAAAATCTTTTCAATCTATTATTACCAAATTCTGAATCACCAAGGAGTCTCTTAATCTTCTCCACACCATCAGCGCAAATATAAATCCAATTCAAGGTGTATTTTGCTGAATGTTGAGGTAGCAGAATTGTGACCGTCTCTAAGAAATTTTGTAACTAAGATAAAATATTTAAATTTGGCATTTTTCTTTCCAGGAACAGTGGGAATACTGCTAACTGCTAGTAATTATCTAGATTCATTTTCAGTTTTTCCAGGCCAGGTCAAAGATCGAAATAATGGAACAAGTAGACAATTTAAAAGTTCAATTTATACCTGTTACAATCAATGCGAATTGAGTTGAAATTGATGTCATTTTTTATGAAATACTTATGAATTGTCTTTAGAATCACATGAAATTGTTGGGAATTGTGTTTATTTTTAAGACATTATTATGGAAAATTTTAGCAGCTTCATTATGAAATGGCAACACAGCATTAGGTATGGACCATCATGCATTGAATTTAAGTCACGTTGTTTATGAAATGAGTAGAAATATTCTTAGATCTACACAAGATTGAATCAAAGGCCAGTGACATCTCAGTGTTTTATTTTGGTTAGTTTGGCTATGAAATAATTTTATAAATTTAATTTTTTTTTTAAGTATAGGAATTTTATAAGTATAGAGCAATGAAAATGAGCTGACAGGAATAAAATGGATTAATAATACCGTTCTCGAAGATCTTGACTACGCAGATGACCTGGCCCTTTTGAGCGCAAACCACACAGATGCTCAATCTAAGCTTGACAATCTCCAACAGTACTCAAATCAGATAGGGTTGAAAATCAACACATCAAAAACTCATATACTAGATTTTACGAGATCTAACGACAACATAGAAATTAAAAATGTTCCATTATTAAAAGTCAACAATTTTACATATTTAGGCACCAATCTAGCATTGGATGGAGACTCATCAAAAGAAATTTTACACCGTATTGCCCTTGCAGCGGGTGCTTTCAATAAACTACGCAACATATGGACGTCAAACACACTAAGAAACACCACAAAACTCAGGTTGTTTAACTCCAACATCATCCCTATTCTATCATATGGGTGCGAAAGTTGGAAAGCCACAAAAGCCACAGATAAAAGACTCGACTCCTTTGAAAACAAATGCCTACGTACCATTCTGAACGTTAAGTGGAGTGACTTTAAATCTAACACTACTATAAGAGAGGAAAGCAAACAAACCTATATATCTTCCTTCATTAGACAAAGGCGTTGGACTTACATCGGCCATGTTCTCAGAATGAACAGCCTAAGAATTCCCCAGCAATCACTATATTGGGTGCCACCTGGAGTAAGAAGAAGAGGGAGACCTAGAGAAACTCTACGAAGAACCATTAATAGAGAAGACATGTCAATGAACCTAAACAACATGCAACAATTGAAAGACCTGGCAACACAAAGACAGAAATGGAAGGCTATGGTTTCTGCCCTATGCGCAGCCTATGGCCCTGGAGGAACATAACATAACATAACATAGGAATTTAGTGAAAGAATAAAATGGTCGGACAAGAACAATTGGGTTAGTCATTAGAAAAATATTTTTCTATGCCTTTTTTTCCTCATTATGGAATTTTTTTAACAATAATCCGGCATGCTTGTTGGATAATTTGTATTGAGCGAATAAAGGTTGATGTAGATAACTTAAAAAGTTTGCATGCCAATTGTCCACATTGTACTGACAATGCAACTGGATAGTCATGCCTAAAAGTTCTACAATTGTTGAAAAGGTAGGCCTACATAGGATATGCTCAATTATTATTTATTATTACATGCATATTCAATACACATAGTTCAAATTCACAGATCTTTTTTTTAAAAAACCACACCCACACACATAATCATAACACATGAAGATCCAGACACTTTGTCATGTGTAAATACACAGAACAAATATTGAAATGCATCAACATTCATGCATATGTATTTGCACTTAGACATAAAAACATAGACACAATGTGCCATATTAATCTCTCATAAAGAAACCATTCACAATCTCTTCAGGTCACCAGCTTTCACTTTAAAGAGTTCTCAAGTCATGCAGTAAAAATGTTTTGCACTCATATTATTTTTATGTAAAGCACATGACTAAATACACCGGCAGTTGAAACTCCAGTTTCAAAACCATGAGGTCTCATCAAACCATGATTTTCAGAGATGAAATACAAAATCCTTTTGTATAGGCTTATATCATAAGATTGCTATGCCAAAGTGGTATTTATTTTCACTGACTATATAAAACCTACCCGCACTCATTAACGGGATGACATGAAGTAATGAACGTTTTGTACTACTATTATTTTTCCAGCTGCACACAACTATCAGCTGAGAGCTTACATTTATCAAGCAAGAGATCTCATAGCTGGTGATGACTCAGGTTTATCAGGTAAGTCTTGAAACTACATGTTGTATACATACCTGTGAACTAGTACAGCCTTACTGTATGTTGTATACATACCTGTGAACTAGTACAGACTTACTGTATGTTGTATACATACCTGTGAACTAGTACAGACTTACTGTATGTTGCATACATAACTGTGAACTAGTACAGACTTACTGTATGTTGTATAAAAAAATTCTGATTTATTTTTTATTCAATATGCTTATATTTAATATTTTCCTTCATTGAATTATTCTTTACACAGAATATGGACAGACTTTTTGGGATAAAAATACAGAATTGTATATGTATTTTTGGCTGAAATATGAATTGAGGTGGAGAGAGTGGCTGAATGGCAAGAATGCTAGTCTCATAACCATGAGAATCATGGTTGGGACAAGATTGTTGTCTTTTGTAGGTCAAAATTCTTCCTGTGCACATTGTGACACCTGTAAAAAGACTCATCAAAAGAAAATACAAACATGGAATCAAACCACAATTGGGTCACAATTTTTCACCTCACCCTTCATCGATTATCTCTTCCATTTCTGTGACTTTCTTTGGTCCTACCCAGATATTGAGCACTTGTTTCTGACTGAAGGTTCCTGACAGAGAAGTATATTTATCAACTTAAGATTTTGTGTATTTGTTCAGTACTTTCGGCAGATTGTACGCAAATGTTTGGCGTAGAAATGGCATTAACCTACAGACTAAGCTGAAAGTTTACAGAGCAGTGGTACTTCCAGTGCTGCTATATGCTAGTGAAACATGGACTGTGTATAGACGTCATGTGAAAAAACTCAATCATTTTCATACAAATTGTCTCAGAAAAGTTATGAACATCAGATGGCAAGACAAGATTCCAGATACCGCTGTCCTTGATAGAGCTGATATCCCAAGCATTGACACGATGCTGATGCAGACACAGATTTGTTGGGCAGGTCATTTGGTGCGTATGCCAGACCATCATCTGCCAAAGATACTTCTCTATGGTGAGCTAGAGAAGGGTATACGATATCAAGGTGGCCAAAGGAAGCGCTACAAGGACTCGTTAAAGAACTCACTGAATCCTTTGAAATAGACCATGATACATGGGAAGAACTTGCACAAAATAGATCTACATGGCATTCTAAAATAAAAAAGAGCACATCATCTTGTGAAAAGAAGAGAAATGCAGCAGCTCAACAGCGGAGAGCAGCTAGAAAGTCACGGATAGACCAAGATCCGTTTACAGTCGTCATTCCATGTCCAAACTGTCCAAGGACATTTACAGCTCCAATAGGGCTCATTAGCCATCTACGAACTCATAATCAAGGACATAACTAAAATTGAATTTTCAAAAGTGGATGTAACAAATGGTATCATCACTTGTGATGGACGAACAACAACATTTGTTCAGAATGTAGGCTACAAGGTTTTGCTGAATGTTGTTCGTCCATCACAAGTGATGGTGACCATTTGTTATATCCACCATTGAAAATTCAATTAGAGTTATGTCAAAGATTATGAGTTCGTAGATGGCTAATGAGTCCTATTCGAGCTGTAAATGTCATTGGACAGTTCGGGCATGGAATGACCACTGTGGACAGATCTTTGTCTATGTGTGACTTTCTAGCTACTCCACTGTTGAGCTGCTGCATTTCTCCTCTTTTCACAAGATGATGTGCTCTTTTTGAATGTAGAACACCATGTAGATCTATTTTGTGCAAGTTCTTCCCATGTGTCTTGGTCTATTTCAAAGGTTTTCAGTGATGTCTTTAATGAGTCCTTGTAGTGCTTCTTTTGGCCACCTTGAGATCATGCACCTTTTTCCAGCTCACTATAGAGAAGTATCTTTGGTAGATGATGGTCTGGCATACGCACCAAATGACCTGCCCAACGAATCTGTGTCTGCATCAGGATAGTGTCAATGCTGGGGATACCAGCTCTATCAAGGACAGTGGTATCTGGAATCTTGTCTTGCCATCTGATGTTCATAATTTTTCTGAGACAAGTTGTGTGACAGTAATTGAGTTTTTTCACATGATGTCTATACACAGTCCATGTTTCACTAGCGTATGACAGCACTGGAAGTACCACTGCTCTGTAAACTTTCAGCTTAGTCTGTAGGTTAATGCCACTTCTACACCAACATTTGCATACAATCTGCTGAAAGTGCAGCTTGCCTTGGAGATTCTTGTGCACACTTCATCGTCAATGTTGGCAATTTGTGATAGCATACTAACAAGGAAATAAGGTATGTGAACCTATTCACAACTTTCAGTGCTATGCCATTTACCTTTATGTAGGGCTCGAGATAGCTTTTGCCAGGTGCTGGTTGTAGCATGACTTCTGTTTTCTCTGTGTTAATAGTAAGCCCAAAGTTGGTACAGGCTTTGGAGAATCTGTCTATAATACAGATTTAATACAGAGACAGGAAACATTTCAGATAACTCTCCATCATCCTGAACTCTAGTTTGCATTCCATCATGCAATTGCTGCACCATTGAGTTAAATTTCTGAATTGCAGAAAAATGGCTGAAAATTGCTGAATACATATGCACTGAACTTTGTAACATTTACCTTTAGTAAAGTACTCTTTATGCAGAATGCGCTATGATTTTAGGATGAAAATACAGAATTTAGTGATTAGTTTTTAAAATTCTGGAAATGATTTCTATTCAGGAAACATAAACTAATTCACTGCAATACTTATCACATTTAGCTGAATAACTTTGTGTAGCAGTGTTTCCACTATATAAATTTCCATTCATAGGACATTTTTTTATTAAGGCATTGTGTCAATGTTTTTTAAACAAATAGAAAATGCCACCTGGTGAAGACATTGAGATTTAACCTGATAACAGGTTATAGATCTAGCATACTCATAACTTGAATACTGAATAACACTTATGTAACGCATAAGATTTCATCTTTCTTTTATTTAGTTCCATTTTTTGTCACAGTTTTTTTTTGTAGATATTACTGCTCATTAGTGTTTTAATTTAATTTTTTTCATTAATTGTATTTCTACTTATTTATATATATATTATTTAATTCAAAGGGCCTGTTTGGTCAAAATATTTATTTAGTTTGTTTTATTATATTTTTTTTTTAAAATCACCTCAATTCATGTTTTTATATCACCCTTGATATACATTTTTGCTGTAGCCTGCCTACAAACCTGTAAAATTTACAAAACAGTTTTCATGCCATTTCCTTTCATTTTATCAATTCAACACTGTTGTGTTATTTTATAGATCCATTTGCCAGAGTATCATTCTTGAATTATACCATGGCAACAGAGATGCAGAAAGAAACATTAAGTCCTACATGGAACCAGACCTTGATATTTGAATTAATAAGGATCTATCGTGACCCAGATGTCCTGGAAGATGCACCACCAGATATAAACATTGAACTGTTTGATCATGATGCAATTGTAAGTTTGGGTCATTATTCAGTTAATGAATTGATAAACATTTGAAACATATACAGCAGTATATCTACCCACATCTCTTCTATATTTGAAAGAAAAAAACACCAGATTACCTATAGTTAGTCTCCATGTGGAATGTCTTTGCGTCTCACTAATGGCCCACAAGACCGACCACTCATATTTTTCTATGGCTGAGGCTCATCATAAAGGCACAGTGACTTAGGATGTGAGAACCCTTTTGCCTTGAACATTTGGTTACATGCCTGGAGTCATAGAGATGTTCTACATAACCAGTAGGCAATTTGTGACAGAAAATGATCCCAGTGAACCCTATCTTAGATGCAATAGCTTGGAACAGTGCAAGATATATACCTACCTTCTTGATGGTGTGACAGCTATTTTCTTGCTCTGGCCAGGGTGAGTAAAAAGTACAGACTCCCAAGCACAATAATGGTATTACAACAACAAATATTTGCATACAAGATCGGATGTTGACTTGGTTATCAAGGTTTGAAAGATGGATTACTGGAACATATAAAAAACAACAACATGCACAATATGCAACACAAGAACAATGTCAACATCTACACAAGCACCAAAACTCTAACCCAAGAAAACCTTGGAGTTACAGACTTCCAGCAGAGCTAAGATTGTCATAAAACAAAGTAAACCTTGGAGTTACAGACTTCCAGCAGAGCTAAGATTGTCATAAAACAAAGTCTTCACTTGATATTTTACAATTAAACATCTGTGGCACTGTATCAGTAATGTCAACACCAGGTATGAACATTTTGATATTGATTTCATTCTCCCTTTTTCATCGTGCCAGTTGCATGCTAGTAAACGATACCTATGCTGGCCACTCATTGTGCCTGCAAATATCCATTCTTAATGTGAGTGATTCAATGGCAGTGTATATAAACAATAGCATCTAGCCATTATTTGTTACTGTGTGAATGAGGCAGGAAATTATATAATATCGTATATATGAGTTTTTAGCAAGTGTTGTTGGATGATGATGATGATGATGTTCGTCCGTCGTAATCGACGATGACCAAAAACTCAACCATAATAATAATAATAATAAGTAATAAAAAATAATAAAGTTAATAATGTGTTTTTAAATGACTAACAAGTCCAATGTGTGCACAAAATGTTCTTCTACAGAATTGACAACTGTAGAGGGTGTCTATGGGATGTTGAGATGTTTTTTCTTTTCTACGTGCCCGCTTCTGTCTTACAGTAATTTGCCTGGTTTCTTCCGCTACTAGTGCTCCCATTGTAAGGCTGTAACGCCATTCTGTTCTATCCTGAGCGAGGCTCTCCCCAGCACCTACATCAATTTTAAGATGTGTCAGTGTTGACTTGAGCATGTCTTTGAAGCGCATTTTCTGTCCACCAGCTTTCTGAATTCCTGCCTTGAGTGCTCCATAATATATTTGTTTTGGCAGACGCGAGTCCTCCATACACACAAGATGACTTGCCCAGCATACTTGCGTCTTCATAAGTAGTGTGTAGATGCTTATTGAGATTGATTTTTCCAAGACCTTGTAGTCTGGTACTTTGTCCCACCAATGGATTTTTAAAAAA
Source organism: Meghimatium bilineatum (assembly GCA_034231615.1). Classification (NCBI taxonomy): domain Eukaryota; kingdom Metazoa; phylum Mollusca; class Gastropoda; order Stylommatophora; family Philomycidae; genus Meghimatium; species Meghimatium bilineatum. Next base: position 37,513,701 of record CM067299.1, on the reverse strand, counting down.
GTAATTTACGTAGGCAGATAAGATGAAAATGATTTAATTTTCTTGCATGTTTAGCATACACTGTCCACGTTTCACAAGTGTATAGTAGGGTTGGTATAACAGCCGCATGATATACTTGAACTTGGTGATTGTTCTTATACCTCTTCTGTCCCATGCATTGTTGTGTAATCTACCAAATACAGCACTAGCTTTTGCCAGTCTATTGTTAATTTCCACATCGATGTTGAAATCCAGAGAGAGAGTGCTTCCAAGGTAAGTATAATTGTGAACTACTTGCAGTTTTTCCTGATTGACGATGATGGAAGTAGTAGTATGTTGGCTATTTGATGTTGCTTGGTGCATGACTTCTGTTTTTTTGGTGTTAATAATGAGACCAAAGTTGTTGCAGGCCTGTGAAAAGTGGTCTATGGTGCTCTGCATATTTACGACAGAGTCAACATCCAGAGTTTTTGGATTTGGCCAGTGTGATAGATATGATATGATCCCTCTATAGACTAATACCTTTCTCTTACATAAGGTTATCCAAGAACTATAGCAGATGTGGGTTCAGCAAATCTGATCAAAGTTTTTCTGTTGAGGATTTCAGGGATCGATGGTTATGAGACCGGATGAGCAGATTTTCAGTCTAGAAACTTAACAAGATTTTGTCAGTTTAGATTAGAGAAACAACTTAGCAAGATGTGATCAGTTTTAATTTAGAACTGACAGCAAGAGGTACGTAGTGCAATTCAGGTCAGAGAACTTAGCAAAAGGGAACTGTTCTAGAAGAGAGGTTTTGATCAGATCTGTTAAGAAAGCAAGCAAACTGCTGCTTGCTGCCATGTTTAGAATTGGAGTTTTTTGCAGAAATTGAACCCTGTGAAGATTTTCTTGAAATTTGCTGAGACAAAAGTGTGATCGACACTAGAGAACGAAACCTGAGTGATTGTAAGGTTGTGATTTAGAGGCAGTGCAAATGTTAGTTGCAATTATATTTGAATTTCTTACCAAATCATTATGCCTGGGAGCAAGTAATACCATCTGAGGGTATCCTTGAACTTGCTAACTAATAATATTACACGATTCATGGCCTACGTAGCCTATAGTTACAGAGGTACTTTGAGTGCCATAGATAACTTGACATGTTGTGTCGCAAATTTTTGAGTGATTAATAAACTTTTGATGTCAACCCACATGTCTTAACTTGTGATCAAAGAATGAGTGAGTGACTAATGGGAAGGTAAATATTAGTTTAAACAAATAACTTTACAATATTCATATTCGTTTACAGCGTAATAAACAGAAACTAGAACTTGCTAATTTATTACACACTCACAAGATACATGTGACCCTCTTACAGGAGACTATATAAACTAAAACACTGACCCACATCTGCCAGGATAAACCAGCTATGGCTGTAAGTGCACCAACTGCTGTGGTGCCGTGGCATTATTACCTATAACAGGAATGATAGTCAGGGATATGTCACCTAGCTAACATTCTGTCCCACAGATAGGCAGAAGGTGACCATCTGGAACACTAAACGAAAATACACAATCTACCATACATTTAAAACACATCTCTGACAACATTAAACGTACCAGAAATCCATGCAACACTATTTCTCAAAACAGTACTTGCTGGTGACTTTAATCGCTACCCACTGCATTGGGTCACCATGACCGCAATAAGACACGAAAATATATAGAGAAGCTTTGTGAAACAACAAACCTGTCAGTCTTTTAGGATCTGACTACAACGCTTCTGTACCAACACTTCTGCATAAGAGCGATTTATCTCTCAGCCAACCTGACTTGACTATCTGTTCATCTGATATAATACTTTTGATCACTGAAAATAGTTAATGACATTGAAAGTGACCTTAGACCAATCCTCACCACCATAAACACACCTCACAAAGAATATTTCAAACAGAAAACTCACTGGAACTTTTGCAAGGCAGATTGAAAACTATTCCAAGAAACATCTGATTTCCTGCTTTGTTAACATCAACAACAATAATGTAGAAATGTATACTACTGAAGTGACAAAAGCTATCCTCAATGCAGCATCACAAAGCATCCCAAGGGACAATAGGAGATCTTATATACCATTTTACAATAAAGAAATGCAAATTAGTATTCTTGAAAGACTTGGCAACACTAACATACATGTCAAGAACCACAGGAATTTACTGGTCTGGAATCATCTCAAGCCTGATGTCCCCAATCATTTTGGCACCATCAGCTACAAATGTACTAGATGCTACACCTGAGCCTATGTTACCCAGACCCAGTATGTCACATTCCCCAAAGCCACCTTTATCAATGAGGAGAGTTTATTGTGTGTCCTGTAACGTCCTCTATGCCAGCATCTGCAAGCACTGCACCATAATGTATATAGGTGAGACTGGTAGGAAGCTTGCTGAACGATTCTGCGAATACCTATCCTCATCACCAAGTGCAATCTCCGCAGTGGAGATTGTCTGCAACAGACCTCTAACATCCCCTGTTTTTGTCTTGGTGATTCACTCTGCTAGACTATAACCTGTCCATCTCAGGATGTTACTCTCTCACTTGTATCTCTGCCTACCTCTTGCTTGCTTCCCTTCGACTTTACCCTCAAGTAAGGTATTCAGCAAAGTGTCATGTCTTTTAATGTGTCCAAAATATTTTATTTGCTTGATCTTTATTTCCTTTCGTAATTCTTTCTTCGTATTAAGTGTTGTTAGAACATCTTTGTTTGTTTTCTTCTACTTCCATGATGTTCCACCTATTCTTATATCCACATCTCGAAGGCGTCAATTCTTTCTTCTAATTGTTTGTTTAGTGTCCGTGTTTCTGAGCCATACATTAATATAGAATAGATGTGGCATTTTATAATTCTCATTTTTAACTTATTTGTAATTTGTTTAGATGCTAATATTTTCCTCATGTCATTGGAAGTACTTTTAGCCATTCCTATTCTCCTTATAACTTCCTTAACTTCAGTTTCACATCTACCGTCATTTGTGATTATGTGTATAAGATATTGATATAATTCTACTTGTTGTTATTTCTCTCCATGTATGTTTATGTTTAGCACCTGTTCTTCTGTGACTTAGCTGATTATCATGGTTTTGTTTATTGGATATTTATATCCAGTCCATATTCTTTACTTGATTTATCGACTTTATCTATTAGTCTTTGTAGTTCATGTTCACTTTCTGTTAAAAGAACAGTGTCATCTGCATATCTCAGGATGTTTATTATTTTTCCATTGATCTTGAGTCCTGGCATTCCTTCTATATGTTTAAAGATATTCTCTGTGTAGATATTAAATAGGCTGGGTGATAAAATACATCCTTGTCTTATCCCTCTTCTTATTTCTATGTATGGTGAGTAGCTATTGTCACACCTTATTGATGCTATCTGTTCCTAATATATATTTCTAATCAGTCTGATGTCCTATTCCATCTATGCCTATTTTTTGAAGACATTGATTAATTTTTCATGTTGGACTCTGTCAGAGGCCTTGCTGTAGTCTATAAAGCAAATATATATACTTTTTTGGACCTATATATTTATCTTATACACCTATACAGCATAAAAAATCATTCAGGTTATCCTGTTGATGTCCTCTTCAATGGCACAGGCCATTGGGGTGCCCAAGATATTCAGGGGATGACCATTAAGGCATGCTTCTCTCTGACATTTGAACGCATCACGAACTTAAGAATCTCTATATATATATATATATTCATTATTTTTCCTTTAGCGCTAAAGTTAGCACATAGGGCAGATATCAGATCTCTCCAATTCTGTCTGTTCAAAGCTATTCTGTGCAGTTCTTGAATAGTATGAATATTGTTTGTTTTAATTTCTCTAAGTATTGTTCTTCTGCCCCTGGCTCTTCTGCCTGTTGATATCCATGCAAGAGATTGGTGGTGTATTCTGTTATTGTCTGAGCGCAGGGCATGTCTGATGTAGGACCAACAGCGTTTTCTAATAACATCTGTAATGTAGTTTTGCTGTGTCTCTTCTCTGATTTTTTCTTTTGTTTTGAATTCGCACCAGTGGGTGCTAGTTATCCTACTTAAACATTTGTTTTCGAAATTCAATAGTTTCTTTTCTGAAGATAAAGAACTTTTCCAACTCTTACATCCATATGATAATTAAAAATTTATAATTAAAAATAATTTAAAATTAAATGGCTTTATAGATATATAGATTATTATAGCAAATGATTATTTTTTGCTAATCTATTTTAACAAATATCAGTATGCACAAAATAATGAAAATGAGAGAAATAAATTTCTCTTACTGAGGATTTGCCACTATAATAACTGTTCTAGAACTTTTCTGCTCCCTTAATCATATAAGTAATCCAATTTTGAATTGATCTAATAGGCCTAATTGGCACAATAGGCATAACTAATAAATGTTCTGGATTCATATTTTTAATTCTTTACAAATTAAAAGGGGTTGAAAATCATTCATGCACACAGGATGTGTTGATGACAAACCTCTGTTATAAGAATTGTAAACACAAGATGAAAAAAACTGGTGTAAAACACAAATATTATGTAAATTTCCGCTACTTGTGGAACAAACTTGCTTCAGATTTCACAAAGAAAGTATTTACTTACTGTCAGAGACTTCTGGTTATTCTAAATTTCTACATGCTACAAAACAAATGTCACATACTTCTCATGTGGCATGTCTCAAATGAGATGCTTCGGCAAAACTCATAGCACTTTGCATTTCATATGAGACATGTCGGATTGAATCAGTTAATTAATGATGTAATTAGTCTGTTTCAGCCATTTATCATTATCTCATGTATATGGTTGATTTGTTGATATAGATATTGTTTTTTTTAAAGTTATAGTCAAAACCTTATTAGCCTGGTTTTTCTATTACATTCAGGGTAGACCAGATTTTTTGGGACGAACCAAAGCTCAACCAATGATCAAACTAGACTCATCTGATCCTCGGACACCTGCTCTGCAGTGGTACAGTATAAAACGATTAGATCAAGATGGTGGTGAGCTTTTGGCTGCCTTTGAGCTGATTTTGGTTAGTATAAAGACTTTTTGGCAGTAGTAATTCTCTAGTATGTACTTTCGTGCTCTAAATCTGCAACACCTTTTCTTGTTGAGTGCATTACTGCATAAAATGTTCATTTTGTATGATAAACTTCTTCAAGACACTAGCTGCAGTGGTATGGACACATTACAAGACTTTTGATAAAATTATCTTTCAAGGTACCATAAAAATGACAGATGGAAAAAGAAATTAAGTGATGGAATAAAAGAATGACATGACTTGGTATGAATGAATGAAGACAGTCAACAATAAACATTTTCAGACTTGAAATAGCTGTGGCTGCAATGTCCAGATTGAATACAATGGCTATACCTGTAAAGAACTATCTAGTTAGCTAAAGGAATTATTAAATCATCATATTTTTGTTAGCTATTTCTATAAGGAAAAGGTTTCTTAATTCAAGATAAGCTTTTAAATATGGTAGCTTTTCTTTGTTATTCATTGTTTTCATTAATTTGCTACATGTTGATTGAACAAATTTTATGTCAGTTATGGTTCTCTTTCTTGCTCTCTCTACTTCTAAATAATGTACCAAACCAGCTAGCTTAAATCTAAATAGACCTCTATAAATTGCTAAACCTGTTAACTTTTTCAGGATGAAATTAATTTGGGGGTTTAGACATAATTAATGTTAGGCAAAATTTTGGGCAGCAACATAATTTAGCTGACAGTTTCCTGAAGATAAAGTATTAGCAATAGACGGACATTTAAGGTATCAAACAAAAAGAGATTTGACTGTGGAATCCATACACAATATACAAATATAAGAATTGTTACAATAAAATAAAAAAATTACCCCACAAATGATGAATAAAAATATTTTTTAGTTATTTTGTTCTACTCACCTTCAATTTTACTTGTCTTGGGATGTTGCTATTTAATTCTTATGAAGGTATATGTCTTGACTGTCCATTTACTGATAATAATTTTTTTAATTGAAGTAAGTCATTCAACTACTTAGTGTTTTATACTATTTTTTGTGTTCCATGCCAAATTTCAGAGCAGAACCAAATATTGCAATACTTTATGAAATATTTCTCAGTAGACCTACTGGATTCCAAAGTTAGTAGAGCAGAAAATTCATATTTAGACTCGTGTCATCTGATGCCTTTTTTTTTTTTTTTTAATTTGATAAGGCTTATGCCCTAAAACATGCTTTGAGACACAGGTGGGGGGTCGTCTGTAGGCCTGCATCCCAAACAGTAGTAACTGCTGTGTTTTTTCTTCACTGTGCATACTACCTGTCTGCACCATCATAATCAAGTGCACAGTGCCAACAAATACTTTATCTTGAGAGTACTGATGGCTGTTTATTTTCTTCTCTGCATAGACTAAGAATTTATATTAGCTACCGAACTGTCAGTAATATCAGTTATTTGCAGTGTAAACAAACAGTCCAGTGATGATGAATTTTCATTCAATGGTGTTTGGATACCAGATGCAGTTGATCTAAACAGAGATGACCCAATAAAATCATACTGTTCAAATTTATTATACTCAATATTTGTCATTAGGCCCAGGTCTATTGACAGTGTCCATAACCTATAGTTATAGCATAACCTATAGCATAATGCAAGAGTATGATTGCTGTCACTGATTCCTCAGAAACAATAGCGGTGGAACAGTTCTATATTTTTTTTAGCTGTTATTTTTCCCTTACCAATATTATATCTATTTCTTTTCTGATTTGCAACAGGTTGGTATTCTTTAACACTGTAAAAATCAAAAACAGTTTTCTAACTCATCACTTGAAATAATATCTTCAGCTATAACTCTAAACAAATAATAAAGCCTGATGTTTTCTAAATCTGTGAGCTCTCTTTTCTGTGGAAGACAAAGCCATTTAGCTAATTTCAAACAAGCTAAGCCTACCTTAATCAAGCAAATTTTAATTAAAATGTCACCGGCATCTGATCACATTGTTCCATGATAGTTTCATTTCATTTACCAAACTTCTACATTTTAAACAGCAGATTTAGTTAATCCAAATTCATTTATGATAGAAATGAAACAAAATTAGAGGGTCTATCTGTAACACCAATATGCCCTATATCATTTTCACATCCATCCTGGGCTGTGTTACCCACAATAGGCCTTTATTATTTTTACGTCCAGATTGAGTTAGCCAGTTCTGTGATTGACTTTCTTAAAATAAAAACAAGGGAAATAATGATATAGGACAATATAAGAGAGAAATTAATGGAATACATCACTAACAGTGATGACAAATTAGAATGACAAAATTTAATAAAATGAAGAATCACCAATATTTGATAAGGAATTTGAGGATGCTCTATAACAGATGAAGTAACAAAAATCAAAATGTCATAGGCCTATAGTATAGCCTAAACAGTAACAGAAAAGTGTCAATATTTTACGGGATCAATAATGTTGGAATAAATGTCATTTATTTATTTATGTGTGTGCTTTGTAATAGAAACATAATTTCTATTAATTATATTAAATATTCATTCCTTTTATTAAACTTTTAGATTAATGACAAGCCACTGCCATTTTTCCCACCAAAAATGGGTGATTTGTACTGTGTTCCCACTGGAATCAGGCCTGTCATGCAGCGTACTGGCATTGAGGTGAGACAAAGTTACATTCTCAGGTTTTAAAAAGACTTAAGTAAAGTAGCACCCGGATTCTTAACCAACAGTAACCTTGAAATACATCTTTCAAGGTTGTCAATGTGGCAGCTACTTATTCTTGATTAGAAACCAGCATCATGGCAGATGGGATATTCCCATATGTGCTCTGCTCTCCGTTCCAGCAGCCATCCAAGAGTATGCAGACTCCCAAGAGTCTTAAACAGATAGTGATTATGTGATCTTCGTAACTTTTCAGAATGGACACACTTTCCACTTCAACAGTGGTCATCAGATCCCTATACTAGTCATTCTTTGTATATGCACATTATCACCTCCAGCATCATCTTCTTCACTCTGCACTCTTATCAATGAATCCCTTATTGAGTCTGTCCTATCTCTCTTAAATACTGTGCCATCAACCATGGCACCTCCCGCAAATGAGTCTGCGCTTTTGTTGTCACTGACCCTCGCATAACTAGGGCAGTATATCCATGTAATAATTTGGACAACTGAGTTGTTGAAGTAATGTGACCCAAATTCCACAGCATGCTTTGGGAGTCAGAGAGTATCATCGTGTGAGTTAATATTTCAGTTACTAACCGATTACCGCAGTCACCGCTTCTATTTCCATTTTCATGCTCAATATTGTAGTGGAGTAGGTAGATTATTTTTCAAGCACCTTTTTGTCATTTTTGTTGGCAACAAAACCCCATCCACACATATTCGTTTCTCTGTTGACTGAGTCATTTGTATATATGATTGTGTCTTGGGAGTGTATCTGGACAGGTTCTTGTACCATCACCTTTGTTCTGACACCAATCCATCCCCTACACTCTTTACCCAGGTGTATTACTACATTTGTCAGAGACTTTTTCTCTTTGTCCATCTCCATCCTTTCACTGCTTTTCCTTACTTCTTACAATTCAACACTTTAAGCAACACATCCTTTGCTTCTGCCATCCAAGACTGTCCATGTTTGTTTCATGATCCACTTGTCTCATTTAAATTCTGATGTAAGGAGTGATGGCAATTTTAGGCCACATTAAGGTATGCCTTCTTAACTCTTTATGCTGTATCTTAATTCTGGGCAAATCCAACAAGAATCGCAAGGCTGTGATGGGGATATCTTTAGTACATCCTAGCACAGCTCTCACAGCCTCATTTTGGATTATTTCCAATCTATTCACTTGTGTCTTGTGACAGTGTGAGCAGACCAAAGCCATAATCAATGACAGATAACACTAACGTTACAAGAAACAAAAAGTGACCATTGTTGCATGTCTACATCCTCCTTGACCTTGATAGCACTGGTTTCTCTCTATGATTTCTGAAGTACATTGTCAATATGTTTGTTGAATGATAGACTTCTGTCAAAAGTTATCCCTAGATATTGTATTCCATGATGATGATGGAACCCAGAAAACTGAAAGTTGGCAAAGAGTTTGTGTCTAGCTTGTTATTCAAGGAGAACCAGACAACCTTTGTTTTTGTGGTATTAATAACAGAATTGTTGGTAATGCACCATAATGACATATAATTGGTATAATTTACTTTGTACACTAACAGTGATATCAGTTCTGACTCTGCCTAGGTTTAATAGCAGAATATCATCAGCTTATGTGAAAATCTTACCTGACCCTGAGGTTTACAAATGTGCAATTTTTAAGGTGTGCACAGTGAAAAACACAAGAGACAATGTGTTAAACTGTGGTAAACCAGATGTAATTTATCTGATCTCTGAGGTCCAGGATCTGCACTGTAGAGTAACTTTTCTACACATGAGCATGTTTGCTATTAAGCGAGCAATCCATATGTCAATATTGTGCTCCCTTAACCCCTCAGAAGTGTTGAGTAGAAAACTCAAATCGTAACTGCAGTGTGGGGAAATTTCAAGGGCTGTTAAATTTTTTCCTCTAACCATTTTTTCACACTACATTGTCTTGTTAAATAATTTAAGTGTAGGTGTATTATTACTGTATGCTCTAATTTATGAATTTACAAGCAGAATGCTTCTTTATATTATGGAGGAGACCTGAGAACCTTTACATACATTTGTCTCACATAATGAAACATTTGAAACAAAAATACATATAACCTGTTTTATTCCAGATGCAAAGTTTTTTCCTATCAGTAATATACTTGTCAGGATATTTATTTGTCACATCACAAATATGTAGTATAATAGTATCATGTGATACACATTCAAAGATTCTGAAAACTTTTGCATAATCAATATTTTGAATCATTATACCATTATTGACAGTTAATGTTTACCTTACCGCCTCACGAATGTGAAACACATGTGCTGCATTGCCTAGACCTATACAGCCTATTATCTGAATTACCAAATTAGTTCTAGTATCACAATGCAAATTAACACTTTCTAAATCACTTCCTGAATCAGACAATGAATGTTAGAATTATCAAAGAAATTTTCTTCCAAATATTTATAATTTTCAAATTCATTCAGTGTCCATTGTCACCATAGTGCATAATTACAAATTTCATATGCAATCATCATAGATCTGTATGCTCCTAGAGTGTCTGGAAACTCACCTCTGATTTCCAGATCCATGGTTACTTATCTAATGGTAACTTTCTCTAGAACCTTTCTGTACATATTTTTCAGGGTAATAATGCAATATCCTTTTATGTCCATGGCATCTTTGCCTGATTTTGCCAGGAGGATAATGTAGCCAGGCTTCTGGTACCAACACTTCTTCAGACTAGTGCTGTAATAATATGTAATTTTTGCTAGTATCTCATTTTTGATGCTCTTAAGCATGCTGTGTCTTATACCATCAGGTCCTGGAGCACTATCAGATGACCTTTTAATAGCACACCGAACTTCCTCAACATCAGTTAGCTTATCTTCATCAAATCCATTTCCATCTTCAATGTCAAAGTATGTAGCTTTGTCTTATATTGCTCCATATCACCACGGTTAGTCTGCTGAAGATATCTGTCAAAAAATGATCTTCCCTTTTGCTGATCCGTTATTAGTGGTCCTGAATCATCCTTCAAACAGATACTGAGTTTTGTGTCAGCTTTGCAAACCATTGCCCTATGAAGCTTCCAGAATTTGTACAAAGCATTGTCTGCTACAACTTCATTTAATCGTTCAAAAATAGCTTTTTCGTTTCTTTTGGCAATTTCTTTGAAGTCCACAATGGCCTTTTCCAATGTGCTCTCCAAGGTGATATGTGCCAGTTTTATCTTACACTACTAATTTTGATAGCTTGCTTCTTAAGGAAAAATAAATCACCACAGCCAATAATCCTGGGTTGATAACTACGTCCGGAATAGGATATGCTACCAATTTTTCTGCTTCCTAATTAACTGTGCTGACCCTATATCCTTAGTCCATCATGAGAGTTGACAAATAGTGTGTCTCACCATCTTTCATTTCCAAGCTTTTTTTTCAAACTGCTGAGCACAGAGGTGGCAGCTGCATATCTGTTAACTTAAGGACAGACAAATATAAGTAATTCTAATAAGTAATATATGAACAATGAGACAAAAAGACAAAGTTCGACTAGAAAGCCTTCATCAGAATGAAAGATAGAAGACAAACCACACTTTAGATAGGTATAAACATATTGTGAGATGATGATGATAGGAGGAAGAGGGAAATGAAGGTGAGACAGTTGTAATCACAGAGGAGATAAATTTCAAAGCCAGATGTGGAACATAAGAGGGGAAATGGATTTTAAATGAGATAAGTGAATGGGAGGAGCAACGAAGTGAAGAGCAAATGAAATTTGAAGTAAAATTAATTGAGGAGGTATTCTTTATTTCAGACTATATTTATTTAATTGGTTAACTCTTTCATTCTATCAAGCTTATTAGTTAGCTCGTCTATTATGTCAAACTATCATGAGTAATTCAAATTGGTAATTGGTAATTACCATTGGCAGTCTCATTGGTAATTAAAATGCTCTGTAAAAAACAGCCATATCCAAGAGGCAAAATGGTTCTGAAGTGAACAAGTTGAAAATAGAGATAAATCACCAATGGTTGAGAGTAATCACCAGTTAGGAAAGAACCAGACAAATTGGAGATAAAACGATAACCTTATGTTTACTACATTAACTTTTATGTATTTTAGATTCTCTGCTGGGGTGTAAGAAATATGGAAAAGTTTCAGTTGGCTCCAGTGACATCACCAAGTATCAGATTTGAATGTGCTGGCCATGTGTTAGACTCAGTTGTTATCAAGGACACCAGAAAAAATCCAAACTTCTCAGAAAGAGTGCTGTTTCTTGATGTGGTAAGTTAAACTGTAGAAAACATGTAGCTTTAATCTGAAATTTTAGGTATAAGGATTATATATGTATTTTTACATATGTAATAAACTCTTTCCAGATGAATCACAGATATATCAACTATTTAAAGAAGCTCTGTGAAACCATTAACTGATATATCAGTTTCAGTTTCCATCAATTATAATTTGATTAGTTTATGCTTCATATATGTTTTATAGTAACACACAATTTTATTTTAACCAAATTCTTTACTGCTACCTGCGATAATATCTTCAGTTCCATTTTCACTAAATCAAACATCTTTTATGTTTAAAAACTGATTGATTTAACTCTAACATTTATTTACTTCTGAGAAAAAATTTCTCATCCACTATTTCTAGACACACTGTGGAACAAGCTATTGTTCTAATTTATAGCTATTTCAAACAGAAGATTGCAGTAACAATTAGAATTATAGTTGCAATCTCCCTCATAACAAAAAGATCAAAGAGGCTTGGATTATGTTTAGGTACTTTTGATGCTGGTCACTTATGCAGGAGCTGTCAATACCTCTGAAGCATCAAAGAGCAGTGATGACATACATATTTCAGAAGACAGAATACCTAGTTCATTTCAACTTGAGTAAGTGATAATTCAGCATATGAAGCATCCAATGAGGTACCATACGACCATGACAGGTTACAGGATTATAGGATTTGATAAGTATACATGTGAAAGTGAACAGGAACTACAAAAACTAATAGATCAAGTTGATAAATCAAGTAAAGAAAATGGACTGGATATAAACATTAACAAAAATTATGATAATCAGTAAAGTCACTGAAGAATGGGTTCTAAACATAAAAATACATGAAGAGAAACTACAAGTAGACATTATCAATATCTCAGAAACATAATCACAAATGATGGTAGATGTGAAACAGAAGTTAAAAGAAGAATAGAAATGGCTAAAAGTACTTTCAATGACATGAGGAAAATATTAACATCTAAACAAATTACAAACACGCTAAAATGAGAATTATAAAATGCTACATCTAGTCTATATTAATGTATGGCTCAGAAACATGGACAATAAACAAACAGTTAAAAGACAGAATTGATGCCTTTGAGATGTGGATTTATAGAAAAATAGGGAGACATCATGGAAAGAGAATAAAACAAACAAAGAGGTTTGAGAAAAGAGAGAAAACAACATGAAGGAAGGCAAAGGGAGTTCTAACAAGTTGAAGGGAGGTAAGAAAGAAGTAGGCAGAGATACAAGTGGGAGAGTAACATCATGAGATGGACAGGTTACAGTCTAGCAGAGTGCACCACCAGACAAGAGACATGGCATGTTGGAGGTCTGTTGCAGCCAACTTATGTTGTGGAAATGGCACTTGATGATGATGTAATGTATATAGTAAATTTTGGTTATGACATAGTCTACATATTTTTTCAGTTCAGACCAATTTGTTATAATTGGATTCCAGTGTACTCACCAGCATCAGCTATGGAAACTTCTGAAGTCATTTGTCTCGACAGACAATGAAGATATCTTCCCAGTTAGAACTTGATGAGAAGCTTCTTCTTCTTCATGTTTTGCCTGTCTAATGTCAGCGGTATGTGCCACAATCTAGTTCCTCCAGTTGTCAGGCCTATATGACCTGTCTTTAGCTGGATTTATCTTTTGCTAGTTACTTCAAGTCCACAATAGTCTTGTTTAATACCATCAGATTCTGTTTGCAGGCTTCTTATACAATGACTATCATTACTCTTGGAATCAAATGCACTCACAGGAGCAACAGGACCAGCTAACCAGCTGATCACTTTTTCTGATATGATGTTGTAGTTTATATAGACTGTATGGTGTTGTTAAAATCTAGCAAAGGTTGTCAAGGCAACACACATGCTTTACTAATTACTGATCATTATGGGGCATATATGACACTATTTATTTTATGTGGATAAAGACTGATGCCATTACTGCTACCCTTTGTTGAATTTAAACTGTTTATTAAGGTAATTATATGTAAAACTTTCAGTCCATGTATTAGTTGGTTCAGGATGATTGAACCATTACTGTTCTGTTTGTTTTAATTCTTAAAAAAATATGAGATATTTACTTTTCTTTCCTTCTATGTGCAAATATTGTGTGGCAACTCCATATTGTTCTTCCTTACCCAGATGACTCCAACTCTCAAAGGTTGTGCACTGCATTAAGAAACCTTCTACTCAGAGAAAGTCTTTGCTACAAGAAATACTTCACACTTGATGCTAGTCTCTGTGAACTGAACATGCTGGTTTGAACATAATCAGATAATGGGAGACCATACACCCTTGTTTCAAAAGCTCATATCCTCTGAATGTTAGAGAGTGATGAGAGAGATATACTTTATCTCTGACTAGTGAATGTGAACACTGCAATTAAGAATTGTTGCATACTGGAATTTTAAAGAGTTCTTGATTAGAAAACTAGCCTCACAGCATATGGGGCATTCCCATAAGTGCTCCGCCCTCTGTTCCAGCAGCCATTCGAGTCGATGGTGTTTCGAGTCCAATGCCGCCGAAACAGACGTCGACATCAAGGCACAACTCTGGCCCTTGTGACAGTTTTCTTTGTTGTTCTGCCCACTCATGCCGTGCCCGTAACTAGTTCAAGCACAACGTTGGCATGTCAGAACAACATGGTAACTGTTATCAAAGGTTATGACTACGGGATTGTATAGATGACATGCCATGAAGCTTCTATAAGAAGATAACCTCAATATAAAGGCATTTCATCTACTAAGGTTTTCTGTACATGGTTGGTTTGTCTAGTGAGCCATTGGTGTGAGACCCACAGACACAACCACATGCGCAAAAAAAAAAGTTAGAAGAAGAGTGAAAAACAAAACAGTGCATTTTTTTAACTAATGAGTTAGGCCAACCATAAACATGCAAATCTTTCAGCATCTGCAGGGAAGACTTAAGGGTCGGCCCAAAGTGCTCTAGTGTCAGCTCAGTAGTCAATAACTAATTTCTAAGATATTTCTTTTACTTAGATGTTGCCAAGAGAAAGTTTGTATATGCCTCCAATGAACATCATGGTAAGAGATCATAGATACTTTGGTCGTATCCCTACTATTGGTGTACATGTTCTCAGGTATATTGTGGAAGTGGACCCACATGCTGATCTCACTTCAGCAGGTAAATATACTTTTGTTTGTGCCATTGTTTTATGTCTGTGATGTCTTGTGTCCATCCCTTTCTTGGTATGTTTCTTGTTCACCAATAGCCAAAGCCAACACTACAAATAGATCTATATCTAGTTGGCCACCAGAGTTTCTACGAATTTCTATTACAGAAATTAGTTTCATCAACATTCCCTTGCTGTAGAGAATTTTTATAGCTCTAATTAAGCCTCTTTGTGTTAAGGGCCCAAAGGGGAGCAAAGAGTAGTGATACTGTTACCTGACATACATGTTGTTAGAGACAACTAAGTAGGTTTTATGATGGAGTTGTTTGACCCATTCCATGGAGGGTCAAAGTGATCCATATACCATGCTGAAGTCTGATGTATCAAGCCAAAAGGTGCTGATAACAGTTAACCTGTAAACAATTCCATAAAGCATTCTATTCTCTGACTACAATCAGCAGAAGTTTGAGAATGGATGAATGAAGAAGAAGAATAAAGCTTGAATGCTTCCCTGTTTTATGTCAGTTGTAGAAGTCATTTCCATAACAGAAGTTTTTGGAATCGGGTTAGAACTTTAGCGGTTTATGAAATCTTTATACTCATGCAGTGTAGAAACATTCAGTCATGAAAAAGGTCACTTTTATAATCCCAATGCACACAATCCTTCTTTGTGTCTCTGTCTCTGACTAAATGAACACACACACAAAGAGAGGGAGAGAGAGATACCAAAAGTTAAGACCTATCAGAATTTTAAAATATATTTATGATGGAATTGCAGGGCAAGGTCACATCATTATAACAGTATTTTTAAATTGAGAATAAAGACTAGTTCTCTATTTATTTCCTTGTGTTACAATGAGCATTCATTTTTTCGCTGTCAACTTGCTAAGCCATTCACAGTGTAACTAAATAGCTATTCCTTAGAAGGAAAAAAGCTAAAATAAACACATATTCTAACTTTGGTTTCTGAATTTGGTTTTAGTTTATCATAGACACCACATATATACAAACCAACAATACACAACAATGATGGACCAGCAATACTGAAATCAGAAGTAGAACATGCAATAAATTCAATAAAATGTGGAAAAGCTGCAGGCTCTGACAACATAACAGCAGACATAATAAAAACTCTAAATGAATTTGGTGTAGATACTATCACAGAAATTTGCAATGACATATACGAAACAGGCCATATACCTAAAGACCTAACATCATCAATATTCATACCACTACCTAAGAAGCCCAGGGTTGTGGACTGTACAGAATATAGAACAATAAGTCTAATGAGCCATATAACTAAAATACTTCTCAAGATAATACATGAAAGAATTAAGAACAAGATAGACATGGAGGTCGGTGAAGAACAATTCGGTTTTAGGAAAAACAAAGGAACCAGAGAAGCTATACTGAGTATCTGGCTAGTGATAGATAAATATATAGAAGTCCAAAAAAGTATCTATATTTGCTTCATAGACTACAGCAAGGCCTTTGACAGAGTCCAACATGAAAAATTAATCAAATGTCTTCAAGAAATAGGCATAGATGGAAAAGACATCAGGCTGATTAGAAATATATATTGGGAACAAACTGCATCAATAAGGTGTGAAAAACAGCTACTCTCCATACATAGAAATAAGAAGAGGGGTAAGACAAGGATGCATTTTATCACCAAGCCTATTTAATATCTACACAGAGAATATCTTTAAAAATATAGAAGAAATACCAGGACTCAAGATCAATGGGAAAATAATAAACAACATTAGATATGCAGATGACACTGTTCTTTTAGCAGAAAGTGAACATGAACTACAAAGACTAATAGATCAAGTCAATAAATCAAGTAATGAATATGGACTGGATATAAACATTCAAAAAACAAAAACCATGATAATCAGCAAAGACACAGAAGAACAGGAGGTAAACATAAACATACAGGGAGAGAAACTACAACAAGTAAAACAGTATCAATATCTTGGACACATAGTCACAAATGATGGTAGATGTGAAACAGAAGTTAAAAGGAGAATAGGAATGGCTAAAAGTACCTTCAATGACATGAGGAAATTATTAATATCTCAACAAATTACAAACAAGTTAAAAATGAGAATTATAAAATGCTACATCTATTCCATATTAATGTATGGCTCAGAAACATGGACACTAAATAAACAATTAGAAGACAAAATTGATGCCTTCGAGATGTGGGTATATAGAAGAATAGGGAGAACATCATGGAAAGAGAAGAAAACAAATAAAGAGGTGCTAAAGACACTTAATATGAAGAAAGAACTACTAAGAGAAATAAAGATCAGGCAAATAAAATACTTTGGACACATTAAAAGATGTGACACCCTATTGAAGACCTTACTTGAGGGTAAAGTCAAAGGGAAGCGAGCAAGAGGTAGGCAGAGATACAAGTGGGAGAGTAACATTACACGATGGACAGGTTACAGTCTAGCAGAGTGCACCACCAAGACAAGAGACAGGAGATGTTGGAGATACGTTGCAGCCAACCTTCGTTACGGAGACGGCACTTGATGATGATGAGACACCATATACAATATGTGCTACTTTGTCTGGTTTCTAATTTGAAAAAAAACTCGACTTCAACAAAAAAAGAGCATATCAAATGGCTTGGGCATAGAATGAAGTTATTACTCGCTAAAAAATCAGTGCTAGATTCAAGTTTTTTTAAGACCTTCCATTCTATGCTAATATAGCTAATTTAAATATCAGTAGCAGTGAAACTAGGTAGAAGTGACTTGTGCGACTATCCTGGTGGTTGGGAGCACCAGAAGCAGCCCTTAGGACCACTTAAAATTGCATTTATTTTATGTAATTGGGCTCCAGAGCCAGAGCTTGCCTAAGGTGCAATACTGCCTAGTGTAAACTCTTAACAAAGCACCACTATTTATGAGGTACATATAGAGTCCTGATCAACATACAGATAAGACATAGGTCTATCAATACAAAGAGGAAATTTTAAATTTTGAGTATTTAAGAGGTGTCATTTAAATAAGAATTCTTATTTAAATTTGTTTGCTTTGATGGGAATCCACTTTACTGGGATTAGAATCTTAAATTCCAATATAAAGACACTTCTTCTGTATGCCTATGTGTCGGAGACAGTACTGTTGACCAAAAAAATTATAATGAG
Source organism: Meghimatium bilineatum (assembly GCA_034231615.1). Classification (NCBI taxonomy): domain Eukaryota; kingdom Metazoa; phylum Mollusca; class Gastropoda; order Stylommatophora; family Philomycidae; genus Meghimatium; species Meghimatium bilineatum. Next base: position 37,495,462 of record CM067299.1, on the reverse strand, counting down.
ACTTCAAATTTTAAAAATTAGGTCCCTGCATATAATCCTTGAAAATAGTTGGACTTGAAAAGTGGCGTCATGAGAAAGAAACTCCTTTACGGACTGAGCAAAATGTCTGTCGGCCAACAGAGAATCAGAACTGTCAGTTGCCGTGTAATTTCAGATGATGATCTGATGACTAACAAACTAACTATAAAATCCTTGCTCTGCGTTGAATTTATAAATTCACCCTTCAGTGATAATGGCAGATGAAGAGCAGGAATAACTTTTTAATAATAAATTGTCAGAAGCAGTGAAACTAGACAGCAACATGTTACTTCTGAAGCAATCTTATTTTATTTTCATGTGCCATTTATGTTTGCAAGTAGGTCTAATTCGTCCACATAGTACTGAGGCCTGATGGCAGTTACTGATGTTAAATGTTTGTGGTTCACAAGAATTTACATAACTGTGCTGTGTGTGTTGTTGTTGTCTGTGTGTCAATCGGCCGGTCCTATTCATAGTAGCTTGAGATAAACATGCTGAAAGTCTTGACTGATATTGCATGTTTTTAAGGATACAGATAGGTTGAGTATGGAAAACTTGTTGACTCAAGTTGCAAGGTGAATAGGGGCCATATGAGTAGATCCAGTTCAAATCCCAAGGTTTTGGGGTTCACCATCCCATTCCATATTCTTGAGACCAACATGAGTTGAACCAGTCCATTCTAATGGCACCGAATCACCTGGTAACTAGAATAAACAGATTTTTCTGTACTTGACTAACAGCATCTTCAAAAAAAGATGCAAGTTTATTTTATCAAGACATTCAAACTGTGTACTGAAGTCACTGAGAACGGACCAATTGAGACAAGGACTATTACAACAAAAGGAAACATCCCGTACAGGTATTGAAGTATCCTTAGTAACTCAGAAAACATTTGTTTACTCTAGTTTCCAGATGATTCAATGTCATTAGAACAGAATGGTTCCTTTTCCATTGATCTCTGAAGAATTTTTATTTTATCCTCTTGCTTCCCATTCCATAGAGTGTCAAAGTAACAAAGAAGTAATTGCTGAATGTATTCGGCCGAGTGGCACAGATATTGTAGCCAAGCTGTAAACCATGACAATGCATTCTAACAATGCAAACTGTGAAAGTTTTGGAATGAGAAGAAGAACTGAACTAGTCATACAAAATAGCATTTATATTAAGAAAACTGGCTACGCAACATGCAAGTCTCTTGATACTGTAGCATTAAAGCCTGTAAGTTCTATCTATCTGTCTGTCTGTCTAATCTATCTAATCTAATCTATCTAATCTATCTAATCTATCTATCTATCTATCTATCTATCTATCTATCTATCTATCTATCTATCTATCTATCTATCTATCTATCTATCTATCTATCTATCTATCTATCTATCTATCTATCTATCTATCTATCTATCTATCTATCTATCTATCTATCTAATCTAATCTAATCTAATCTAATCTAATCTAATCTATTATAAACTAATCTAATCTAAATCTTAATCTAATCTAAATCTATCTATCTGTCTTTCTGCCTGCCTGCATGCCTACTTACCTACCTATCTATCTATTCACTAAAAACTTTATTGCCTTTCAGCGTCAGGGGTAGAGGAGTTCTCTGGAGATTGCTCTCGTGTGTACTGAGTATATTGTAGAATATTGCGAATACAGCTCTTTTATTTCGGTGGTCCATCATTTTTGTAGTCAGCCTCTAAGTCCGCCTTCACTGTATCTGTGCAGCATAGCTTGCTGTGGTATGCTTTCTGGTGGTAGTCTGCTGATGTGTGCAAACCATGTACTCTGTTGGCTCTTAATATATTCCAAGATTGGGGCAGTTCCAGTTCTTTGTCTAATCTCCTCATTTCTCACTGTCAGCGATATTCTTAGGATTCTGCGTAAGCATGCCATTTCAGCTGTCACAAGTTTACATTTGTCTTATGCTTTTGTTATCCATGTTTGGCATTTGTAGCACAGAGTTGGCATAATAATTGTTTTGAATAGTGTTATTTTGGTGTTATTTTTATTTTGTTTAAATCTACATTATTGTTTCTGAAGATTGGTGTCATTTGTCCTTGGGCTTGGTATGCTTTACTACATCTATTGTGTATTTCTTTAGTGCTCTTGCCGCCTGTTGTTATATTGCTTCATAGATATGTGAATTCTTGTTTATGTCTGTTGTTTCGAATATATATATATATATATATATATATATATATATATATATATATATATATATATATATATATATATATATATTGGTGTTTCTTTCTGTTTTTCCTATCTTCATTACTTCGGTCTTTTCTATGTTTATCTTCATGTTAAAGGTTTGGCATGTTTGATGTAATCTGTCTATTTGTCTTTGTAGTTTCTCTTCTGATGATGCTACTAGTGTTTGGTCATCTGCAAATAGCAATTCATTTAAGTTATCCTTCAGATTGTTTTCTTTTTTGTCTTTGCTACTTTGCAGATGTGATCTATGTATGTTATGAACAATAGAGAGATAGTACACATCCCTGTCTCACTCCTGAGTGGATTTGAAAATGATCAGATGTACCTGCGCTTGTTGTTACTGTGCATTGACCCATCCTGTTAAAGGGCAAATTGACACAAAAATCATCTTCTAAAGATGGATGTACTGGGTCAAAAGGCACATATATTATTACCAAGCTGTAAACAATAACACAATTCATTCTGTTTTCTGGACTACATCCTACCAACTAGCAGTAATGTAAAAATGAATGCAGAAAAAGTAAAAAACATAAAGTACTGATTGACTCTTTTGCGTTTATAGCTTCATTCATTCTTGTATGTTTACAGCTACGTCATACGGTTTTGGTTTACCTGTTTTGAAGACATGCAGTAGTACCTACCATTCGCATGATGTTGTGGAAAGCCAACAAAAGGTAAATATTGTGATTGGATGCAGCTAGAGCAGTAATTGTGGATTGTTATTACAAATGACACTATTACACTCTGGACAACCTATACGTGCTTAGTCTTTCCCAGAAGATGCTGAAAGGTATGCATGTTGTTGATTCCTGTGGCTAACATGTTAAACACACTCCTCATCCCACTCCACAGGTGACCAGTTCTACTTGAGCCACAATTAATGCTGAGTTTCCTAAATCTGATCATAGGTGCATCATCAGTCAATAGTGTCCATAATCAGCAGGTTCTCATTAAACAACTTCAAAATATCCCTTTATAATGCCACTTCATCAACTATAGATTCCTTGGATGAAAGATTGGCTGCTCTTTTATTACAAAATGCCTGAATGTTCAGAGCAGTAGATCCATGACTTGACTTGATTTGATACCCAGTAGTTTGGAAGTAACTATAGAGGTTAGTCACTTATTTACCTGCCATGTTGAGTCTTCCAAAGTATGGACTGAGAATCTAACACTATAAATGTCTTTGTAAATGAAGGACATATGTTAAGTTGGTAGGATGTAAACCATCAGTGAGAAACATTTATTGTGTAAGGGCCATTTGTAAATTTATAACATTTTGGACCATTTTTATATTATATAATTCATGGGCCATACAAAATTATCAACTTAAAATTATCTTGAAATACTTATTCAAATATTTAAGTAACTCACTCCTGTGTCTCTCTGGTGATGTATATATGTACATTATTATTATGATTCACTTATACATTTTTTATGGTATGGAACTAGGTCACATATTTATTGAATGTTTAGTCCATCCTTGGTTGCCTGTAGCGGGCCAAACCAAATGATCCAGAGGGCCATTTGGTTTCAGAGATTCCCCACTCCTGATTTAAACCTATAATCAAATAAGCATGAGACAATATGGAAATAATAGCTCTCTGATGATCTAAAATGTGCACAGAATAGGGCCACTGTTGTCTTTCCAGGCATGCCATAGAAGATGATTAAGAAAAGTTGGGGAATAGACTGACAACCTGCCACCTGTGAAAATATCATCATTGTCACATCTTATCTCAATTTCTTATTTTTGTCTTCTATCAAATAATCCCCATGGGTGATGAAAAGATGCAGGCTAGTGAACATTGCACCTTTGTCCTTTTGTGGTAAATTCCTAGGTGATGGGGAATGCTAGATGTGCCATCACTGTGGTTGGGTCAGAAAATCTGACAAAAGAATGGTGTATTGGTTGGCTCAGAAGTGTGTGCTGTGTTTCTAGTAGGATGCTGTAATTCTGGGATGCTGACACATTGCAATATCACCCTTTGGAAACGAAACATGCATCCATAAACCCACCTTATGCAGCCATGCCTTTGAGAAAACCTTACACGAGTTCATGTATCACCTCCGTTAATAACTGAAAAGAACTTGTGCTTTTGTCTAAAGGACTATGGATTGTCAAGAGCTACCTGTTCACAGTTAAAGGGATTATTTCATCATCATCCTTCAGAAAATGTGAATTATTGTTAATTTATATTTAAAATACTGTAGTGTACCAAAAAGATTCAATTATAATTTTATTAAAAGTAATTTTTGTAAATGCTTATCTATTTAGCTAAAATAACTGTTGAGCAAATAGGGCACTTAAAAGATAATAAATAAATTCTTATCATCCATTGTATAATTATTTAAAGCTGAACTTGTTTGAATATCCTCTTCATTTCTAATTGTATTTATTATGTTGAGTTTGCTTAACTTATATAATGCTAAACTATAATTGACATTGACCAAATCACAGTTGTATTACTACTGGCTAAAAATTATATTGTACTCTCAAGGAATCAGAAATGACCAAACAGGAACTTGACTGGTGGTCCAAATACTATGCATCCAATAATGAGTTTGAAAAATGCATGAAATATCATCTTCTGCATTATGACACTTTGGAGGTAAATATAACCACTTTTACTGTGTGATATAATTACATTAAAAATATGTAAATTTCTCATGCCACAGAATTATTTTTTTTTAAAACATGTTATTTCTGAAGGGTATTTGAAAAATGTAGTAACTTTTATGTTTTTAGAGCTCTTTATATAATTTCTTATATGGAAATAAAGGAATGGTTACTAAATCTAATGATATGTAAGTTTTGTTGGTGCATAGTGTATGTACGATATATGTTAAGTGACACTATGGTGAAGATGAAATTTTTTTTTTTAAACTAGAAAAAAACCTGACACATATTTTTGTTCGATTTATTCAAGCCAGGATAAAACACTGCTAACTATATCTATTCTATTTATTATGTTATTTCATAACTAAATGAACATATTCATATAATATTACCTGTGAAAACAAATTAAACACACCGATCTAACTCACGTTATCATCTAGAAGCCTCAGTAAAAACTTTGATATATTCAATCTGGAACGACATGCCGCTAAATAATCCTAATTTACTCTGATGTTATGTTATAATAGGACTGTACCAGATTCAAATTGTTTAAATTCGACCAGAGCCGGATGTGGCCGGATTTATGAAATTAGATCCACCGAAGCCGGATTTACAAATAAAAAATAAAAGTTAAATAATGTACTACATCACTAAACTTAGGTGAGTGGAGTCACTCGACTGTTAATTACTGCAGTTCATTACGATAGACATGACAATGATGACATATACTTATATTAAATCATTTAAATGTAAAATATTTTTAAATAAATGTAAAATGTAAAGACAGACGGGTTTGCTGTGTATAATTTTAAAGACTAATTATAATTTTATAATTTTATTGGTTGACAATTCCTGCCCATTAATGGCTCGCATTGTGGCTCGTGAAAGAGAAATTGGCAGGAAGCTAGTTCAGTTGTGTATGAAGCTGCATCATGGATAAAATGGAGTCTGGTTGCGTGACTAAATTCCTACACTTACATCTGCAAAACAAATTCATGATGATATTTTTCTATTTATAAAAATGTCTGCCCTTCATATGACACTGTGAGGCGTTGAAAAAAAATCACTATCAAACGGGACACGCAAGCGTTCAAGATTAGCCAAGGAGCGGCATGTCATCCATTGCAGATAATGCAAGCATAATTTCAAGAGTGGACACCCCAGTCCTCTCAGACAGGTGCATTACCATCAAGGACATCATGGCTGAGTTGGGACTAAGTCATGGAATCACGTTGAAGATTTTGCAGGAGCAACTTCACATGTCAAAGGTGTCCACCGGGTGAGTTCCCCATCTTCTATGCCAATCAAAAAAAGGAGCGTCGAGCCAAAGAATCCACAAAGATGTCTGACATTATCAATGCTGAAGAAGATAATTTTTCATAAATTGTTTACTATGGACGAATGTTGGGTGCATCTCTATGACCCTGAGATAAAAAAAACCAGAGCAAACAATGGAAACATTTCTGTTCGCTACCACCAAAGAAGGCAAAGATGGTTCCTTCTACGGGAAAATTCATGCCCACCATCTTTTGGAACTGTCGTGGGGTAATACTCACCAATTACCTTCCTTGTGGCCATACCATTAACACACTACCAAAGCCTTCTCAAGATATTACAAGAAGAAATTAATTGCTAAAATGTGGGATGCTATCCAGAGGCATTCGTCTGCTTCAGGACAATGTGCCGGCTCATGATTACATTGTCTTTGCCCAGCAGTGCGAGTATGAAATCATGCCAAATTTACCTTACCTCTTAGTACTGAGTGACTTCTTCCTGTTACCAAACATAAAGAATCCGCTTCGCTTCATGGGCATCATTTTTCTGACATCCAGAACTTGTTTACTGATGTGGAGAAATGGTTTCAGGTCCAGGAGGAGGTGTTCTACAATCAAGGCATTAGGAAGGTGAAGAAGAGATGGTAGAAGTGCATCACCTTGAGGGGTGAATACATAGAGAAGGACTAAAGTTCACACCAATTTTCAGGTGTCTTGATTCCTTCACCATAAAGTGAAAACTTTTCGACCATCGCTCTAAATGTTATGAAAAACATGTGGCTTTAATTGTGCTCATTAAATTGTGTTAATTTATATTCTAATCTAGATTTTGTCAACAGACCTAGAAAGCAGCCATGATTACAAGGGATTTATTGATTTCTGTTACTCCTTGCCATTGTCCAGGGGAAAGAAAAAATTAAACACAGATGACCACAAAATTGTTGGAGAGTTCAAGGTATGTTGAACATTTGTGACTATATGTAAATCCCAAACTTTTGATTAGCCCCCCCCCCCCCCCCCATCATTTATATTTTAAACATCTATATATAAACAAGACACCATGTTCAAAAATAAAGAATATACTGTGAAATATGTCCCTGTCATAAAGGGTGAGGACTTCCGGTAGTGACATCCGTTGATTGAGGGTACTTCTCTAATCAAGTCTGGGTCATTCCGTCGATCGTTGGATTAATCAACTAACATCGTTAAGTCCAGACTGATTTGTGTAACAAAAGTCAGTTCATTCCAATCCTTTCTCATTCAAATGAATTATTTTGTGACACTGTATTACAACATCGGATATTTAAGATATCACATGTGATTCCTCTTCATCATCATTGCAGGATTGACGTACAGTCAGATCTAGTTAACAACAACATATTATAAACAAATAGCTCCTTATAATGTTAAACAACATGTCTACAACACCAAGTCAAAACCAACCAAAAATGCTAAATGCAAAAGATCCATTTAAAATAGGTTACTGGATTGTACGATCGCTATATGAAATAGGTAAACAAGCACAGGTGTGTAGGGAAATGTCCAACTACAGCATAAATATTTTGGGATTATTTTTAATGAAAACTTATCCCCAAATGACAATTTGAAAAAGCACATAAATTTTCCTATCTAGGAAGCAAATTAACACTCGACGGAGATGTCATGACAGAAATTACAACTCGCATTGCATTAGCTTCAAATGCCTTTAACAGACTGTCTAATATCTGGAGGTCAATCAGCACATGCACGAAAATACGCTTATTTAATTCCTGCGTTATTCCGGTGCTATCATATGGATGTGAGAGCTGGAAAAGTTCTTTATCTTCAGAAAATAAACTACTGAGTTTTGAGAATAAATGTCTTCGTAGGTAATACCCATTGGAATTAATTCAAATTGAATGATGAAATCAGAGAAGAGACAAAACAAAACTTCATCACAGATGCTATCAGAAAACACCATTGGTCCTACATCGGGCATGTCCTACAAGCAGACATCAACAGAATACACCACCAATCTCTTGAATGGATACCTACAGCCAAAAGAGCCAGGGACAGACCAAAAGAAACACTCAGAAGAACAATACTAAGAGAAAGTAAAGTAAAACAATAAATATACATACTATTCAAGAAAACTATATATATATATATATATATACTATGAAAACTTAGCCTATTTTTGTCCCTGGCATAGAGGGAAACGAACGGGCTGACAAATTAGCTAGTCTCGCCACCACAACAGCCTATGGACCGAGCAGACATACTGCTCTTCGTGAGTCCTCATGATCAGAGGATTTTGAGATGAATAAGCATGAGTCAATATCAATAATGCAAGAATTGGGAGTGAGGATGGGCATGGACCGAAGATAACCCCTGACAAAGATTTCAAAAATAGTAGTGAACCAACAAAGAACTGGAACAATCAGCCTTTATACCTTGAGAGATTTACTGAAGCGGAGATCGGAGCATCTATGGACGTGTTCGGTGTGCGGAGATGATAATCAACATACGTAATACTTAATACTATTCAAGAACTGCACAGAATAGCTTTGAACAGACAGAATGATATCATACTTGTATACTATCATACTTGTATAATATCATACTTGTATGCTATCATACTTGTACATAGGTGTCAACTAGTATGGATTTCCATATTAATACGGATTTAGGCCCCCCCCCCCCCCACACACAAAATTAAAAAAAAAGTTACTTGATATTATATTTCCCTAGTAATTATTTCTAATGCTGACGTTTTTATCTCACATGCTCATATTGAGGGGCAAAAACAAATATAAATAAATTGGGGTTATTTGGGGGGTTTTTTGGTGCTAAATACGGACGTTTTTATTGGAATACAGAAATAAATTGTTAAAAATGATTTATGAAAAAATAAGTTGACACACCTATGCTTGTATACTATCATACTTGTATACTATCATACTTGTGTACCTACTATTGATTACTTTGGGCATACTGTTAATGTGGTTGTCATATTTTTCGCATAATGTAATCTTCTTAATGGATGTTCTGAACTCGTGACTCTGGATGTGTTGAACTTTTGCAGCGAAGGGCATATTTAATAAATATAGATGTCTGAGATTTCTCTTGTCCATCCTTGTCATGGGTGACCCTTACCTCTGCTACCATCAATCATACTTTCCATTATTAATTTTTCCAAGCTGTTACCACTTCTAAATGGTTTTAAAAATCTCAGCTTTCTTGTTATAATATTATTTAGTAATCAAAACTCTTAACAGTTCATGTTCTTATCACTTCTTGATACATTGTATCTAAGTTTTATTGATTAGAAGTATGCTAATCTTGAAGCTTTGAAAGCTAAATATTTTTGTTAATGTATTTTTATAAAAGTTGTCAATCCATCATAGGCATCATTTTGTGGGTCAGTTTTTTGCAGCCTTTTTTGAAACACAACTAAAATGCGATAAAAATTGTAGTTCCACTCCTCACAGCATAATAGTCAATCAAGTACTGGTGGCGTAGCAAGGGAAGAGGCCAGGGAAAGAATCTGCCCTGGCACCATGCTTACGGGCCTTATTAGGGGGTAAAAAAATCATAGACAATCCTCTGCTTGTGGGGCAGAGGGCACCAAATTGGTAGTCTTGACTTGGATGCCATATGCACTAGTTAAACCACTGTCATGCACTATATCAGTAATGATTTAATGAATAGGCCTACATGATCATTGAATTGCCCACCAAAAAATATTCAAATTCCCTCCCCACAATATTTTGGGATGTATAACCCCCAATATTTTGGGATGCATATGCCATGCAGAGAGATAATGTGAACATGACATGAACATCATTAAGGAGAGAGAATAACTGACCTTAGAGGTTAGTAGACAGATTGAGAGGATATAGTTAGAATAATAATGAAAACCTTCAGTAGCGTACAGTGGCATATCAAAATGTGGAGTACTGAGAAAAGCTAAGATAGCTTTCAGTTGAGGCCCACTTCATGCAACCAAGCTGAAATAGGTTCACAGAGTTTGAATAACTAGCAAGGAAAAGAGTTGTTCATCTCACATCTAAATTCTGAACTCTTATACTGTGAAGTCTCTGATAATTAATTCTCTTATATGTTCTCATTTTAGTTGTGGAAATAATGTTTTCTTTGTCATAGCAGTTGCCATAACATTTACAGGTTGTACTTTTAACTTTACCTTCAAGAGACAAATATCCAGTCCTTGCCATCATATGAAAATGAACATAATGATTGCGACTGACATTCTAACCATTCTGCCATGTATTCCAACTATATAAATATATGCTATTGAATTATTTGACCACTTCATTGCAATAAGCATCTATAAAACTGTATAGAAAATAGCACAATTATGGGGAAACTTTCATTTTATAAATACATATTAACACTTAGTGTACAAAAGCATAAACATGATGTTATGATGTGTACATCCACAGGGTTCATGTTGTAGATACCCCTTGTCCGATGATCCAGATGTTCCGTTTCCACCTCGTGTATTCCAAAATCTACCCAGTGCTGATCCAGAAGAGTGCATTGTCAGAATCTATATAATCATGGCACATGATCTGCAGCCATGTGATTTAAATGGATTGGTGAGCTTATTTTTAAGTATTGAATTTGTTTATAATTTAAAATTTGTACAAATATAACTAAACCTTTAGCACCCTGCATTAAAATTATGCAAATTTCCCCTGTACCAGGATTTTGTTTTGACAATTTGCATAATTTTTGGTGGATGTTTAGAAAACACATGAACTTTATTGATTTTATAAATTTTAAAATATATTTGGTAAATAAATAATTGAATACTGAATCTAATGATTTAACTTTTGTTAGTGCAGGCCTATGTATGATATTTGAAAAGGTCATGAAGATAAAAATTGCGAAAAAAATTATCAGAAAAATTCTGTATAGGCCTACCAGTCTCACAAAATCTCACCTTCTAGAATATTGTATTTTTGCAAGAATAATACTCAAAAGGTATGTGGAGTGACAGTAATTCATGTATTTCATGTGTATTTCATACATCATTTTTATCAGAGATAAGCTATTTTTAGTAATGCTATTGCAAATGTTACCATATTTCTGAAGTATGATAACAGTTTTGACGATCTTTGAAGTTGGTCACCGAGAGTATTTAATGGAAATTCAAAAACAATAGTCACATCCATATTACAATTATTTCATGTGACACATGCCCTATGAGTTGTCAAGGCCAAAAAGGGGAACAAAAAATAGCAACACTGTTGCCTGCTCTGCATGTTTTTACAGGCAACTAAAGAGGTTTTGGGGAAATGGAGTTAGCCATCCCATTCCATGGATGGGTCTACGTGACGCAGAAGCCATGCTGAAGTCAGATGTGTTAGGACAAAAGGTGCAAGTATTGCAAAAAAGCTGTAAACCATGGCACAATGCATTTAGTTCTCATGACTACATCCTGCTAAACTCCTGCAGGAGTTTGAGAATGAATACAGAAGAAGTGACAGTCATTTGCAATATGAAATTTTATGTTAATTTTGCGAAATAATTTGTATATTTTTCTTTGCCATTAATTACATCTATGTCAAAAATTCTATATCCAAAAATAAATGAATTGTGCATAGTTTTGTATCTTTACATTTTTCTTTTTTTGTGTAATATAAGTGGTGATCTCCTGATGATCACAGGTATTATGTATTAATTTATTAGTTTCAATTTGTGTATATTAGTATTACAACTTTCTGGAGGAAAACAAATTTATAAAAACATTATTTTATTCACATGTTGACTTTAGTAAGCACAGCTCTTGTTTTTTTTATAATTTTATATCAAGTGAGCACCAGATCTCATCATTATTAAGACAAAAATATTTTGTTCTTTTTTTATAATTAAATGCAAATTTATTCATTCATTTTCCTTTTGCGCTGATGTTAGCGCATAGGGCAGAGGTCAGATCTCTCCAATTCTGTGTGTTCAAAGCCATTCTGTGCAGTTCCTGAATAGTATGAACATTGGCCGTTTTACTTTCTCTAATTATTGTTCTTCTGAGTGTTTCTCCTGGTCTACCCCTTGCTCTTTTGCCTGTAGGCATCCATTCAAGAGATTAGTGGTGTATTCTGTTGGTGTTTGCGTGTAGGACATGCCCAATGTAAGACCAACAGCGTTTTCTGATAACATCATAACATTGCTGATAAAAGCAAATAGTGCTTTATATATAAATTACGATTATTCAGCAGTTATTAATTTTTAAAAAAAAATAGCTTTTGCATCAATCGTTCTGAAAGAACTAGAATTCTATCTTTGGTTAACCATGAGTCATTTAATTATTTTTTTCTAGGCTGATCCATATTTGGAGATTGAACTTGGAAAGAAGAAGATCAGTACCAAAGATAACTATATTCCAAATAATCTAAATCCTGTTTTTGGAAGGTAATTATAATAATTTCATTATGAGCTATATCACCAAATAATTTCACATTCTTCTTAATTGCCATGTTGACTTATATAAACAATCATATTTATCCACTATCTAGTGCAATTTATTACTGTCTTTAACATTACCTTAAGTCAAGAGAGGAAATTTATCATGCACTGCTTTTTGTGTGTGTTTTTCCAATAACAAATTGTTGTGACAGTTTATCAGTGAAGGTTATCATCATCACGTACTGGAGAATTTCAGATGTATACTGCAATAAAACTAGAATGGATGACTAGTAGGACAAGAAATCATAAATACAAAATAGCAATGGATGGGCTAACACTTTATGAAAGTCTCTAACCAGTATCTTCTGCAATAATTGTTCCTTAAGGAACAAAAACAGTCTTCTTCAGAATTCATTCTCATACTTCCACTGAATCTCTATTGCAGCAGGATAATGGTCCTACTAGATTTTCAGCAGGATATAGTCCAGATAATGGAAATGCAATGTGTTGCCATTTATTTGTGCCAATGGCCGGACACATCTGTCTTTGACAGAGAACAGTGTTCAAGTTAGGAAATAAATTAAAAGTATTGAGATAGTTATGGGAATAATAGGTAACAGTTGAAGTCATGCCTGAGCAGGGCAGAAGTGGTTTTACATAGTGCATGCAGTGGAGGACTGCGTGCTTGAAGAAGTGTGAAATTGGACCTCTAAAATTTATGTTTTCATTTTCTTAGGCCCCACTTGATATGAAAAGGGACAGTGATAATTCAGTGGTGTTGGGGTCAGAGTTTGATTTGGGGTTCTGAAAAAGTTGCATTTCTCAAAATATGGATATATTTTCCTGCATATGAGATAAACTATTTCTTCATCTGTGTTCATTGTCAAATTCCAGCAGATCAGCAGAATGTAATCCAGAAAACAGAATGCATTGTATCTAGTTTACAGCTTAGCTGTGATATGTTCACCTCTGAGATTGACACGTTCAACTTCAGCATGGTCTATAGGTAACTTTTACCCTTTGTGGGATGGAAAGGTGAACTCCATTCATGAAACCTCCTTAGTTGCCTCTAATGACATGTCTGGCATGTAACAGTATCACTATTCTTCGCTCTCTTTTGGGTCCTGGCAATATATGTATGTAAGACTATCGTTTTGAATTGTCGTGACATAAGTTAATAGATTACCCCAAACCAGGATATAGAAAAATAGATAATAATCATTTCTCTAGTGTAACGTACTAATTTTATCATTGTAATCCACAGAATGTTTGAAATGAGGGCTGTACTTCCTATATTTAAAGATCTGATCATCCGAGTTAAAGATTATGATTTTCTGACTCTTGATGACACAATCGGTGAAACCACTATTGATTTGGAGAATCGATACTTGACCAGATTTAGGGCCACGTGTGGATTACCACAAACTTACTGCGAGTAAGTCTCCTGTAAAATCTTTGTAACACACAGCAGACATGAAAATTGTTATTGATGTTTGTTTCTATTTCTCAGTTTATCATTTTTACTGTGTTCATTCTCAGACTCCTGCACATTAACAGGATGTACTCTGAAGAATAGAATGCATTATGTTACAGATTTATTATTTTCTTCTTCTATCATTCGCTAATAATGTCTATATTTGCAGTGTATAAATTTGACAGTGTTTTCCATCTCTTGTTTTGTACCATAAAGTTTAACATTCATAGGTGTATCAGAAGGTCAGTATGTGCACCTTAATATATCATAGTTTGCACATTCTAGAAGGATATGCTCTGACGTTTGGTTGGCTTGCCCATGTGTACGCTTTGCAGATATGCCAATTAGAAATTTTGCATAGATATAGTTGTTTCGATCAAGAGAAGAACGGCAATGGCGCTGACAAAATTAAAACAGATAAAGAAGCTATGGCAAGATACTAACATAAGAACCAAATTGTGTTTACTACAAACATGTGTATTTCCTGTGGCGACATATGGATGTGAAGCATGGTCACTAAATAAAACAGTGGCCAAGAGAATAACATCATTTGAATTAAAGTGTTATAGAAGAGTTTTGAGAATACCATGGACAGCGAAGAAAACAAACCATGAGGTGTTACGAACAATTAACGTCCAGGAAGGCTGGCTTCTGAACACTATATTAAAAGCTAGTTTTTTTCGGTCATATTAAGAGACATGACGGCATGGAGAGAGTGTTAATGGAGGGGATGATAGAAGGCAACAGGGGCAAAGGCCGACCAAGACGGCGTTGGACAAAAGACATTCAAGAATGCCTGCGCATGTCACTGGAAGATGCAGAGCAACTTGCTCAAGACAGCGGAGAATTCAAGAGATCCATAGGAAAGACTACATTCTGGAAAGAATATGTCACTTGATGATGATGATAGTTGTTTAGTCTATTGTGTCAGTTCTGAGTTGAAATATGATGAACTATTCTTGTCTGTTATAGTAGATGGTAGTTATCCCTCAAATGTAAGTTAGACTTTCATTGTACTTTATCATATATTTCTTTTAGTGATAGCTGATTAGTACATCAGGCTTTTGCATGCTAGAACCCTCCTTGGCCAGTTGATCAGCCCTCTCATTATTGCTAATACATAGTGTGATGGAATCCATTGCAATAAAATTCTACACTGATGTTACACTATGTCCAATACCTCTTTTAACTCAGATAGTTTATTGGTTATAGTGCCTCCAGTACTGATTTTGTATCTGTAATATTACAATAGGGTGTGAGGTCCTGTCTGATGTTAAAATTTTCTCTGAATAGCTTTAACTTTATAGTCATATTTGTTGCAGTAATGTGTGTTATTTTTTGTTAGCTAAATTTTGTGTTATTTAGCAATATTTAACAGCTACAAAATCACTCCCTACAACTCCTTTATGGGAAACATGCAGTATTTGACAGTTGTTTTTTTCACTTGCCCCATCATTCTTATAATAATGGGATTCCACAGTATTATTACCAGTATAATTTTGTTATCTTTCTGTCTGTACATGCGTTTCAGACTTTGGTTACAATGTGGTCATTAAAGTTATGTCCTTAGCTTATAAACAGGTCCGCTTATATTTGGTAACATATGGTATAAACATTACATAGATGGGTACATTGATAGTGTCATTATGGCTGTGTCCAGATACCAATATGGCTCAGTCATGAAAGAGTTAATTCACACTACCATTGTCAATCAATCAAGCCCCAGGGCCTCTCCTAAGTTGTTTACACATTTTTGGGTGCATATTTCATGAACAAGAATTGTTGACTCCATCATCGATATGTTCTCAGCATGATTTAATATGATTCCTATCTCTACCAAAACCTTCATAGTCTTTCTTCTCCATGTTTTCCTAAGTATTCCTTATTTCATTTTTCTCGGCAAGTTCTGTGTCATTGAAGGATCTTGCTATATCTCTTACTGGTATTCTGAGCATTTGTTCAATCCATTTCCATTTTTTTTCTTTCCTTAATCTAAGTATCCACTATATCTTTGCCTATGTGTCTCCTTATCTCTTTATTTCTTATCTTGTTCTCACCTGTGTAGCAACCAGTTACTGGACTCCTAGTTCAGAGGGCAAAGAATACGACCACTGTCTTCTTTCCATGCATAACATAGGGGGTAACTAATGGAAGTTGGGGATAGGCTGATAACCTGTGAATAAAATATAATCACATCTTGTCTCAATTTCTTACTTTGTTTTCTATCAAATAATCCCCATATATAATGAAGAGATGCTGACTAGTGGACATCTGATAGAAGAATAATTAATAAGATAAATGACAGAGAAGTGTGTATTGTGCTCTTCTCAAGATACATGCTCCAGGCAATAATCCTGGGATACATGCTCCAGGCAGTAATCCTGGGATACATGCTCCAGGCAGTAATCCTGGGATACATGCTCCAGGCAATAATCCTGGGATACATGCTCCAGGCAGTAATCCTGGGATACATGCTCCAGGCAATAATCCTGGGATACATGCTCCAGGCAGTAATCCTGGGATACATGCTCCAGGCAGTAATCCTGGGATACATGCTCCAGGCAGTAATCCTGGGATACATGCTCCAGGCAGTAATCCTGGGATAC
The DNA here is from genome assembly GCA_034231615.1 of Meghimatium bilineatum. Lineage (NCBI taxonomy): Eukaryota > Metazoa > Mollusca > Gastropoda > Stylommatophora > Philomycidae > Meghimatium > Meghimatium bilineatum. Next base: position 37,478,848 of record CM067299.1, on the reverse strand, counting down.
ATGCTCAGGCAGTAATCCTGGGATACATGCTCCAGGCAGTAATCCTGGGATACATGCTCCAGGCAGTAATCCTGGGATACATGCACTGAAATTCCTACCTTCTGACACTAAACATGCATTTATAAACATATCCTCCTCCTTACATATTCATGCCTTTGAGACCTTATATGAGATCAAGAGTTGTCTCAGTTATGCATCTGTGAAGAACCTGTGCTTTCTCAGAAAGGCTAATGGCTGTCAAGATCTACCTGCTCAAAGCTAAAGGAATTATAGTGTCATCATCTTGTCCTACCACCATTTCCTTATGTATTATGTACATTGTAAATATATTTCCCCTTCTACAACCCAAAAAATATATGACTAGAAGTGAAGATCAACGTTTTTGAAATTTTCTTTTAAAGAAAATGTATTCTATTAGTGGCACAGAATAAAAAAAAGTCCTATAAAACATTTGTTAAAAAGATATTTATTTAAGGAATAAACAATCTGGAGACTCGCATATTGTTGTGAAAAAAAATGTGTAATACAGTACAAATATATGAAAACAAATATCATTCTTGTTCAGCTCTGTGGCGACATAGTACAGAGTGCATCTGTAATGGCCAAGGTACTGAGTTCAAATAACTCTGCAGGCAATTATGCATCTGGACCGATCAGAAATCATTGGCAAACTAATGAACATATTTATATTTCATAGAAAATCAAATAATGCTGGGTTGATGACTACATCCTGAATTTTAATGCAAAAATTGGACTTGGAAACAAGTAGGCTACAGCTACATAATTATGGGAAAAATATTTATTTCTGTAACTGAGATTTGTAGTTTTCTGTGTGTAAAAGAAAACTGCTGCCAATATGTTTTTTATATAAAAAATCGAATTTTTAACAGTGTAGACTTATTGCTTGATTTAGTCATGTTTTACACAAGGAAACGTTTATTTCTGTTGAATATAACTGTTCTTTTTTATTGTCACTTCAGGAGTGGAGTAAATGCATGGAGAGACAACCAGAAGCCAGTAGATATTCTAATTGAATACTGCAGAAGAAATTGTCTGGATGCACCTGTATTTGTTGACAAAACTACTGTCAGAATAGGAAACAAACAATATAAGCTCTCGGATTTTGGTATGGTAGCTTAAGCTTACGATAAAAACTTTTCTTATTGTTTTTTTTAAAATTAGTAAATTCTTAACCCCAAAGGTAAAATAGAATGTTTTCTCATCTAATAATTGACAAAAATGTGTGTTATTACATTTAGAGCCTATAAAGCAAATAAAATTTACGGTAATAAGTTTTCTAGAATTCATTACGATCAACACATGAACTTTTAAATTGATTTATAATAAATTTTTAGTATCGGAGTGCAATAATATGTTAATTCCAGTGAGTAAAGTTGATCAGTGGCTAGTATACTGTCGTCCTAGGAATGTGATTTAGGTTCTAATTTCCATTCCAGCTTCCAGGCTGTCCCAACTTCAAGAAATAAGTAGCTAAACAAACCTGGGAAAGTAAAGTTTGCTAATGTCATGATGATCACCTTACTCCTATCTCATTATTGGTCATTGAAAAATACAAACCTAACACAGTTATTCCCCATAAGCCTTATATCAACAATTAAACTAAGAAAGTTGGTGTGGTTTGGGTGCATCACACAACTGTTTAAAACAATTTTACAGGAAACAGTGCAGAGTAGAAGATGCAGTGGGGGGGGGGGGGGACAGAAAATCATGGTTTGGCGACATCAAGGAATGGACAAGATTAGAATTCTACACACTCGTCTGCACCACAGAAAACTGGAGAAAATTGAGATCTCCTTATGTTGAGTTGATTGAACTCCCACAGCACTTCTAGGACCCTAAAATAGGGCATACTACTACAATACATTTACATACATCTTTATAATTGGAAAAGGGATGTTTATTTAATGTATACTATGAATACTATTGAAATAAATTGTGCAGGCTGTTGACTCGGTGTAATCTGTGGGAGAGGAGCAGGCAATGTAGGCCTAAGCTTAGAAATAAATATATCTTAATCACTGTATCCCCAGAGGCAAATATGCCACCATCTAAACTCTGGGGGCCAGAAAACCAACGTCTAGCACTTCATATTCTCAATCTTACACCACTTGTTAAGGAACATGTGGAATCTAGACCTCTGCTCAATGAACTGCAACCTGGCATAGAACAGGTATGAGTTAGTTTATTTATTTGAATAATTTAATTGCTATTTTATTTCATTAATATTGTTTCATTAATATTGCTATTGATTTAATGAATACCTATCAAGTCACCTGATAGAGATCAGACTAAAACATAGAAATAACAGCATTACCTTATTGCAATGCTATGCCCCAACAGATGATAATGAGAATGTAAATGATTTATTTCTACTATAAAATAGACAAATTGCTATATCATGATACAGAACTTTTATAAAAATTGTTGGGATGGGGGTCATAAATGATAATCTTGAATGTTATACATACAAAGACCCCCTCTGAGTAGGAACTTCTCAAAATATTGCATACCACTGAGATGTGGAGTGTTCTGTGTGTAAAAGAAAGCTAGAGAGAATTTGCACTGCACATATAAAATAAGAACTTTATCACTTGTAAGTCCTAGAACTTGAAACAAACAAACAATACTTTAGTTTAGATAAGGATAAAAACACAAAGTTTATGACAACATAAATGTATAATGAGCAGTGCAGCTTATCTAGAATTTCACCTGAGAGACAGAAAAAATGGATAACACCTGCAAGATGGAAGATCAGAGACAATAAAATAATAGTCAAATCCTATTATAATAACTTTACCCAGACCAAGGAAATATTTATGTAATATAAAAAATGTACTATTTACATAATAAAGAATACTAAATTCCTGCATAATTTTTCGATTTTGAGAACAGGCTTTTGTTGATTTTGATGATTTTACTCTCTCCACCGATTTTTTGCCTCTGCAATCTGAGTAGCAACCACACACATATGTCTCATAGTAAAGAACTCCAGTGCACCACTGTTTTTACTAAGTTCTCATTCACAGTATTTTATTGATGCTGTATCAATAGACCAATAGTAGATGAAGCGGATGATATCAACAATGGCGACGGACAAGAATTGCAAAAATGAACTGCTCCGCACACTAATTTATTGAGGATGTGGGAGAGTGGTGCACTTCCATATTATTCTTCTAGCTGTGTAGTACAGTTTCATTTTATGGTCAAGACTGCAGAATTTAGAAAAAAGGTAGTATCTCTTACCTTGCAGAAACACAACTGCATCCTGCTCAGTTCTTGGAACTTATAGTTGTAATAACCTTGTTTGTCTTTGTATTAGCCATGTTTGTGTTAGCAGCTATCACAGTTCAGTTGTAAACAATGGCACAACTTATTCAGCTGTCTATACTACATCCTGAAAATCTGCAGGAGTAAGAATGATTAAAGAATAATTACAAAAATATACAAATTATACAACTCTTAATTTTTCAGCACCATAATAGAAACAATTTTACTGAGAAAATTGATCATAGGAGAAATTCTTAAGGAAGAAAATAACTGGAATTAATTATAGGCTTGTATTTTGATTTGAATTTCAGGGTAGACTACTCATGTGGGTAGACATTTTTCCAAAGTCAATGGGCCCACCAGGTCTGCCATTCAATATTACACCAAGGGAACCAACGAAGTAAGTAGAATTTTCTTTTGTTAATCTGTGACTTAGCAGGGTCACATAAATTTCTTAGTGTGTTGCAGAAAATGTAGCTTTTTATAGTGGAATTCCTCTATATTGCATATATTTTTAGTACATTTTCTTTTTAACAATGCTTAGGCCTAGTATATATTATTTGTACTGCTGTACGGTATATAGTAAATTTCTTGTTATAATATAAATATATCGTAGATCTGGACCCAGAAGTTATAATGAGATTTGAATTTTGATTTAAAATTAACTTAATTGTACATGTATAAGTAATTGCTTTAACTGTAATTTTTAACTTTGGAACATTTAATTAATATTGCAAAAATCATAATTTGAAATAAAAATAGTAGGGGATACATAATTTTTCATTGAAATTTGTTTCTTGATTAGAAACTGGCCTCACAGCATGTGGGGCATTCCCATAAGTACTCCGCCTTCTGTTCCAGCAGCCATTCGACTCGATGGTGTTTCGAGTCCAATGCTGTCGAAACAGACGTTGGCATCAGGGCACAACTCTGGCCCTTGTGACAAATTTCTTTGTTGTTCTGGCCACTCATGCCGTGCTTGTAACTAGTTCAAGCACAACGTTGTAATTTTTAACTTTAAAATTTTTAATTTTTAGAAGAATAACTCTGGCCCTTGTGACAAATTTCTTTGTTGTTCTGGCCACCCATGCCGTGCTTGTAACTAGTTCAAGCACAACGTCGGCCTGTCGGAACAACAGGGTAACTGTTATCGAAGGTTACGAATACGGAAATTTGAAATACATTGAAGACAGCATTTTTCTTTTGGTGTATAGCGTCATTATCATCTGTCAAAGTGAAAAAAAAATATTAGAAGAGTGCATCTATAAAACACTGTTCTTAACCCATTCCATGCATAAAAACAATATATCATTGCAGATAGAACTCCCATTCCGGACGCCTCCACGGTTATTCATTCTTGAAGATATCCCATCTAAATTTGCTTCATTTGGATCGTAAATGACAAGTATTAACTTATTTAAGCTAATGAAAGGAAACCCTTGTGGTACTGTGTTATTAGATGAGTGTGACATATTTATTTTAAATTAACATTTGAACAAGGTAGGTTCAGCTTTTCTGAAATTAGCAACATGGCTTCATCTTCCACTAGTAAGAGAGCTCAAAGATTTAGCAAACATTGGGTTTTATTATTCTTTGAGAGTTTTATAATTTGAGATATTATTTCAAGTGATATGTTGGAAAACAACAGTGTTTTCAATTTTGACAGTGGAGATTACCGACTTATTGAAAATCTGAAAAAAAAAATGCCTAGACATAACCTGGTAAGGGAAAAATAGCTAAAAAATAATAAAACTGTGCCCACTGCTATTGTTTCTGAAGAATCAGATAGGCCTAGTGATAGCAATGATAACCTTGCACTATGTTATACATAAAATAGAGTTAGATCTAATGAGATGATATTGAGTGGCATAAAGTTCTACTTTAGAAATCCAATATTTGAGACTATTTCATAGAGTTTGGCAATATTTTGTTCAGTTCTTAAATTTTACATGAAACACACAAAAATGACAGTTGATAGATTTACTTCAAATAAACTAATTATGAGGGCGAGTAGAACAAAATATACAATAATTTTTTAATAATTAAAAAATATGACTGTTCATCTAACATTCCTGTTTGTGGTGTTTTTGTATTTTGTTCAATTAGAAGACAAAATTGATGCCTTTAAAATGTGGGTGTATAGAAGAATAGGGAGAACATCATGGAAAGAGAAGAAAACAAATAAAGAGGTAATAAAGACACTTAATATGAAGAAAGAACTACTAAGAGAAATAAAGATCAGGCAAATAAAATACTTTGGGCACATTAACCTTTACGACTCTGCGGTCGCAATAATGCGCCTATGAGCACAGCTACATTGTGCCTGCAGGCGCAATCCCGCTACATAGGATATCGCCCGAGTACGGAACTTCACAAAGTAATGATCCCGTGACGTATAAAACATGCCAAACGAAGCTAGGAATACGTCGCAGTTTAAAGGTCAAATTCCTTTACTCATTATGACTGCAAGAAGAGAGAAAACCGGCTGGTTTTGTCAACGAATTTCTGGAACGACGTTGGCCATTTTTTAGCCATATTTTACTATCAAATTGAGTACCGCGTGGCATGGCTAAGTGATCGTGACTACATGTTTTAATTTTTGTTTTTTATGTTTAATATGTTGTTATTTGATAAGAATGTTTGTGTAGTCATTCAAAAACACAAAAATAATATGTATCAGGGGTGCCACGTGTGTGCTTAGACAATAATTATGCTGCGTGTCGGGCTAGACCTAGTGTTTACCGGACGGACGTTATATGCGATTTCTTCACGTTTTATTAGTTTTTTTAGTTCATATTATATTAGTTTTGATATAAAACAATATATATACAATAAGTATAGGTATTTATGAGGATTTTATCAATGATTCCACGCATTGCTCAAGTATTAGGGTCGTCAAGAAGTTATATGTGCAATTTGAAAATGGCATTTTGCGATTCTTTTCCCGAATTTTCAACTTCACAACTTGCTCACAACTGTCATATCATACATACAACAACAAAAAAAACATGACTATATTCACTATTCACTCCTTTATTTAGATATGCAAAAATTATTTTGATATTTTTTAAAACAAAAAAAGTTATCACGTTTTCAAAACACCCACCATCAAAAACGCAAATTTTCCAAAAAATTATTCAGGCCCAAGGGGATGTTTCTTAATTTTTAATTCAGGGCCCTAAAGGTTAAAAGACATGACACCTTATTGAAGACCTTACTTGAGGGCAAAGTCAAAGGGAAGTGAGCAAAAGGTAGGCAGAGATACACATGGGAGAGTAACATCACACGATGGACAGGTTAAAGTCTAGCAGAGTGCACCACCAAGACAAGAGACAGGAGATATTGGAGATACATTGCAGTCAACCTTCATTGCAGAGACGGCCCTTAATGATGATGATGATGTATTTTTTTATATATGGATTCCACGTTCAATTATCTTTCTTTTAATACCATATATGACCTTCCATAGCTAATACTTTGTCCTTAGGAAGCTTGAAGCTAAATCATGTTGTGGTCCAAAAATTAGGCCTAAAATTAATTATATCCAAACACCAGGAAAAATTAAGTCCTGAAAGAGTTAAAGATACTAATTTAAAACTAAAAAATGGAAATTATCATTTAAGTAGGCCCTATGATACAAAAGTTAAGAAGATTGATAAATGATATCTGAGAAATACTAGAACTCCAAGGTTGCACTATGTCACGGCATCACAGTTAGCAAAAAGAAAGAAGACTTCAACTCCCCATGACGCCTAGCGGCACACGTGAATAGAATAGGACAAGACAAAATCTACGCTTCAAATTGTTTATCTACTTATTGTTTATACTCATAATTACTTATCTACTTCTTTTTTATATTTTCAGGTTTGTCCTTACTTGTGTCATCTGGAACACTTATGATGTAATTCTTGAAGATGTTTCCTTTACTGGACAGAAAATGAGTGACATATATGTTCAAGGTTGGATTGCAGGCATTAATGAAAAACAGAAGACTGATGTTCATTATCGGTAATTTAGTAGTGAATAAATTAGTCCTGTTACAGCATATAGATTTATAGCAAATAATATTTTTCAAAAATCCATGACTTTTATATACTAGTATACTAGCTGTAAGACTAAGAGTAAATATAAATACATGAGTAGTATTTTGCATACCTTCAACTATATATGAAAAAATAGAGTGATAAGAAGCATTGTCAGCGCTTGACATCAGGTGTAACAGTTAGAGGATTACAATTTTATGTTGGTGTAGTTTTAAGTAATTTAAGTGTGAAGATCCCAGTACCCAAACAAGTTTATGGCCAAAGTGCTCTCAATCATTAATTTCTGTTGATATCATATAGGAATATATAGATATGTTACATAAATAAATAAAATTTTCCATAACAAATTTTGAATTAATTTAATATTTAAGTCAATAATATTAATTTAATACAAAAGTTCAATAGCTACCCATCACATTGATATGGTGGCAACAGTATCCGACTTGTGCTGTTTATCTCTCTGTGGTGTATGGAGATGACATAGTTCTGAAAGTCCGTTGGAAATCCATTATTGGCCAAGGGTCAGAAGAATAAATACATAGCTGGTCAAGGGCTGGATGAAAAAAAAAATCTATTTAAAGCTAATATATACTAATTCCTAATAAAAGTGGTCATCTTTAACCACAAGGAGTGAGTTCTGCTAGTTTCCAGAACCGTATTAATATTACTAAATATTAATAAATTTCTTTTAAAACTTATGGACATGTACATATGTCGCCTATATTTTAGGTGCAGACCAAGTTACAATTTATTAAGTCATGTGATTCTAGGCTTTGCTCGAAATAAGCACTGGATTAATTTTTTAGAATCACGAGAGTTGGATTAGCAGTCACTATTTTTGTTTCAGGACTGGCAGGGCATGTAATGTGTGCAGACGTGCTGGACCCATGGGCCATAGGTTGCCCACCCCTGCTTTAGGCCATTCGAGAAGCATATACATGTCAAACAGCTAAGCTGTAAAACATGACATAGCACATTCTGTTTTCCATACCACCCGGTACATCCTGCTAATCTGTAAGAGTTTGAGAATAAATACAGACTGATGAAATATTTTACAATTTAATGTTCTTTCATACCTAGAAGAATTTAACCTTTAGTATGGTGTATTTCATATCTTGTGCTAGTCTCTAGTACTGACTTTCATCTACTGGAAGCAAGTTCCAAGTAGGGGACATCATTCTAACCATCAAGCCACTGAAAGTTATGGTTACATTCATAGAATGTAGTGTGACCATCCATCTCCAAACTAGGACTAAACACTGATAGACAATTTCTGATGTTAACAGTCAGGGAACTTTCTGGAGATGGTCTTTTAACGATGAACCCTCTTGCCAGTTACATTAGGCTGTGGTTCTCTTGAATATCATTCTTGAGGGAATGGTACAAATATCAATGCTCAGCAAATATCAGAAGTTCATCCTCTATCTCTAAAGCAGTGTCCATTAAAATTAAAATTGTTAGTTTTGTTTTCATGAGTTGCTTTTTGGACTTGATTATTCATCTATCTCTGAACACAAAAAACAGTGGTGAACAGGTCAGGTTGATGCACCAACTCTGGCTTTAATTTGATATGCATCCAATATCAAAGATTTTGTTTCATTCTCCAAATGTATTCTACAGTAAATTAAATGATTTTCCTTCAACAAAAGGTCACTGAATGGTGAAGGAAATTTCAACTGGAGATTTGTTTACCCATTTGAATACATGCTGGCAGAACAGAAAATGGTTGTCAAAAAAAAGGTATGAAAATAAAGTGTTAGTCATTAAAAAAATTTAGATAGATAGTGCTTATAAAATAAACCGGTATTACATAAAAATCCACCCATAACCGTCAGGATCATAGGATATTACATTGGATGCTTCGACACACAATTGTCAAAGTGAGTCCTCCAGTGATGTCTATCTTCAGCGATATAGTTAAATGTGATAAAATCTTGACAGCTCCAGTCTTTGATGTTGTCAGACCATGATTTTCTTTTTTCTTGTTTTTTTCCCCCTTGTCTGTTCCATGCAAGATCAATTTTGACAGAGAATCGTGCCAGCATACATACCTAAACGATGCAAGTTTGTGTCATTTTGCTAAAGTAGTGATTCTTATTAACCTGCATGGCTCTGTTCTTTATTTCTTAAGTACATTTCTCAAAACACATTTGTGTTATGTTCTCCAAAAGAAATGTATCTATAACATTTACATTCGAAGGCATGTACAGGTCTCTCCATTTCTGCAGTGAGTGTACAACTCTCACAACCATACGGCAAAATAGAGAGCACTTTTTGTTCTAAATTTTGATCTTCTCTCTAACATTTTGCTTGTTTTTCCATATTAAATTACAATTCTTCATCATTTTCCTCTTGTGCCAAGCTTGGCACATAGGGCAGATGTCATAGCTCTCCATACTTGTTGATCAACAGCCACTTGTTCCAGATCGTTCATTTTCATACCAGCTGTTGTGATTTCTTTTTCGATAGTTCTTTTCAATGTTTGTTTTTGGTCTTCCCCTTTTCTCTTGCCTCTCAGTGACCATGTAAAGACTTGACATGGTATTCTGTCTTCATTCATTTTAAGTGCGTGGCCGATGTATGCCCAACACCTTTTTCTAATAATGTCTGTGATGTATTTTTGTGTTGTCTCTTCTCAAAGTGTCTCATTTTATTTAAAGTCTTGCCAGTTTGTGTTTAAACACTAATAACTTGAATTTAGGTAGAACAATGTCTTTAGATGGTTTCAAAATTGCAATTACAGATTAGTAAATGAAAGTGACCTTATAAAATGTTCCTATTTATATTAAGCCTATAGATCAGTGGCATGGCAGTGAAAATTTTCAGTGGTAACTAGTCTGTTTTGATTATAGTTTGTGGGGTTAAAAAAAGGAACTTTGTAATCTTTTGGTGACATATTAGGTAAATAGAAATATTCAATATTTTATAAGACCGTTATATAATTAAAAATGGAGTTGATCCACAGTTGAAATGGGTATCTCACCAAAATAGACTCAATTTTGTTTATAAAAGAATTACAACTTACACAGGCATTGAACCCACCCATTAAATTTTTTTATATGATACTAGCGCAGTGTGTGTGTTTCTATTTCTATATGAACCTTAGTTTATATATATATATATATATATATATATATATATATATATATATATATATATATATATATATATATATATATATATATATATATATATATATATATATATATATATATATATATATATATATATATAAGCAGTGCTTTTTTTCTGGTAGTATGCAAGGATACATCACTGCCCGAAAATGAAAATGGGGATCTTACAGTATCACATGCATCTGTCCAAGCATTTGAAACACATGAGCATCAGAGTGATATCATCTGAGTCTAAATCTATATCCTCCGAATCACTAATGGTATCACAATTCAAAATTCAAATTAACACTTTCTAAATCACTTCCTGCATCAGATAAACTAATGCTAGATATATCAGTATAAATTTATTCTAAAATTGCATAAATCTCTTGATTCATTGAATTTTCGCTTCGCCATATTTGTAAGTCTAGGAAAAGTCATAACACAAAACCATACTGCTCAGTTGACTGACAAGAATTGAAATGATACTTACACATGTACCCAATTTTAAAGCCTCGATTTGAAGATGACCTTTAGATAGCTTGCACTATTCAATCAGCGTATTGATAACATTGAGGTGCTTACAAAATATACACATACTTGACCGAGCACTCCTTACAGAGATACCCGCAAAATGGTGGTAACTTTTCATCATATCCTTAAGGTAGCCTCCACAGGGAAGGGGTTAATATTAATAGTTCTACTGTCACACTTAATATCAACAGTTCGTCCACTACCACACTTAATATCAACAGTTCTTCTACTACCACACATAATATCAACAGCTGTACTATTACTACACTTAATATCAACAGCTGTACTACTACCAAACTTAATACCAACAGCTGTACTATTACTACACTTAATATCAACAGCTGTACTACAACCACACATAATATCAACAGCTGTACTACTACCAAACTTAATACCAACAGTTCTACTGTCACACTTTAATATCAACAGCTGTACTACAACCACACATAATATCAACAGTTGTACTATTACTACACTTAATATCAACAGCTGTTCTACTACCAAACTTAATACCAACAGTTCTACGGTCACACTTTAATATCAACAGCTGTACTACAACCACACATAATATCAACAGTTGTACTATTACTACACTTAATATCAACAGCTGTACTACTACCAAATTTAATACCAACAGTTCTACTGTCACACTTTAATATCAACATTTGCACTTTAATATCAACATTTGTACTACAACCACACATAATATCGACAGCTGTACTACAACCACGCATAATATCAACAGCTGTACTACTACCAAACTTAATACCAACAGTTCTACTGTCACACTTTAATATCAACAGTTGTACTACTTCCACACTTAATATCAATAGTTCTACTACTACCACATTTAAAACAACGTTCTCCAAATATTAGCCTAGATGTGTCTTAAAACGGTATCTAATCCAGCAGATGTTTATAAAGCAGATTAAGCATGTCACTTTTATATATTGCCAACTATGCATCTATTGATGCCTTGGATGTTTTACAAATGTATATGCGTATTTAAACAAAAATTTAAAAAAATGTCTGTATTTAACAAATACCCTAGTTTGTTTTGTTTATTTTTAGACCCGTCAATACATGTGTGTAAGGGGGGGGGGTGTGTGTGTGTGTGTGTGAGATATACATGCTGTAATTCCAATCAATAAAGAAAATCCGTTGTAGTTGACACCTATGGTGCATCTGAGATATTGTATGTATGTTTATATAAATTGCCACAAAAATGTGAACATAATAGTGTAATGAAGCTCTTTAATTTTACTAAAGTAAATGAAAGAGGCCTAAATTTATTCTTTCAGGAGCATTTCTGGAGCCTGGATGTGACAGAATTGAAGCTACCTCCAACACTTATACTTCAGATCTGGGACAATGAAATGTTTTTCAGTAATGATTTCTTAGGTGGGCTCTATGTTTACTTCTTCCCCATTGTTATGTTAAAGAAAAAAAGGAAATCCAATAAACTGGCTTCTATGGTATTTATGACAGGTTTGATGACTAGGCAGAGCAGGCCATATTGAATTACCTCTGTATACTATCTATCTTTGTATACGCTGTGGACCTTGTTTGCCTTGTGGCGTCAGGAGTGGAAGAGTTCTCTGAAGATAGCCTTCCTGTGTGCTGTTTATAAGCTAGTTCCTGTGGCTACATCTTCTGTATACACATTCAATAAATTGCAGAGTATGAAATTTCTTGAGGAGAAAGTAATAGAGGATAGACGGGGAACAGTTACAACAGTAATGGGAATATTCTGGCCCACCAAGGTCATTTAAAGTAATGATACGACTTGGCTCTTGAGCTTGTGCAAGGCACCCTGCAACAGCTACTTTGGCATCCCTTAGAGCTTTAAAAGACTAAAAATGACTTTGTTTAACTCTGTACTACATGAAAAATGCTCAATCTGACTCAAAATGTTTGCCCACCTTGGATGTACAGAAAATCTACAAGAACTATCAAAGTGCATACCCGTCATCATTTGCTGAAAGAAACATAACTACTATGTTAATGCCCAGAGTGTTGATGTTGTCAGTTCATATTATCAATAAAAAATAATTTTTTTAATTGAAATGTAATCTTTACTGACAATTATTGTATGACTATTTATTTGTGTATATACACTTTGGTAAAGAATTGTTCTGTCACTCATGGATATATGAGTTTAGTTCAATCAGCAAATCTAGTGCATGAATTATAGTTTTCCTAGGAGCACATTCCAAGTTGTGCTAACTTAAAATGGTGCATTCCATTAACTATGTTGTTCAGTGTTGTAAAAATTAAATTATTCTTACTGAATTATTTTAGTGTCTGGATGGAATTATTTTCACAGCCCCAAAAATATTCCACACATAGGTTAAACATAAATTATTATATGGTTGGTTGGTTGCTGATCCAGCGGTCTATGGGCTCATATCCTTTGACCCAAAATTATTATATCAAAATATGATTAAAGAAGGCTGATACCCTATTTGTCCAATTTAATGAAATTGAATTGAAGTTATTAATATAATGACTGTGTTCACAAATGTCAGGCAGTGTTATCTCTGTGTGGAAATACATTAGCAAAGAAGGGAGAATATGGAGAGAGAAAAACTTTACTTACCTGAAATCTTCTTTTGCGATCATTCTCAAACTCCTGCAGATTAGCAGGATGGAGTCTGGAGATTGGAATGCATTGTGTCATGGTTTACAGCTTAATTGCGATATCTGTGCCTTTTAGCCTAACAACCAACTTCAGCATTACTTATATAAATAACCAAACTGGAAGAGAATATCTGACAAGGTGGAGAGTGCTGCAGTAACAAATCCAAGAAGCAATTATATCATAGTTGTTATCACTTCAGCATGACTTCTGGGTTACTTTGACCCCATTTGGAATAGGACAGTCAACTCCACTCTAAAACCTCTTTAGTCACTTCTGACGACATGCACGGAAGGTAAACAATGTTGCAGTTCTTTACTATCTTTTCAGGCTTAAGCAACACATGGGCAACCAGTTACTAAAGATCTTGAACAACAATAATTTTATAAAATATTCCAAGTGCTATTGCAGATCAGCAACCTATTGGTTAATAGAAGCAAAAATGTATTCTTCTTTATCTGTTCTTAAGTTTCTGGTTAGCATGATGTAGTCCTGACCATAACTGAACAAGTTCTTGCATTGTCTCCTCATGTAATTCATAATGATCTACTTTCATAGTCAGTAGGTTATATTTTTCCTTAACCTTTAGCAAGCCAGATTAAAAAATACGAAACGTCTCCCTGCCACCGGATTCTTTTTTGAAAATTTGCGTTATTGATGGTGACTGTTTAGAAAATGTGATAATTTTTGGGTTGTTAGAGATATTTAAATAATATTTGCACATATAAATAAAGAATTGAATTATGCATATATTGGTGTAATTTATGTACGTGTGTGTGTGATACCAGACGTATGAGAAAGTGGTAAAGACGTTTTTCACAAAAAACATATTTTATAACAAATAAAGAGGAAAAACATTAGTAAAAAAATAACTTACCTTACTTATCGAATTGCTTGGCAACACTGTACACTAAATCACACAAATCTGTTGTATTTATATTCTTTCACTGCGAAATTATCAAAATATAGCCGGGGGAACTGTATAAAACATGTAGATTTGCAGTAAAATCGTACTTTGAGCTTAGGCCTAGAGTCATATTTGGTGCCACTTCAACATATTCGATATCAAACGTACAAGTCCCCAAACCAACACGGCATTCTGTATATTCACTGCTGTGAAACTAAATAACCGAATAATTCATGATTCAAGCCACGATTCAATGTTATTTTATTAAAAATACGATGAAAGAAAGGTCTATAAAACCGATCCACCATCATGGCATCGTACCTGTGTGCAGATGTGGTCAGATTAATTGCTCTTAAAAATGTACGACTAGCTCACCATTCTCAACAACGATCATGTCGGAAGTGGGGGATATACGGCTTTGATTGCGAAAATCCCCAGCTATGTGCACGGGCTGTGGTACGTGTAAATCTCACGATATCTCGTCGGATGGGGTGTGTCGCCAACGGCGTTAGCCGCCATTTTTTTGGGGGGGCGACCGGTGTTAATATAGGCGTGGTGAAGAAAATCTTTATTTATTTTATTTCTCTGTTCTTTAAAGAACTTAGAACTTCTGGAGTTTGACAATCCCACTTCTTGCAAGATAACTTGAGCAATAACCAATATAACTAAACAGTTACAATTAATTGTTGGTTAATATCATTTCTGAGAAACTGTTGTCTTGTGCAGTGAATATTTCATGAAAATGATGTTATGGAAATATAATACTTACAGGAGCAGTGGAATTGAACTTGAATGCAATGCCAATGCCTGCTAAAAGTTCTAAACGTTGCAAGTTGGATATGTTGCCTTCAAGTAATCATCAAGTCAAACTATCCTCACTTTTTGAAATGAAGCATGCGAAAGGTTTCTGGGCATGTAAAAATGATAGTTCACAAGTTCCCAAACTGGCTGTAAGTATTTAAAAACATAATATTTACGATTATATTCTGAATTGTCTGCAGTTTTTTTAGTGTTTGTACAGAATTAATTTTTTAGATTTTATTGGCACATGCATCATGAGAACAAGAATATAAATAATACTTTTAAACAGTCCTTTTATTTAAAAAATAATGTAATCTATAAGTCTATATATTTAATATATTTGGTTATAACAAGTTTATTTTGAATAAACTTACTTGTAATATTGAAAAAATAAGTTTAAAAATAAAATATAATGTAACCTATAAAATGAAAAAAAATAAAACAGTTTCTTGTATGAAATGTGAACTTATTAAATCCATCAGTTTTGTAAATAAACCAATTACACTAACAAAAATGTAAAGTATCTAAGTATAGTTCTTCAATTTTGTTGTTATTCACAAAATATTGGAAATGGTTCTCTTGAGCTTTCAAGACAGATCTAGAACTTCGATCAACATTTTTCATAGAAAATGGTGTTCCAACTTTAGACAAGTTGAGCCCTTTAAATCTTCAAAATGATTCTTATGTATGTTGCCAGTAATTGACAGGTGTTGAATTTCAATTAATAATTAATGTGACCAAACTAAATAAAATAGTTATACTCATACGAAACATATAAGAAAAAGACAATCTTCTTTTTTAGCCACTTCATGAGACATGCAGGTTTGGAGAACATAGTCACAACAGGAAAAATTGAAGGCAACAGAGACAGAGGGTGACAACGTGAGAAAATATTAGACAACCTGGCATGGCAGGGAAACAACAACAATCTTGATACATAATACTGTGGACAGAGAGCTGTGGGGAGCCATGACCGCCTACGCCAGCTGGCATGGCACCTGATGATGATGATAGTAATATTCAACTGTGTTGCTGAAATAAGACAGCATCATTTTCTATTGCGCCAGGTTTTACGTACTCAAAGGACGTGCCATACTTTTTGAGTCTTTTCAACACATTGTATTAAAAACTAGAATGCGTAATATAAATTATTAAACAAAGTCGGTATATTCAAAAGCATAGGCCTAACTTCTGGGACTCATATTTTAGGAGTGCACCATTTCTTGCAATTTCAAAGCATGCTGCAGATTAAAGGATTAATTCCCTCACAGAAGTTCAGTCATTGGTTTTCAACAGGCTGCATCACAGCAGAGAGGGGTGGAATAGTTAACCCAACATATAACCTCCTTAATCACCTACTACACGCATGGAAGGCAGAAATGGTACTATTATTTGCTCCCCTTTTGGATCCCAGTAAGACACAGGCTTCATCCGCAGTATAGACCTATAACTGCACTATCAATTTATATGTCATTGACAAACTGTTACAGACCAACTGCATTATTTTTCTTTTATTCAAACCCTATTGAGTCTCTTTTGCATTGAACACTTGCATGTAACAGACAATAGTTAACAGTAATACCTGGAGATAGAAAAGAGTGAATATCAATTGTTGCCATCAGTAACTGTTTATGTACTTGATTTATTTCTTCTTCTTCTGTGTTCAGCATCTGTTGTCATGCTATATATTCGGGCCTGTCGTCAAGACGAAGTCCACTGTCTTTTCCAGGTCAGAGCGGCTGCCCCATAGCTTTTACCTCAAGTCTGTATCCTCTGACAGAGTCCATTTCTGCCCACTAAAGTACTATATTTGGAGTATAATATGTGTCTTTTTGTGCTGTCTTTAATTCTGAACCATCATGATGCAGTTTACAGATGGGCTGTGATTACTGTTCCTCTGTGTTAACATTTCATTAAAATTTTTGGTTTGATTTTAGATAATCATTTTCCTTTTCTCTCTAGGGAAAGATAGAGATGGAGTTGCAGCTCATGACTGCAGCTGAATTTGAGAAGAGACCATGTGGAGTTGGTAGGGATGAACCAAATGTATCCCCTAAATTAGATCCTCCTAAGTAAGTGAATCAAATGTCAGTGAAGATTGTTTTTGCCATATATTACCATGTATGAGCAGGACATTTTTTGAACTTTTTAAACTATTGAAGTAGAGGGAGTCCGTTTATGTAAAAGTAATACATAATTATGAGAAAAAAATGAATACATACAAAAATATAAGGCCTACAAACATGGCAGATGCATGAGCACATCTGGCGGCTCCTGCATTAAAATATATCATGTATTCATAATTCTACACAAAAATCATTCAAATACTTTAAAACTAGAATTAGTGTTTGAATTTCCATATAATTCATGAAATTCATCCTGTCATGGGAATATCGGAGTGCATATTATCATCATCCTCCACTTCACTGCCAACAAACATATCATGAACTAAACTAAAAATAAACTAAACAAAGATAATAATATAATACATCTATTTTACATTAATGTATGGCTTAGAAACATGGATAATGAACAAACAGCTAGAAGACAGAATTGATATCTATGAGATGTAGGTATATAGAAGATTAGGGAGAACTTCATGGAAGTAGAAGAAAACAAACAAAGAGGTTCTAACAACACTTTGTATGAAGAAAGAATTATTGAAAGAAATAAAGATCAAACAAATACAATATTTTGGACATATTAAAAGACATGACACTTTGTTGAAGATCTTACTTGAGGGTAAAGTTGAAGTGAGGGGAGCAAGCGATAGCCAAAGATACAAGTGGGAGAGTGACATCACGAGATGGACAGGTTACAGTCTAATAGAGTGCACCGCTAAGACAAGAGACAGATGTTGGAGGTCTGTTGTGCAGCCAACCTTCGTTACAGAGATGGAAGTTAATGATGATGATTTATTAGGTCTAACCAAATATATCATTATAAACAAAAACTAGAAATTACTATGTGAGATGGTGAAATAGATATTACATCTGTTTGAGGGAAAAGGTAGCGAGTGAAACGTGCTATACCTAGATGAATATGATATCTGTAATCCACTGCAGACATACAGCATGTAAGGATATCTCAAGTGCTTCTAATGTTGTTTTTTTCTAATACTGCTTGAGGAACTATTGATGGTTAATTTTACAATACTTTTATTTTACTTAAAGGCGACCAGACACCTCCTTCCTGTGGTTTACATCTCCATGGAAATCACTGAAATTTGTCCTCTGGTACAACTACAAAGGCAAAATAATCAAGATTTTAATGCTCCTGGTTGTGATAGTGCTGTTCTTATTCTTTGTTTATTCAATGCCTGTAAGTACAATTATATGAGTACCTGTATAACTATGCTTTTATATTGTTTTATCAGGTGGCTTTGTTAGAGTTAAGTTCGTGAAGATGATAGAATCCTGAGGGTTTATGAGTTTGTCTCTCTTGTTCCCTTTGTCATGTGAATTGTCTCTCATGTTCCTTTTGTTATTGTCATGTGAATGAGTTTTACTTTTAAGCTCCAGGTTAGTGTTTCTCTGGCATTCATTTTGATAGGAAAGTGTTTTCCAGAGGTTTTTGCAAGTTCCAGATGACTGTTTTGCCGAATGTGGTTGAGGGTGCCATGACATGAACTGAGTAGTCTTCTAATGAACAATTTTGAATGGCTCCATTTCTCAACATAATCACCGTGTTTTTCAATGAACATTTTCCATCATTGTATAAGCTTCATTATACCATTAGTAAAAAAAGTTTTTTGTGTGTAATAAACCATGCATGCAATGCACTTCTTTCTACAGCTCTTAATCCAAGGTGAATCAATGACCCCCAGATTATCTCCTTGACTGCCTTGAGTAATATTTACTTGAGTAAATATTGAATATTGCAGTAATGTAGCCATGTTCACCTGTTTGTTGCCAGAACCTGAAAGCAAAGCAAATAATAGCAACACTGTTACCTACCATGCATGTCGTAAGAGGTGACGAAGCATGTTTTTGGGTAGAGTTTGCTGTCCATGACTCAAAGTAACTCAAAAGAATTAGTAAAGTAGAGTGTATCAAATTCAGAAAATGTATTGGCTCAAGTTGTGAGGTGAATTGGTGTCAGCTGAATGGACTTTGTTCAAATCTCATCTGCTAACTTCTGATGTGTCAAGCAGAAAGGCACAAATATCACAACCAAGCTATAAACCATGGCAAAAACAATCCATTTTCTGGACTACATCTTGCCGACCAGCAGAAATTTAAGAACGAATGCAGAAGAATAATAAGAAGGAACCATGTTTAGTCATTAGTGATATTCCTGTCAAAAATAAGTCACTTTCATTGTCATAGCAACACATGTTGTTGACAGATGTCTAAGTAAGTTTGTTTATTCAGAATTGTGAGTTGTTTTCAGATCCACCTTGCAAATCATTGTTAATGAAAATGAAAGAAAAACTATAGTAAAAGCTGTTTACTTTGTGGTAAATGAGAAAAGTATAAAAAAAATAAAAATGGTAAACATTTAGTTTAATAAAGAAGACAGATAGGCCTACATGGAATCAGTGTTTCAACTAAATGTAAGACAAACACATAAACTTGAAAAAAGAATTGAATAAAGCTATTTAAACAAATTATGTAAGCATCTATGTTAACATAGGAGAAACGGATGAAAGTAAATTAGAATACAACATACAGGTAATTATGAACCAACATCATAGCATACAGTTTCCCAAAAATGCTCAGCTCTCATCAGTGGTTACCAGAAACCACTTGACTAGCACAACCTACCACACTTGCTTGGTAGAGATGTTGCTCTCCTTCAACTTTCCCAGAACAAATATGCATGAAATAATGCGAGAATAAATATTCAGAAATTAAGATAAAAATGTACAACATAGATTTTCTCCAGAACTATTTATTAAAAAAACTGGAAATTAATAGGTCTGATGATGGTGATGATGATGTTCTTCCTTTGCAAGCGAAGATGAGCATGGCATGAAAAACATTAAATGTGATGGAAAAATAAATAAAACTAATAAATAAATAAATAATAATTAAAATTGGTAATTAACTAATTTGGTTTATGAGTTCGTAGATGCCAGATGTGTCCGATTCGTGCATGGAAAGTTATATTGCAGTGCATGCAGGAGTGCTGAAGGTTCGGTGTAGGAGAATTTTCAAATTTGTCCTTCCGCTTCTTGTAGATTGCCCGCAGTGTTCTTTCTTTTCAAATTTCGTGATGCCAGCAGTGATCTAGGTGTGCCAGGCTGATCGATCAAGTGCTGTAGTCTCCCAGGAACTAGGATCGATGCTGCAGTGCTTGAGAGAGCTTTTTAGGTGATCCTTGACGTGCTTTTTCTTCCCTCCACTTGAACGTTTACCTTCGCATAGCTCCCCATAGAATAATCTCTTTGGAAGGCACTTGTCTGGCATACAGACGATGTGGCCAGTCCAGCGGAGCTGGAACCTAGTCAGAATTGCATGGATGCTTTGCATACGGGACTTCTGAAGAATTTCCGTATCTGGTACACGATCCTGCCAACGTACTCCCATGAGGTTTCGCAGGCACTGAAGATGAAAAGAGTTATGCTGTCGAGTGTGTCTCGCATAGACAGTCCAGGATGACACAGCATAAAGCAGTGTTGGTAGAACCACTGCGCGGTACACGTCCAACTTCGTTGTCAGACTGAGACCACGCCTGATCCAGACGTTGGCACGAAGGCTCCCAAATGCTGCACTGGCACGAGTAATACGCAGGGCAACATCTTCATCAATTGTCGCAGTTTGTGATAGTGTGCTGCCGAGATATACAAACTTATTGGCAGTATTAAGTTTTTGTCCCTTTACTGTGATCACTGGTTCTGTGTAGGGGACACCTGCCACTGGTTGATACATTACTAAAGTCTTCGTGGTGCTGATGGTGAGACCAAACGCATCACAGGCTTCATTTAACATGGCAGAGAACACCATGTTGAAGAGCGTCGGAGCCAGGCTGCAACCCTGTTTGACATCACAGAGACATATGTTGATGCGCATAAATTTCCTTCTCTGCAACAAGAAATTCAATCACAATTCGCTGCTTGTAATGCAAATTGCTAACAGGCTTATCTTCAGTGAATTGGTGCAGTGTTTCCCCAACCTTTTTTTCCCCATTCTCCACCATTCTCCCATTCTAAAGTTTTGATGCCTCCTTATGTAATATATATATATATATATATATTTATATATATATATATATATATTTTGGTACAATACAAGAATCAGTGGACAAATCACTAAAAACATACCAACTTTTTAATTTCATATGCTATTGCACCATCTCAAAAGCTTGAAAATTCGTAACTTAATATACCGATCTAATGATTTGCGTACAATGAACTGGCCATCCACCTCCCACTCAGTGTGCAGCGAGCATGTCGACTGATCAGAGGCTCTCATCGCGCAAAGTGTAGAATATTGGATGCGTCGGTGCGCATTATATGCTTCTTTATCGGAATTTCGTTCCGTTTAATCATGCTAGCTATTTGTTCTGTAGAAACATGTCCACTGATTCTTGTATTGTACCTATTTGTTTATATTGAAAAATTGAATTATTCCCTAAATTATTAAAGTCTAATTACAACTTGTTCAAATTGCCGCCTTGAAAAATCAAATTGTCCCACTGTGGGAAGTGGATCCCACGTTGGGAAACACCAGATTTGTGCAACCATAATATTTTGCAGATTGTGGAACAATTTGGTGAATACAATCAAAATATGCCATATTTGAAGTCTGCAAAATTTTATTCTTCCTTCATTATTGGCTGATAAATTTAATGTGGTGCTTTTCTTTTTTGAATGACCTTTTATAATATAATACAATACAATACAATACAATACAATACAATACAATACAATACAATACAATACAATACAATTATATAATACAACTTAAAGGGGCAATTTGAAAACGTCACAGGAGTAGCAGTATTAGTGTTCTTCTGCTAATACTCTTTGCCAGTATCTAAAGATCAAGCATCTTTTGGGTGCTCTATGTAGCTCAGGGGTTCTCTTTATAGTTAGCTTCCAATGTTCAGTTTCTAGTTAGGCTTTTGATCACCAATAACTCCTAGATCAACCCAGATATACCCAGAAAGTATAGGTGATATTGTCCACAATAGTCTTAAGTGTTTTTTGTTTTATGAAAAATGTTAACCCAACACTATTTATCACAATATCGTCATTGCTGTGGAAAAGTGATACATTTCTGCAATGTGTTATGATCTGTTATTTGTCTGTGAAAGTCATTTAAGTTTAACTTGGATAGAGATGATGATGACAGTTGTGTATCAGAATCTGACTAATGAATCATATTATGTGCACCTGGCATTTCCTTCCACTCTCAAAATATGTGGAAGTAGTCTGGGATACATTGAGCTTTCTCAAGTTCTCTGCAGAAGTTACACCAATTGGGCTTGATTTGGGACAGATTCTCCCTCCCATGAATTGATATCTACATTAAAATTACCCCTATGATGTCTTAAGTGTGTTTTTGATTGGGCTACTTTTGTCCTCCAGTCTTCAGAAGCTAGTCTAGAGTTTATGTTCTAATATGTTAATTTCTATATTAATAGAATGTTCATAGTGAACTGTGAGTAGGTAAGCATTCAAGTGGAAGCAAGAAAAAGTGTTTCAAGGACTACTAAAAAGGCATTTTTCAAGCCCTGATGATCCAAGCTCTTTGGAAAGTACAGTTCTTGACTATCCAGCCTGGAATGATCAGATCAGTGCAGATATTAAAAGTTTTGAACAGAGTAGAAAACTGCTGGAAATTTTTAAAAAACCAAAAACAAAATAAAACAACAGAAGTTTTCCCTTTCCTCAAAACTACACTTCTGCTCACATTGCAACATGTCTTTCAGAGCCCAGAATAGACTCATCAATCATCTCAGAACTCATAAATAAACAAACCTAACTTGCCCTTTTTCAATGCAATGCTCATCTGTGCTTAAGAAGGAAAAATATCATCATGAAGTAGATAAACAAAAAGTCATACCCTTTCCAGTTATCATCAGCACTTTACACATTACATTGCTGTTTACTTGAACTGATAACATAGTATTTATACTCATTATTTTCTTTTTTTACAGGGGCAATTTTCTTTCTGGCTTGTAAATGGACGGTGGTGAATCTCCGAGCATTATTGTTTCCAGTCCTACCAGCCAAACATTTTTAATATCTATTTTAGTTTAATATTGATGTAGATATATATTATGCTGATATTCTGAATACTATCATAGAGTTAGACATAGTTATTTGGAGGATATAAGGTGTAATTCTTCTGCGTCTATATCTAGAATGTAAAATTTATGATTGCCAAAATAGAATGTAAAACTTGAGAATGAATCGTTGAGTCACCAGAAATGGCTGGGATATAGGAATCAAGGAAGAATTGTAAACCAATACAGAACTAGAAAAGTCAGTCATCATGAGCTGTAGAACATCCTCAATAAGAGATCAGAGCACTTATGGAATTGTCCTAAGTGCAGTGATAATAACCGACTATAAATGAAGGTGGTATTGCAAATAAATGGGACCATTAAATCTCATATATACATTTTAAAATAATGTTTGTTGATTATTAAGTTTGATAAATTTAGTAGTGTGGAACTATAGGAGGTGTAATGTTAGCAATGTTAGTGCAGCACACACATTTGGGTCAACTATCTCATCATTCTAAGGTCAGATCTGTTGACCCATCCACAATAATATTACACCCAGCATTCCCTATCTTACCTTACACGTATGTTAACTTACACGTCTGCAACAAATGATAAATGGACAAAGGTCCAATGTCTACTGGCCTGAATCTTTTCAGCATCCATTGGGACCATTTGACAGAAGACAAAAGTAAGAAATATAGACAAGATATGCAGTGACAAAGATGGTTTCACAGGTCAAAACATTTTTTAGCCGCCTTCTATGACATGCATGGAAAGAAGGCAGTGTCCCTATTCTTTGCACTCTGAAATAAAAGTCCAGGTCCTGGTTGCGACGTGGGCTGGAAATTTGTTATAAAATGATGTGTTGATTAATTTTATATCAAAATAAGTTTCACTGTCATTTCATATGTTTTATTCAATTTACCTACTTTTTTACTGTATGTAAAATATTTCAACCACTTTATAAGTAAGACATCATGCACAGCTTTAGTTTTAAGCTTAAAGTAAAGTGTGTTGGACTTGTTACAATTATCCCTTATTGTTGTGTGGAAAAAAAATGACCTGTCTAGTCTTTGATAGTGTCTACCCATGACTTTCTTTGAGCTTCCTCTGCTTCTTCCACCTTCAACTGTACCCTGCAATATCATTTTTGACAGAGAATAATGTTAACTTACATTTACAAAGCACGCATATTTTTTCACTTCTGTAATATATCTTCTATCTACTACTGATCAAGAGAAACATACTAAAATGGGGGCAGTCATATTTTATCAGGGCAGGGGGGGTTATATAACCAGTGTGTAATTTAGGGGACATGGAGAAGAGTGGGAAAGTAATCCTATGAAGTTTACAATTTCCATTCAAGTGGTCATCACACTTGTCAGGAAATGTGATAATGACATTCCAGTAGAGATAGATTCGGAAGCTCAGACTCTGATCATTCCCTAGATGGAAATAATCTACTCTGATGGGTTGGTTGTTTTGCATGTGTGCTTTAGGGAAGAAAGTGGCACTTTCAGTACAAACACTAATAGAATTACAATCGAGGCGATGATGGTAACACAGGAATTTACCGGTATATGGCTGGAGACCACCGGTGTCTGTTTTCTTACGGATTCTATGAGTAGACTTAGAACAATTAAATCAGGTTATCTAAGCCTCCAAGTTGCTGGAGTTGATGATGAAGTGTGTGCTGAAGAAAGTTACCTTTTTTGTGGTTAGACATGTAAGTGTGTTGGGGTAAATGAAGAGCAGACTTGCCACCACATCAAGTGGCAGTTTAATGGACCTTGCTGATATTTTGAATGCAATCACAGAGTTAGACTAGTTGGAGGATGTAGAGTGTGCTTCTTCCCAGTGTAGGACATGGCAGAGTTGCAAGAATGAGCAGTAGATGATAATCAAAAGAAGAGTTTCTAATCAATGCTAAATTGTAACAGTCAGTTACCACATGCTGGAATAGAAGAGTTGAATATGAGATCGGAGCACCCATGGATATTCTGGACTGTCCTGAGGATGATCTGACAACTGTCTTTATCCACCTTTATCAAAGTGCCAAAATACTTGAACATATTGACATTTTCAGACATGTTTCATCGACATTTGCTCTTTGTTATTATTATTACTTCAGTTGTGCTGAAATATTGTTGCACATATTTGAGTTTATGCACCAAATAACATTCTACTGTATGTTGAATTTGTATACACTCATGACTTCCTTACTTTTTTACCTCAATTTTTTTAAAGTATTTTCCTTTATCAAATGTGATGAATCACAGATATTATTTGCAAGTAACAATAAAAGCTACAATATATACCATAATTATTGACTAGAATGTATAGTTTTATATGTGCACAAAAAGGACATGTCAGTCTCCTATGCAAAAGTATAATATGTCTGTTATAAATTGCTGCTGATTTTTTAATCTGAATGATATCACCTAATTATATCATGTATTATGAAAAAATATTCTTATCCATATGCCCATAGCCCGTAAGGGTCATAGAAGTACCACATTGGATGCATCAACACACAGAGTCCTCCAGCAAGTTCTATCTTCAGTGATGTGGAAAATCCGACCTACCTGATCCTTGATGTCTGTCCATGATTTTCTTTTACCTCTTCCTCTTTCACCTTCGACTGTTCCTTGTAGCATCATTTTTTACGTGGAATCATGTCTAAACTATGCAAGTTTTTGTTGTTTCACTATTGAAAGTAATGATTTTTCTAGACCTGTATTTTTTTAAATAATTGGTAGCATATCCTATACAGGATGTAGCCATCAACCCAACATTTTTTGGCTATAGTGATTTTTTGTGTGCAATAAAGTTCAGTAGTTTGCTAATGTTTTTTAACAATCCTGATGCACTGCCTGAGGCAGGATTCAAACTTGGCCATTATAGACACGTTCTGTACTTCACGCCACAGAACCAGACATCTGTATATCTCTATTTTATTTCTTACATTATTTTATTTCTTACATATACATTTTTCTTATGCTCTCTATATTTGATGTTCAGAATATTAATTCATCTAGATTGTATTCTAAGGTATGTAACCATCTCTCCATGTTTGCAGTGAGTGTTGAACTTTCACAACCATACACCACAATACAAAGCATTACCAGTCATCATCATCATCAGGTGCCATGCCGGGTGGCGTAGGCGGTCATGGCTCTCCACAGCTCTCTGTCCACAGTATTATGTATCAAAGTCGTTGTTGTTTCTTTGCCGTGCCAGGTTGTCAAACTGTCTAATATTTTCTCACGTTGTCGCCCTCTGTCTCTGGTGCCTTCAATCTTGCCTGTTGTGATTATGTTCTCTAAACCTGCCTGTCTCATGAAGTGGCCAAAAAAAGAAGATTGCCTTTTTCTTATATTGTTGATTAAGGTCCGTTTCGCATTTAACTCTTTTAACACCTCTACATTAGTTTTTCTGGCAGTCCATGGTATTCTCAGCATTCTTCTGTAGAACCACATCTCTGTTGCCTCCAATCTCCCACTTTCCAGTTTGTTTATTGTCCAAGACTCGCACCCATATGTTAGTATAGGGGTTATATAGCACTGCAGAACTCTCTTTCTCACCTCTAATGACAAGGTCATATTACACAGTATATTTTTCATTTTTCTGAATGTTGTTTTTGCCTGTCCTATTCTGCATCTTATTTCTGTTGAACTTCTTCCATCTGCTGTTATAATTGTACCTAGATATTTGAATTGGTGGACCTGTTTTAATACTATATCATTCACTATGATCTTGCAAGGTGTGTTATTTTCTTTCTTTGAAATAACCATTACTTCTGTTTTCTTGATATTTAGGAAGAGGCCTTTCTCTTTGCTTTCTGTGACTACTACTTTAATTAATTTTTGAAGGTCTTCCTCACTTTTTGCAATCAGAACAGTGTCATCCGCATATCTCAAATTATTTATGTTATGTCCTCCCACTGATATTCCTGGGATATCTACTATTGCACGCAATATGTTTTCACTGTATAGAGAGAACAGGTCTGGTGAAAGCACGCATCCCTGTCTGACTCCTTGTTTTATTTGTTGAAAAGGGCCAAATTGCTTTCCTACTCTTATTGCTGCTGTTTGTTGCCAGTACATGTTCTTGATTATTCTTAAATCCTTGCTGTCAATGTTCAGATTCTCTAGCATGTGTATAATTTCGCTATGTTTAACTTTGTCAAAAGCTTTAGTGTAGTCTTTAAAACAGAGGTACAGATCTGTTTTTACCTCTATAGACCTCTCTATTAGTGTTCTCAATATATAAATCGCATTGTTGGTGCCTTTGCCTTCTACAAATCCACATTGTTCTGGACTTATTTCTGGTTATAACGCATTACCAGTAATGAGTTATAAAGGTTTATTTTCACTAATTTTGCTCTTCCAAATTAAATTTAACCTTGATGTAGCAACTACCAGCTTTAACTTGAATTCTATTTTGCATTTTCCATTGCTGCATATGTAGAATTTGAGATATTTCAAAGTATTCTCCAGCTTCTGCCCATTCATCATGATGTTTTTCTGTACTTCTGCATTATCCAAGATCTTACTCTTCTCTGCGTTGATTTCCATTATATACTTGCTGGTAACTTTTTTCAACTTTGCTCTTCTTGTAGTTAACTTGCAGTTTTTGTTCTGACCTAGTTGTAATATCAATATCATCAGTGAATGAAAATTTTATGTATTATTTACTATGGATTAGATATTTGGAGATTTCCATGATGATATTGTTAACCCCTTCCCTGTGTAGGCATCCTTAAGGATATGATGAAAAGTTACCTCTATTTTGCAGACATCTTCTTAGTGGTGCGATGGACCATGTATTCATATAATTTATTTCTGAAATCACCTATAAGTGTTTAAATACTCTGATTGACTAGTTCAAGCTGCCTAAAGGTCAACTAACAATTGAATTTCTGTATTTGCACACATTTGGAAGCAATATTATTACTTTCTGTGTGTTACAGGTGGCTTTTCTTTTTGTAGCCATTTCCTTGACCATACTATGATGACAACATACACTAAATGGATTTGAAAATTCTAAAAATTGGAAGAAAAGTTTCTCTGCTAATTCTAGCATTCATTATCTGATTTAAGAAGTGATTTAGAAAGAGTTAGTTTGCATTGTGATACTAGTACTAATTGGTAATTCAGATAATGGCCCTATATACAGAGCAAGCATTTCAAATTCGCAATACGGTACGGTAAACATTTTG
The DNA here is from genome assembly GCA_034231615.1 of Meghimatium bilineatum. NCBI lineage: Eukaryota > Metazoa > Mollusca > Gastropoda > Stylommatophora > Philomycidae > Meghimatium > Meghimatium bilineatum. The sequence continues at coordinate 37,450,125 of CM067299.1, read as the reverse complement.
TTTTGTCAATAATGGTATAGTAATTGAAAACATTGATCATGCAAACGTTTTCAGAATTTTTGAATGTGTATCACATGATACTATTATACAACATATTTGTGATGCAACAAATAAATTTGCTGACAAGCATATTATTGATAGGAAAAACTTTGTGTCCGGAATCAAACAGGTTATTACAATTAGGTCTATTTCATTCAAATAATGTTTTATTTTGTGAGATGAATGTATACAAAGGTTTTCACATCACCTCCATAATATAAAGAAGCATTCAAGCATTCTGCTAGTAAATTCATAAATTAGAGCATACAGTAATAATAGGCCTACACTCAACTTTTTTAACATAAGAATGTAGTGAGAATAAGAATTGGTTAAAGGAAAAAATTAAACAGCCCTTGAAATTTCCCCACATTGTAGTTATGATTTGAGCTTTTTACTAAGCTCATCTGAGGGGGTTAAGATATTTTCTTTGTCTTTATAGCATGTTAAAAATCAGGTAATGTCATCTAGTTCACAAAGTACAATTATTATAGGACTGGGAATTATTGCACAAACTGTAGAATTATGTGGTCTTCACTGAAACGTGTGTGTTCATCTATCACAAGTATGATGATCATTTTTACATCCACTTTTTAAAATTCATTTAGAATTATGTCCATGAGTAATAGTTCATAGATGGCTAATATGCCCTATTTGAGCTGTAAATTTATTTGGACAGTTCGGTCATGGAATGACCACTTTAGGCGGATATTGGTCTATCCGTGAATATCTAGCTACTCTCCGCTGTTGGGCTGGACCATTTCTCCTCATTTCACAAGATGATGCGCTCTTTTTGACTATAGAGCGCCATGTGCAAGTTCTATATTTTGTGCAAGTTCTTCCCATGTGTCTTGGTCTATTTCAAATGCTTTCAGTGAGGTATTTAATGAGTCCGTGTAGCGCTTCTTTTGGCCACATTGAGATCGTTTACCCTTCTTCAGCTCACCATAGAGAAGTATCTTTGGCAGGCGATTGTCTGGCATATGTACCAAATGATCTGCCCAACGAACCTGTGTCTGCATCAATATAGTGTCAATGCTGAGGATACCAGATCTGTCAAGGACAGTGCTATCTGGAATCTTGTCTTGCCATCTGATATTCATAACTTTTCTGAGACAAGTTGTGTGAAAGTGATGATGTCTATACACAGTCCATGTTCTGCTAGCGTATAATAGCACTGGAAGTACCACTGCTCTGTATACTTTCAGCTTCGTCTGTAGGTTAATGTCATTTCTACGCCACACATTTGTGTACAACCTAAACTGAAACATGTACTAAAAGCTCGTTATATTTAAATAACAAAATGTCAGAGATGTCCGGCAAAGTGGACAATGCTGCAGTAACATAACAAATACCCCAGTTAGTGATAATTACTTTAAAATAAATGATTCATTTTTCTACTTGATATTTAGAATAGGCCTACTGTAACATTATAATAGCATCAGTCCTCTATGCATTTCAACTTTTAAATGAATTCATATGAACATAACAGCAATATCATTCCTTTTTTAGGTTTAAAATACATAAGATTTTCCTGTTAAACATTTATAACTGTGGTTTTAACAAATAATGTTGATAGATAAGATAACTTCAAAAAGTTCCTGGAATAGTTGACTAGAGTTTGAATGAAAGATTATGTTATGGAGATTATATGTTTAAAAGTTGGTAATGGCCTTGACTAAAGGACATGGTAGATGTGACTTTCACATACTTTCAAAGCGAAGATACAGATGTTTGTGTGTTGTGCTAGTTGCATCACATCATCAAAGAGATGAAAATGTCCTTGATTGAACAACTTACAAATGTCAAATTATGTGTTTTGCTTGAGAAGTAACACTGTGACATACTAACATTGTTGAACTTTTTCCCTATGTAGCGTCTTTTAATCGATCCACAGGTTACATCTGGGATTACATCGCATCTTTTAAAAGATCCGGTACAATGTAAGAATCAGTGGACAGGTTTCTACAGAACAAATAGCTAAACAGAACGAAATTCCGATAAAGAGGCATATACCGACGCATCCAATATTCTATACGTTGCGTGATGAGAGCCCCTGATCACCCGACATGCGCTGAGTGGGAAGTGGATGGCCAGTTCATTACGTGCAAATGGCTAGATCGGTATTTTAAGTTACGACTTTTTAAGTTTCCGAGATAGTGCAATAGCATATGAAATTAAATAGTCGGACTGTTGTCACGTGATTTGTCCACTGATTCTTGTATTGTACCAAAGATCCTTACTTTTTTTTTGCTAATTTAATAATTTTTGTTAATTATATCAACATAATGATGGTTCTGATCGAAAGTTTAATATGTTCACATCACTTCTGACATGATTTTGATATGTTATTATATTAATTTATTAAGCTATTGATAAGTTTTGAATATTTGTGGTATGTGATGCCATTTTTCCTTATATATTCTATATATATTTTCGAGCAAGCTTATGTTTCGAAAGTATAACAATTTTTTTTAAATATTTTGGTCCAATTAATTATTGAAATCCAACCTGGCAAAAGACCTAAGCAGATTTATGCAAATTTGTAAGACAAATCTGACAAAAATGTCAGATCAATGTTTTAGAAATACTTTCAAATTGCAGAGCACCAGTCCGATTATTTGGGAATAACAAACACATTTGAATCACTATGCCTATATACTATATATTTTTGTATTTGTAATTGGATAATCTACAAAACTGATACAGCTTGAGTGAAAGTTATTAATTCAGAAGTTTGGTAAGTTGACACATGTCCGAAATTTTTAATGTTTAATTTATATATATTTTTTTTAATTATTACAATACATTTTTCAATAATAAAAGCAATTTTATTCAAAATAAACTTGTGATAACCACATCTCTGTTCATTTATCTTTCAAAATATATATATCACATTATAATTACAATATATTTAGAACTACTATTTCTTGTTCCCGTGACAGATGTGCACACACAAAAATCTAAAAAAATATTCAATTCCGTCCAAACGTTAAAACAATTCTGTAGGGAACGAGTTAACCCTCTCACTATCAATTGGGCCCAGTCGCAATTTACTCATTCCCATTGGTCATAAATTGGCCTAATTGATGATGTGCGCCCCTCTTCGCCATGCCATAGACCTAGTAATGATATAATCAAAACAACAGAGCTATGACAATATTGAATATTTTCATGAGAAATCAGGTCCTGCAAATGACACTGATCCAGATTTATCTGCTTTGGATTAAGACTAGTTTTATTTTTCAGTATTTCTACGTGAGTAATTATTTGAGGTACTGCACAGATCAATGCAGGTATCAAAATTTTAGAAAAACAAGATCTCTCTTGGAAACCTGTTTCACCTAATAATATCAGGGTATTTCTTTATGTGAACTAGGCCTATGTGTTTGGGGTTTGCCAGTTACCCTCCTACAGAATGTTTTGGTCTACTGTTGAATGTGACTGCATTGCCAGGTGTAATCTCCAGAAATATATTTGAAAGTATAAACAAATGTTTTTATCTCAATGATAATTCCAAATTCATGCCACGAGGACAACATGAACATAACATAATTTTTAATGTTAGCCCTCTGTTTTATCTTATTCTTACGAAGTCCAGAATACTAATGAAGCATGAAAAAGATATTAGCATTCATGATGCTATGTTAGCTTTTACAGGTAGACTCAAATTTAAATAGCAAACCTATGTGAAAAATAAACCCAGGGGAATAAAAATATTGTGTTTCCGGATCCTCATTCTGGACATCTCTATAACTTTAAGGTGTATACTGGTTAATCAGATGAAAGATTGACTAAGATATCATGTTGTGTAAAGGAGATTGCTTTGCAGCTTTTCATTTGAAAATTTATTAGCAAACAAATTCACAAGTACATGAAACTAACAGGAAACTGGTGCTTACTATGTTTCCCTTTGCTTGTTACATGAGCAATAAATTTGGAACTGAAAGTGTTATAAAGCATATGGTGATACCGCAATGAAGAAATCACAAGTATTTTGTGGCACAACCGTTTCCATCAACTAAGAGATGCATTCAGAATAAAGCGACCAGAAAAATTAATAAAAACAGTTGGATTTTGCTGCATGACAATGTGCCTGAACATCTATCCCTACTGGTATATCAGTACCTTACAAAGCACAATATGATTACATTGGAACAGCCTCTATATTCCAGACCTTGCAACAGCTGATTTTTTTCTTGTTCCCTCAACTGAAATCGGCACTGAAAGGACAGCGATTCAACGATGTAGATGACGTTATCACCAATGCAATAAGACAGCTCAGAGAGGTGTCAAAGAATGGGCTTCATGAATGTTTCCAGCAGCTATATGCATGTTGGCAAAAGTGTGTAGTTGCCGAAGGGAACTACTTAGAAGGAAATATAATGTAGATAAATATATTCTTACTTATTTCTATGTAATTTACTAATTCAAGAAACTTTTTTAAGGTACCTTGTATATTCATATGATCATTATAGCAATATGTGTTATATTTATTTTGTATTTAATTTTCTGTTAACATGTTTTACATTATAAAGTGGTGGTTTATAAAAAATATGTTAATATGTATTTTTTTCATTCTGTTGTAAATATATGAAATCATGTGCAATAAAACATTTTACTTCGCCATTTACCATTGTGTCTTTATTGTTTTCAGTAATCAACAAGGAAACAAGGAAAATTATTAGCTGTTGCAGTTTTTAATTGGACAGAAGGCATGAAGGAGTGCACCCTAAAATAACACCAAAAAAAGTTCTCAAAGTGTGTACACAAGGTTACCCATATGTACTCTGTCCCTCTCAACGAAGTGGTATGTCATCTACCACTCACAGCACTCCATAGGTTCAAGTGACAATCCCCAATAATCTTTTAGAAAATGTAATTGTAAAGATGTTACAACCTCTTGAGCACAAGACAAATGACTTAATCACTATGTCAGGGATGTCCCCTAAATGAACCTGTTAGCTGCAACACACAAGTATACTTGTTCCTCTATTTTACTGGTATTGATGAGTTAATCAATTTTTTTGTTTGTTTTCTATCTCCTCATTTCTAAAAACGATTTTACTCTGAAATTACCAAGAACCAGTGTATGTCAACCATACCATCCTTGTGGTATATATTTACTAGTGACAATAAAAAACCATTATCATCGAAACTCTTATTTTTGTAGCTCAAGTAAAAAAATCAGCACATGGGGAAAGAATTTAGTACAGCTGGCATTGGCTACTGATAACAATGTAGCAGCTAAAGTGTTAACATTTGTGTGAAAAATCAGCTTTAACTGTCGTACAAGGAAACTTACAAATTAGTAATTATAATTATTGTAAGTTACTGTTAGTTGGGTCATTTTGTGCTGGCAGTTACAAATATATGTTTCTTGAACAGGAAAACACAAATGCAGAGCAGTTGAGGCAGCAGAATTTTACATGTATTGGAAAAGTCATTACTGGTGAATCTGAGAGTAAAGATTTCATTTTGGGATAGTAATTTCTTTGGTAAACAAAACATTTTAAGTAATATATAAATATGTAAGCAAAATGAGTTAAATCATTCATTGATTAATTATTGTTGTGTATGTTTATATATATATATATATATATATATATATATATATATATATATATATATATATATATATATATATATATATATATATATATATATATATATATATATATATATATATATATATATATATATATATAAAACTTTCGCTAAAAAATGGCATAGGAAATATGTTTGCTTTATGTGCTATTCGATATAACGGATTTCTGCCTGCAAGCAATGGCAAATTACAGTAGTAATGTGCATAATAATTCTATTTGGAACATTAAATAAAACAATAGCAAAGAGAATGGCTGCTTTCGAAATGAGGTGCTACAGAAGAATTTTATGTATACCATGGACATCTAAAAAAGACAAATCAAGAAGTGTTAAGATGAATAAATGTCAAAGAGTGCTGGCTCCTTAACAACATCTCAATAAAAATGCTGTGTTTTTTTGGTCACATAAAGAGACATAACAGCATGGAAAGATTAATAGCTGAAGGCAGAGTTAATGGCAACAGGGGAAGAGGGCGCTCAAGACGATGATTGTGCAGTAATATATCAGATTGCTTAAACATGCCTCTAGCCACAGCAGGTCAACTTGTCCAGAATTGCGGAGTGTTCAAAGAATCCATAAGGAAAACCACATTCTGGAAAGAATGTAGCCACATTCTGGAAAGAATGTCACATGATGACAGTTTATATATGTTGTTAATAAAAAGAAACACAACTTTTTTGGAGTTAGTTTTATAAAACATATTCAATGATTGGACATCATTCAACCTATTGACTGTGCTCACCTGATCATTAACCTCTCATGGTTACCTGAATTGTACTCACCTCATTATTCGTGAGGTCATGAAAGAGAGCACGGTCAAAACAATAATTTGGGCAAGAACTCGTAACAGGTTCATGAGAATCTTGTGAAATGTACTGAACATAAAACTCTCTGACCATATTATTGAATGCCTATAAAATATTTGACAGTTGTCGAATAAATTCCGTTGAAATTTCAATGCGCAAGCATGGCTCATCTGATTATAGAACAACAATACACCATCATTGGACCCTTACAGACTGGACAATCATGAAATGTAATGGTCAGACAATGTAATGTGGTTAGAAACACCATTAGTTGCCTTTGTAGATGATTTCAACAAACTGGCTCAGTGGCAGACCAGAGTCGCAACTCCTGCCACAGACCGCTTCAAATAGCTGCGTTACCTCAGGAATCAATTTGCATCTGTGTCCACAAACCAGTTAACTCCAGAAGCTCGTCGAATTTCAGATCAAATGGTCAGGAAGTGACTGCATGTTGCATTTTTTGGAGCTAGAAGACCCTACAGAGGTCCTGTTCTTACGGGCAGGTATTGTCAGAACTGACTGCAGTGGATGAACCAGCACTGTCAATGGACTGTTGTGTGTGACTGGAGTTGGGTTTGGTTTAGTCAAAGTCAGAAAGTTTCTTCATGCCAAGGTTGAAACATTAATTCTGTATATAAAATTTTGGTACATGTGTGTATGTATATATATATATATATATATATATAAAACCAAGATGTGTGCCAAATTTAAATGAGAATGCAATGCCAGTCTAGTATAATTGTTCTTCTGTTTCTCTATAAATTACTTGAGACAGCTATATAAATGAGAGATGTAGCATAACAGATACCATATGTCACAAAAAAACAACATTAAGAAGCTTAAATGAATAGCGAGTGTTAAAGAAATAAATTTACCAAGCATAGCAGACAGCCCATAAATGGGAGGGGGGGGGAGTGGTGGGTTGTCCAAGTCCCTCCTTCACTTTGGAAATCAAATCAGAACATGACTTTTAATATTAGAAATTTAGCCAAAAGGCAGGTAAGGTCGCCCCCCCCCCTTTTCTTCATTATACATCAATCATTTTCCACAAAAATCAAGTCATGAAATATTAAATTTCTTATGAAAAAGAGGGAATTACACACAAAGACAAGCAAATTCTCATTTTAAAATAGGTAAACAATCACCTACTGATGATGTATCTACAGCCAGACATTAGATCAGACATAGTGCTAATGTTTTTGCTCCGTTTTTGGGCACTGGCAACAAGTTTGTGGTCAATAAAATTATGATAGGCTTACACCTTGTAATTAGATGGTAATCATTCTATTGAATGACTATGTTGCCAGGCCAATAGGGGAGCAAAGAATAGCAATCCTGTTTGCCTTTTATGTATGACTAAGAAGGTTTTGGTGCCCATCACATAGGCCTATAGGGTCAAAGTGACCCAGAAACTATGCTGAAGACAAATGTGTCAAGCCAAAGGCATAAATATTGCAGCTAAGCTGTAAACAAGGACACAATACATTATGTTCTCCAAACTGCATCCTGCTAATCTGCAGAAGTTTGAAAACAAACACAGAAGAAGATTCTACTGACATCTACTGTAGTTTCCAAACATTATGCCTAATCTTTATTAGTATTCATTGCACCATTTTAAAATATTCCCATTATCAGCACAAATACATTAATATGTATTGTATTATGTTCAAATTTAATAGGCTTGATTATTTGTAAGAAATGACCTTTAACCTTTACAATTTACTTAAATTATGCTGAGTTCACTAATCAAATAATCTATAGAAGCATACTAGTAGGCCCAAGTGTTGGTCATTGTTACATGATTACACAAACTTTAAAATAACCAGCTTGAACTGTGGGAATGTATGTGGTTGAAAAAGATAGATTAAAATTAAAATAGCCTAACATTTTTTAAAAACCTGATTTTCTAGGTTCATTTTACATTAAATGCTAGCACAAACACAAACAACTGGATGCTGTTATAATGAACACACTTTTACCAACTTTTGACATAGAAATTTGGTCAGAAACTATGTCGATATGCTTGAATTTCATAAGTAGATTATTCGAGAATTAAATAAGTGACTTTAAAAAAAACTATCTGCATTACTAAATACCAAAATATATTGTAATATCTATGAAAACACTGATACATTGTTACATAGTTTTCAGATGTGCAGGAAGTCAGCTTTGAGTATTGTTTGGAATTTTAAGAGCTAGTCTCTGCCCACCATCAGATAATATGACATTAAAAATATTATGTGGACAGTCCTTGCATGGTAACACATTATATAAATAACAATACAAGTTATTATATTGACACACATATAATCCTCAGAGTTACATGCACAATTGTGACTGCAACTAACAAAGAGGAACTGAGGTCATAAACATAACAGATACAATTTTGAAAATAGTGGATAGAGATATACCAGTACAATTTAAACATATGTATACTTTAATATGAAACATTTATGAAATGTTTAGCTTACATATTGTTTCCTGTTAAAAAACGTGACGATGTCAACTTCGTAAGGGTTAAGTTGCTTATTGACCACGTGTTTGATGTGAGCACCTTCATGGTTCAACAATAGTAGGCATTAATGCAGTCGTGAGAGCTTTCAATGCAAGTATACAAAACACATGTGTGCAGAAGGATGAACAACATAGCTATTTGAAGTTGTTTCATAAACCTGGCAGGATATTACCCTAATCAGGAGCTACGGAGGTATTGTGTTTAAAAAATGTATGACTTTACTGAAGAAGATAGGTCATGTAGAGGTAGAACACATTTTCCCTGATATATGTAGTTAAACCAGGGAAGGAGACTTGTGATCATGATGCAATGTTTGCGGATCATATTCAAGAGGTATTTCATTCCAAGCAGAAGATCATTACAGTTATTATTGATATTGAGAATTGTTATAACAGAGTGATTTTTTCCAATCCTAATACTCTCAATACATGCCTGTGGAGTAGATCCTTGGATCAGAAACTGAACACTGCTACTCTGATAGAAATAATGGTGGCACTGCATTTAGAACATAAATTTGAAACCTATATGCATAAGTCAGGGACTGCCACAATGATCTCGTCATCTGCACTGCTCAATATATATGCAGTAAACATGGCCAGTATTCAACAATCTGGGCCTGGGCTAGCATTAACTTCTGCAGATGACATTCAAATTTACAGGGCTGGTTCAAATATGAACCTGTCACCTGTCCATAAAAAATAAGCATTGTCACTGCATATTTATCTCAATTTTTTACTTTCATGTTCTGTAAAATGGTCCCCATGGATGCTGAAGAGATGCAGGCCAGCAGACTTTGCACCATATCCTTTTGTGGCAGACTCATACTTGGCAGAGAATGCTGGGTGTGTCATCACTGCAGATGGGTCAACAAATCTGACAGAAGAATGATGAACTAGTTGCCCAGAGATGCATGCTATACTTATGATGGGACATGATGATCCTGAGATATTGCTGCACTGGAATGACTCCCTTTGGGGACTAAACATGCATCCATAAATTCCCCTAAAACAAGTATGCCTTTGAGATAGCAAACCTATACAAATGTTGGTGTCACCTCAGTTACTGAGTAAATTCTGTTCTTTTGTCAGAAAAAGGTATGAGCTATCAAGAGTTTCCTGCTCACAGCTAAAGAGATTACCACATCATCTTGGAATAACCTTTATACAAGATGGGTTGACATATGATTTAAAATGTGATAGACATGTTTTTCATGTCACAATTGTGTATTTTATATTCTGTGGATTCCAATGTATAATTTGTTACTGAATCAGATGATGCCAAATTTAGTTCCCATCATGTAGGATATGAAATTTTTGCTCCTAATCTATCATAGGAGGAAGCATTTCAATTTGTTTCAACTTCCAACCTACCTATTATTGATTCAAATACAGTTGCTTCACATTACTCTAGCTAATGACTAATTTGTCACCACAAGGTGTCAACACAAAGAGACAATCAAAATTAACAGCAGGAATGCCCAAACAAAAAGTCTGTGACTGCACACAAGGTGGAATAATCCATTGGATCAATGGCAAAATAGCAAAGTGTGTTGCACACATGAAGCACATTCAGGGTATGTGAATAAATTTCTGCTGGCTACAATGGAAGAGACTGGGACCTTACCACATACATTCCAAAGTCAAGCAACAGACCAACAACAAGTAGTTCTTGAAGGACTATTGGAGCCAGCTATCAATGTGGAGACAGCACCTGATGATGATGATGTACCTTTCTTGCAGTTTGCTCTACAAACAACTTAAATAAACCATAGGAAAGCTCCAGGCAAGGTCTTGCTGTAGTTAATACTGTAGTTAATCTATGGTTGATGCATGACTTGAGCAGCGACTGTTTATCTTCCTCTTTCATCAATTAGTTCAGTCTGTTGTTGACTATGGGTATTGCACCCTAGCCTTTTGCATACGCAGTGTGTACAAAATGAAGGAATACCCGTACATATATTCCTTGGCTGCACAATTGTTAAAATGAGATAGACTCTATACTTGTATGCTTTCACTTTTATCAATATGTTTCTGTTATGCTTGCCAAAGTGTATTCATGTGTGTTAGTGTAGATCAAAGCTACCCACTACATAACAATACTAATTATCAAAAGGGCACAAGAATCTAGCATGATGTGTCATGGATGGCACTGGCTATGATGTGAGAACTATTAGTGAGGTAACGGAATTGAGGTAATGGAGAAGAGATACCATGAAGGACTTTACAGAGATGGGAATCACATGGAATGAGGCTGAGAACATATTGGATAAGAGATACATGCAAAATTCTGGTCATGATCTATGCACATGAAGATATATAAACACCAAAGGACTTAATTAATTGATAGATGAAACAATTGCAAACTTCTACAGGATTATAATTACTCTTTGCAAAGAAAGTATCGTGGTGAAAAATCTTGCTGGGGGTTTATAGCTAGTACTTGTGCTAGAATCATCACCAAATATAATGGGGCATACAGAATTACTGATGATGTTTCTCCTTTGCAAGCAAAGACAAGCATGGCATTAAGAAGGGTAATATTTGGTTAGATTTTTTTTGAGTCTTCAGATGGTTGATGAGTTAATCTGGTCTGTAAAGACCTGTTGCAATGTGAGCTGGAAGGAATTTAATAAGTCTTGAGATGAGGGAAACAGTCTGATCTCTAATTTCATTTTTGTCTCTTTTGAATAGCCTATAATGTTCTACCATGTTCAAAACTTTCAATACCCGCTCTGACCTGACTGTATGGTCAAGAGCTGTGGTCACCCAAGATTTGGGTCAATCCTTAAAAGATGTCTTCAAGTAGTCCTTAAAACATTTCTTCTGGACTCTGTTTGAGCACTTACCCGCACACAGTTTACAGTAGAACAGTCTCATTGGAAGACATTCACCAGACATATGGACAATGTGACCCATCCAATGAAGTTGAGACTGGTCAACAAGGCGTAGATGACGATTTACATTTTAATTTTTTTGAGAAACTTTGTGTCTGGAATGCAATCCTGCGAATGTATACCAAGAATCTTTCTTAGGCACCGCAGGTGAAAAAAACTACGGTGTCTTACACACCTAATCCAGACATTCGCAAAAAGACTACCAAACATTGCATTAGTGCAAGCCATGCGCAGGGAGACTTTATCGTTGATTGTTATGGTATTTGACAAAGTGCTGCTGAGGTAAACTTACTTGCTTTGTGGAGTTTTTTTATCTGGAACTGTGATGGAGGGTTCTGCATAGAAGACTCTTGGTCCTGGTTGGTGTATCACAACTGTTTTTTATGTAGTTATGGTGAGACCAAATTTACTACATGCCGAAGCGAAGAGGTGCATGCTTTCCTTCATGCTATGCATACTGGTAGCACTGAGCGTACAGTTATCCACAAACAAGAGGTTGTAAACAATGTCTGCCTGGGTTATTGTCTTTGCCTGCAAAGATTAAATAGTCCACCATCAGTCCTGCACTATTGCTTTAGTAGGCATCACCTAACATGGTAGAAACACCATGCTAAAGATTGTCGGAATCAGGACTCCTCCCTGTTTAATACAGTGGTAAAAGAACTCATTTGTTTTCTTGAATTTCTACTACTTCTAGTATGTGTAAGGAGGTTGAGACCATTGCTACAACCATCCATTGATTTATAGAGACTCCATTTATCTTGTCTGATTCTCAGTCCATGCTTTGAAAGATTCAAAGTGATCGATCAGAGTAGATATTTGTGGATGACATCTATTGCTGCTTTCTGCCTTCTAAATATCATATTCTTCTTCTTTCGTTCACTTGAAACATGTCTATATCTGTAATTCTATCTCCTGAATATACCTCACTGTCTTTTTTAGTTCACACAGTCGCCCATAGAGCTTTTATTCCAGTGTTGTTTTCTCTGGTCAATGTGTCTGCCTCAGCATTTCATAATCAGAACACTATTGAAGTATATGTTTGGCACTCTGTGCTGCCTGTCCACATGTACACATGGCCGTGTTGTCAATCTTGAATTTTGCATACATGTCACTGCAGAGTCGATTGTGTCCCATTTTGAGGTATAGAATTACTTGTTCTAATCTGTTCATAATGTGATAGTCATCTTGTATTGGTGTTTGTGGCTTACTTATTGACTTTATCATCTGTTTTTTCTGATGGTAGGTGATTGGTATATCTGGTTGGTCTTCGGCAGCACCTTCCTTAGCCAGTTGGTCTGCTTTTTCATTTCCTGGTATTCCACAGTGATAGGGTATCCACTGCATAGTTACCTTATACTGGTAAGACAGTTCAACATATATCATATGAATCTACTACCCTGGACATGTTAGTGTTTTCAATAATAAGAGAGCAGACAATTTTACATACACTGCTTTTATAATCTGCGAATTGAGGATGGACAATGAGGATATATTGAAGTTGCTTAGTAGATTTCTGTTGGATGTGAACAGTACAGTACATGTTCAATCTCTGCTTTGATTTTAATCAGTATCAGGAGGGGTACATGAAAGAATGGAAACCTGTGGGATGTTTCTAAACCAGAAAGCTATGAGAGTTATCAATGTGCATAACCTTTGACATTTTCTAGGATGGTTGAATTCCAATGGGTTTGCCTGGAGTTCTGTGACAGTGGTTCATAACCAATAATAATAGGATGGTTGAATTCCAATGGGTTTGCCTGGAGTTCTGTGACAGTGGTTCATAACCAATAATAATATTGGTTGGCAGAAGACAAGAGTTGCTGCAAGGTCATTAACATTTAAACAAAATACTGTCTAAAGGATCTATTTTATCAAGAAGTCAAATGGTGATTTCACCGACAGAACCCTAACTAAACTGTCACTGAATGATGTATCTATGTGGTATTTGTGAGAATTCTTCATAATATATCATGAGCAATATGTAGAACCTATAGGGGATGTATTGAATCAGTGAGCCATTGGAACTATTAACATGCAAACTCTAACATCTGATTGAAAAGAGGTGGTACAAAGCTGTCTGCTTGGAGTATTATCATGTCTGTCTATAAACTGATAGTAAGTTCAACATGACACTAAGTAATTTATATTCTTGCTAGTTCTTATATATCTATTTAATTTATGTGTATATAGAAAGCCCTGTCAAAGAACACAGGTATGTTGGCTTTATGGGCACATATCCCACTGATATATACATCTTCTCGCCAGAAAAGCTTGGTTCGCATTGACACTTGGTACAATGGTAAAGCTGTACTTCCTGGAAATCCATACAATGGTCCCTGAAGATACATTAAAAAGGGTATCGCCTGGTGTTCAGAAATTGACATCTGATGTTCAGGAATTGACATATAGTACCTAACCACTTCCTGCTTAATAATTCCATGAATCATTAAGTATGTACTGTTACCCATTACAAAATCTTTATAATCATTACTTTTTTGACGTAATGCTTGTAAAATGTTTACTAAATTTAGTCTAGCATCATCAATCTTTTTAAGAACATATTTGACATTATGGCAGTATTCATTGACCCATTTCAATACAGAAACTGATAGCAGTGTATGATTTTGGGGTGATTCATCAAAATTTTCTTGTACAATATCACCATAACGTTTAGCCTCAGCATCCACACGCTGCTGTATTCCAGTGAGATGGATTGATTGGCCCAAGAAAAAGAGATAAACTATTCCTATAGGTGGTGGAGTGTTTCTTATGCGCCTGGCTAGTCTTCTGCGTTCAAAGTTTATTACAGATGACTCTATAGCCACTAAAAGGTCAATAGATTTGTTATTACAGACATCTTTAGGTTTGTTGATAAAATTGTATGAGTGCTTGTTAATAATGGGGCTAGACATGAAGTTGCTAGAAGGGTGCAAATTTGGAACTATATTTCGTTTTTTCATTCGATTGTCAAATATGCTAATTTGAGACATCTGAGGGTCGTTTTGACTGCTGTTTGATTTCTGTTTGAATAAATTACTGAGAACATGTGCATTGAAGACTAACAGCAGTGTCAAGGACATTGACAGAAGTTTGCAGTATGTTTTTGTAATCAGTGGTCTCATAATATCTGTGAGAGAAAAAACAACATACAAGATTTATAATAACATGTACATGTTGTTTTACGGAAATGAGGCAAATAGAATATGCAATTCATACATAATATATTTACAGTGAATATTTCATCAAATTGTTAGAACGCTCAGAGCAACCCCCAAACAAATTGTTAAAACACTAAGACAACCAATACCAATATTAGAACTCAGGACAGCCCATACCAACTGTCTGAGCACTCAGGGAAGCAAACACTAAACAGTTAGAACACCAGTCAATATATACCAAAATTAGAGCACTTACGACATCCCAAACCAACTGTTAGAACATACAGGGCAGCCCATGCAAACTGTTAGAACACTCAGGGCTACCCACACCAAACTGTTATAACACTCAGGCAACCCACATCAATCTGTTAGAACACTCAGGGCTACCCACACCAATCTGTTACAACACTCAGGCAGCCCATATAAAACTGTTAGACCACTCAGGCAGCCCACATCAAACTGTTAGAACACTCAGACAGCTCACACCAAACTGTTATGTGTTCGTCCATGGCAAGTGATGATGACCATTTGTTACACCCACTTTTAAAATTCAGTTAGAATTATGTCCATACCTAATAGTTCATAGATGGCTAATAAGCTCTATACAAACAGTAAATGTCATTGGACAGTTCGGGCATAGAATAACCACTGTAGATGGATTTTGGTCTTTCTGTGATTTTCTAGCTAGGGTACTCTCCACTGTTGAGCTGTTGCATTTCTCCTTTCATCCATAAGATGATGTGCTCTTTTTGACTGTAGAGTGCCATGTAAATCTATTATGTGCAAGTTCTTCCAATGTATCTTGGTCTATTTCAAAGACTTTCAGTGAGGTTAAGCGAGTCATTGTAGCACTTCTTTTGGTCACCATGAGATTATTTACCCTTCTCCAGCTCACCAAAGAGAAGTATCTTTGGCAGGCAATTGTCTGTCATATGTACCAAATGACCTGCCCAACGAATCTGTGTCTGCATCAGGATAGTGTCAATGCTGGGGATACCAGATCTGTCAAGGACAGTGGTATCTGGAATTTTATCTTGCCATCCTATGTTCATAACTTTTCTGAGACAAGTTGTGTGAACAATATTGAGTTTCCTCACATGACGTCACGCAGTCCATGTTTCACTAGCGTATAACAGCACTGGAAGTACCACTGCTCTGTAAGCTTTCAGCTTAGTCTGTAGGTTAATGCCATTTCTACACCAAACATTTGCGTAAAATCTGCCAAAAGTGCTGCTTGCCTTGGCGTCCTTGTATATACTTCATCATCAACATTGGCATTTTGTGATAAAGTACTAAATAGGTATGTGAATCTATTCACAACTTCCAGTGCTGCCATTTACCTTTATGTAGGGCTCGAGATAGTTTTTGCCATGTGCTGGTTATAATATGACTTCTGTTCTCCATCTGTGTAAATAGTTAGTCCATAGTTGGTACAGGCTTTGGAGAATCTGTACATAATACTTTAAAGATCAGCCTCAGAGTTGGCATTTAGGGCACAGTCATCGGCAAATAGGAATCCCTGATTGTGTGTGATTTGACTTTCGTTTTTGCGTGGATCCGCCGCAGGTTGAACAATTTTCCATTTATGCGATATATGATGTTTACTTCCAAGTCCAGATATCTGAAAGCATCATCCAACATAGCAGAGAACATGATATTAAATAGAGTAGGTGCTAATACACATTCCTGTTTTACTTCATTTGAGACAGGAAATGTTTCAGATAAATCTCCATCATCCTGAACTCTAGCTTGCACTCCATCATGCAATTGCTGCACCATTGTGATAAATTTATGTGGGTATCCATATTTTTCCATTATCTTCCACCGTCCTTCTCTACTTACTGTGTCAAGGGCATTTGTTAAGTCTATGAATGCTGCATACAGGTCACAGTGTTGTTCTTGACATTTTTCTTGAAGTTGTATTTAAGCAAAGACCATATTAATTGTTCCACGTTCTTTTCTGAAACCACATTGGCTTTCGGGTAATAATCCTTCAATAAAATGAGATGTAAGATGGTTCAAAAGGATTCTAGAAAATATCTTCCAAGCGATAGATAGTAGGGAGATACCACAATGGTTATTACAGGACTGGCGGCTCCCCTTTATATTTATACAGGTGTATAATTGTTGCATCCTAAATTTTGTTCTAAAGTAGGGATATTACCTTGCATTTCATTGAGAGGAAACTGCAGTAGTGTGTTGATAGCCTCTTCATTTATTGATGATGGGTTATTCAAAATATGCTCCGAGTGTTCTACCCAGTGCTGCAGAATTTAAGAAAGCAGATGAGATAAAATGATTTGAAGACACCCACGATTTAAGATACTTCTATGATGCACTTAAAACGTTATATGGTACAACCTCATCAGGATCTTTTCCCTTTCTCAGTACAAATGAAACACAATTAATTGTAGAGAAAGATACAATTCTGCAACACTGGGTAGCCATGAATCCCTCATATGACAAAATTTAGGTTGTATTATTTTCCATTTGTAATTGAGTGCATCTTTTTGAAACATTGATTTTGGATCATTTAAGTATGCTTTGAGAAGGTGGTGTTTGTCAGTCAACATTTCTTTACTTGTATTATCATTCTCATCAAACCAGTCATTTTGTTTCTTGGTAAAATGACCTAGTTTCTCCATAGCAGTGTTATAAATTGTCTATTGTCTTTGCCAAGGTGGTTTGTTATCCACTCTTGCCGTTAAGCGCAGGGGTTATTGGAACTTGAGCTTGTGTTCCAAGGCTAGATGTGTCACCACAGTTGTGATATGACCATGTTTGTTCTAGATGTCCCTGACATTTTCTATCAATCTTTTTTTGTGGTCTTCCTCTGGCTTTGTACCCTGATCTCATTTGGTTATATGTCTGTATGGGCAACTTATGATGCATTCTCATAATGTGGCCAAACCACTTGATCTGTTGCCTTTCGATGTATTCTGTGCAAAGTGTTATACCTATTCTTTACCTGATGTTCTAATTCTGTAATCTATTATGCCTAGTGACCCATACAGCTTTCCTCAATGAAATGTACATTATATCTCACATATCACTATCTTTCTGTAATATGAAGATGAGAGAGACCAGGTTTGGTACTGGTAACAGTGTTGGTAGGACATTAAATGTGGATAATTACACTAAAGGAAGAAGGCGACAACAGACAACTAGACTAGATAATTACACAACATTCTGTATGTTGATGAGTTGGTTGGTTGCTGATCCAGCTGTGCATGGGCTCATGTCCTTTGACCCAATGTCATTAAAATGGCATTATATTGCTGAGAAGGTGTTGATGAGTCCAATAGGAAAGGAAAGAATAGTAACTTTATGGGCTGCCATACATGTCTTCTTTGTTGTTTGTTTGTTTATTTGTTTGAGAATCCTAAGAATTTCGAGCAATTAGTTCTTACTTCCTATGTGCAGTGAGGTGGATTTTCTGAGCTCTCTTTCATACCCAGGAAACTTCAGCTTTCGGCTTAGTGCAATGCCTATTGAAGGAACCTTCTAATTCAGAGGAGGTCTTTAATAAATAGATGATATCTTACAAAGTTTCCATAAGAGAGTCTCAATATGCGGCATGTCATCTACTAATGTTTTCTGTTGCATGGGTGGTTTGTCTAGTGGGTCATTGGTGAGATCCACAGATGCAACCGCATTATTGCTATGCATCTCTTAAGGTACAACTAAGAAGTGTTGGCTACCCAATCCCCAAGAAGGTGAAAGTGTCTCATCATTATCACAAGAGTCATATTTATCAAGTATAGACCATGATCAAATGCATTCTGTTCTCTAGACTACATTCTGCTGACCAGTAGACGTTTGACAGATGCAGATGTTAAATAGTTCAGATATATGACAATCATAACACATAATTACAGGAAAAAAACATATAGGCCAATTTGACAACTAAATTGGATACAGCAAAGGAAGGGGGCAACAGCAGCTATAGGACAATGAGATTGGATAACACCTCAAGGAAGTATGAGGCAATTTGCCATCATTTTATTGCAATCTTGAGGCATGCCTTATGTTTCTAAAGCTGCAAATTCTCATCCAGAGCTGCAAGTTTTCATACAATTTGTATGTTTTTCTGAGTTGTGATCATCACTGTGTGCCATCTCCACATCGAAGGTTCGCTTCCACAGACATTCAACATCGTCTGTCTCTTTCTTTAGTGGTGTATTCTGATTGTATTCTTTCCATCTCATGATGTTTTCCTCACACTTATATCTCTTTCTACTTCTTTCTCATCAACCCTCACATCTACCTTCAACTAAGGTCTACAATAAAGTATCTATTGTCTATGCCCAGGTGGATGATGGTCAGAATATCCATGCTTGCTATTAAGCGTAGGGGTGGTGACTAGGAGCTTTAGTTATCTATCCAAAGACAGATGTGTTGCCTTGAATCCGTATTTGCTCAGGGTTGTCTTTATGTTATCTATGCATTTTTTTCTAGGTCTTCCTCTGGTCTTGTTTTCGGACCTTCTCATGTTACATGTTCTTGTCGGAGTTGGTTATCGTTAATTCTCATAAGGTGTTCAAACCATTTTATTTTTTGTTTCTCTATGTATTCTGTGCCTGGTTCTTATACCGATTCTTCTCTTGATTTCATCATTTCTTATTTTGTCTAGTTTTTCACTCTTGCGGTTTTCTCCAGCATTTCATCTCACATGTTCTAAGTTTTCTCTGCTGGGCTGCTGTCAGCACCCATGTCTGGCATTGATAGCAGAGTGTTGGCATAAAAATACTGTTTATCATCTGTCTCTTGACTTCCATCTTGATCTTTTGCTTGAGCAGTAAAGGTGATAGCTGGTATGTCACTATGTTTGTTTTCAGGCATCTTGTCTCAATCTCTTTCTAATTTTCCATTGTTTGTGAATATACTTCCCAGCTATTTAATTCCAGAGGTTTGTTTCACTTTAGTTTTATTTATTCACTGGCTTTAGTGACTTGCTGATGTTCATTACTTCTGTTTTCTTCGTATTTATTTTCATGTTATACTTGGTGCATGTTGTCGTGTGTTTATATGATTTTGTAACTGCTGTTTTTCTTTGTAAATACCGGTAAGGCATTAATTATAAATTATTAGCAAATAGCAATTTGTTGATTGTGTTATTTAATTCTTCTTCAGATTCTGTTCTTATTACTGTACTGTTTACTTTTTTGTTTTGGATTCTATTGTTATTCTGTCCATGTATATGTTGAAAAGTATAGGTGAGAACACACATCTTTGTTTTACCCCTGATTTTGTTTCAAAAGATGAAGTCATTCTGTCAGCAGTTCTTACTGAACTTTGGCAGTTCCTACCAATAAAGTGTCATGTCTTTTAATATGCCCAAAATATTTTTTATTTCCTTTGATAGTTCTTGTTTCATACACAGTGTTGTTCAAACCTCTTTGCTTGTTTTCTTTTTTTTCCATGAAGTTCTCCCTATTCTTTTATACTACATTCGCATCTCTCAAAAGCATCAATTATGTCATCTACCTGTGAGCGATTGACATATAAAGTGTTTTCCATAAACTAATATGGTGGGAGTTCTTGTTTAGCTTGATATGGTGCTATACATTTTAATTTGTTTTTTTAGGCCTACTATTTATAATAGGTTTAAATTGACATGAGATCTGGATTGGTTGTGACCTTTCCATCCTAAAGAAGCTTAGAACAGATCTGCAAATCTAAGCATTAACTAGGATATATGGCAGGGCTTGGGATGGTTTAGGTAAGGAACAATTTCTCTTAGGCATAGGGCCTATGCCTAGATCTATATTTGCAGAATTTAATTTTATGGATTCTGATTCTGTGTTATATCCTTCTCTAAAGACACATTGTGTCATGCGCTAACCGGTGAATGCTTTTGCAAGATGTCACTTTTCATCCCTTTTCCTTATTTCACAAAGCATCCACTATAAGAATATAGGGCTACTGTGGTGAGAGGTGTGCTTTTTTCTCGTTCACTGCAATGCCAGCTGTCTCAGTGGCTTGTAACAACTGAAAAATCTTGAGTTTCCTTTGGACTAGACTTACATTTCTAGGGCAGAGATTGGTTTTGCTTAGATGTAGGTGTAGCTTAGAGTTTTTCAGACACTGAGGATGTATGTAAGCCCCTAAGTCTTCCCCATAATAAGGGGCTGGTTTTGATGATTGCCATAGATAAAGGAGTAATTCTCTCATTTTTCTCTCCATCAGTCAGGATATGGGTCTGCAGCAGATTTCATCACAGCAATTATCATTGAATAAGATAACATATTCTAAACATTCTTGTCATCTCTTACATCAATGACAGGTGACAGTGTTACTATTCATTGTTTTAGTTATTCCCTCTTAAAAATACACATAATATATTTAATAATAACAGCAAAGGAAGAAGGTAGCAGCAGCTATAAGACATCCAGGTTGGAGAATTACAGCAATGGAAGAAGGCAGCAGCAACTTTAAGACACCGCACTGGTAAGAGAATTACAGCAACGTAAAAATGCAACAGCAGCTATAAAACAGTCAAGTTGGATAACTACAGCAAAGAATAAAGTCATCAACTGCTGTAGGACACCAAGACTGGAGAATTACAGCAAAGGAAGAAGGAAACAGCAGGTTATAGAACAGTGAGGTTGGATAATTACAGTAAATTAAGAAGCAAATAGCAACTATAGGACCAGATTCAAAAATTACGAAAAGGAAGAATGAAAAGGCAGCTATGCTATAGGCCTATTATATAGGCTTATAGTAGCCTACTTACTTTTCTGTGTATAGTAGGGCCCTATATAGGGACATCCATATTAGGCCTAGGCCCTAAGTTTCATTATAAATATGATTATCTTATAGTTCTGCCATTCTCTGTAGGCACTATGTGTTGATTCGTTCTCAGCCTCATTGACATCATCTTCATATGAATTTATTACTGCCTTCATTAAGTCTGCTTTATCTCTTCTCAGCAATGTGCCCTAAATCGCTGCATTGCCTGCCAATAAGTCGGCTCTCTCGTTTCCTCTAACCCCAGCATGACCATGCTCTGGACAACTGAGTTGTTAGAAATGTAATTTTAGAAAGTGAGTTTTGTCTCGTTGTTGATGTAGCCTAGCTGTGTTACATCAGAAAAGTATATGCCTACTTAGCACTAGCGATCTCAACAGATTGATCGTTACTATAATACCGATCTTACTTTTCCAAATCATAATTATTCAATCTTGCCGTGGCAGCCAGTGTTGTGGACCAATGTTACCCACTCCCGATAGAGAGCATGGCATAACACAAATATGTAGGCCTAGGCTTTCGAATTGAATTATGTAGAGAATCTCGCATGTTCACAAGTCACTACTTTCACTTTCAATAGTTAAAACGACGAAAAATTGATGCTGGTATTGGCATGTAGTATAGATAATAGATAGGCATGTAATGCCAACACAATTTCCTGTCAAAAACGATTTTGTCAGGCACAGTTGAAATTAGAAGCAGAGAGGGAGGGGGGACAAAGAAAATAATGGGTTGATAATAACGATCACTGAATTGTTGGAAAGACCAAGATTTTTTCACACTCATCTGCATTGCTGAATATATAAATCGATGTGTTAGGTGAAATATACAATAATGTAGCACCCATACGACCCTGACTTGAGATTGAGTATGAAAATAAAAATATGGATATAGGCAGGAGGCCTACATATAATTAAATGCATATATAAAATAGGGTCGACGACACTTACTTTCACAAGTTAACCATGTGTACAACGCCTAGGCATAGGCGCTATATGAATAAGACTATCCGAACAAGCCCCATCTGAATAATAGACCTTAGTGCTACGGAGAAAACATATATTTGATGCTTGTAGGCCTGGGGAAGCCATTTTATTTGACAACTGAAAACAACCAAGATTCATTCGAGAGTAGTCATGCTGTAAAACTTGCATGGTTTTGAAATGTAGGCCTATGACTATGTCGAAATGATTTCTTGTCCAAAAAAAATAATACTGCAGGGAATCGTCGACGGTAGAAGATAAAGAGGATGAAAAATAAAAACATGGACAGACAACATCAAGGACTGGAAAAGACAAGATTTGTTCTCACTAATCCGCATCGTTACCATCTTTGCGCATAATGGAATCGAAAATGACTGAATTAATAATTTAGCCAAAAGATGGATAAACACCCCTCTCCCCTTTTCTTTTCCAATAATGAGTATTGACAAAAAAAAAACAGGTCATCGACGTTCTGAAGAAGAAAAAGGCATTGCAAATGAAAGTGAGCGAATTATCTTTCTTTTAAGTGCCCCCCCCCCCACATTATAAAGACGTATCTACGTCCCTATGTTCTATATTGTGTAGTTAACATATCCTTGTGCTGAGGTACATTACTTTAATAATAATAATAAGACCCATATCCAGTCAGTGTCATAGTGTGCCACACTGGAGACATCAGCACAAAAAGCCGTCCACACACCTTTATCCTCAGCCATTCGGAAGGGTGTAGACATTTTGCCCAGATCATTCCTTGATGTTATCAATCCAGGATTTTCTTTTACTGCATCTCCTCCTTCAGCCCTCGATTGTTTCGTGAAATATAATATTAGAAAGTGAGTTTTGTCTCGTTACATGTCAAAATCAAGCAAGTTTATACCTTATCACCACTGTCAAACGTGATTCTTGATAACATGCAAGTTTTTTTATTTGCTGCCGGACGAACAGGCCTAAGCCTATATTTGTCTTGTGTTCTATATCATCATCACCATCAACTACCGTCCCCGCAACGAAGGTTGGCTGCAACAGACCTCCAACATCCCCTGTTTCTTGTTTTGGTTTCTTGTTTTAGACTCTGCTAGACTGTAAATGTTCATTTTGTGATGTTACTCTCCCACTTGTATCTCTGCCTACCTCTTTCTCGCTTCCCTTGACTTAACCCTCAAGTAAGGTCTTAAATAAGGTGCCATGTCTTCTAAGTGATCGTTACATCGAGGTGTTCATCCATTGAAGTACATTAGAAATTACCAATGTCAATTATTATTATTTACTCATTTACGTTTATGTCACAATCACTAATACAAATGCCATTTTTATTGCATGTCCTTTAGTTTGACAACTTCAAAGTCAATATTTGATGGAATGATTATCTAGCCGCTTACTCGGCGAGTTAGAGAAGAAATTATAAAGATGTGTGAAAGTTTTGTTGAGAAAATTTTGTGAAATGATTGTGGGAAGAATGATGTTAGGAATGTAATGCTACCAGGCATTTTAGATTAGTTAGTTTGTTCCTTTCGTGCCGCGAGCGGCTCATAGGGCAGAGGTTTTAATTCTTGATAGGCCTATGTCCGCTGCCTGTAGTCTTAGTTATTGTATGGTCTTGCAGCCTATTATTTCCCCTTCTTTAAGTATGGTGTTTTTTAAATGTTGCTTTGGGTCTTCCTCGTTTGCTTTTACGCTCAGGTGTCCACATAAGGGCTTAGGATTATATTAGGAAGGGTGTAAATGCTGAAACATATTCAGTCACAGGCAATCGGCTGGCAAGTCCAGCAGTCAAAAGACGGGGGTGGCCAGTCAGGTAAGTTGACAGAAGAGCAGCCGAATTGCCAAAGTTAAATAGATTGGTTTGAAACATCGAGAAAACGCATCGAATTCCCAGTGTGAGGATTAGTTTAAAAACTTCGAAATGCTTCTAGGTTTCTAAGTGTGAGGATTAGTTAATTGTGTTTTCTTAGAAGTAGATCTATTGATGCAATAATTTGATTTCTTATTCTTGACTAGGAACAAGCTTCACGGCACTGGGGGCATTCCCATATATACTCTGCTTGCCGTTCCGTCAGCCATCTATAAGTTTATAAGCTCAGTGTCTCGGTTAGTTGCTGATTACGCGTTCTTCTGATCTTTCCGGAGAGTGAGCACTTTCTCCCATCACCTCTAGTCACTCCCATTTCTACCATTCTCTGACTATGTACATTGTCACGTTCGACTTCCTCATCGTCTTCTCGTAGGGTATCCATGACTGCTCTAATCAATTCAATCCTGTCTCTTCTTATCTCAGTGCCGTTCACCAGAGCTTTACCGGTCAATACATCGGCTCTTTCGTTTCCCATGACCCTAGCATGACTAGGACAGTAAATCTATGTAATGCTCTGCGCATTGTCGAGAAGAGTGACCTATTCAGTTCTAATCATGTACTTTTCTATCTTGCTCAGCACACTTTGAGAGTCCGATAGAATCAATGAGTCTGCTGGTTGATGCGTCGCCATCCAAGTGAGAGCTGCTGTCACCGCTTCTATTTCCATTCTCATGCTCGATGTTGTAGTGAGGTACGCAGCTGACTTCTCAGCTAATTTCTTGTCATTTTGGTAGGCCACGAAACCCCAACCACACCTGTTTGTTTCTTGCGTTATTGAGCCGTATGTGTAAATTATTGTATCGCGTGGCTTCGAGTGCTGCAGTATAGGTTCTTGGATCATTTCCTCTGTTCAGTTGGCAGCCCAGTCGCGGCACTCTCATCCCATCTGTATCACCACTGTTGTAAATAATTTTCACCCAAATGTCACCCATTCACAGTCTCTTCCCACCTCCTCCAGCTCACAAACTCTGAGTATGGTTGCTTCTGCCATCAAAGACCTTCCTCTTTTGATACGTCTTCCACAAAAGGATCTTAATCTTTAGTTGTCTAAAGATTGGTGTAAGAGGTGATGATCATTATTGGCGACCTTGAAGTATTCTTTAACCTGGGCTATTTTATGTCTTCATTTGATGCTAGGTAGGTCTAGGAGAAACCTCATGGTCACGATAGGTGTATCTCTTGTCCATCCTAGGACAGCTCTCATGGCCTCATTTTGAACTCTCTCCAATCTATCCACCTGTGTTTGCGACAGTGTCAATAAACCTAAACCATAGTCCAACACAGATAATACCACTGCCTGCATCATTTGAAAAAGGATTCGCTGAGCATCTCTGCAGATGCCATGATTTTAACTGCACTGACACCCTTCCCAGCTTTCTGAATTATAGGCCTATTGTCCATATGTTTTGCGAAAGATAGACTTCTATCAAAAGTGATGCTTAGATATTTCATAGTTCTCTCCCTGTCAATATTGATGCCCATGCAGGAGATTGCTGGTAATGTGTCTTTGACTATATTGTTGTTCAGTGAGAACCTGATTTCTTAAACTCAGTTATACATAATTTATACCTTGATGTTGTGTACTAGTTGGTGTATCACAAAATAAACAAGTCTTCGAGTAGAAGATGCTGGAAGAGATACGTCGCTTGTATCATATTCCTGTTTAAATCTACATCAGTTGTCAGTGATCTTATGCCAGTGAGCACAACTTATCGCAACAATTACAACTGTTCTGTTAACAATCCCCTATCACAAAATATTTGCTGGTAATGTTAATAGTGGTCATGTTTAATGGGATGTCATTTGGAAGTAGAAGTTTAGTATGTGGAGTTCAAGGATCCTGTTCTTTATGTGAATTATCTGATTTATCACTTTCCGTATGTGTTCTGACTTCTATGGCAATGATGATTTTCTTGACAGGTGTCATGTGACGTATTCCTTCCAGAACGTTGTCTTCTCAATGAACTCTCTGAACCTCTCTCTGTCTTGGGCGATGTGGCTTGCATTTTCTAGCGATGTATTCATGTTATCTTTAATGTCGTCAGTCCATCGTCTTCTTGGTCTGCCCCCTTCTCCTCTTCCCAGGTACTCTTCCCTCCATTATTTGTCTTTCTAAACAGTTATGTCTCTTTATATGACCAAACAGGCGTAGTTTTCTTTTTGTTATTGTGTTTAGTAACCAACACTCTGGAATATTCAGTGTGTTTATAAAATCTGAGTTTCTGATTTTATCCTTCCATGATATTCTAAGTATCTTCCTGTAGCATTTCAGCTCGAAGGCGTTGAACTTCTTTGCCGCTGGTTTACTTAGAGTCCATGTTTCACAGCCGTATGTTGCAACCGGAAAAATAAAAGTTCGTAACATTAGCACTTTCGTTTCTATTTTGTTGTTTTTCCATATGTTTTTCAGCCGTATTATGTTGCAATATGCCATTGTCAATCTTGACCAGTATTAGTAGTATTTAGTAGGCTTACACGTTTGCCACTGTTCATCCAATCTTTCCTAAAATATGGGTACTCTCATAACTTGAAGACTACTTTTTCAATGCTGTGGGCTTCATGTTGTAGCAAATACTAATCTTTTGTTTGGTTTAAAGTGTTTTTTCTAGTTATGTTTTTTACTCACTTCTTCTGCATAATGTTTAGAGGGGCTGCAATTGTCTTCTGCCTCTAATTGCATAAGGTAGACTAAAACGACCTCCAGTATCGGACGGGGGGGGGGGCAGAAGGAGGGAGGGAGATTCTGTTGAGGTTCAGAATCTGGCACTGTTTCCATAAGTAAAAATTCATGGGTCAACCTCATGACGATTTTTACAATTTTATCATGCAAACATATTACCTTAGCGGGTTGCATATTTGATGGTGCTTCGTTTAGACTGGTATCTCTGACTTCAGCATCTGTGCTTGATTGGGAAAGAATGTGGTCTGCTCAATGTAGGGATGGCCTGGACAGTCTTAGTTTCAAGTCTCTGGTGGCTGGACTAAGCCCTATCTATGTTAAAGAGCTGGCCTCGATATGGTGTATTAGATGATTCTGATAACATAATTTAAAAGTAGTAAAAGAAAAGGTTATAAGCTGAATTATGGACCATGATGTTTTTGCATTTTTCTTATAAATGCTAAACTGTTTAATCAGGGACTAACATGAAATCACATGACTAGCATAATCTACTGCACTTACTCAGTATTGATGGTGCCATTCATCCATATTCCCAGAGCATGAACCCTGGTCCCTATTTTCTTGTGACTGGGTGAACCATTGGAGTAATTTTTATTTATAACCTCAAAAAACCAGTGTACTTGAATTTCTGGTCTTCTGGTTGGCAGATGAGAGACTTAACACTACATAACTATGAGTCAGAGTGTATAAGTAGTAGTAGTAGTAGTAGTACAGATGAAATGGGGTAATGTCCCCTGTCCATGACTGGTAGTTTAGTGTTTCATAACCATATGTGGAATGTCTACAGATTTCATCAATTGTCCACTGTTTCACCCATGCAACAGAAAACAGTAGATGACATGCCTATATTTTGAAGAGTTCTTATGTGGTAACTTCATAACATTTCATCCAAACAATTATGCAGCTGTGTGTCCTATTTGCATATATATGCATGCACCCCTCTGTGGGAAGGATCCGAAGATATACTGCACAGTTCTAGGACGGGTTAGACTGGATATATTGTTTCCTATAGCTGGAGATCATCATAAAAGCAGAGTGACTCAGGACAAAACAAACCTTTTGCCTTGAACATTTGGTTCAGATGACTGAAGCCATTGAGAAGTACGGCATAACAAATATGAATCAGTGATAGGGAAATATCATGGTGAACCCTATCTTGGCAGCAATTACTTAGAGCACTGCATACATGCAAACCTACCTTCTTGGCGGTGTGACATTTATTTTCTGACTCTGGCACTGGGTGGGTAAACAATTCACAGACTTCCCACCATAACAATGGGATAAATCAACCAGTGTAGGGTAACAACCCTAAACAGGAAGTAGGTGGCTGGGGTAACACAGGGCAAAATGTCAAGAAATACAAAAATAGGTAGGTGTGTTACCAAAATGAAACATTAAGTTGTTTTATGTTCCACCATAACAATGTCAGTGGGTCAAAGGCCATTATCCCTAGGGTCGCTGGATAATCAATCAATGACTCATAAAAAGAGAAAATATACAGTGACAGATCACTAAAATACAAGAATGAATGCGTATGATAGAATGAACTAGTCAGCATATCTTACAGAACATTCAACAAACCAGAAAGCAGTGAAAGACAATTTTTCTCATGATATTGAAACAACTGTAAACATCTCATTGTTTATTTTGTATAACAAAATATTTCAAATTGATGCACAACATTATTTACCAATTGGACATGACAATGCTTAAACAAATTGTGGTTACTTTATGGAAATATGTGCCGCCGCCCCCCCCCTTTTTACATTTGATTATTTCCCTTGCCTATGTTCATCAGACAATGAATACTTATTTATTAATTTAAATATTAATTTTTTAGTGCTAGGAGAATTTTAGGAGAGTTGTGCTTTACATAACTAAGCCTAAATAAATAAATATTTAAATTAATAAATAGGGCCTAAGTATCCATTGTCTGATGAATATTGGCAAGGGAAATAATCAAATATGGTGGGGCCCATATTTCCATAATGAACCAAATTGTGTATAAACAGATGTTCTATTATATTATGTTCATGTGACATATTCTTTCCAGAATGTGGTCTTCCTTATGGATTCTCTGAACACTCCGCCATTTTGGGCGGGTTGACCTACCACAGCTAGAGGAGGCATGTTTAAACAATCTGATATATCACTGCACTATCGTCGTCTTAAGCGCCCTCTTCCCCTGTTGCTGCTAAAAAATGGCGTAGATAATGAATGTGTTTTCTTTGTGTGCTATTTGATAAACTGATTTTCTCCTGAAAGCCAATGGAAACTACAGGTACTAATGTGAATAATAATTATATTTTGGATATTTTATTATATAATTATTATATAATTATTATATAAAATTATATAATGCAAAATGAGTGTACTCTTAACATATGATGGTAAGTCAAAACTTTCCTAAAAATTGTGCATGATAATTTTTTTTCACAAAACATGTTTATGATATTGTTCACTACAGCAATTGATCTTTCAACTGTGCACATTCAGATATAATTTTATCTACAAATTCTGTAAAATTGTTTTCTCAGAAACAGTACATCAAAATGCAGTGTCTGTACAGAAAGCTAAATGATTCACATATCATCTGTCAGCAGTTTACTGGTAGACCACATTATTATGTAGCTCTTAAATTCAAAGCATATAGGTCCAGCTCACATAAAGAAAGCGTTTGATATTATCTGGTGAAACAGGCTTCCAAAAAGTATCTTGTTTTTCTGAAAATTTTGATACCACTGTACACATTAGTCTGCCCTGTGCATATTTCAAACAATTACTCAAGCAGAAATATTGAAAGATAGGTATTGTCATAATCAAAAGCAGAGTAATCTGGATCAATGTCATTTGCAGGACCTGATTTCTTGCGAAATTGATCAATATTAACATAGATCAGCTGTGTTGACTATTCTCAATCGGTACTAGGTCTAGGTTGTAGCAGTTGTAGGGGAAGGGAGTGTAGGGAGGGGGGCTCACATCATCAATTAAGCCTACACAACCAATCGTCACTACTTTCACCTCCTAAATCCTGCACTACTGAATTAATTCCCCATCATTTGATTCATTCTCATTCTTTAAGATTGCTTATTAATCTCATCTGAATCATAAGTATGTCCATTCTGATCAAGTTTTCAATAAAATTGAAGGTCATAATAAACGTTTCACAGTTTGGAAACTATTACTGCTAGTCACTTGAGGATTAAATTTAGCATTTCTTCACATGTAAACAGTGAAGAAAAATAATTTAAATTCATTCATTCATTTTCTTATTGCGCTGAAGTTAGCGCATAGGGCAGATCTCTTCAATTCTGTCTGTTCAAAGCTATTCTGTGCAGTTCTTGAATAGTATGAATATTGGTTGTTTTACTTTCTCTAAGTATTGTTCTTCTGAGTGTTTCTTTTGGTCTACCCCTTGCTCTTTTGCCTGTAGGTACCCATTCAAGACATTGGTGGTGTATTCTGTTGGTGTCTGCGCATAGGACATGCCCGATGTAGGACCAACGGCGTTTACTGATAACATCTGTGATGAAATTTTGATGTGTCTCTTCTCTGATTTTATCATTCGATTTGAATTCCCTCCAATGGGTGTTAGTTATCCTACGAAGACATTTGTTCTCGAAACTCAGTAATTTATTTTCTGAAGATAAAGAGCTTTTCCAGCTCTCACATCCATATGATAGCACCGGAATAACGCAGGAATTAAATAAGCACATTTTCGTGCATGTACTGATTGACTTTGACTTCCAGATATTAGACAGTCTGTTAAATGCACTTAATGCTAGGGCAATGCGAGTTGTAATTTCTGTCATGACATCACCATCAAGTGTTAATTTGCTTCCTAGATAGAAGAATTTGTGTACTTTTTCAAGTTGTTGTCCATTTAAAGTAATTTCGTTAGGTGAATTGTGAAGTCCATAATGTTTGTTTTTGATGAATTGATTTGGAGACCTATTTGTCCTGCGATGAGTTTTAAT
This sequence comes from Meghimatium bilineatum, assembly GCA_034231615.1. Taxonomy (NCBI): domain Eukaryota; kingdom Metazoa; phylum Mollusca; class Gastropoda; order Stylommatophora; family Philomycidae; genus Meghimatium; species Meghimatium bilineatum. The sequence goes on along the minus strand of CM067299.1, from coordinate 37,418,865 downwards.
CTATCAATTTTTGTTTGTGCATCTTGATGGTTTTCACTCAATAGTGCAAGATCATCGGCAAAATCCAGGTCTTCTAATGTTTTATTTATCCATTTTATTCCTAAATTTATGTTGGATGTGCTTTTTCTCATAGCCGAGTCAATTGCAATATTGAATAGTAATGGTGACATAGGGCAGCCTTGTTTAACACCAGTAATCACAGGGAACCATTCTGAATTGCCTTTTTCTGTTCTAACACAGCATTTTGAATTGGTATAGAATGATTTTATCACATTTATATATTTGTTTTGGAATCCGTATATTTATAAAATTTCCCAAAGCGATGGTCGATGGATGCTGTCGAAGGCTTTTTGAAAATCAACGAAGTTTATTATGAGATTAGATCTAAATTCTAGACATTCTTCAATTATTGTTCTAAGAGTGAATATATGGTCGAGACAGGAACGACCTGGTCTTAAGCCTGACTGCTCTTCTCTAAATCTTTTGTCTAAGGATGACTTTAATCTTGCAAGCATCATATTACAAAGAATTTTGCCAGGTACGGATAGCAGTGTGATTCCCCTCCAGTTATCACAGTTTGTTAGGCCTCCTTTTTTGGTAGTTTGATAATGATGCCATTTTTCAATTGTTGGGGTGGGCATTGGTTTTTCTGAATCATATTGAAAATATCCAATAAAAATGACAAGATATTATCATTTGCTACTTTTAACATTTCAATTGTGATGTCATCTTGACCTGCTGCTTTATTGTTTTTTAATTTCTTAATGGTTTGTTTTACCTCTTCAAGGGTGAAATTTTCTATTTTTAAAATGTAAATTACTATGTCGAAATCGGCTGGGATCAATCGTTCTGGGAATGAATCGATAGCGGCCAGTAACAGCCAGTATGGGATTGAGAAGGTTAATGAAACACTATAAGAAGCAGTATAAATGCAAATATTAAGATAATATAATATTGCAAAATCTAATATAATATTGCTAAATCTAACAAATTTATTTATGAAATGACAGCATCTTTTATGTCTGGTCTTTTGTGTGTCCCATCACAATAAGGGCGTTTATTTGACTGTTTGCATAAACATAGCCAGTATTCCTTTGTCTCATTAACAGTGAAAGGCAAGGGTTGGTATCTTGAGAGATAAGGTTTGCTTGTAATAAAGTTTGGTGCTTTGTGTGTCCCATCACAGAATGGCTGTAAATTAAGTTTATAAGAAATGTAATGTTACCTTCATAAAACTGTAAAATGAATATGCCATATTTAAAAGTACCTTAAGTACAGATGTATAATTATTCACATCTGAACTTTCTACAAAGAATAAAACTTCATCTTTTTGTCTTTAGTTTGTCCTTCCAGTTCTTTTAATATCTAGCTCATCCTTCTAGAGGCCTATGATTCCAACTCTTTTCTTCAGATTCTTTTCTTTGGATTCCAGAAAACTACTTCCAGTATGTGAATGGAGGTTGAAGCCTTACTAAAGCCCTTTAATGGCTCTTAGAGACTTCATTGACTAGGGTAATTATTGCATCTGATTCAAAGACATTGCTTGAAAAGATTAAAAACAGCAAATGTTGATATTAATCCCTTCTATGACTATAAGACATACTGGTACTTCATGAAAATGAGCAATGATTGATGCTTTGACATACTGGCAAGTTCCAAAAATTCTAGTAGGTCATGAAAAATCATGTTCTATTTTGCCTGTAAGATGTATAACATATGTCAGAAATACAAATCTTTACAACTATGCTGTACACAGAGCTAATGGCAAATGCTCTGCAGATTTGGCTTCAGTAATGACAAATTTGGCCATTTGACCTTAGCAGATGTTATTTTTATTTTCCACAAGCGTTTAATTGTCTATTGTATTTTCCTAGGCGAATGATGATTGATAGTATCCACGATTGCCATTAAGCGTAAGGGTGGGAGCCTCAAATGTCATTCCAAAACTTAGTTGATTGAGTTCATGTATGTTGAAGGCTATCTTGATACTTTCTATGCACCGTTTTCTTGGTCTACCATTGAATCTATACCCAGATATTCTTTTGTTATATGCTCTTATTGAAATTTGATTTGGTTTCATTCTCATAAGATGACCAAACCATTTTACTTACTGTTTTTCGATATGTTCAATACATTATATTATACCTACTCTTTTCCTAATTTCTTCATTTTTTATTTTATCTAGTTTAGTAACCGTTTCAGTTTTTCTCAGACGCTTAATTTCACATGCAATGATTTTCCTTTGTTGTGATACTGTTATTAAAGTTTGACATTGGTAGCAGAGTGATGGTATACAAAATGTAGATATTATTTCCATTTTGATTTATTGGTGAAGTAATCGTGAAAGTTAGTAAGACATTTGTTTGCTTTCTGACAACTTGTTTCTATTTTTCTGTCTAGTATTCCATTTTACGGAAAAATGCTGCGTTGATATTTAAATTCTTTGGCTTTTTCACTTTAGTGTTATTTACTGTTATATCCATTGGTGTTGCAGACTTGCTAACTTTGATAACTTTAACTTCTGTGTTTTGTATGTTAATTTTCATGTTGTACTTCTTACATAATGATGGAACGCATTAATATGGTGTTGCAAATTGCGATCTTGGGCCAATGTCAAGTATTTAATGAGACTTTCAAACACAGTGTGTTCATAGCCTTTCAATGTTATTATTGACAGTATACAAGTGCAAGGTTGGTAATAAAGTTCTACTGAAAAAAACATCAATTTTATTTCATATCTGTCTAATGGTAGTGATGTTTTTTTATGTTGAATTACAATCAGAACATGTACTATCATACTCAGGAGAACTTTAGATAACAATAAACAATGTTTATGCTTTCCTAGATCTACATTGCGCATGTGTCAAAAATAAATAAACCAGCACTGTAAACCTAATAAATGCACTATAGCCATTCTAATAGGTGAGATTCTAGGCTCAAATAAAATATGTGTGTCCCTTTATAGTTGTCAGAAATGAAAATATGTTTGAAACAGGCAATAATGTCTGACACATTCATATGTCAGTTGGTCAGGTCCTGAAAATATTTTCCTGTTGTGTCTGCTAGTGAGGGTGGCCTAAATATAGATATGTGTAGGGGAATGAGAACTATGTGGTGTCTAAAGGGTTAAAGGATGGTATGTCTTGCTGCATCCAACTTCCCATGATCACATGGATTTACATGCTGGTGTTCAAAGACAATCAGTAAAAGGTAATACTGCTGTGAAACAGAACAACAATAGTAAAAGTCTTGTGTATTGTCATTTGTATTTTTTCGTGTTTACACTGCATAGTCCTTTAGTGATAGTCTGTCAGTTGTGGTCCAGTGAAACTTCAAAAACCTGTGTTCTACGTAAGTACTAAGATAATCAGAGAGCATACATTCTTTCATCTATAAAAGGTATCAAATATCATAGATGATTAACTTCACTGTACTTGGTTTCCCATATGTACTCCGTCACTCTCAACTAAGTGGCACATCTCCTGCTGAGAGTACCACTGTAACTCTGTAGCTCCAAGTGATAATTCATAGGGAACTCTAAAAAACATCCACCGTAGAAATAAAATGACATGAGTCGGTATCAAACTCAAGACCTCTTGAACACAAGGCGAACAGTTTAACCACTATGATAGGGAGATCCCCTAGGGAGATCTTTCATCTAATGCATAGGTAGTACATGAAATGAAGATGAATAAATGGGATATTCTGAAAATAATTAGAGGGCTTGTGCTTTAGGTTGACACTGTGATAGACTGCCAATGAGGGAATTTAGAAATAAGACAAAAATAGGACTAGGAATCTGCGAGGTAGAATGAAGAACGTGTTTACCCAGTAGGTCACAGGAACCATCAGTATGCATACCTTTTAACATCTGCTGGAGCAGATTGAACATCTATGAGTTTATTTGGTGTGCAATAATTTATATTTGCATATATATTTGCATTAATAAATATTGAGTGACGGAGTACATATGGTGTACTCTACGACTTATATACACAAGTAAGTGAAGTCAATCCTCTATGACTTTTGATACCTTTTATAGATGAAAGCATGTCTGCTTTCTGATTACCTTAGTACTTATGTAGAACACAGGTTTTTGAAATTAGACTTCAACACAACTGTCAGACTATCACTAATGGGCTATGGGGTATAAACACAGAAAAATACAAATATCAATACACAAAACTTTTACTAGTGTTGTAATACCGCCAGTCATAGATGCACGATTTCCGCCGGACATAATTGCAATATCTCCGCCGGTCATAACTGCACTATCTCTGCCAGTCATAGTTACACGTTCTCCGCTATTCATAGATGCACGTTCTCCGCCAGTCATAGATGCACGTTCTCCGCCAGTCATAGATGCACGTTCTCCGCCAGTCATAGATGCACGTTCTCCGCCAGTCATAGATGCACGTTCTCCGCCAGTCATAGATGCACAATCTCCTCTATTCATAGATGCACAATCTCCGCCAGTAATAGATGCACGTTCTCCACCAGTCATAGATGCACGTTCTCCGCTATTCATAGATGCACGTTCTCCGCCAGTCATAGATGCACGATTTCCGCCGGACATAATTGCAATATCTCCGCCGGTCATAACTGCACTATCTCTGCCAGTCATAGTTACACGTTCTCCGCTATTCATAGATGCACGTTCTCCGCTTTTCATAGATGCACGATCTCCTCTATTCATAGATGCACAATCTCTGCCAGTCATAGATGCACGTTCTCCGCCAGTCATAGATGCACGTTCTCCGCCAGTCATAGATGCACGTTCTCCGCCAGTCATAGATGCACGTTCTCCGCCAGTCATAGATGCACAATCTCCTCTATTCATAGATGCACAATCTCCGCCAGTAATAGATGCACGTTCTCCACCAGTCATAGATGCACGTTCTCCGCCAGTCATAGATGCACGTTCTCCGCCAGTCATAGATGCACGTTCTCCTCCAGTCATAGATGCACAATCTCCGCCAGTCATAGATGCACAATCTCCGCCAGTCATAGATGCACGTTCTCCACCAGTCATAGATGCACGTTCTCCGCCAGTCATAGATGCACGTTCTCCGCCAGTCATAGATGCACAATCTCCGCCAGTCATAGATGCACGTTCTCCGCCAGTCATAGATGCACAATCTCCGCCAGTCATAGATGCACGTTCTCCGCCAGTCATAGATGCACGTTCTCCACCAGTCATAGATGCACAATCTCCGCCAGTCATAGATGCACAATCTCCGCCAGTCATAGATGCACAATCTCCGCCAGTCATAGATGCACAATCTCCGCTACTCATAGTTGCACGATCTCTGCCTGTATTAGTTGTACGATCTCCGCTGATCATAGATGCACGACTTCCGCTATTCATAGATAGTTGAAATTATAGTCAAACGCTTTATAGAGCACTCCAACACGTTGTTATAGTTTTAAACGGATCTAAGCATCCATTTTTTGTATTAAATTTTGTTTTTCATATTTACGTTTTTTCTTTTTTTTCGTATTAAAGTTACATAAAGATACATAAGCCTAGTCTTTGTGCTCTATTATCTTCCCACATTGTGACTGACTATGTTTAGATAGAAAGTGACGTTGTTATTTTGCTGGTTTTGTCAATTTTCCCATGATTTTGTAATTGTTTTTGCCTGCGCGTGTTTGCCCCAGAAATTGGGGCAAAGGTGGGATTATACTCATGTTCATAAAATCTCATTCTACGGACTAAACGTGATTGTATGTTGTAAATACCCTGACGATTGTTAGATGGATGGATAAGCTACACACTGCTGCTAGTTTGGTCTCTCATAGTTAAGTCTATTTGTCAGAATACGGAAAAAAGTGAAAAACGCGCATCATTGCCCCCGGCTACCCTATTACTCTTACACTAGTTACAGTGTTTTTTTGTGTGTGTCGATACGACGTATTATCACGTTGTTTTTTTTATTTAAAAAAAACAACTTATTCTTACTTTGGTTCTGATTTGGTTCATCCTAAAAAAAAACTTACATGCATGTCATTGGAAACAAAAAATTCAACCTTAAAATACTCAAATAGTCATCTCATTTACTTTTTTTCTCAAAACCGTAAACTACCAAGGACAGTGAAGCAAGGTTGATTAATAGGCATATATCAGATTTTTTATTTATAGCTGGCCCAGCCTACTTTTCCGCCCATGGTAGTAAAATGTAGCACAAATGTTAGTTTTGTGTTTAGAAATATTTTATTTCACCTCAGACAGACAATAGACAATGCACTACATAGACCATGATTCTCTTCTCGACAATAGAAGGCCCGCGATCAGAAGCAAAGCAGGGAATTTAGAAATAAGACAAAAATAGGACTAGGAATCTGCGAGGTAGAATGAAGAACGTGTTTACCCAGTAGGTCACAGGAACCATCAGTATGCATACCTTTTAACATCTGCTGGAGCAGATTGAACATCTATGAGTTTATTTGGTGTGCAATAATTTATATTTGCATATATATTTGCATTAATAAATATTGAGTGACGGAGTACATATGGTGTACTCTACGACTTATATACACAAGTAAGTGAAGTCAATCCTCTATGACTTTTGATACCTTTTATAGATGAAAGCATGTCTGCTTTCTGATTACCTTAGTACTTATGTAGAACACAGGTTTTTGAAATTAGACTTCAACACAACTGTCAGACTATCACTAATGGGCTATGGGGTATAAACACAGAAAAATACAAATATCAATACACAAAACTTTTACTAGTGTTGTAATACCAAAATTACCCTAAATCCACCTTTACTTACATGGGTAGCAGAATGTCTGTAGATGGTGACTCAATGAAAGAAATGCATACATGCATAGCAGATGCAGAAAACACATTTACTAAACTAACAAGCATCTGGATAATCCAAAGACATAGGAAGAAACACGGAGTTAAAACTATTCAACTCCTGTGTTATTTCATCATTGACTTATGGTAGTGAAAGCTGGAAATCAACACAGCCAATGGACCATAAGTTAAAAAGCTTTGAAAACAAATGTCTCTGAAAACTGTTGAACATAAAATGGAGCAATTTCGTCACAAATAGTGAACTAAGAAATGAAACACACTGAGAATTTGTTTCAAATGTTATAAGAAAACGCAGATGGAAATATCTGGGACACGTTCTCAGACAAGATGAAAACAGACTGAACCAGCAAAATCTTATGTGGACACCTGAAGGAAAAGAAAAAGAGGAAGACCCAAAATTACCCTAAAAAAAGCACCATACTTAAAAAAAGGAGAAATAATAGGTTGTATGTCCATACAAAAACTAAAAATACAGGCAGCAGACCATAATGCATGGAAAATCAAAACCTCTGCCCTATGTGGCACAAAAGGAACAAACTAACTAACTAACGCTAGTTCATAACTAATTATTCTATGAGTTCGTGCCATTTTTGTGCTTCACGTTTGTGAGCCATATATCAACAGTAATTTAAGGGTAAGATACAAATTTGTAGTTTTATACCAATATTTAATTTGTATTTATTTTAGACTGCAAATATTTCTCAATGTTGTATAGTTTTCTTGTAATTTTTGTATTTTATTTGTAAATATATGTTGATCTTTTCTCCCTATCTATACTGTAAAAATATGTGAATGGTTTTACCTCTTGTTGAACTGTCTGCTTCACCAAATGTAATCTGATTTTCATTAGGCCTAAGTGCCAAATAAAATGTAAAAAAAAACCCACTTTAATAGTGTGTGCTGGTCTCACTTGGCTGAAAATGCAACCAACAGTACAAACAGTTATTCTATTAGTCTGCCAGAACATGCTGCACAAGATAGAAATGTTTTTGATAAAAAAAGGAGGTCACCTTTTGTTGATAATGCTAGTGTACAAAGCATCTCACAAATCTACTTATATTAGCCAGAGGCAGGAAATGACAGTGAGGAGAAATGAGAGATTTAATTAGGACAGTTATAGATGCACCACAAAGTGATGAAGTAAAGACTGAACGAGAAGATGTACATATTCAAAGAATGATAGATACCTATGGTAGTTACCAGGGAAGAAGTAAGAAAACATGTACTTTCTGCAAAGATCTGAAAAATCCATATGAACTCTTTATGTCCACTGAGCCGCTAATATCTACATTTTGGAGACCCACTATGCCGAAAAGCTGCTCAAATCTACATTTTAATATGAATTTACTATCATTTTCGGCATAGCAGGAAAACCGTACGGAGACAAAGAGTTAACAATTGACTAGAACACATTCTTGAATGGCTGATGAGAATGTCCCAAGTGCCAACATGATGTTTCCAAATTAAGAATTAAGCATGCAGGTCAAAATTACAGTTTCATGCAGCTGATTTTTTGCAAAAATGTTAATATTTCTCATTGCTGAAGCCAAAAACATAAATTACAGCTTACAAGTGGCATATCATGTTTCAGTAAAGGTTAACAATGTTGTGAAAATTTGGCACACTGCTGTCTTAAAAGTAAAATGTGTATCTTCTCTGCATATTTAAATTTATTTGCTCTAACCTATCATTTACAATATTCACCTTTCTTTGATCTAAGCATAGCTATTGGAGAGAAAATGCACAGATGAATTCATTCATTCATTTTCCTTTTGTGCTGAAGTTAGCGCATAGGGCAGAGGTCAGATCTCTCCAATTCTGTCTGTTCAAAGCTATTCTGTGCAGTTCTTGAATAGTATGAATATTGGTTGTTTTACTTTCTCTAAGTATTGTTCTTCTAAGTGTTTCTTTTGGTCTACCCCTTGCTCTTTTGCCTGTAGGTACCCATTCAAGACATTGGTGGTGTATTCTGTTGGTGTCTGCGCGTAGGGCATGCCTGATGTAGGACCAACGGCATTTGATGAATGCTTCAGATGAATGCTTCAGAAGTAAAACATTTAATTGGAAGTACATGAAAAGACCAATAATAATAGAAATATATTCTAGATCTGATGAAAAGTATTGCTTCAGGTGACATATTCGTTCCCAAACTGAAGTCTTTTATGTACAGTGAATGCGTAAAGATTCTGAGAACCAAGTTAGGGCACGCTCAAACACTCTGTGATGACTCTTATCCATCATGGTCATCCTACTCTAAATTTATCAGCAACCATGCCTTCCATCACAAATTTATGATACTTTTATTTCTTCTCTTATGGTTAAAACATTTTATACAGAACAAGCTCAGGTATTACTGAATACGGCTGTATTTAAATTTTAGTACTTACATTTACTTTTATATGTTTCAATATAGATATAGACATGTTTCAAGTAAAGAAGAAAAAACTGTCTTTCAATCTCCAGAAAGTATGCAGAATATACACACAGATTATACTCAAATGATAACTGATACCTTTCTCTAGGATCTATTATTTCATAAGCTGTACTTCAAATAGATAATTAATATCAGGCCTAATATATATACCTGTGTTTTACTGTAACCACAAGTGCAGAAAAAATAGGCCTTTCCAACCTCTAGTTGAATTTTCATAGGTTTTTTATCAAATATCTTTCCTTTCACTGGCTCAGTTTTTTTAGTTTGTGTTTCTGATTTGCTGCCATCTTTTGGACTATTAGAGCTACCACTAGAGCTGCATCTTTGGCTTCCAGTCTATGGGAATACACAAACATATGCAGTTAATGACAAAAATATTATGTGTAACAAATACTGTGAGGATATAAAATGACAATGCTTGTATAAAAATAAAGTTTAAAAATATGACACAAATTAAACAGGAAATAAAAAAACATCAAATATATGATAAAAGAGGTGTTGAAGAAGTGGTAGGGTGTGATATATAATGCTGCAGGATAGAGGCTATCCATAAATGATGTCAATAGGGGAAGGGGTGCTGAAAAAGTTTGACAGCTGTTAACAACGTGATGGGGAGGGGGGGGGGGGGGGGAGTTTCACGATTATGTTTTTTTGGACATCAATTAAATTGTTAGAATTATAGATTTTTGTTCAAAAATTTAAAATCTGAACTTTTGTTTTTTCACTTAAAATGATGTTATTTAGGGGGTTGAGGGTAAACATTTTTAAAATTTATTTAAGGGGGTGATGGTCCCTGAATTCCTGACATGTTGTTGATAGGGGGGAATTACGGGGTAAAATAATTGCTAAAATAATGTTGACCAAACTTATGAAGAGCCCCATAAGAATAGCAGGGATTTGTGTGCCTTGCAATAAATGGACAAAATAAAATATTACTTAGAGTTACCATAATTTTGTTTTAAAAGAAAGGAGGACAGTGTTAACATTTTAGATTAAAAAAGGGGGACAAAATGGGATTAAAAAAAATAAAAATGTGTGTTTAACACATGAATTTCCCTATTTTAATATATTTATTAGCCGCTGAATCCGGATGTGTCGGGCCATTAGCGCAAATAAAATGGCGACAACGTATATCCATTCTCTGGACTACATCCTGCTAGAAATCTGGTAGGACCATGGTCTTGCTACAAGGGTGATCCAGCAGGAGTTTGAGAATGAACGCTGAAGAAGAAGAATATATATATTATATCTATCATCTTTTCTCTACTTATGCTGTGAGGTGTCACAGGATTGAATGACGATCGTTTTTCGGTCTACTGCACATTTCGTCGCTTGGTATGCATTAATAAAAACTAGCATGGTTCGGACATGTATGCAGGCACGATTCCTTGTCAAAAACAATACTGCAGGGAACTGTCGAGTGTGGAAGAAGCAGAGGAGGACAAATAAAGACATGGACAGACAATATCAAGGAATGGACAGGGCAAGATATTTCCACACTCATCCGCATCGCTGAGGATAGAATTCGCTGGAGGACTGTGTGCTGAGGCATCCAATGTGGTACCCCTATGACCCTGAAGGGTTATGGGTTTGTTGATTGATGCAGTAATAATGTGCTGTATCAGAAAGTTGGTTAACCCTTCAATCCACTTTCTTCTTGGTCTTCATCTGTATCTTGCTGTTTCCATTTTCATGTTGTATGCTCTTGTCTCTGGCCAATAAGAGTTCATTCTCATTAGGTGGCTGAACAATTTCAATCTCTGTTTTTCAATATATTTAACAACCAATGTTTTTCCAACAATTCTTGTAATCCATCTTCAGTGATGGCACATCTAGCATTTCTCACCACTTAGGAGTGGTGGTTTAATAAATTTAGACATAATACCCACAAAAGGACAAAGGTACATTGTTTGTTGACCTGAATCTAGGCCAATCTATGGAGACCATATGACAGAAAATAAAAGTAAGAACTCGTGGCACAACATGTAGTGACAATGATTTTTTCACACCACATATTGTCAGCATACCCCCCAAGTTTTCTTAGTTGCATCCTATGACATGCCTTAATAGAAAACAGTGGCCCTATTCTTTGCACTCTGAACTAGAAGTCCAGGTCACCTGGTGTCAAAATATATTGACTGATAAGCCTATGGTTTAGCCACTTAATGAGAATCATGAAGCCATAGGCATATTGTCCAGCAGCAAGAGCGTACAATCATCCTCACATTGTGACAATGGGACGGAAGAATGTAAACCCGAAGAGGCAGAGGAAGACCAAGAAGGTAAATTGGAAGAGTTACAGTTCATGGGGGGGGGGGGATTTTCAGGCATAGCTCGAAAACCGATCATCACTCAGTTCTATGGCACCAGCAAACGCACAGAAAATATGATAATATTAGAGGCTTCTATAAAAATAATTGGGTAAAGGTCTAATACTATTTTTTACAACTAGGCATACTTTTAATTATTAGGCCTATTAGTAGGCCCCTATTGGGGGTAGGCATATGGCATAAGCCTATATGCCTATTAGTTTAAATTCCTAAATATGGGAAGGGGCGCATCTTTCTTCCTGGCGTTCACTGTGAAAAGTTTTACCTAATTTCGTGGTATTTCCTAACCTTTGCAGCGTGATTAATAGATCAGTTAGTAGAATTTGTATAAGGCATTAAAGTATATTAATTGAAAAGGCATATTCATTTCGTATGTATTAGTATTTACATTAGGAATGGGGGTAAGGATCAGTTATAAATGAAATAATACGCAGTGAACGCCAGAAAGAAAGATTTTCTTCTACCCCTGACGCCGCAAGCCTTGCACTTGCAATGTAAACATTACTCATTACAGAGTAGGCCTATCCTATAGTCATAGTTAGATAGTTTAAATTAAAACTAGGCCTAATATTAACATAACAAACTATATGATAGGCCATATGCCTAAGTTTTAAGTTAAGACACAGTTAAGTTATTATTATAATTATACGTCTATAGTAATTTAAAGTAACTCTATAACTTTATAAGGCGGCTACAGTACAGGCTTACTTAACTAGTTTTTAATAAAAAGTTTTAGATAAGTTAGATAGGACTTGGAAGGCCTACCAAATACGATGTAGCCTACTACTTTATAACTTTAAATGACCAAAATAATACTATCATGTAGGCCAATACAGTAGTATTATGAAACTTAATAATGTATGCCTTAGATGCCCCTGACTGAAACGTCAGGGCTAAAATTCGGCGAAAACTGAAACCCGTTTTAGGGGCATAATATAAGGAAGCTGCCATCTTAAGTTACGTTAGATTTGCAGTTAATGGATAATTTTTTTTACATTTGTTTAAGTGAAGAACATTACTTTACAATATTTAGATGAATATTTCGAGTATTATAAAAGTAAAGGGGCAGCTACGCCTATATTTTAATATTCGTAAACACGAACCCATAATATTTACCCTATATTTAAAATATTTAGGCCTAAACATGATATTATGAACTTACGTTGCCATGGTTACACAAGGACATGATGATTAACACAAGACTGAGGTATTGCTGGGTAATAAGAATCGCAAAAGAAGATCTGGACACTACTATCCCCATAAATGGACAAAAACTCAAGAAAAACAAAACCTACATAGGAAGCATTATAACACCCATAGGCAAAAAACAACAACAAACCACAATAGTAAGATGCTTAGGATGCTATAACTAGATGCAATAATATAGTGCACCAGGACCAATACACCCCAGGCTATATATAGGCTACTTAAAACTAAAAATTTAACCTGTAAAGATTAGTAGTATTAGGCCTATATAACATAATTATCATACCATCACTGTGCTACTAATGTCACACGTGGACACTGACAGCAAAAGATAAAAGTAAATGTGCCACGACAGAAATGGCATGTAGGTCCAATACAGAATTCTCGGTGTAACAATAAGAGACAGAATCAGAAACAAAACATCAGAAGACGAACACATCACCAGTTTAGATTACACAGGATCACAGAAATATTAAGTGGTTTGAACGTGCCTCAAGATTATCACCAGACAACACTCTCCAAAAAGCAATATTACTCTTACACTAGTTACACAGTGTTTTTTTGTGTGTCGATACGACGTATTATCACGTTGTTTTTTTTATTTAAAAAAAAAAAACAACTTATTCTTACTTTGGTTCTGATTTGGTTCATCCTAAAAAAAAACTTACATGCATGTCATTGGAAACAAAAATTCAACCTTAAAATACTCAAATAGTCATCTCATTTACTTTTTTTCTCAAAACCGTAAACTACCAAGGACAGTGAAGCAAGGTTGATTAATAGGCATATATCAGATTTTTTATTTATAGCTGGCCCAGCCTACTTTTCCGCCCATGGTAGTAAAATGTAGCACAAATGTTAGTTTTGTGTTTAGAAATATTTTATTTCACCTCAGACAGACAATAGACAATGCACTACATAGACCATGATTCTTTTTTTGACAATAGAAGGCCCGCGATCAGAAGCAAAGCAGGCCTTTTACGTAATATTTTTGATTATTTTCCTTCATTTCGTTGGTCGGCATTAGCAGGCAACACAAAGTGACAAACGAAAATATTGACGTGACCACGGCAAAACTCGCCTCTTAAGAAGTCATGTTGTGACTGTTTGCATGTCTTCTATTCGTAAGTCACACGTGACTTTGTCTCTCCATCCACAATTTGAAGTATAGTTAAACTTTTACAGTATAAGATTTCTTCTAACATATGTTGAAGCGGACATTTGTCCACACACTTCGTTTGACCGAAAGAAATATGATACAGTTTCCGAGAATACCAAGTGGGAAAAAAGTCCAAACGGTTGCTATGTTCCTTCAGTGCCGAACACGGAGCATAAGGTAGAAACCAGAGCTCTTCAGTTCGAGCGACCTAATGCTACTGTGTGTAGTTCTTGTATGCTGTTGAGACACTAGTCATGCCGTCTTTGACATTTGTTTTGAGTCTCTTGTTCTTCCTCTTTTTCTTTTGCCATCTCGTGCCTATTTTTAATGCTTGTAGTAGCAGTCTGTTTTCATTCATTCTAAGTATATAAGTCCGATGTAAGTCCACCGTTTCCTTCTTATTGTTGTAGAAAAATATGGTTGTTTGGTGTCTTCTCTTACTTGCATGTTTGACTTGAATTCTTCCCAACCAATATTTAAGAGTATTCTGAGAGATTTATTTTCAAATGAATTCAAAAGGTTTACAGCCTCTAATTCAGAACCACGACTTCATCCGAATCTCCTCAGGTAAATGTGAAAGAGGTTTCTCACAGATGAACATGATTGTATCTTATACCATATAAGATATTTATTACTATCTAAGACTATACAAGCATTAATGTTTATCAAGTTAGTACCTCTCTCTGTCAAATAGATCCTACAAAATTTGTTGAATCCTGGCTGATTTTTAAACACCACGCAGAAATAAATTTAGAAAGCAAGGTAAGAGATCTAATTAATGAACACACTGAAGGCATGAATAAAGTATGGACTTCTATTATAGATCTGTTCTCCTTCTTCAACGTTCATTCTCAAACTCCCGCTGGATCTCCATTGCAGCAGAACCATGGTCCTACTAGATTTCCAGCAGGATGTAATCCAGAGAGTGGAAATGCGTTGTGTCGCCGTTTTATTTGCGCCACTGTTCCAACGCATCCGTCTTATTACTTTAAATATCCTATATTATAATATATATGTGTGGATGGGAGGTGAGGAGATGAGGTCCAGAGATATGGAGGGTTTGAGTTGTTATTTTTCTGTTGGTTCTCAAACTCACGCTAGTTTTGCAGATGTAGTTCAAATAACTTGATGCGTTGTGTCAAGATGTATGGCCTAGCTGCGATATCTGCGTATTTCTCATTGACACATCCTACTTCAAAATGTTCTTTTTGGTTACTGTGACATATGTGAGGAGATAGTCAACACTCATCTCAAACCTATTAGTAGTCTCTTAAGACATACATGACAGGTCAGAGTGTTACTATTCTTTGCTGTTCTTCGGGCATTAACAACACATGAAAGAATTGAACCCCCACCCCTTTAGATGATGTATCGTCATAATTAACACTACGTGGGATACACAAACATACAAGCAAGACAACAAACCATACCTCATACTTCATACGAAAGAAAATAAATAAATTTAGTTTTTTTTAAAATTATCTATGGGCAAAGTCTTACGGTCAATTTATGGTTTAGGGAGTGGTGGGAGTTGCGATTCAAGCTAAAATATAGACTATCCACTTTTGCAAACACCGCATATCCACCTTATTTTTCTATATAAAAATCACTTCTCAGACACCACGTACAAAGAAGCAGACATTGCAAACAATACATTATAGGAATCAAAGAGACAACATAAATAAGCATATATAAAGCACATAGCAAAGCCATCACCAGAGCGCACTTGAACTTCCTGACAATGCGAGGCATAAATGGATGAATAGTGGATATATAGATAGATCGACAGCTAGATAGGTTACATTATACTGTTTTCAAAATCGTCCATGTACACTATTACGAATGCCTGAGGGGAGGGGGGAAGTATAGCAACATTATAGCCTGTCGTGCCTGTAATAAAAGGTGGCTAAGGGGGTTTGTGTTGGCTGTCCAATCCCTTAAATGGTTTATGTGATCCAAAAGGAATATTGAAGTCGAATATACAAGGCAGTAAGGCGCATATACTAATGTCAAGCTGTACACCATATCACAAGACATTCCGATCCCTTGTTTGCATTAGGGTCTATGTTAACTGGGTGTTTGAAAAACGAAAGCAGAAAAAAAGGAGATTTCAAGGCAGCATAGTCCTAAATATTGTGTTTGAAGCGTAATCAAAGAATAAGACTGATTGATTATACATAGATATCATTGCATTTCATGAAAACCCAAAAGCGCACAGAATTCTCAGCAGATTTCGAAGGACACGAATACCGATTCCTATAGTTTGCTGATCAAAACCCTTCTCATTCTGCCCTGCCAGCCCCTACTCGAGTCACAACTAATACCACATTTCAAAAACGCGGACAAGATATATTACATAGGCATACATTTGATCTGCGGCCTTTATCACGCAGCTACAAAATCCCTTCCTGCAACGCCTTAACGGGAAACATGCTGTATTTGACAGTTTTGACAGTCGCTCGTTAAACAATTTCTACAAACCTTTCATATCCATTTTCAACTCATCTAATATACGATACGAGTACTAGTAATATCGACCCTAATGAAAATGTGTGCTATCTCATTATCGTGAACTATATCAGAGTATTCACAACGAAGACAACGTTCTGGAAATAATATATCACTTGCTATATATATATATATATTTACCATCGAGCTTGTAGGTACTTAATGGGAGGGGCTATTTGTAATATTAACCCCCCCCCCCTTTAAAAAAGGAAGATAGAACGTGATACATTTTATGTTAAAACAAGGGAAAACATAGGGTAACACCCCCACCTATTTTTGTCTATTGAGCCAGCGAGCAGTACGAGCTACGCCTACTAACGGGATGCGACGTACGATTGATCTCTACAGATATGAATCTCGTTTCATCTGACATTTTCCTCCCCACGGTACGTGGCCCGCACTAAGGGATCGTGTACTGGTGGTTCGAGGCTCTGTCTGTTTATCGTTGTTCCTTATAGATGAGTTAGTGTACAGTGCGAGCAATGCCCATATATGGGTTGCGATGTGCGGCAAGGTCATCCTTATATCATTATCGGTTTATGTGACCGGTACGTGACCCGCACTAAGGGATCGTGTTATGGTGGTTCGAGGCTCTGTCTGTTGATCGTTGTTGCTTATAGATGAGTTAGTGTACAGTGCGAGCAATGCCCACATATGGGTTGCGACGAGCGGCTAGGTCATCCTTATATCATCTTCGGTTTATGTGACCGGTCACATTTCCCAACACCTGGCCTTAAAGGTGCTTGTCGTTGCGGTTGTGACCTTGGTCCAGCTTTCACTAGATTTCATCTGGAATTCTTCCACACCGACCTCCACTAACCATGACATGGTGGTCTGTTGACACTAACTACTCACCTACTATGAACTGACACCCCTTTCACCTTGTGCCAACCTATTATTTCACATGCCTCGGTTGTAGTTACGGGGTTGCCTCCTCCCGCCACTGCCTTCATGTCTTGTCCTTTTACTCTTCACTGGTGCCCTTTTCTTCGGCAACTTCTGCTCAAGACTCTATATATCAGCCTCTTTTTGATACCTTCTTACGACACGCTTTTCCGTATTGGCCACTCCCTTCAGCTGTGCCCTCCCTGCGTAACTTGGGCACCTTCTCACCTCAACATTCCTTCCTTGTGTGACGTATCTCCGTTTTGGTTTGGGGCCCACGTCGATCTACCACTTTCATTTCTCTTCTTCTTTCTTCTTCCTCGCTTCCTTATTTCCCCCTTTTTATTCTCCTACCCTCACTCCACCCATATCTTTTCATCTCTTGCTATCTGTTTCTATAGGCCATCTGGTTTGAGTCATGGATACGATAACCCTCCCCATCCATTTCAGTTTCTACGTCCCTGCCTTTTGTGTTTTTTCATGTTTGAATCGCGCTCCCTTTTCTCCTTTTCCTTGTTTAATCGACTTATGTCCGATTTTATTGCTCGATACTGCCCAGGGATATATTTTATCTTGCCTCCGCGTATTCTCACGGTTGTATATCGGCCTTTGTCCGTATATAATCTTGCCCACTGGTTTCATACGTCCTTTCCCTCACGCCGACCATTTTCGAGATAAGTATTTTATTTAGATTTATTTTAGTTTACTTGCATTATAACTTATCTATTTTCACTTCTTCTGTGCACTTTCTCCTCTTTACTTTCCTTCCTCTTCACTGTCATGCTGTCTTATCTTTGCTTCCTCCGTCGTCTATTCACTATTGTCCTTCCCTGTTTTCTCCTTTCTATCATAACAATGAAAGGGCATGAGCCCATGGACCGCTGGATCAGCAACCAACCAACCATCATAACAATGTGTATCTCTTTGTGGTTTACTGTGGTCCTAGTTTGTCCTGATGAAGGTTTTTTAGTCGAAACATCGTCTGTCACTATGTCTCGTTGTTAGGCTGTTTTATGACTTAGTTTAGTAACACATACCTATTTTCGTTCATTTTTTATATTTTCCGTGTGTTACCCCAGTCACCTATACAGTAATTAATATAATAAGCTGTGATGTAAATCCTGTATCGTTCGCCGACTACGGCATTATCACACCCTTAAACAACTTGGAGACTTTTGTCATATTGTCTTGGGTAGTCCAAATCAAGCACTCAAACAAGAAAGTACATGCGTAGTTATAAATGACACTCCATATATGACAATGTATGTTCTAAGTAAGCCATATACAAAGGATGGGTTTGAGGGATTTAAACCCCCGCCTTATGAAAGTAGAGCCTGGTATATAGAAGTAAAGGAAACTCGTAAATCATATAGTAAAATACACACATTAGCTGTATTAAAAAAAGTAAAACCATATTAATTTCACAAAAACGATAGCTTTATTTAGGACCCCCCCCCCTCCATTTTCCATATTTTTTTCCTAAGTTGTATCTACAGGCTCTGGTACTGATTACTTGTTTAAGAGTTGAACAACGCGTGCCAGTAATAAATTCAAAATAAAATAAAAAAGGACGTCGAAGTGAGTAAGCTTGGATGGGATAGCTTCTTTTAACAGACTTAAACAATGTGTAATGAGTGTAGATGTCAAGTAACAAGTGCGCGTCAATTGAATCGATAATTCCCTCATTATGTTTGCTCTCTCAGCGCTTATTGCTGATATCCCCTCCTATCTAAGAGTCTGAAACGTATAGGTAATCAAGTCGCAAGTAGTGCTACAGGGGAGACAAGGATGAGAGATTCCCCATAACCATAACCTAATATATTGTGTTGAGGTTACGTTATCTAGACTTCCGAATGATTTTCGTTACTGTACGATTTTAACTGTGGTAATGAAAGTCGCTCTGTCATAGCGGTCGCTACGACGTGTACATAGTGTATTTTAAGTTTAGCTTTCGAAATATATATCTCAATACTTGCGGAAATTTTACCCCGATACATACCTTTGTTATATACCCCAAACGTATTCCTATACGTACCTTTGTTATGTACCCCGAAACCAATTCCTATACGTACCTTTGTTATGTACCCCGAAAGGTACTCCTATACGTACCTTTGTTATGTACCCCGAAAGGTACTCCTATACGTACCTTTGTTATGTACCCCGAAAGGTACTCCTATACGTACCTTTGACCCGTACCGGGCTCTGAAAGGAGAACGAAGAATAGTAACACTATTTCCTTCTTCTTCTTGGACGTTCGTTATCACACTACTGCAGATTATCAGTATGTTGTCAGGAGTAAGGAATGCGATGTGTCATGGTTTACAGCTTAGCTCCGATATCTGCTCATTTTGCTCTGACAAATTTCAGCATGGCCGCTGGGTAATTTTGACCCTATATGGGATGTGCCAGCTAACTAAATTAAAAAACCTCCTTAGTCAGCTATTATGACATGCATTGAGCATAAACAGTGTTGCTATCCTTTTTTTTCATTTCTGGCCCCGGCAACACAAGTCGACTATAACCTAACATGCATGTCGTTCATAACTAAGAAACGACTAAGAAGGATTCGGCTTGTGATTGGCTACCCATCCTACAAAAGATCACAGTGACATAAAGTAGGCATACTCTGCTGAAGTCGGACGTGTTGAGAATACGCATGCAGATATCAGTCAAGCTGCAAACAAACAAACCAACATTTCTTCTCCAGACTACATCTTTCTTACTAGCAGAAATCTGAGACTGAAATCATAATAGAATCCAGATTCGCCGTGAGATTGATGATCCAGGCATATCTATCTAAAGTTTACTATTTGAAATACGTGATGAAAGAGACCCAGACCGTTTCTGGTCGAGCAATTAGTGAGGCAGCTGAGAACTTATTAATCCTGCTAACCCGTACGCTAATTTATATCTCTTATTTCGTTCACTTGAATCTCTCATTGAACAAACCTTCGCTAGAAGACTCAAATGTTTGTCTATATTTTCAAATAAATCAAAAAAAAAGATCGCTACTTTCGAAATGAGATGGTACATACAAATTTTACGTATACTATAGACAGCTAATAAGAAAAATCTAGACGTGTTTGTTAAGCTCAATTAACGTTGAAGAGGGGCTGGCTCCTTAGCAACATCATAATAAGAAAGCTGAGTTGTTTTTTTGGAGTCATCTACTTCTTCTGCGTTCGTTCTCAAACTCCTGCAGATTAGCAGGATGTAGTCTGGAGAACGGAATGCGTTCCATGGTTTACAGCATTGCTGCGATTTCTGCGCCTTCGGCCCGACACAACCAACTTCAGCATGGCTTTGGTTCAATGACCCAACATGGGATGGGACAGCCAACTCCATCCCATAACGTTCTTAGTCACCTTTTACGACATGCGTGGAAGACGTCAGACCGTAAACAGGGTTGCTATTCTTTACTCCCCTTTCGGGCCTAGCAACACACGGGCGAATTTTTTTTGGGGGGTAATATAACGAGACATAACATCATGGAAGACTAATAGCTGAAGGGAGAGTTAGCGGCAACAGGGGCCCAAGACAAGATGGTGCCGTGATATATCAGAATGTTTAAACATGTCTATGGCTGCGACAGGTCAACTCACCCACAAAAAAACGCGAAGTATTCAGAGGACCTATAAAGAGGACTACGTTCTGGAAAGAATGTCACATGATGATAATGAAGCCAGAAAAAAAGAGTGTACGTCATAGATGAAGTATGAATCGGCGTTTTGTCTATAAGCCTGATACAATAGATTCAACCCCCCCCCCCCCCCCCCACAAAAAGAAGAAAATAAAATGAACAACCTCACGATATATAAATTAAAACAATGCGAGTTAGTGACTAATTATAAAGTGTTATTTAGTAAGGGTTTTCTTGTCCTACTTTATTATATTTAGAAGCTATACAAATTGAGGATTTTGAGGATTTTCCGTTTCAATTTATCCATTTATATATTTGTTATTTAATTCACGGAACGTGAGCTTGCGAAGTGATTGTTTTAGCATCTTTTCGAAGAGAAATTATATTTTTAGAGTTAACGCAGCTAATTATATATGTGATTTTTTTTTTCTTTGTGGATTTTCAATTATGTGAATTTCTTTGT
Organism: Meghimatium bilineatum; assembly: GCA_034231615.1. Lineage (NCBI taxonomy): Eukaryota > Metazoa > Mollusca > Gastropoda > Stylommatophora > Philomycidae > Meghimatium > Meghimatium bilineatum. The sequence goes on along the minus strand of CM067299.1, from coordinate 37,397,414 downwards.
TTGCTAAGTGAATTTTCATATGACATGTTTAGTTTGGTGGATGACGTTACCTGCAAATATATAATATAATATAGAAACATCAATGATTTATTATTAAAGAAAAATCCTAAATCAGCAAACGGGATTTGAATCAGGTCCGCTCAGATGGTTCTCCACGAATGTATATACCTGTGGAGTGTGTGCGTTGTTGTGGTCTCTGTGTCGATCGACTAATGCATAGTAGATTGAGAATATATACGTTGCAAGTCTTGACTAAAATCGCATATCTTTTAGGAATGCTGTGTGATCGAAGACGGAAAACTTGTTGACAAGTTGCGACCGAGGAGGTGTCATATGTCCCACGTATTTGTGTAATAAAAATGAACAGATATATTTTTAAAAAAATCTAACGCATGTTATGTGTAAACATTTCAAATGAAAAAGCAACAGCACGAAAATGAGGTTTTGATCAACACGGGTTAAAAAGTTTTGCTGTGTTTGTTATAATGATGTACTTCTTGAAGTTTATTTGTAGGGTATAATGATGTAGGCATATTGATAGGAGGGAGATGAATCAATATTTTTTTCCATTGAGGTTTGAAAAACAGTAACATTTGGAAAAACACGTATTGTGAACATGAGTTTGAAAAAAAACAAGTATGGGAAAACAAGTATTGCGAAACAAGTTTGGGGAACAAGTATGGGAAAACAGGTATGGGAAAACGGGTATGGGAAAATAAGCAAGGAAAAACAAGTTTATGAAAATAAATTTTATAAAACAAGTATGGAAAAGCAAGTTTGGGAAAACAAGTTTGTAAGCATAAGTTTGAGAAAACAAGTATGGGAAAACAAGTTTTGAAAACACTGAGTTTAAGTGACCAAATGCATTAGTTCTTTTATCATATATGTCTTCACACTACGTAATTTGGCTGTAACAAATTGCTGTATAGTGATCTACTTCTTATAATCGAAAAAAAATTATGATCCTGTTAAGATCTTGCTCTATAAGGTAATACTAAAAAAAAGGATACTCCTTAGTTTTAGTGATAGTCCGTCGTATTCAAAGTGGAGCTCCTAAAAACATGTGTTCTACGTAATTACTAAAGATCTTGCTCTTCACATTACCTTTTCTCAGCACATCAACATTCACCTGTTTTAACAGTTCATGTAATTCGTTCATAAAACGTATATCTCTGAGATCCATAGAGGTTATACTGATTGTATATTTACTGATGTATAGGCAACACATATATCCATTATTGCTATGAATTTTAACAACTCTAAGCTGTCGACCCTAAATAATGATAACATACTTATATGGACTACATATTTATCTACGCTCCGAAAGATATTTAAATAAGTAAATGTACCTCTTATGGTAGGATTATGTACAGAATGATTTATGGAATAGCTGTCAGCAGGACAAAGTATAGGTCTTCCTTAGCTAAGTAGCCGAGGTGACACTCAAACGTATAAGGTTTGCTTTTTCAAAGACATGCTTGTGTTAAAGGGGTTTATGGATGCATGTTTAATCCCTGAAAAGAAGCATTCCATTGCGGCAGTATCTCAAGATCACAACGTCATGCTAGGAGTGCAACAAACACGTCTGGACCAATTAGTTCATCATTTTTCTATCAAATCTGTTGACACATCCGCAGTGATGGCACATCCAGTATTCCCCGCTACTAAGGAGTCTGATACAAAAAGACAAAGGTGCAATGTTTGTTGATCTGTATCTCTCCGTCATCCATGGGGACCATTTTACAGAAGACAAACTCGAAGCAACACATGCAGTGACAATGACTTTTTCTCAGGTGAAAGGTTGCCAGCCAATCCCCCCAATTTTCCTTAGTCGTCTCATACGACATACAAGCAAAGAAACAGTTGCCCTGTTCTTTGCACCATGAACTAGAAGTCTAGGCTCCTGTTGTCCATGGGCGTGCGTACCAGATAGGATAGTTATTTCCGCCTAAAATACATCTAAAAAATAGTATACCAAGCAAAAATTATGTTTAAATTATGTATAAAAAGTATTTGACTAAAGGTAAATATAAAGACCAATAAGAGACATAGCTAAAATATGTGTGATCAGAACATGGGCATTTCCAGTGGCAATATAAGGCTGTGAGGCATGGACATTAAATAAAACAGTAGCAAAGAGAATCGTTGCTTTCGAAATGAGATGCTACAGAAGAATTTTAAGTATATAATGGCCGGCTAAAAAGACAAATCAAGAAGTGTTAAGATCAATAAACGCCGAGGAGGGGTGGCTCCTTAACATCATGACAAGAAAACTGAGTTTTATTTGGTCATATAAATAACATCATTGAAAGATTAATAGCTGAAAGCAAAGTTAACGGCAACAACGGAAGAATGCGCCAAAGACAACAATGGTGCAGGGATATATCAAATTGTTTTAAAATGTCTCTAGGTGCAGCAATGCAGTGTTCAGAGAATCCATTAAGAAGATTATGTCACGTCATGATGATAGACATATTAAATGTAATTTGGGTATGTTCAGTACAAATACAGAAAATATGTAAGCCTATTAGTTGAAGGCATGGGACTACAGAGTAACAATTATACTTGAGAGCATGGTAACTGGATTATCAAGGTATCCACTATTTTTTATGATAAAAAGATCTGGTATAGCCAATTTGAACTATTTGTCCACGGTTGAAGGGAGCCATAAGAGGTACATTTTACTGATTTACTGAACGAAAAAAAAATATGATTTTTATGGGCCTACACGCTGTTCATGTGCAGGAGTTTGAAAAAGAATATAGAAAAAGAAGGAGATAACCCAATAGGCCACATCATTGTTGTTATTACTGAGAAATAATTTTAATAAACATAATATAAAAAGTAAGAATAATCCGGGTGTATGTTTATGTTTGAATATCCGTCCATGCGTGTTTGTTTTTTAATCTGTCTCCACGGGACTGCATTGCAATAACGTGATGAAATGTAACGAACCGAGTGAAATGCTCGACAAACAAAAGGAAGAAAAGATGTAGGCTAAGCTTGGGTACACTGGAGTGACATAAAACAACTAACATCATCTTAAGGTCGCACAGTAATTGTGTTGCTGGTCGATAGATCACAATATGATGCAAATTCCACATGGCAGCCGCGCGGAAGGAAATTGTCCAATGTTTTGGATCTAAATGACACAAAATAAAGAAGATGAGGGAAACGGAATTCGATCTGTCGTGTTGATTGATACTTGAGACTGTTCCCGTGAGAGTAGCGTGTGAAATAAGCTGCAAGAATTCTCCACGGAAGGACTTCTCTGGAGGCGAGTTCATATCCGATCAATTTGTTTCTGTTAAAATGTGCACCTTGTGTCTAAAGATGGCTGGGTGTTGGTGATTGAGAAATATAGATTGCGTGATTTTACATACGCGCAGAATTTTTTTACGGGAAAGGTAATGTTATTATACATTGCATATTCCAAACAAATAATTTTGGTTGGGGGGGGGGAAGAGTATGAGTTTGGTCACGTTGCTAAAACACTGGGTTTACATCTAAAAATGATCGAAATAGTTATAGAAGTAAGGAAAAGAACCATTTAGTGCCATATAAAGTAAATTATGTCATATGGAAGCGAATCGTGGACACTAAAGCACATAAGTAAGAAACTAGAGACCAAGGCGATCTGGATTTTTAGAAAAATAATTCTCACACCATAAATACACCAAACATAGTATATTTCATACACAAAACTCTTGGGAAGGCAGATTGGAAAAACTATTTTAGGAAACATCTGATTACCTGCTCTGTAACATTAACAACAATAATGTGGAAATATTTACTACTGAGGTGGCAAAATCTACCTTTAATGGAGCATCTCAAGGAGCAGTAGAAGATTTATAAACCATTTTATAATAAAGGAATGCAAGCTGGTATACTTGGAAGGAGACACAAGAAAGTTAAACTCGTGTGATGGCACCGTCATAGGAAACAACAATTCTTTACACCAACACATGTGCTAACGTTCTTCTTCTTCTTTCGTTCGCATGGAACATACTTATACCTGAAGTTTTGTTTCTTCTATAAACTTTAATGTGTTCTGTAACTCGTACAGAGGTCTGTAGAGTTTTCTTCCACTGTTGTTTCTCTGGGCCAGTGTATTTGCTTCAGCATTTTATATTCCTGAAGAATATGATCTTCTCTGAGGTACCTGTCCACATGTACCCACGCTGTGTTGCCAATCTTGAATTTTGTACACATTTGGCTGCGGAGTCTGTTGTGTACTGTTCTGAGGTGCAAAATGATAATTTGTTCTGTTCATAATTTGTGAGTCATCTGGTGTTGAAATTGGATTTCTAATTGCCTTGATATTTTTTCTTTTGATGGTACGTTATTGTTCACATTTGGTTGGTCATCAGCATCTCCCTCATTAGCCAGACGATGTTTTCTCGTTTCAGGTTTTCGCGAATGTACATAGGCCTATACGAAATAAATGTTAAACATGGGCCCTGATCAAAAGTTTGTCTTGGAAAAGAATAATAATAATAAACCTGTGACAGATGGAAGAAGTACCATCACCTTCATAACTCATCAGCCGCGTTTTGCCTTTGTGGACAGAGAAGGGAATCTTTCCGAGACTGATAAGAAGCGTCTATACTAACTGAAGAAGCAGAAATGAAATAGGCCCAAATTACTAGCTCATCTATATTTGAAGATGACTTTGGTATTCATGAATTTCATTAAGTGTTGACGAAATTGAAGCCTAGAAATCCTCATGGGCCAGATTGTATAGTATTTATAACGAAATGCTGACGCACATGGTCACGTTGGGAAAATACGTAGTCCTAACTGGTTGAAGTCGGATGTGTCAGGTCGAAAGGTGCTTATATCGTAATCAAGCAACCAAGCAACCATGACACATTAAAGGTCATGTCTTAAGCAGCCAATGAATACGATCGTTCTGAAGGGATACGAACGCTTCAACTTTTTTGCACCAAGAACGGATAACTTTAAAAAAAATATAATAAACCTACGATTATCTTTCAGTAATGTTTATAAAAAATAACTATACATTTGTGTGCGCTTGGTGTAGAAATAAGTAAAATCACAACACGCCAATGTCAACAGGTGGTGTGTCTTGCTGATGCAATGTCTGTCCTACAAGTTGTTTAATCTTGTGAGGGGACACTGAGCACTTGACGTCTATTGACGCTACACCACTGATACATATGTCACACAGTGACATTGGGTCAAAGTTATGAGCTCATGGGTCGCTATATCAGCACCCATCCAACAAACAAACAAATTAACTTTCAGCAGCCTAATTAGGAAGTGCACTAGCCTCGTATATAATATCAGGGACAACTCAGAAATCATTATTTATAACAGTCTGCGCCTATAGTGAACATATTATATTCAGGACATAGGCATCAGCCAATCTTTTTTTGGGGTTAGCATTTTTTTAGTAGGTATTAATTAGCGCTTGTACTTTTTAGTATATAGTAATTCGCGTGTGTACTTTTTAGTAGGTACTAATTAGCCTGTACTTTCATTTTTCAAAATGATGTTTCCTCCGGCGATGTTTGAACCAGAACCATGACCGTCACCGACGCACTATATTCTTCAGCATTTCTGAAAATATACATTAGTGCTCATACTCTGTGAAGATCGAGAAAATCATCGCTACGGAGAAGTGCAGAAAGTGACACTAAGCACGGTGTTTTTTGTTTACCATTGACTAACCTTAAGGTCAAAATGGTGATATGATGCTGATTCATAAGAAAACTCACTTTTACCTTATTTTGCAAATCCCATATACCTGACTCGCGATGTGAAGTGGGAACTAAAATGAATTGAATATTTCATTTCAGAGATAACTCTCTGGTTAACATTAGACATGACGAGAATCAATTGGGTGATTACTCCTAGTATACAGATATGTGTTAGGATCAAGGTGAAGATGATTTACTTTGCTGCTTCTTTACCATTAGTTTGTTTCTACAGAGACAGTCGACATATAGAAGACATACGTGCAGAAACTAAACAATTCTTCATTCGTTACGTTTTTGAGTATTGTATTGCTTGTTATTTGTTTGTTAAATGGGAGATTAAGCCCTTAGCTGAGGCACGACCCTTTCAACTTAAGACAGAAGTCTATTTTGGTTATATCAGGTTATATCAGGCCGTTTATTGTATTGCTATTCGTTGATCACTATTTATATACTTGGAGTAGCCCGCCAAAATAGCCAAGGCCGACCAATGAAACGCATAGAAAATAATCAAAATATCGGAAAACCAGACTTCTGGGAAATCTGCACACAGGTCTGTAGAATACGTTTGAAAGTCACGGTCTAGAGACAAATCACCTGAGTATCGAGTGTAACTTGTGTTCCGTTGTTAGTATGGGGATGAGCATAAATGGGGGTGGGGGGTGGGGTGGGGCTGGGTGGAGAGTTGATAAAGTTGATGTCAACAATACTGTATTTTACAACAATTACTCGTACCTTTTTCCTGGAAAAATGTTTTAAAGGTGGGAGAGGGTGGTGATGTAAAATTTTCGGATTTAATGAAGCAGAGAGCAGTTTCTGTATTGTTGGCGAGGAAAGGGAGTACGATGCTGTGCTGCCGTAATTTATGGACGTAATTTCTAGGGTGTTGTCCATATGTTATTCTTCATTCTAGGGGGAGGTGATCGGTAAAAACTTGACATTTGCTGTCAAGGGGAAAGGGGCGGAGAGGGTTGACAAAAGTTGACGTCAGCAATTCTGCTTTCATGCGTCAATTAAACTTAATTTTGTGGATTTGAAAAAAAAAATTGTTATAAACATTTTTTTCTGTTGAAATATTTCTTTTCAGGGCGTTGGGTGTGGAATTTGTTGTGACATACTTTTACAGGAAAGGTGGGCCTCTAAATTATTCACTATTATTGACCGGGGTGGGGGGGGGGTTAAAATTGACAAACAACGTTTGACATAATTTATGGGCAGCTCTTATGTGGTGCTTACTTAGGTAACACTTGCCTTGACATATAACCACGCCTACGATTAATCTGTTCCTATGACGCAGGTTCGATGCGGGTAGGCAAGGTGTAGGTCAGTCTCACCCACAATGATGAATAGGCGGTGTTTACGTTCCCCATGCGATCGATAAAACAGGATCTACATTAAACATCCTAATACAAACGTATTGTTCACCTGTGACATTGCCACAATCTATTGCGTCAATCTATATATATAATAATAATAATAATAATAATAATGTACGAGTAATTTTATATATAATAATAATAATAATAATGTACGAGTATATGCGTGTGCGGGTCGTCGACGAGACAGGTTTGATGAACGGTTCCGTAATCACAGACATATATGATCTTTGTATATATGATCTTATGTATACCTACAGATGAGGAGCGCGGTAGCCTAGTGGATAGTGAGCTTGCTTGCTATCATCTGGTTACAGCGTGCCAGGTTCGAAACCACGTCCGGACATTAAAAAAAATCCGGGTTGTGATTTCTCACTTGATACGACCACTCCTCCAGTCGACTCAGCTGTAAATGAGTACCTGACGCATGAGTTAGGGAAGGTAAAAAACAGCAAGGAAGGGAACTGGCCACCCCACTTAATAGTTGCTGCGGCTTAGTACATGAAGAGTTATCTTCATCCCCGACGGCAGATGCCATGGTACCTTTATACCTACAGATAAACATGAACAATAAATACTTGCCTAGATCTTTCTAGTCATCCTTCACAAACACCCGTTCAGTCGTCCTATTGTAAGTCCATCTTTTTATTTGTCACTACGCCCATAAGTACGTCCTTCTGTTTGTTTGCATGTATGTTTATCTGTCTATACATTCATCTTGCTATCTCCAAGTTATCTAATATGCCTGTTTGCTTATCCATCATAACATTTCTAAATCTGATAATCTGATATAACTGTATTCTATTAATATTTGCATTATATTCACTTGTTTATTGTACATATTCAACAAACACTTCCAATGTTTCTATCTTATTAGGTAGTATTTCGGGCTGTTCTCTCTTATCTATTATATTATATTCTCTAATTTTTCCACCTATCTAACTCTGTTTTTGAAACCTACTATATTACCTATTAACAATACCTCATCTTCTTCAAAGTGTTTACTAATCCATTCCCATTATGTCTTCTTCTTTAACTGTCTTACAATCAACACAAACGTTTTATCTACTTGAGGAGATTATGTTTCAATTCTTGTATTTAGTGACTGATTGTTGTGTGACGATCTAACATCAGTCAAAATCATCCATAAGAGATTCACCATTATGAGACACCAGCAACCACCAACAGTTAGAAATTAGCCTGCTTCTTTTTCTTTTGTGAAGGCGACAAAGTATATATATATACATACATCGATGTATGTTTGAGGATTTCTCTCGCCAATGCAGGCCTACTGGTCCGGAACGGAACAGATTGACATTCAGAGAAACCATGATAGACAATGCACTGGTAAGAATATTTTGTGTACATGGCCGCATCTATATATATATATAAAGGTTAATGTATGTATGTATACTTTTTTTCTTAAATTGTTTGGAAGAAAAGCTTTTATTCAATTATTTTGGATAAATTTCACTTTCATGAATTTAATTACGCATGTGGTTGCGTCTGTGGGTCTCAACAATGGCCCACTAGACAAACCACCCATGTAACAGAAAACATTAGTAGATGACATACCGTTATATTGAGGTTATCTTCTTATAGAAGCTTCATGGCATGTCATCTATGCAATTATGATTTTATTTTGTTGTTGAAATGTGTTTCATGTTTGCTTGTATGCACCCTCTGTGGTTGGGAGGCAGCCAGAGATGTACTGTGCAGCACTGGGGAGGATGAAACTGACAGCACTGTTTTTTCCTATGGCTGAGACCCATCATAGAGGCACATTGACTCAGGACGTGACGAGCCTTTTGACTTGAACATGTGGTTGCATGCCTGGATCAATAGAGAAGTTCGGCATAACCAGTAGTCAATTGGTGGCAGGGAATGAGCACAGTGAAATCTATCTTGGCTAAAGTGGCTCGGAGCAGTGCATAGGTTGAAACCTACCTTCCTGGAGGTGTGATAGTTATTCTCTGGCTCTGGCCTGAAGTTGGCCGAAAATTCACAAATTTCCCAGCAATATAATGCCATTTAATGTCATTGGGTCAAAGGTCATGAGCCCATGAACCGCTGAATCAGCAACCAACCAACAAACCAATATTTTAATTCTGTATACATTTCACTTATATTAACGTAATACTTTATACACTTCACCTTATCATCTTTATACTTTATGCATTTTTAATTAATCAAACAAAAAATCATGACTGCACTCCGTAACAGGAAAACACACAATAATGAAAGTTGCCGGGATTTCCCGTACAAGTCCTTTTCTAAAATAGCTATGCATGTTGTTCTCACATTTTGTCACTGATCTTGGCAAATGCAGTTGACCATAGTTTATTTGCGTATACTATATATATATATATATATATATATATATATATATATATATATATATATATATATATATATATATATATATATATATATATATATATATATATATTGTACGCCAGCCAATGAAAATCACGGAAAAATCGGATACATCAAGATAAGTGACACAACTCTAAGTGGCACACAGAACGTGTCTGAAGAAGGACTTAGTATACACTAGGCTTAGAAACTTGCTGTATATACTAGCAATAATTGCTCTAAGTCTGGGAAATTCCTATAGCGTATAGTAACAATAAGTGTTTTTGTGTAATGTATCATGTTATCTAATAAAGCAATAAATACAAGGACCACATAACCAAATGTTCAACATTTTCTTTAGTGATCAAGCGAGAATTTCAAACAACATCTGTATGATCTAGAAATACAATATGGCAACTACTGTAGAAAATCAATATAGAAAGGAAAATTGTACCTGAAACCGTTACCTGACGTCAGAGTATTATCCAGTAGCACTGTTGAGACATTGCCAAAATCGCAAACTGCTGCCATCTATCTGCTTGTTTGTACACAGTTCTTCTGTATTGTGAAAGCTAGATTTTTAAACATAACACACATAAACACACACACAAAATAAAGATCAATTCAAGTAAAACCAAATCACTCATTTATGCTGTTAGAATTATAGAGACTGGTCTCGCACTGTGTATATCCTTAGCCAACGTTGCAACTCGACACAAGGAAATTAAAAGAAACGAAGACATCACGGGATATGGAGTATTGTTTTCTGTATATTTTATAGTATAGGGTAGCAGGGATTTATTATTTACTTAGCTCCAAAACTAAAGGAAATGTTGCAGGTATTCTTTGTTTGAGATGTCAATAAATTATATCAACAATTTACAAATTGTCCATAAAATGCAATGTTTGACAGTATGGGTTATTGTTGACAATGTATTGGGAGGGGCTTGACGTCATCATTACTGTTTTTATTCACCAATTAAATGATTCGATTTTGAAATATGTTTTGGTTCTTGTTTCCAATTAGTGCTTACCTACGTATTTGATGATTAATGAATTTAAATATTATATAAATAAATATTTAATAGTTAATTTAAATATTATTTTTTAGGATTATTGATAGGCTTAGTTATGTTTTACATAGCTAATCCTAACCCTAAATATATTTATATTTAAATTAATAAATGATAAACATAAACTGATAAACATAACCAAGGGAAATAATCACATAGGTAGGCACTAATTCCTAATCAATTCCGTTTTTTTTTTAAAATGTGACACAAAACGTTTCCTTTCGTACATTCTTTATTTGTTTGTTTGTTTACTTTTGATGGAGAGTGGCGGGGGGGATTTACATTTCTTTTTTACATAATCAAGCAGTGGTCCTGAATTGTGGATAGTTCTTCACAAAAGGGAAAGTGGTCTTACACGTCTTTCGTGCATTTTATTTTGATTTAATAATAGAGAGCACATGCACGATAACAGATTATTAATTTGATGGCTATATTAGATAATAGGTTATTAGTTTGATCGGTTAGATTCGATGATGGGCTTTTAGTTTTATACGTTATATTAGATGATAGACTTTTAGTTTGATTGTTTTATTAGATAATAAGTTATTAGTTTGATTGTTTTATTAGATAATGTCCGCCGAAGACGGATGTGTCGGGCCATTGGCGCAAATAAAACGGCGACACAGCGCATTTCCATTTTCTGGACTACATCCTGCTGGAAATCTAGCAGGACCATGGTCCTGCTAGATTCAGTAGGAGTTTGAGAATGAACGCAGAAGAAGAAGAATTAGATAATAGATTATTAGTTTGGTTTTATAAGATAACAGGTTATTAGTTTGGTTGGTTATATTAGATGATGGGTTATTAGTTTGATTGATTATATTAAATAATAGATTATTAGTTAGATTGATTATATTAGATACTAGGTTATTTGTTTGGTTATATTAAGTGATGGGTATTAGTTTGGTTATATTAGATAATAAGTTATTAGTTTGAATGATTAAATTAGATAACTATTACTCGCCGAAAACGAATGTGTTGGGCCATTGGCGCAAATAAATCGACAACGCAACGCATTTTCAACGACTACATCCAACTGGTAATCTTGTACTACCATTGTCCTGTTACAAGAGAAATTCAGTGGGAATTTGAGAATGAACGCTGAAGAAGAAGAAGATAACTGTTATATTCACGTCGCCAAACCAATAACCTTTCAGGGTTGTACAGGTGCCATTCTGGAAACATCAATACACACATTTCGCAATACCTCTGTGTTGTCTATTGTCTTTCCCCAGGTGGTTTGTTATCCACTCTTGCCGTTAAGCGTGGGGGTGGTTGGAACTCGATATATATATATATGTATGTATATATAATTAACTTAGTTGTGGAACACGTTATGCTTTCTCTAAATACAGCTTCTTAACCCCTGAACCACCTTCTATACGTGGTTTCAACAATTATAATATGCACAGCAACAATAATATGGGAAAACGCCATACCCATTTTGAAAGGACTTTATAGCATTGTAAACAAAAAGCAATTCTTAGTCTTCGTCTTCATTTCATTACTGATTTGACATTGTCTGCAGTGTCTATCTATTTATTATCATTTTCGATTGTTTCCTTAAACGTCGTGAGAGTATGTGGCGGTGGGGGGGGGTGGAGTTGTCTGTCTTTGGCTATTTGGGTTTTACTGGCCATGGTCTGCTGTGTAACAATACACAATAAGAGATACAAATCAAGGGGGTGTGAAGGGAATGGGACACCGGTCTATAGCATATATACCAAAGTGTCCTGAAAAAGTTTGAGGAACACTAATTAAAGTATACATTTCTTATCAATTGATATATATATATATATATATATATATTTATTTTTTTTAACAGATGGTAGCAATGAAATTGCGGAATGTACATATTTTTCTCAGCTCCAGCACTAGAAATAAAGGAAATATTACTTCGTTGCAAACTTGTCCAGCGTAAGAGACGTATTGTTACCAATCACACACACGATGTACTCTATTGTAAAACAGGATTAATGTATGGTTATGGAAGCGGGTTCACCTGCTAGTCAATAATTGGCTGGAATTTTAGACCTAACGCATGAGTTAGGGAGGTAAAAACAACAAGGAAGGGAACTGGCCACCCCACCTAATAGTTGCTGCGGCTTAGTACATGAAGAGTTATCTTCATCCTCGACGGCAGATGCCATGGGAGTTACCTTTACTTATTTTTTTTTTACCGTCCCTAAACTGAAAAAAAACACCTCGAAATTTAATTTCTTAGTTAATTTGACAATATATAAATTGTGTGAACCAACAAACATTTAACAACGAATATTCACGTAACAAGATAACTGTGGTAATATTTACAATCAATGATGCAGTGTAAGCAAAGTATGTAGCGTGTAATTATTACAAAATCTAACACTAACAGCAGTCTACTTTGTGACTACATGGTTTTTAATTAAGCAGAGGATACAATAACAAATGGCACACAAGGCTACATGTTACATTAATCAGTGAAAAAAGTGTATGAAACAATAGTCGAAACCATGCGAAATGTACTAAGTAGAGGATACAATGCAAAAATTTGAATCGTTTCCGTGTTTCGATCCAGAGGAATTACGAGCGGTTCAACTCTTGTATTATGTGTACAGTGGGTTGGTTGCTGCTTTCTTCAGTGGCTAAATATTCTTCTTCTTCTTTCGTTCACTTGAAACATGTTTATATCTGTAATTATGTCTCCTTAATAAAACTCACTGTCTTTTGTAGTTCATACAGTGTCCCATAGAGCTTTGATTCCAGTGTTGTTTCTTCTGACCAATATGTCTGCCTCAGCGTTTCATACTCAGAGCAATCTTGAAGTATATGCTTGGTACTCTGTGCTGCCTGTCTACATGTGCACATGGTCGTATTGACAATTTTGAACTTTGTGTACAACTGACTGTGGAGGAGTTGGTTGTCATGGTCTGATGCGTTGAACTACAACTGGTTCTGATCTATTCATAATGTGATAGTCATCTTGTGTTGGTATTTGTGGCTTTCTTATTGACTTGATCATCTGTTTTTTTTTCTAATGGTATGTGATTAGTACATCTGGTTGGTCTTCGGCAGCACCTTCCTTAGTCAGTTGGTCTGCTTTTTCATTTCCTGGTATTCCACAGTGAGAGGATATACTGGTAAGACAGTTCATTAAGTAGTTTGTGTGCAGGTCTGTTAGTTTTTCAGACTGGAGAGTTTGAAGGAAGGACATTGTATCTGTCAGGAATACCACATGCTGTGGGCCAGGATTGGAGTTCAGCAGTTTTTCAATTGCTACCCTAATTGAGTGGCCAAATATGTTTACACGCGTCTAAGTAATTAGCTATGTTCTTCAATAACATCAAACATTAATATCTCAGTCTTTCTGGACTTGAATTCACTTGTGTATGAGTGCATGCAATTAATAATCTTTTGAAAAGGAATATATTTATAGACATAGCAACAAATAACTCACGTATCGAATAATATGCATTCATCAGTGAGTTTAGATCAAGTCACATTTCGTCTAGGTCTCCCGTTCCTCTAGCACCCATCTCTCTCTCTCTCACACACTCTCTCTCTCTCTCTCTCTCTCTCTCTCTCTCGTTCTTCATTCCCCACTTCTTTCGTCAGTTGACATAATAAACCTTTCATTCTTTTCCAACTGTATTTATATTTTTTCATCGTATTATTTCACCTTTCAAAACTCTCTCTCCCTCCCTCTCTCTGTGTCGTTCCTTCTGATTTAATGAAATTTGCATTTGTTTTCAAACAGGCGGAGAGAAATCAATATCAGTCCGATTACTCTACTTGTGACGCGGAACTCAATGTACATAAAATGTTGCTTTCACTGGCAAGTCATTTCTGTCAACAAACCAATCGGACGACCCATAATGATTTTCTATTGGTTTATTAATTACTAGCTCTGGTAAGTAATCAGAAAACCGCCTTTTAAGTGCTGATGTATGTCTAGCGACTACTGATCCCTTGATTGTACAAAAGACAGAACGTGTCAATCTTCATATAATTCTGCTAGATTTGGAAGCGTGAATACAGTGTATTACTGTGTATAAAGCGATACCTTTTTGAGAACTTTTTTCACTAATGCAGTAGGAACGTCTACCTACATGTTTGTTTCGATCCTCAGTAATTATGAGTGATATAGCTATTGTTTCATATGTGCAAATGGGCGCTTGTTGGCGTCGTTGGAGAGCTGAAAGGGTTTGTCTGGAAAACCCAAATCGTCGAACAAGATGGTTCGAACGCCCACCACCTACAAATCCATCTCTATCTTCATGGTGACCACACTCCTTAACGACTACACCGCCCTAACATCTATACATTGTATTTTGATCGATAATCTTTATAAAGATATGACGATCATTTATGATTGAACGGTTCGGCGCACTGTTTATGTAATAATTTTTGTCTCTTATGTACAGCATAAACAGATACATAGACAAAGATAAATTTTCAAAGATTTAATTTTTTTTTTCATAATTTTATTTCGACTTATATATGAGCTAAAGATTTTGATCAAAAACTTAAGTTTCTCAGTATTCTGCCTGTTGAATGGGACACAACAATTGACGTAGTTTAGTTTCTCAGTATTCTGCCAGTTGAATGGGACACAACAACTACAGGGAAGATCAATACTACAGAGTTTGAGGGAGTTCTTTTTGTCATTATTGAAGCGCTTTTTCTGCCCTCGGCGTGAACGTTTACATTGCATAGCTCCACCTAGAACAATGTCTTTGGAATACTCCTGTCTGGCATACGGACGACGTGAACTATCCAGCGGAGTTGGGACCAAATAAACAGGGATCGACGGGACTTTTTAAGAATTTCCGTGTCTCATATTTGAAGCTGCTGACGTAATCCCATGAGATGTCTTGTGCACTGAAAGTGGAAAGAGTTAAGCTGTCGAGCGTGTCTCGCATAGACAGTCCAGGATAACGCAGCATAAAGGAGTGTTTGTAGGACAACTGGGCAGTTCTCGTCGAATTTGGTTGTCAAACTGAGACCATGCTTGATTCAGACATTGGCACGAAGGCTCCCACATGCCGCACTGACGCGAGCAATACGCAGGACAACATCATCGTCATTTGTCGCAGTTTGCGATAGGGTGCTGCTGAGATATAAAGACCTATCAGCAGTATTGAGTTTATGTACTTTCACTATGATTACGTGTTCTGTATAGGTGACTCCGCGCTGGTTGGTACATTACTAATGTATTCGCGCTGCTAATGGTAAGACCGAACGCATCACAGGCCGAAGAAAAGAAGTTCATACTATCCTGAATGTATTTCAGATTGGTAACGTTGAGTGCCCAATACTTTGATTCTAAGAATGATATGAGTAGGATACATTAGCAATCAGTAAATCATCATGCCCAGCGGTGCTTGCGTTCATCTCTATCACCACGTCTATCTCTTGTGGTATTCATAAGTTTATTTGGTGCAATTCTGGCATGCAACAATGACAATACATCCATCAACTTCTGTCTTAGCCTTTCTCTGTCTATTGTTTCCTTTATCCTTCCAGTGGTTACTAAATGTTCTATTTTTACTTATAATATTGAAAATTGTATGTGTATATTTATAATATTAAAAACTGGAATTAATTATGATTCTCCACACTTAAAACAAAGAACTAATAACACAGAGGTATAGCGAAATTTGCGTGTTGATATTTACAGAGTGTCACCAGTACGACCCTGAAGGGTTATCGGTTTGGTGATGTGAATAAACAGTTATCTAATATGACCAATAAACTAATAACCAATCATCTAATATAACCAATCAAACTAAACACTCATCATCTAATATAACTAATCAATCTAATAAGTTGTCATCTAATATAATCAATCAACCTAATAACCAATCATCTAATTAAACCAATTAAACCAATTAAACTAATAACCTATTATCTAATATAACCAATCAAACTAATAACCTATTATCTAATACGACCAATCAAACTAATAACCCATCATCTAATATAACCAATCAAACTAATAACCTGTTATCTAATATAACGAATCAAATTAATAATCTGTTATCGTGCATATGCTCTCTATTATTAAATCAAAATAAAATGCACGAAAGACGTGTAAGACCACTCTCCTCTTTGTCAAGAACTATCCAGAATTCAGGACCACTGCTTGATTATGTAAAAAAGAAATGTAAATCCCCCCTCACTCCCCAGCAAAAGTAAACAAACAAACAAATAATGAATGTACGAAAGAAAACGTTTTGTTTCATATTTTAAAGAAATAATGGAAACTGGTTTGGAATTACAGCCTATTTGATTATTTCCCTTGCTTATGTTTATTAGTTTATGTTTATCATTTATTAATTTAGATATAAATATATTTAGGGCTAAGGTTAAGGTTAGTTATGTAAAATATATCTAACCCTAATCATAAAAACATGAATATTTAAATTAATTATTTAACATTTATTGATATAATATTTAGATTAATTAATTCCACCGAAGACGGATGTGTCGGGCCATTGACGCAAATAAAACGGCGACACAACACATTTCCATTCTCTGGACTATATCCTGCTGGAAATCAAAATAGGACCATGATCCTGCTACAAGAGAGATCTAACGAGAGTTTGAGAATGAACACTGAAGAAGAAGATTCATTAATTATAAAATACGTAGGTAGACACTAATTGCAAACAAGAACCAAAACATATTTCAAAATCGAATAATTTAATTGGTGAATAAAAACAGTAATGATGACGTTAAACCCCTCCATATACCTTGTCAACAAATGCCAAACATTACATTTTATGGAGAATTTGTAAATTGTTGATGTAATTTATTGACAGCTCTCAAACAAAGAATACCTGCAACATTTCCTTTAGTTGTGGAACTAAATAAATAATAAATCCCTGCTACACTATACTATTAAAATATACAGATACAAATATTCCACATCCAGTGATATCTTCCATTCTTTTAATTTTCTTGTGTCAATGTGCAACGTTGGATAAGGATATACACAGTGGGAGACCAGTCTCTATAATTCTAACAGCATAAACGAGTGATTTGTTTTTACTTGAATTTATCTTTATTTTGTGTGTTTGTTTATGTGTGTTATGTTTGAAAATCTAGCTTTCACAATACAGAAGAACCGTGTACAAACAAGCAGATAGATGGCAGCAGTTTGCGGTTTTGGCAATGTCTCAACAATGCTAGTGGATAATAACTCTGACGTCAGGTAACGGTTTCAGGTACAGTATTCCTTTCTATATTGATTTTCTACAGTCGTTGCCAAATTATATTTCTAGATCAGTTTATACTGTGCCCCACGAACAGATGTTATTGGAAATTCTCGCTTGATCACAATAGAAAATGATGAAAATTTGATTAGGTGATTCTTGTGTTTCTTGCTTTAAGATTACATAATAAATTACATCACACAAAAACAGTCGTTTGTTAAGAAGCGCATTAGGGATTTTCCGAACCTAAACCAATTTTTACTAGTATAGCAAGAGAGTTTATAAGCCTAGTGTATACTAAGTCCTACTTCAGACAAGTCCTGTGAATCAATTAAGGTTGCGTTACTTATCTTGACGTATCCGATTTTACTGTGCTTTTTATTGGCTGGTGTGCAATATATATATATATATATATATATTTACACGCAAGAAAACTATGGACAGTTTGCATGTAGTAAAAAGTGTCAATACTTTGGTGTCTTTGTTACCTCTAATATTTTCTGTTAGGTGTGTCCTGATATAACCTAATTGGACTTCGTCCGCTGGTTGAGATGTGCACGCCTCTCCAAAAGAGAGGCAAACTCATTAACTCACTACTATGGACAGTTGCATCTTCCAAGATGAGTGACATTGTGTCAGATCAGCATACATAGCTATTCTAGAAAAGGACTTGTTATTTACTTTAAGGGAAATTCCTGCAATCAGGAGAGATCTGTAAAGTTGATAGAGGAGAGATATATACAATTTATAAAGGAAAAACATGTTTAAAGTTGTTAGAGGTTAATTTCAGAAAATCTGAAATATATAACGTTCATGAAAGGTAGAAATTTCATTAAAGTGATGTGTATAAAATTGATGACGCTGAGATATACACAATTGATGAAGGTGAAATATATACATTATTCAATTGATGAAATTAAGATGTACAAATTATTCAGTTGATGAAAATAAGATGTACAAATTACTCAGTTCTGAAAGTAAAAAAAACACCCCAACATCTTACATTACTGCGTGTTTTCCTGTTAAGGAGTGCAGGGATGCTTATTTGGTTGATTAAAGTAAAATGTATAAAGTATAAAGATGATGATCTGAAGTGTATAAAGTATTACATTACTGCCGTCGAAGACGGATGTGTCGGGCCATGAATGCAAATAAAACGGCGACACAACGCATTTCCATTCTCTGGAATACATCATGCTGGAAATCTAGTAGGACCATGGTCCTGCTACAAGAGATCTCCAGCGAGAGTTTGAGAATGAACGTTGAAGAAGAAGAAGATTACGTTAATGAAAGTGAAAAGTATACAGAATTAAGTTCATGAAAATGAAATGTATCTAAAAAAATTGAAGAAAAGCTTTCCTTCCCAGAAATTTAACAAAACAAGGAATATATACATATATAGCCTATATATATATATATATATATATATATATATATATATATATATATATATATATATATATATATATATATATATATATATATATATATATATATATATATATATATATACCTATTTTTTCAGAACGTTGTCTGCATCGTGGTTACTCTGAAAGCCTCCTGTTCTGAACAAGAAGGCTCAGAGACATGCTCAACCATTCCTTGATGTCGCTGGTCCATCATCTTGGTCTTTCTCTTTTTCTCTCACCTGGCACTATTTCCTCCAGAATCAACCTTTCGATGTCATTAGATCATTTCAAGTGTCCAAAATACTGTAGCATTCTTCTTCTGATGGTATTTCGAAGTCACTCTTCATTTAGTTTAAATAATTTCAACATATCAACGTTCTTCTTTTTCTCTGCCCATGATATTCTGATACTCGTAGGATATATATATATATATATAATCATTATCATCGAACCTATAACACTTCAGAGTCATAGGGGTGTGACTTTGGAAACATCCACAGAATATATATATAATATATATGAAAGTTAAGAGACAAATGATCTACAGTATATTTCTACCAACACTGTGTTATCAGTGCCAAACCTAGTATCTTTCATCTTCACATTACAGAAAGATAGGGACATGTGAGATGAAATGTTTGAAGAAAGCTGCCGGCGTCACCAGGCTTGATAGATTACGAAATGAAAATATCAGAGAAATAATAGGTATAATATCTTGTACAGATTACATAGAGAGAGAACAGATCAAGTGATTTGACCACATTATGAGAATGAATCACGAATAGTTGCCCGTACAATCATATAACCAAATGAGATCATAGTACAAAGCCAGAGGAAGACCACGGAAAAGATGGATAGAAAACATCAGGGACATCCTGAAAAGACACGGCCATAGCACAGCCGAAGCCACACATCTGGTTTAGAACACTAGCTCGAGCTCCAATCACCCCTACGCTTAATGGCAAGAGTGGATCACAAACCACATGGGGAAAGACAATATATATATATATATCCTTTGTCGTCTTTACAAGAGAGAAAGAAGCAGGCTAATTTGTAACTGTTGGTGGTTGTTGGTGTCTTCTAATGGTGAATCTCTTATGGATGATTCTGACTGATGTTAAATCGTCACACAACAATCAGTCACTAAATACAAGAATTGAAACATAATTTCCTCAAGTAGATAAAAAAAAGTTTGTGTTGATTGTAAGACAGCTAAAGAAGAAGACAATTATGAGAATGGATTAATAAACACTTTGAAAAAGATGGGGTATTGTTGCAGAGTAGGTAACACACTCTGGAGGATATGAGATATTGTGGAAGGGTATGTAATAAACTTGGAAGGGGATGATATTTTTTTTAATCTTGAATTTTGATAAGAAACTATGAAAGGATGATATATTTTTTAATCTTGAATTTTGATAAGAAACTATGAAAGGATGATATATTTTTTAATCTTGAATTTTGATAAGAAACTATGAAAGGATGATATATTTTTGTAGCCTATATAAAGAAACAGAAGATGGGCATGTGATGATAGCGAAGTAGAACCATAAGGTAAATGTTCTTTCCATAAGTGGCTTATGTACTTAGGTAAGTCTAAAGTAGAGGTGGAGTGAGTCTAAGGAAGAGGCGGAGGAAGTCTACGGAAAAGTTGGGGTAAGTCTAAGGCAGAGGTGGGTATCTGTTTTGGACCGACATACTGGCTTAAGTATTTTTTTTGTGTAATGTAGAGCAGAAACAGGATTTCTATTAATCATTTGGAACTCCATGTAGTGTTTTCTTAAATCTGACGCTAGCGCATATCATATGTTTAGATCGACGTGGGGGAGGGGGGGGGGGGCTAAAAATAGAATCTTAGATTGGATTTCGCCCACGGGCCGTATTTTTCTCACCACTGATCTAATGTAATTATCAAATAATATACTAAAATCATATGTTTGAAAGTGATTATATCAACTTAGACGTATATCACAACAGTACTCATGCAGCCATATATCATCATTAAGCAGACTTCCTCGGGCAAGATAAGAAAACTGCACCGTCGAGGCGTCTTGTGACTGATTACAGTATGTTAATGGGCTTTCTTGCAATATGTCTAGACCATCATATATCGATCCTCCACGAAAACAGAATTGTTGTCATGGAAACTAAAACTAAATAAAGCAGCAAGGAAGTACTTCTTTACCAAATAAATGACGTGTTTTAATGGCATGAATATATGTAATGATGTGATCCAAATTGAGTGCACTAGCCTCAAGTTAAAATACCAATTTTTAAATATATAATGTTACATAAATATAGATATCACATGAAGAAATAATAGTCATCTTCTGCACCATACGTTGCAGGGTTGCCAGATGATTGGAACTATTTATGGTCAAATGTTGATTACAAATATGGTAACAAATGGTAAAATGTTCAAATTCCATATAAACTTCTAAAAACATGTTGCATTTTTTTAAATAATGTTACTTTTCTATAAATGTGTATTGTCTCTTGCCAACATTCAACATTCATTCATTGTTCAATGACAAATATATGCTGTTCTTGTAATTATATTTTGAGAGTAGGAACTTTCTTAAGAAATGAAAGCAATGAATGCACTTAAAAATTGTGTGCATAGTAATTTTATAACGTTTAGTTCTTTCTATATGGTAAGTGAATTTGGAATTAAATACTTGTTCGTAATAGTGCTTTATGCTACCATGAAAGCTTCTGTTCGTTTGCTTGAAACTCGTATTTCATGATAATTTTCTCAGGAGTTTTAGGGGAAGCATTGTTGAGACACGGTGCTATAGAAACCGTAGACGAATGAAAGAAGGGAGAAAATTAGGAAACATAAGACGAAGGAAGCAACTGTGGTGGAAGGAGATGGGGTAACGCAATCTGTAGCCATAATGGAGGGAATAAAATCTGAAGCAGCAGCCAAGACATGCATCATGTATTGTATGGAACATGAGATAATGTCGGACAGCCGGAAATAACTGCTAATGTCGTGGGATCCATATGATGGTGTCGCTTGGGGTGACAGAGATCCCAAATGAAGCACAAAGACAGATGGACTGAAGACACAAATACAACGCATGGTTACTTTTTAGTCCATGTGCCGGAGAATGTGACATGTCTCATAAACCGAAGGTCTTGTAACTAGGAATAACCAGCCGCACGTCGCAATTCAACGATTTTGGAACGTCTTTTAATTTAGATAGTTAGTTCCTCTTGAGCTAAAGATGGCACATAGGGCAGTAGTCATTTATTTCCATGTTGAGCGTAGATCTTGTGTATTGCTTATGCCCCATATGAGCTGTACCTGGTAATTGCTCTGCATAGAGTTTTATTTGTTCGACCTACATTTCTTTTTCCATCTGCCTTCCACATGATGGTCTGTTTAGAAAGTCTGTGTTCATCTATTCTAAGTACACGACCGATATAATTCTAGAGCCATCTTCTCATATAACTGAACACAAATCCCTGGTGTGTTTCTTCCCTGATCAGTGATTTACTTGTTTTAAAATCTGCTCATTTTATTTTCTATATGCTCCGAAAGCACTTGTTTTTAAAGGGGATTAATTTAGTGTCTATTGCTTGTATTGATTTCCAGCTTTGGCATCCATATCTGCACTGAACAGGTAAAATGCACGCAATGACCAATGTGTTTTGTGTGTTAAATTCTTGCCAGTGCCATATATTTGAACTCTTGTTAAATGCACCTGTTGTCAGAGCTATGCGGGTTGAAATCTATTCCCTGGTATCACCACCTTGTTATAACTTACTTCCGAAACAGTTGCAGGTTTTAACTTTCTCTAGCACGTGATTTTTTAATTTGACATCTGTTGTTTCGTTTCTGAAATACTTTATTGTTGTGTCAGATAATTTGAAAGTTAGACCGACTAGTTCTGAGTAATTGTAAATTTGTTCGATTTTTTTTTTAGCTTCTAAACATGTTGCGATAAGGAGAACCAGGTCGTCTGTGAAGTCTATATCTACATATCTTCTAATATTGTATTTCCAAACATAGAATACCGAGATGTTTCGTTTCTGTAGACTTACATATAACCCAGTCAATTGACAAGCAGGAAAAACATTGGTGACAAAGAGCAACCTTGTTTCATTTCTGTTTCTACTAGGAACCAGTTAGAAATCTCCATCTCTGTTCTTAACACATTCTAAATATGTTTTCACAATTTAGCAAGTTAAAATGACGCTCCATTACATATAAATCAATGGTTTCTGTAACAAATCATGTTTCACGAAGGTGACTTGAAGCCACCGATCAACTGTGCACAGCAAGAAAATAATTAAGTGTACAACCTAATGCATCTTGAACCGGAAATGGATAATTTTGAATTTATATCTATATACAAACATGGCTAACTCCGTGACTCCATGTTTGTGTCCAACGAAATGAAAATTTCAACATCTTCTCCGATTTCAATGAAATGCAACGCGTCCATTAATTAGGTAAAAATCTCCGACGTATTCAGTATACGAGATATTCAATGTTCTCCTGTGATCCGACAAAGCTGATCATTGATGTGATTGGTTAACATTTTTTACCTCTGACAAGTGCACAAAGATAAAAAAAATGTAAAAAGAATCAGTGACACTTGGGTCTACTAAACGCTAGAAATTAATGTTCTTGCTTTACAGTCAACGTTTATTCTGCTTCAATTGACGTTAACAGGTTGAATACTAGTGTTTCTTGATTCTTGATTAGAAACTGGCGTCACAGCACGTGGGACATTCCCATAAGTGCTCTGCCCTCTGTTCCAGCAGCCATCCGACTCGATGGTGTTTCGAGTCTAATGCCGCTGAAACAGGCGTCGACATCAGGGCACAACTCTGGCCCTTTCGACAGGTTTCTTTGGTGTTGCGCCCACCCACGCCGTGCCCATAACTAGTTCACGCACAACGTCGGCCTGCCAAAACAACACGGTAACTGTTATCGAAGGTTGCGACTACGAGATTGTATAGAATCCATAAAATATAACATTTTATATCTGCGTTACAGTCCATCACGTTTCTTAAAAAATACCGACATCTCACCCTACTTGACAACTACCCTTTTACAGGACCATCCGTAAAAGACCATCCGAGACACATATTATGAAGTGGTAACGGATATAATTTTATGGTTGGAGGTTACCACAACATGACGAACATATTAAATGGTCGCGGCATTAGGAAGGCTGAGAACCACTGCTACCAAGTAACGTGTGTGTCAAAAATGAGGTATCTATATACAAAAGGTCATTTTACGATTCCTTTTGTGTTTCTCGGTTAACGAATTTAATAAATGCGCAAGTCCTAAGTGTACTACTTTTTGTTTCCTGAGTTCGATCCCGAGACTAGTTTATTATGGTTTTCTTTAATTTGTAGAAACGAGATAAAAGTCGTTGTCACATTTGCAGTATAATTTGCGTCTATTCTTTGTTTATTTTTTATTTGTTTGTTAATAATAGTTGGCCTACAGTAGGGCCAAATCATAAGGGCGATTTCCGACAGGTTGGAATATCGAATCAGTTGTCACTACATTATAGGTTTAAATATTCGTGTCTGGTAGTGTTTAAAAAAAAAAATGTATTATCAAATCACATAGACTTATATATGCATGTATATGTACAAATTGTGCACTGTATGTAGGGCCTAACAGATTTTTGTTTGTTACTTCTAGACCACTTCTAAATGGTCGATATACCGAATTATTAACAAATTAAATTCTACACAGATTATATCTTGGCTCTCTTCAGAAGCGGGATATGCGTTTTGTTGTGTGTATTAATTATAAATCCTGCTGAACTTCAGAAGCGGGATATGCGTTTTGTTGTGTGTATTAATTATAAATCCTGCTGAACATTGGACAAATCTTCGTTATAGTATTCTTTTTTTTTTAAATTCTCACTTCGGGCAACGCCGGGTATTGCTTCTAGTTATAAATACTTCTACCGGAATATTTAAACACTTATGTTTTACTTTATGTGGTAGCACATCGTGTTCAATGTTGAGTACATATATAGCCTACCACTGGTTCATCAAAGTCTTAATATTGTTATGAAAATCACATGAAATAGTGCGACTAATGAACGCAATACTTTTCCTCTTATCGTGTACTCACACAACATGTTCTGTCCTTTTCTCGAGGACCTCACGCGATATCAAAAGTTCACAGCTATTCTCAGACGCTAATGATACCTTAAATTTGTCTGCTTTAGTTATGTGTGCACTCCTGCTTTGTCTGAAAGTCATCAAGTAGTCTTTTATTTCTTTGTTACTGATATTGTCTGTCTATCTATCTTTCGTTTTACTTTCTAGTTTTTGAATTTTATTATGAATCCATGACAAAGCATTTAGTGCCGACTCAAATATGTCCAATCTCACATAACAGATATTGTAAGGGGACGCATGGTCATATCTGTTCATGTCTACTGTAAATATTATTGCGAATATTTTTATAAATAGTGGGAATTATTTCAATCGTGATTTTCGCCATTAGAAAACCCACTTTCAAAAATAAAAAAAAGTCTTCACACGTGACGATGTTTTGATTATTGCCATGAGTTTCGTTGGTCACTATGCATATACTTTGTGTTGCCTGCCAACACCGACCAACCATCGAAATGTACAGAAATGATTGAAATTATGACGCGTGAATGCGCGATCCTGATCATAGGTCCTCTATTGGCGGGAGCCACATTTGAATTCAGTGGAAACGAGAGTACAGTGAAGGAAAAACAACAACAACTTGGAGAAGAAAGATAATTATGCTAGTCAACAATTTTTTCAAACGTTTTTGTACCAGACTTTAAATACATAATTTCTTATTGATTTTAGCATGCTTACTTCAAATTTCATAATGAAATTCCCCAATTGGCTCTGTTATTTTTTATGATGAATTTAAATTTCAACACTACAAATTTCATGTATACTTGTTTAATCTCTTTGGTGAACAGTTATTCTTTATACTTTAGCATTATACTGCAAATGGCATAGCCTGTCTTTTGCCAGACAACCACAGTTTAAGAAGTGCAGCACATATAATGCAGCATATGTGTGGTGCCCAACTCTTATCTCAATCTCCTATGCTTCAGCCAACACATAAGTTGTACACTTTCTTAATCACTTTAGACATATTCCGTAATTGTTGAAAAGACAATATTTGCATATATCAAACAAACTAGAGAAAATTATCATTTTTAAATATCATTTTCGCTTTCAGCACTTCAAAATTAGTTAAAACCAACTTTGTTCATTACTGGTACAATTTTGATGTTGACTGGTGTTATTAATTTTTTCAGTGATAACAAATTGATAAAAATTGCGTTTGTAAAATGAATTAAATTTTCATACAGTGATGCAAATTATATTATGGTGTGTGATCATTAAAAAATAAGCAATGTTGCAGTTTATTTTCCCTCACCATTTCGTTTTGTATACGCGGAACAAATCACAGCTAGTGGCAGCTATGGAACAGCATGTGCAAATTACTGCGCAGTTGGACATTTCTATAACTTTGGTAGATCCGCATCTCTAGAATGTGTGTGCTGAAAGTTGTAGCCAACTCGTAGAAGTCGATTATAAAGTCATCCATCTATCTATCTATCCATCCATCCATCCATCCATCCATCCATCCATCCATCCATCCATCCATCCATCCATCCATCCATCCATCCATCCATCCATCCATCCATCCATCCATCCATCCATCCATCCATCCATCCATCCATCCATCCATCTATCTATCTATCTATCTATCTATCTATCTATCTATCTATCTATCTATCTATCTATCTATCTATCTATCTATCTATCTATCTATCTATCTATCTATCTATCTATCTATCTATCTATCGATCTATATATCTATCTATCTATCTATCTATCTTTCTATCTTTCTATCTATCTATCTATCTATCTATCTATCTATCTATCTATCTATCTATCTATCTATCTATCTATTATCTGTCTGTCTGTCTGTCTGTATAGGCTGATCCATTATTGCCTTGCGACGTCAGGAGTAGAAGCGGTCTCTGGCGATGCCCTTCGCGTGCACTAAATATATCAAGGTACCTATTGTCTCCCATATTTTGGTGGTCCAACGCTTTCGTGGTATACCCCTAGGTCTATGACAGTTGTATATGTGTAGCATCATTTGTTGGTAACATAGTCTGCTGACATGTGAAATTTTCATTTATCTTCATGCTTCCTACTTGAATTTACTTGTATAAGATATTTTTTGAAGCAACATTGTTCTGTCTCTATGTTATTTATGTTTCAAGAAGACCTATTGGCCCTTGTGCACGAATATGTATATTCTGTTTTTGTGTTCCTGAGGATGCTTTAATACATGTACAGGATGTTCGTTGATGTAATAGTCCTTGTTTTTACTGGTCTGTTCTCAGTGACTTGAGTACACAGGCTGAAAGTCCGGACGAGACCACATCTTTTTTTGAGTATGTGGTTGGTCAAGAACGGAAAACCTGTTACTTCTGTTGCAAAGTGATTCGGTGGTGCTAGAACAGAGATTGTTCAGTTCCCGTCAGTTGTAAGAATTATTGACATGTGTACATCATTTGATATGCTATCACTTAATGTATTCTAGTATCGGTGGTGCATCAATTTTTTGTCCTAATGTCATCGTTCTTTATTCTATCTCTTAACGATATTTCTAAGATTCTGCGCTTTTGGTTGTTTCGAGTTCACTTTTGTCTTGCGCTGTCGTTGTCCCTATTTGACATTGCTAGCATAGTGTTGGTAAAATAATCGTCTTGAGCAATGTTATTTTGGTGTTTAAATCTATATATTTGTTTTTGAAGATTGGTGTCATCTGTGCTAACGCTTGATATGCTTTTCTGCATCAGATGAATATTTCTTTACTAATCCTTCCTTCTGCTGTTATATTTCTTCCTAGATAAGTAAACTCCGTCACATGGTTAAGTCTTTGGTTTTCAATATAAATATTGACGTTTCTTCCTTTTTTTCCTATGTTCATTACTTCTGTCTATTCTGCATTTATTTTCATATTAAAGGTTTTACATGTTTGATGTAGTCTGTCTATTTGTATCTGTAGTTGTTCTTCTGATGTTGCTACTATCGCCTGATCCTGCAAAAAGCAGTTTATTTAAGTTGTCATTCAGGTTTTCTACTTCTGATGTCATCATTTCTTTGCAGATGTGGTATATATATATATATTATAAATAGCAGGGATATGGTACAAGGCCTATCCCTGTCTTACCCCCGATCCAATTTAGAAGTATTCTGATGTCCCTGTACTCGATCCTACGAGCATTTACTATCGATGTACATGCTCTTACAAAGATTAATCAAGTATTGTGGCACTCCGTATATCTGTAATCCATAGTATCCATAGTTTTGCTTTATCTACACTCAAACGCTTTCTATTGGACTATGAAAGCTAAGTATAAATCTTGGTTATGTTACATCGCTCTTTCTGATAGTTGTTTGAGAGCGAAGATCTCGTCTTTGTAGCTTTTGTTTTTACGAAATTCCATTTGTGTGTTATTGAGCTGGGGTTATATATATGCGTATCTTTTTCTCAAATATTTTGCTAAAACTTTTCCCCGTGTGGCATAGTAGTGATATGCCTCTATATTTGATGCAGTCACTCTTACTGCCTTTTTAGAGCAGTAGAGTGAACATTGATCGCAATTCATAAAGAGATTGAACGGAAACCTGAGGGAAGTAAAGATGTAAGAAAATCAAATCTCGGTCATCGTTTTTCTGATGTTAAGAGATTTGATTGCTTAGCTGATTTATTGTAATGCTTCAGGTAACTCTAATACCCAAAATGTAAGAGAATGTCGGACACTAAAGAAAATGACCACAGTAGCACACAAAGAAACTAATTAAGTATAAATGGTAATAAATATACATTACAAAATAAGCAATACATAAAAACGTTGTCTGCCTTATATATTATCTCCCATAGTACGTAGGCTGTGTAACTTAGGTGATACCACGAATATTCACAAACGCAGATGTAGGCAAGACATAGGTTTAATAGCCAGGAATCTATCTAATCCACAACCTTGTGAGGTGACATTTTCAAAGGAACGACAAAGTGTTACTTAAGTGTATGTAGAAAACACAAGGTTTACTATGGTAAGTCTCAGGCAGAGGTGGGGTAAGTCTAAGGCAGAGGTGGGGTAAGTATAAGTCAGATGTATGGTAAGTCTCTGACATGGGGGGGGGGGGGTAAATCTAAGGTTTACCATGTGTTCTCTCACATGCGTCTACGGTTCCTCTCAATAGACAACTCATTATATTCTGGTCTGTTTTCCTACAGTTCTCTCTCCATAGAAATCATGTTTCGCTTTTTACTTCTACAGTTCCTTCTCGATAGACACCTCATTATATTCTGGTTTTGCGTCTACAGTTCTCTCAATATACACCTCATTATATTCCGGTCTTTGCTTCTAGTTCTCTCTCAATAGACTAATTATATTTCGGTCTTTGCTTCTAAATTGTGTTACTGGTATCTTTACTTTTTTCACTGCCACTTAAAGTGAAAATTCATGCAAATCTGAATATTTCCTTCTCATTCTATCCATTCAAGATTGCGTTTTTAATCCCAGTTTTTATATATTCAGGCTACTGGATTCTATTTGCACATAAAACGTCCATTTAGAACATAAGGGAAGCTCGCTTCTATTTGAACGAATTGAACCTGTATGCATCTGTTGAAATGTTTGTTGACATGAATGATAGTCGTGAGTAAAATCAACACAGAACGAATCTTCTCACACTCTCAAAAAGATGCGATAAAATTTATTCGCCATTTCGGGAAGAACTTTTCCCCTGTCCATGTAAACGAATAGACGAACATGAACGCGAAAGTATGTATGAAACAGTCTTCTTCTTCTTTTGTGTTCGTTCTCAAACTCCTGCAGATTATCAGTATGTAGTCCGGAGAACGGAATGCGTTGTGTCATGGTTTACATCATTGCTGCGATATCTGCGCCTTTCGGCCTGACACATCCGACTTCAGCATGGCTTTGGGTCACTGACCCTATATGGGATGGGACAGCCAACTTCATCCCATAGCCTCCTTAGTCGCCTCTTAGGACATGCATGGAAGGTAAACAGTGTTGCTATTCTTTGCTCACCTTTCAGGCCCAGCAACACACGGGCGGTATGAAACAGTGACCAGTGAATGTTGCTGGCACAAATACGTGTACAGTTTCACACATTCCATGATGAAACACAGTTCTTTACTCTTACTAAGAATATATGTTTGATATAGTCTTTGAAAAATAATTTGTCACAATAGATGTTAAAGGCTGGTTGTGTCTTCAATAAGTTATTTGTTGATGTTAGGGTTGTACACCCAGGAACCTCGATAGATCAATTGTTATAAACTGGTTTCCTGATCATGTGACCCAAAGTTTAATTTCCAGTTCAGCCGGAACTATCTTTAAAATCACCAATGAAACTTAGGTAGACACATAATAAGTAAATGAGTCCAGCTCTTCTGGAAAAGGAAGACAGTGGGCGTGATTATGACCACATCATCCCTATGTCTGCCGTTGGTCAATGAAATATACGGGTCTAACATCGTATTTTAAAATTGTGTGGAAAAGGAAAACTAATTATCTTGCACATTCATGGATGTAGATACTGGAGGAGGGATGCGTGTTTGAAGAATTCAAACTGCCATTTCTATCAGGTCAAAATTCTTCTTCAGCGCTCATTCTCAAATTCCCGCTGGATCCCTCTTGTAGCAGGACAATTGTCCTACTAGATTTCCAGCAGGATGCAGTCCAGAGAATGGAAATGCGTTGTGTCGTCGTTTTATTTGCACCAATTACCAGACACATCCGTCTTCGGCGGAGGTCAAAATGAAAACAAGATTCCGTAATGTGGATCATATATAATCCATCATATCACGAAATAACAGTTCGAAAAAAAAAACAAAAAAAACTTTCTCATTAACACAGCCGCGAAACTAACATTACACCATTCCTACATCTGTTTTTTTTTAAATAATGAAACTTGAAATTGAATAGGCCCAGTTACATAGAGAAACACCATGAAGTTATCTGTGTGTTAACAATAGTAAACAATGTCTACATTTGGTTTGTCGACACAAAGTATTACTCAAAGTGGACAATGTAAATCAATGAAAAATAAAATTGCATCACTTTAGAGGATAGGTTCCCAAAGTGGGTGATACCGTCCCCCCCCCCCCCACAGTGGGCGATGAAGCCTTCTAGGAGAGTGATAATGGGTCCAAAAGCAATTGATGAGGGGGAAGGGACGTTCATGCGATCTAGGGGTAGTTGGTTCCTTATAGAAAAAATGAATACTATATATATTTAAAAAAATTATTTCCGTGATTTTGCGATTGGATAATCATTTAAAATTTAAATTCTACATTGTAATTCACATTTTCCTCGTCTTACATGGTTGTCCGGCTCTGTGGCGAAGTGGTACAGAGCGCGTCTGTGACGGCAAAGGTACCGAGTTCAATCCTCACCACAGGCAATTGTGCATCCGGACCGTTCAGAAAGCAATGGCAACCTACTGAACGTATTTATATTGCCTAGAAAATGACCACAGCCAACAAATGCTGGGTTGATAGCTACGTCCTGGATAGGATATGCTACCAATTTACATGGTTAGTTGTACATTTCAGTTATTTAATCATCTGAAAATTAACCATTCATAACAGAAATATATGTTAATTTTCATGTTAATAAGAAAATAGAGTATGTATACAATGAAACATTGGTTTTCGTCGGTAATACGTCCGAAAACAATCGGCGAAATCCGAAATCGACGAAAACAGAGGGAATTAATTCCATATGAATCAATGTAAATAAACATCGAGGGAGGGGGTGGGGGCAACTTTGATTGTTCATAGCGGCAATTCAAACAAGTTATAATTAGGTTTAATTTGGGGAATAATTCAATTTTTGAATATACAAAATATGTGTGTTACATTGGGGGGGGGGAGACTGTTCTAGACACTCCAAAGTACATATAAAAAAACATGTTGAAGATAATACATATACTGTTTAATACCCAACACAATAAGAAATTAATATACAATTAATATAAAAGACTAATTTAAAGAATAAATGAACATTTAACATAGCATTTACTTTTCTGAAGACTCTTCTTGGCGTATGGACGACGGCGAGTAGAGTATATTTTATTGTATGGAAGGGGAATACCTTAGGTATCAAGTCACTATCTGGGGTCACTTCCTTTCTTGGTATTGTGGCACTACGACCAGCTCCAGGGTCAGTGGACTCATGTCGCACAAGAAAGCTGTCCACAGAGGTTTGTTTCTGTTGCCTATTTAAGATTTGCAAAAAAAATGAGGCAGGATATTATTATTAAACAAGTTGTAGACACGGTCTGCAACAGCTTTGTCCGGGTGATTTTTATCCACAAACCTCTGTACGTTATTCCACATGGAGAAGATGTCCTTAATCTCTGAAAAAGGTACATTCTTTCTCGTCCTCCTCATATAAAACAATCATTTACCTTCTATTGCACTTCTAGGTGAAAGTCGTGCAGCTCTTCGATGGAGCGTTTTCCCCTGTGGTCATCTATCAACTCTTCCACATCCTCACAACTCACCTCCAAAACCACAGATTTCCCGAAATGAATAATTGACTGCACCACATGTGTAGAACCGTCAGGGTAAGCACTTCTGATGTTATCTTAAAGGGTTTTCGTTAGTTTTGAATCTGAAATACTCAAAATAAACACATTACACGGAAAACTGTATATGCAGTAATCACGTACTTGCAATTGTAGTACAGTATTAACACTCACTATCAGTGAAAAAAAATACAAAAGCACTTGAAAATCATGGATGTGTTTGGCTAGACCATAGGTTTCCAAACATTTTTGAGCCACCACCCACTTTGCAAGACAGAAATGATGTAAATCTCCCCCCCCCATTATAATAGTTTTCCGCAATTCAAACCGTTTGATATTTGCGACGATACTACTAATGATACATTACTGCTTATGCTGTTAAAGCTGCCATGTATACTGATGACTTAATGGTCTTGTTTGTGATGCAACATCTAAAGATCGTCAACAAGAAAATACAAAGAGCAACATACAACATAGCAGCATGACAGAGACATGGATGGTAAAGATCAATGCTGAAAAGTCCTCAACAACACTCTTCACGTTGTCAAATAAGGACAAAGCAGGAGAGATAAAACTTGGAAATATAGGTTTCCAAATAGAAGAGGAACCGGTGTAATGGGCACATACACTAGATATGAGACTGACATGGAGGCTTCACATTGAGAAAATAGAGGCATGGGCAAGAAAGAAACTTGCTATCCTGAGGATATTGTCAAGAACAAGCTGGGGGTTGGGGTGCAATGCAGCGACATTAAAGTAGGTATATAGAGACGCAATTAGGCCTGTATGGATCAACAACACAAACTTCAACACAAACTTCAACACAAACAACACAAACTTCAACACAAACAACACAAACTTCAACACAAACAACACAAACTTCAGTAGCGAATTCCCATTTGCAAACTCTGGACAAGGAATAGAATCAAGCACTTTGCCATATCATAGGTGCAATGAAGATCTATCTCATAAATGAAATTAAAAACGAAAAAAGGCACCACACTCCTACCCCCTTCTCCCCCCCCCCATTCCCAGTACAGGCAGGATACTAAGAACATGATCCATGCAGATAAGTACAAGAATATGCCAACACACCCAATGAAGGCCAGATTCAATGGCGTAGTCAGTGGATGGCTTAAGAGAAGCAGTTTCATTCACTGATATAAAAAAAACTAAACAGATAATATAAGGAACAACTACCAGAGATTTAAAATAAAGAAACAACCACCAACCCTTTTCCCATTTCAGTGGGAGAATTATAAAAAACTCACTATCAGAACCACCATAAACTTCAAACTATTGTTTTCCTTTGGAGAGAGAGTATTCAGTTCTCTCATAGTGTAGTTCTCTCATAGTATGATTGAAGATATGCATCCCATAGAAACGTGGATATAAGTATTTACTGACGGACCAGCAATCAGAGCAGAGAAGAATGGAGGTGCTGGAGTTTACATTAAACATGCAGAAATAAAAAATGAATCCACATGTTCACCAACTGGTATCTTCTGCTCCCAATACTCTGCAGAAAAACATTTCCAAATCGCATCTCTATAAAAGCAGCGATTTTAGTCAAGACTTCCAACGTGCATATTCTCAAGCTACTATAAATATAGACGTTCGATTGACACACTTCTACTTAACGACAGCACAAGTCAAACGTAAAACTGTAACAGCTGAAATGTCATGCTTACGCAGAATCCTAGAAATATCGTTAAGGGACAAAGAGGGAAATGAGGACATTCGACAAAAAACAAGAACCAGTACCACCCCAATCTTGGAATATATTTAGAGGCAACAGATCAAATGGTTTGCACATATCAGCAGACAACTATCAGAAAACATACAACAGCAAGCTATGCTACACAGATACAGTGAAGGCAGACCTAGAGGCCGACCACAAAAACGATGGACCACTGAAATAAAAGAGGCGACAAATTACACTATATACTAGGTACACAAGTGGGCCGTCTCCAGAAAACTCTTCTACACCTGACGCTGAAATGCAACAAAAGGTTTAGCAAATAGATAGATGGACACACAGACGACAACAACAACAACACACACCGCACATGTATATAAATTCCTCGAGAACCACACCCACGAAACACTATTATGTACCAGAAGGCCTTAATAGGAACACAGAGACACATAGGACACGAGTTGCATGCTTAACATAGAATATGACCAACTTTCCTGTGTCTGACTATTAATTTACTCTTACCATCTCCATTAACTCCGAAACAAAATGTTAACTCCAAATTCCTTATACAATTTTATCATCATTCTTGTTTGTTCACGTAAACTTATAATGATTGTTGGCGTTCGATTCTAAGTCTAAATTCAATCACAACATAGTCAGCTCTCATTTCTTATTCATGATCAGCAACGCTATGACATTTCCGCTCACGATTCCGTAAATTTTCACCACGGCACTCTCGCATCTATTTGTATATCAATTTAAAACCACATCTCTGCGGTGTATGCTTGGAATAGTCCAAAGCAAGAAATACAGTTTTAACATAGAATTGGATAGATCGGCACGATTGGGTGACTTTCCACCTTAAGGATGTGAAACATGTATATAGCGATTGCTTATTAGCATAGATTATTTAGCATGTGTGATTTAGTTTCAGTTTACCATTGATTGTGTGTATTACATAGGAATGCGCATAGATTTGTTTGGTATTTTTTTTTCTATCAGTTGATGAAAATATTGGTTGCTAGGAGACAGAACTAGTAAACAGTCATTATTTTAACACATTTTATTTAGTAATGTTCTATTTATTACCGCGGACCACACAAACAAGTATGTGTCTACCACTGACTCTTACAACAATCATAAAGAATAATGTTCAGGAACATTAATTATTCAATTACTATTAATATTAACCAGTGTGTGAATATTGTTATGAAATTTATAAAAACGAAAAGAAGTTATAACAAACTGAAAATAATCGTTTCTCTTACCAAATTCGTCAAAGAATATAGTGTAGTACAACAGTGTGACATAGGAACCACTTATGGGGTTTTTAAAGAAAAATAACCTAATTAAAGTAGGTTTCATAGTGACCACGCAGATCAAATAAAAGACAATGCTTACCATCAGCTCTCCAAACGAGACCAGGAGACCATTTATCGTCTACGCACTGAACATAACCGATTGCGACATCACATACATCACACATACACGATCAACACAACATATTTGTGCAACTGTGGTGCGAACCCTATGACAGCCGCACATTTGTTACATCCCTGCCTAACATACCATGAAGAATTAAAAAACACATGAGCATGCTTTGTCTCTTTTCATGGAAAACTTTGCGGCACTACTAGGAGTATGGGGTATATTGTTACCTTTGTTCAAGTCTGCAATTACTTGGAAAACGAAAGAAGAGGAAACACTAAATGAAAGTGTAATGTTGCCCTAGCTTGTATATGTGGGTGTAAATTAAATATAGGTTGGTATCGTTGCAGAATTTAGTAAAACAATGCACTGAAGGTAAAATATGAAATCAAAGAGCAGGATAGTTTTATGAAATGTAAAAAACTAAATGAAACGACATTTCGAGCAGAGAGCAATAAAAACATACTGACAAAAATAGTGTAGAACGACAATAGTTAGAACTGCAGCAAAACAATGACCAAACAGGCGAATATTGAAGACTAGCTAGTAAAGTTTTACAACTTACTGAAATCACACAGGAAAACTCACATAAATCGACGTTTCGATAAAAATCCCTTTATCATTGGACTCAAAACAGCACACTCGTTACCTTTTATGCTTTGTTCTTGATAAGGATCTTTTGATCGGAACGTAGATTTGTGTATGTTTTCTTGTGTGCTTTTTTCATTTGTAAAATGTCATTCCATGCTCTCACGTGTCCTATATCAGTTCGTATTACCTAGCATGTGCAATAACAGAGTTTGCGGGCATGCACGAACAAACAAGGCGGGGAGTTATCACCTGTCAATGCACACATTTTGTAGCATTGACTTGTTCCACCGGAACGACAATAATATCAGGATAAGAGCGACATGTTGACGGGATAATCGCGCCGAGTTCCTGTAGGTAAGTAAGAGCTATTTATTCCTGGATGTACTCTACTGTTTTAAACTATTTTATTTTGTGTAGAAGCTGGTAATAGTAAAGCTATTTATAAAATTCTGTATCAATAACACCTTTAGTTAAAAGGTTATAGCAAGGATTTAAACGCGATGCATTTCCGGTCACGTAAATTCTTATTTTGAATAGATTACTACATACTGTCAATTGATAGTAGATGGAAAGTTGTTTTTAAAAAAAATGTTCGTCAGTGAGCAAACATGAAGGGTGAGTATAGCTGAACGCCAGTAGTTGCTGGTAGAAAGGAGTAGGGGTTGTATGGTTGATGAAGATCATGATGATGATGATGATGATAATGATGACGTAATAATCCCTTTAGATGCGCTGTGATCATGTACCTCGTGACAGTCATACCCTTTCTGATTAAAGCACGGGTTTTCCGCAGTTGAGTAGCCGAGGCGAAAACGAGACTCGTATAAGGTTTGTTTTCTCAAAGATACGGTTGTATTAGGGAGGAGGGGGGATTAGATTAATGCTTAGTCCCCGGGGGCAGACAGTCCAGTACCGGAGTATCCTATGATCGTGACCTAAGTTACCGAAGGCAGGCAGTCCAATGCCGCAGTATCCTATGGTAGTGACCTAGTTCCCGAAGGCAGGCAGTCCAGTGCCGCAGTGTCATCTGCAAATCCCAGATGTGTTTGGCAAAGCAGCACCTCGTCTAGGAAGGTGTATCAGCCCTGCCGAACACAGCTCAAGCAGAAGAAATTAGGTCTCGGAGCTAGGGACACGAAGGGTGGTAATGGAATGGTCTTTCTCCACGAGAAATAGTTCGCTGGCTGCGAAGGGCCTCGTCGAAGGAAAGATGCATATTGGGTAATAACCAAGGCATAATATAAGCTCGTCTCGTGACATATACCTTCTCTGAGTAGAAGACTCTTTCAATACGCATTGCACTAAGCTGAAAGCTGATGACGTATCCTGGGTATGAAAGAAAGCTCCAAAAAAAACCACCCCACTGCACATAGGAAGTAAGAGCTAATCTCTCGCAATTCATGGGGACTTCAAACAAACAACAAAGAAACTCCTATAATCAATCACACCATTCTTTAAAAAATACCAATTTCAAATTGGAAGCCAGGGTTTATCAACGGCAAAACAAACTAATAGACAAAGGACGTAGATAAAATTAAAGAAGGGAGGGTTACATAAATAAAGAGCTAACTTCGTTTTAGTTAAAATTTTCGCAATTTGTTTAGAAAAGAGATTAAAAGAGAAAGGAGGGGATGGATGTAAAGCATCCATTTTACTAGCCGTGTAGACATGTCAAACTGCAAACGAGAAGAAGAAGAAGTAGAAGACTAGCGTCCTAGTAGTAAAGATCATGTTGTATCATTTCTTGGTCAAAAGGGAGAGGATTTGATCTCTGCAATCACCCCCGCCATTTTTTTTCTACGAGCTCGAGTATCATAAAACAGATATCATTAGTGCAGAAACATGTTCAACTTAAAGAAACTTCCACTTGACGCACTAACAATCATACCATATTACTACAGATCTCCCGTGTAGTGCCGAGGCCCGAAAGGGGAGCAAAGAATAGAAACACTGTTTACCTTCCACGCATGTC
Source organism: Meghimatium bilineatum (assembly GCA_034231615.1). Lineage (NCBI taxonomy): Eukaryota > Metazoa > Mollusca > Gastropoda > Stylommatophora > Philomycidae > Meghimatium > Meghimatium bilineatum. The sequence goes on along the minus strand of CM067299.1, from coordinate 37,358,966 downwards.
GTAAAAGGCGACTAAGGAGGTTATGGGATAGAGTTGGCTGTCCCATCTCATATACGGTCAGTGACCCAAAGCCATGCTGAAGTCGAATGTGTCAGGCCGTGAGGCACAGATATCGCAGTAATGATGTAAACCATGACACAACGCATTCCGTTCTCCGGACTACATACTGCTAATCTGCAGGAGTTTGAGAACGAAAGAAGAAGAAGAAGACTACAGATAAAAACAATGACCCAGAGACACTCTATGTCAACCAACTATGGAAGAGGGCATGGCTTTGAGTCTATCCATTAAATTCGCTTCAGTCTTTTCTATTTTTACTAGAAGCCACCCGAAGTAGTGTTTTTTTCCCTTCTTCTTCAGCTTCATTCTGAAACTCCCGTTGGATCACTCTTGTAACAGAACAATGGTCCTACTAGATTTACAGCTAGATGTAGTCCAGATAATGTAAATGCGTTGTTTCGCCGTTTTATTTGCGCCAATGGCCCGGCACATCCGTCTTCGATGGAAGCAGATTTAATAGTGATCTCTCATGAAGCAGCACGTGAAAGCGTGGCATTTAGTTTACGTATACTAAAAGCACAACATACAAAAATTACACAGAGCGGCATCACATTTCAAAAACTGGAGAACAAACTAGCTTCTAGACTTCTACGCTCGTTGAAGTAAGCAGCTAAAATCCTTTCGTGCTATGTTCATCTTCCGCAACTATTTGAGTGGGATACCCAGCTTTACAAATGTTTGGACTGGTGAGTCCTTGCTCCATAACTTGAACTCAGAACACGTGGATAATATCCGATGTATCAGCTTCTGAATTTTAAAAAGAAATCTATGTAAATATAATTAATTGGACTATATTTTGTATAGGACATAGCTTTCAACTATTTAGAATTTTTGTACTCTAGCTCTTTGTTGTACTAACTTCTGTCAGTAGAATATAGTAGATATCTGTATTTCCATTCAGTGTTCATATCCATTACACTTCCTTCGGGACTCAGCAACACACGAGAGAAGGCACTATTATTACGTCCAATTAAATCCTTCAGGACTCGGCAACACAGGAGAGAAGGCACTATTATTACATCCTAACAGAACAACAAGAACTGTTGACTTTCCAATCACAAGCAAATTCCAGCGAATTTTATTTGTGAGAAGGATCTACTAATCTCTCTACCACAGAGTTCCATCGATGAGTGTCATGTATTATTTTCCGTAATGGTGGGACGATAAAAGCCAACAATACCATTCCCTTAGCTTATGTATCTTCTGGTTTTCATGTTTTCAATTACTTTTAATTAATATATTATTGTACCAAATATATTGAAAAGTACAAAAAATAGGCTCTTGGATGCTTTTGCGCTATGGAAAGATTTCTCATAATTCTATTTCACTTCTAAAAAGACTGCATCTATATGCAAACGCCTTGAGATGAATACTCATATTTCAGTGTGTTCAGGAGGCAGTCAACAGTCATTACACTCAATAGAGAATGCAGGGAACATAGGCATGTGAGGGTGGATGCTGAGGTCAAGGTGAATATGTCGATGACACAAATGTTGTGATTTACACAGACGGGTCGGTCATCCGCCCGGACGTTACGCATAGGCATCTACTGCTAGATTACAAGGGACTATATACGAAGCCAGTGGGGCCTTTACCGCAAAAACAAGTAGTCGAACAATGAACGGAAACGAACGGGCAAACCAATTAGCTAGCCTCGACAACCACAACAAATGATCAGCCTATGGACAGAGCAGGTATACTGACTGATCGTCGGGAGTCCGCATGATCAGATGATTTTGAGATAAATGAGAATGACTCAATATTTAGAATGCGCGATATGTGAGTGAGGAAGTAAAGAGCACTCAACAAAGATTTGAAAAAGAGCAGTGTACCAACATAAAACCGGAACCATCAGCCGTTATGTCCTGAGATAATTACTGAAGCGGAGATCTGAGCACCTATGGACATGCCCTGTGTGCAAAGAGGAGAATCAACGCACATAATACACAATACCTACTACATAGATTCAGAGAGGGTAAAAATATAAATATATAGAAGAAATGATGTGGATAAAAGGAAAACATAAAAATATACCAACTACTAGGCCTGCGCAGTTGTATGGTGGTTAGTATGTTTGACCGCTGATGAGACTATCAGACCTACTGAATGTGGGGATTTATCTGTCTAAAAGTGACAATTATTATTTCGATCATATATTATCTTTTAATTTACTAGTTAATAGAGGTACCAAAAATGGAATTATCAGTTTCAAACAACACCACATACAAAAGGAAAACATAAAAATATGCCAACTACTAGGCCTGTGCGGTTGTTTGGTGGTCAGTCTGTTGGACCACTGGTCAGACCTACTGCATGTAGAGATCTATCTTTTTAAATGTGACAATTATTATTTCGAACATATATTATCTTTTAAGTAAAACAACCAATATCCATACTATTCAAGAACTCCACAGAATAGCTTTGAACTGACAGAAATGGAGAGATCTGACCTCTGCCCTATGCGCTAACTTCAGCGCAAAAGGAAAATGAATGAATGAATGAATATTACCTTTAAATTTACTAGCTAATAGAAGTACCAAAAATGGAATTATCAGTTTCAAACAACACCACATATAAAAGGAAAGGTTAAGCTTATTTATGAACAAGCGTCATATCACACATATTTTTTTCATAAATGCTCATTTGAAATACTCATGAGGTTGCGTCTGTGAGTGTCACCAATGGTCCACTAGACAAAGCACCCATGCAACAGAAAAACTTAATGGATGACATGCCGTTATATTGAGATTATTTTCTTATAGAAGCTTCATGGCATGTCATCTATACAATTATGATTTTATTTTATTATTGAAATGTGTTTCATGTTTACCTGAATAAATATGTATGCACCCTCTGTGGTTGGGAGGGAGCCAGAGATGTACTGTGCAGCACCGGGGAGGAGGAAACTGACAGCACTGTTTTCTCCTATAGCTGAGACCCATCATAGAGGCACAGTGACTCAGGACGTGACAATCCTTTTGACTTGAACATTTGGTTACATGCCTGGAGCAATAGAGATGTTCGGAAAACCAGTAGTCAATTGGTGACGGGGAATGAGCACAGTGAACCATATCTTGGCTACAGTGGCTGGGAGCAGTGCATAGGTTGAAACCTACCTTCCTAGAGGTGTGATAGTTATTCTTTGGCTCTGTCACGGGGTGGGCCGAAAATCCACAGACTTCCCAGCAATATAATGCCATTTAATGGCATTAGATCAAAGGGTATGAGCCCATGGACCGCTGGATCAGCAACCAACCAACCAACCAAACCTCATTAGCAAAATCAGTGATTTGACCAGAAACCCCATGACTAGTGCCGCATACCATATTTTCTCAGCAACAATGGCGTATTTATTCGACAAATTCAAAGCATAAGCCCTGGTACCCTACTTCCTGGCGACTGGTTTAACCTATGGTGTAATTTTTAGTTTAAACCATTAATAATGAGTGGAGCCGAAAACCTGAGTTTGCTGGTCATCAGGAGAGTGACTTGACATTACACTACCTCGTTTTCCTAAGCCACCCAAGAGTTGCCTGTATCAAAAAGGAGGGGAAGGAGGTGCAAATAACATGAACAATGTGAACTGACATGTATGTTGTAAAAGACGACTAAGGACAATGTATTGTAGGATTGGTTGCCCATTTTGTAGTAGTTTAAATCGATCAATATTATGCTGAAGTCGAATAGCCTATGAAAAATCGAAATACATAATCTCGTCATTCTATAAACCAGGGCTATTCAATTGGCGGCCCGCTGGCCAAATCCGGCCCGTGGAGGCCTAGTAAGTGGCCCGCGGATCATTGCTGAAACAGTGAAACAAAGTTATAAAAAAACTTAATGTATAAAATCATTCAACGTGTTTTTTATAATCTGGCCCGTGATGATTCCCATTTTCTACATTTTGGCCCCCGAGTAAATATAGTTGCTATAAACCATGTATTCTGTTCTCAAGGCAACGTCATGCAAAGCAGCAAGATTGTGATGACGAAGAAGAAATAAGAAATTATTACACCATTCTCAATACATTTGACAATAAATAATTGGCAGTACAGATGGCATGCACAATTTAGTTCGTTAAATATGTATTCATAACTGCAGTCTTTGTTTAGTGATCAAGATAAAGCAACCAATATTATTACTATTTTTGTACGGATTTGTTAACACACTACGCTCCCTTTCCACCGCCTATTTAACGTTGTTGATTTACAGATCGAAGGTTGACAATCGATTAACTAGAGCTTTCGATCGAATTATTTATTTGAGGAAATGACACTTTCCAGAACATTGCTTTCGTAAATCAAAAGGCGATAACAATAAAGAAAAAAAAGTAGTATACAGTTATCATGCTGAAGGCTTATAGTTATGACAGTTTACGTTGAAAGGCGCAGATATCACAACAAAGGTGTAAACCACTATATACAGCTATGTGTTCTGTGTACTACATCTTTCTAACAGGTTTGGTTTGCAAACTAACGTATAACCATTATCATGATATAAACAGCATCAGAATTGGGGTAGGTCGGCGTTTAAGTGAGTGGAATACCCCATTACCTTTCAGAGATTAGAACATGCGATTTAGTGTTAGGAGGCAAGCAAAACTCAACCCGATGATGGAGATTCCAAAAAAGATCAATAAAAACCACACAGAACAAAAGTTTTTCTTTAAAAATCGTAAGCACTCTCCCTTGCTGAAGATATATCTACGGCCCTGGTGATGCATCAAATATATCTTCCTGTTTTCTGTCCACGTCATATATATATTCCTTCATGGCTTATATTTGGAAATCTTATTGGCATAGTGGTTGTGCCATTTGTCTTGTGTACAGGGTCGTGGGTTCGATACATGATCGTGGTTGCTTAGTTACAAGTGTAGTTTTTAGAAAGTCTCCAGGAAAATATTGATTGAAGTTACGGAGTTATGTGCTCTTAGTGCTACTATTAGCATGTTTTTATTGGGTACATATAGGGAAACTCTAGTACATCCTTATGTCGTGCGTGTCGAGTACATGAATCTTATATTTACACCTTGTGTGTCGACTAGATGAAGTTAATCCTTACGCCTTGTGTGTCTATTACATGAAGTTAATACTTAACCTTGTGTGTCGAGTACATGAAGTTAATACGAGAATTAATATAGAATAGATGTAGCATTTTATAACTCTCATTTTTAGCTTATTTGTAATTTGTTTAGATGTTAATATTTTCCTCATGTCATTGAAAGTACTTTTAGCCATTTCTATTCTCCTTTTAACTGTTTCACATCTGCCATCATTTTTGAATATGTGTCCAAGATATTGATAATGTTCTACTTGTTGTAGTTTCCCTTCATGTATTTTTATGTTTAACACCTATTCTTCTGTGACGTTACTTATTATCATGTTTTTAAGATGTTTATATCTTGTCCATATTCTTTACATTATTTATCCACTTGATCTATTAGTCTTTGTAGTTAATGTTCACTTTCTGCTAACAGAACAATGTCATCTACATATCTCAGAATGTATACTATTTTCATACTGATCTTGAGTCCTGGCATTTCTTCTATATGTTTAAAGATATTCTCTATGTAGATATTAAATAGGCTGGGTGATAAACAATCATTGTCTTACCCCTCTTCTTATTTATATGCACGGTGAAAAAGTAAAATCGAACGGTGGACAGAAAATAAAGAATTGAAAACAGAATTGGCATATTAAATGTTGCTAGATGAAATGTAGTGATACTTGTGACCAGCAGCGGGCATATACTTCGTATATTAACTTAGATTAACTCATAAGGAAGAAAAGAAAATCCACAATATAGTGAAACCAAAGTGGAACTTCACATTCAAAGCATTATTAAATGTCTTGTACATAAATTTTAAAAAAAACAACACATCTCACGCAATCTCAGATAAATTTCAAGGAATATAAAAATAGAGAGCAATAAAGAAAGAATTTAATTAATCTAACATCGTGGAAATGGGATCAGTTTGAAAAAAAATAGATTTAAAAACATTGAGTGAAACGTTTAAAGAGATTAGAAAATATGTTTTCTCATTTTTTTTTTCAATCTCAGCCATCAATGATCCTTGCGGACACTGGAGGATTTATTACACTTTTTACATTGCGTGTGTAAGTTACAAATAGGCATATGTGCTGCGCGTTGCTTTTCCTTCTAGCTGCTAACGTGGTATTGCAAGTACGAGATCTCGCAGACATACATTTAAAACATTTAAAAATTAAAACATTACTTTTTCTATGCGACATGTTCTCTGCAGTGTGTTCTGTACAAGCTGCCTTCTTTCTTCCAGTATCATATTCAGAAATTCTTCCTTATCATCATTTGGTCATTGACGTCTTGAGTTACCTCTTTTTGTGTGTGTACTTTAAACAAATTTGGTGCGAGGATGTAGTCCAACTGGGCTCCGCTTCAGACTTCGAACTAGTCGAATGTTTCTCCCACATTGCGAACAGATGCATGTTTCTCTCGCCAATTATTTTTACTGAGCGATATGAGATGGTCTGAGAAGTCCATGAGAAGATCATGGTAAAATCTGAGAAGTCCATGAAAAGATCATGCTAAGATCTGAGAAGTCCATGAGAAGATCATGGTAAGATCTGAGAAGTCCATGAGAAGATCATGGTAAGATCTGAGAAGTCCATGAGAAGATCATGGTAAGATCTGAGAAGTCCTCACTTCCCATTATATTCTACAATGTATGATGTATTACACAATTTCTCATCTATGAATACAAAAACATACTTGTCTAAAACAATTTTTAAGTCTCCCTGAGAGACGACGACTAGTGTCATAGTAACGGATATCATTGAACCATTATACCATTGTTATTACTATTATTCCCATGCACCAGTTAATTGCTCCATGTATATTCGATAATTTCAACAACGATGTTGCCACAAGTTAATAACTGATATTCTGCCACTTAATACGTAATATGCAATTTATTTAAATAGAAATGTTGCGCTGCATTTCTTTATCACAGAGATCTGGTTTTAATATTAGTCATTTTAATTTTACAGAAATTTGTGTGTTCTTTCTTATGTCAATATGTTGATTAAATTTAAACGAAATTGTTACACAAATACGTGCAGCACAGTGTTATCTAATTTATGAACAAAAGCACAACAACCAATTATTGTAGTGTAAAACAAAAATATACCATCATTTGTGTTTTCTGTGATCTAATTGCTACTGTGACGTTTATTCTATTAGATCTGCAAATATAATGCTAAGACAACCAAAATAATAATGTTCTGTGATGTTATTAAAAGAAAGTTGCTTGAAAAAAAAATATTGCCTGTATACAATTTTACCGGCGGTCTTTGATAATGTATTCCCTACTCACTAAAATGAAAATCTGCTGTTTGTCATTAAATTTGCATTCGTTACTAGCTCCGAAAAAGATGTGTAATCCAGCATGTACAAGCTTTAAGCGTGATATGTTTGACATGAAAATCATCACCAAAGAAAAGGGAGGTAATGTTTGAACCCTCTTCCAGTGAAAAGTACTGCGTCCTAATAATCAAAATCAATATTTATTGTCTCCAACCAATAAAAAGATTTACTTACCTCAGTATTGCTCTCTCTCTCTCTCTCTCTCTCTCTCGAGCCGACAGCAATGATACCAAAGTCTCTAGCAGAATCCCAAGAGCGACTGTTGCATGTGGCAGACTGCTCGACAATGTGTGGAAAAGTGGAGCATTGGCCTCGCTACAAAATTAAATGTTTATTGCGCCATTGTATTCACTACCTTGCAATAGACTTGTGAGACCTGGACAGTTTGCAGAAGCCATGCCAGACTGTTAATTTACTTTGCAAATGTTGTATCCACAGACTTCTCAAGAAAACAGGTTCACGGCGCTTGAGAACCGCTACATTTATCAATATGGCACTCTGAAACCCGACGGCATTAATGACCACCTGTCTCTTGTATGACTTTAGTCGATCCATAGTTTCTGTATGTTTCGTGTCACATGTTTGTTGTCATTTTAGTATTTTCCTTGACCGGTGTCATTTCACCTCTTCCGGGCAATCCATACTACTCATATCAATGTGACGGTCGATGTTATTACTGTTCACTTTCTGTTATATGTTTTAATTTTGTTTCAATTGTGTCTTGATAAAGGCCATTTGGTCGAAACGTCGATTTGTGTGTGTCATTATGTGTGTTATCTAGTATTAGCAAAACGTTATTACCCTTTTCCTGGATCTACCTGTTAGACTTCTCGAGATATAGTTGCTAGACAATGGTATCTGATACTAACGTTCTCACTAGAGCCAATATATGAAGCATTCGTACAATGCTTAAAAGACAATGCTTAAATGCCCAACTGAGATAGGCCGGACATGTTGTGCGCATGCCTGAGTGACATTGAGCGAAAAAACGTCTGACAGAAAACGTTGACAGAAGAAACGCATCAAGGATTCTCTCAATGTGTCTCTAAAGAGCTTCAACATTGAGGCTACATCTTGTGAATATGTCGATCAGAATCCCCCTGTGTGGTGCAGCAACACCAATCAATGTGCTTGCATCGCCGAGAAGCATAAAATCTCAGAGGCACAGAGAAAACATTCTGCCCAAAAAAGACAGAACAATAATCATACAGACGTCCAATTCTAATCATACGTGTCCCATATATGGCAACGTATTCTATGCTACGGTTAGACTTTTCAGTAATGTCCAGACCTACCAGAGAGATGCAACAACACAAATCTGAAACTGTTATCAACATTGCCTGCGATAGACGGTCATAAACACCAGAGAGACGCTGTGCTACACAAATCTGAAACTGTTGCATCATCGCCTGGGAATAGACGATTTCGCGCGCCACACGCACGCACACGCACGCACGCACGCACACACACACACACACAAAGACAAACGTCAACAACAAAAGTGTGAAAATGTTATCAACGCTTGAGATAGACGACCACACACATCAGAGAGGCAGCCAACAAAAATCTGAAAATATTGTCATAATCACCTGTGATAGACGGCTATTATTATTGATTATTTCTCTGGATAATATTTTCCAGCTATGTGTATGAGAGACACTCCTGTGTGGTTATCGCATGACTATTTACTTCCTTGTCATTGTACAAGTGGACTCTTGATGCATCTTTCATGTTTTCAATCAGGACTCCTGAGTTTAAAAACGATAGAAGATATCGGCACATTTCTGGATAAGCACTCTTCTGCTATCTTGTAGATTTGTGTAGGAATGACATCTATACTAAGAGATATTTCATGTCCAACAGGCCAAATGGCAGCCTTGAGTTCTAGAAAGTTTGGTGGCATATCCAGCACTATTTTTTTTTTGTGGTATGCAATTTATTGATTCTTAACTATCAACTGATGGCTTATTTTTTAAAGACTGCTTCAAAGTATTGTGCGAAGCTATTTAGAATCTGAGGTTTGTGATCAGCTATAATTCATATACGTTTAATAACTGCAGCAATCCGGAAGAACTCGGACCATGAGGGCCCGCAGCATAGATCAATGGAACTCAGGTGACCCCTCCCCTCTCCCATAGCCACGTAAAATTATATGGGTCCTCCAGTTTTCAATGGTATAACGTATTCTCCAAGCTGCTATGAGTTTAGTCTAAAGTGACGCAAAAAGAAGACATAAATTATGATTCAGGCTGCCATCAAGCAGCCACAAAATCTCATCGGTGGTGATATTCTTGAGGTTGTTGATCATTTGACATATCTAGGATCCTCAGTCAACAATAAATTATCCTTGGATCAAGAAATAAGCATAAGACTTGACAAGGTATCTACAACAATGAACAGTCTAATATAAAGTTTCTGGGGAAACAGAAAATTAACAAAACAAATTTAACTTCAGTTTTACCAGGATTGTGACCTCAGCATCATCCTTTAGGGTAGTGAAACATGGACAATTTATATGCACTAGCAGGGACGACTACATAGTTTTCATACCCAGTATTGTTGGAGTGAGATGGCAGGAAAAGTTACTAGCACGGACGTATTGTAAAGAATAGCCATTACCACAATATTTTCTATGCTCAATCTGCGCAAACTCAGATGGCTGGGGCATACTAGGAGGATGGAAGATGACAGAATAACGAAAGATTGAGAATTACGGTCTAGAATAAATATCAGTGTCGATCTCTACTTCGGTACAAAGACATGTACAAACACGATATGCATGAGGCAGGAAATAATACTTAATCATGGGAACAGGTTGCCATGAATGGTGTTCCATGGACGGGAAAGATCAGGAATGGTATAAAGACGAAGAAGAAAGTAGTAGCAGTTAGGGTTTCAAGGACTGCACGTCTAAGAAGACAAACAAAAGCACACGATTATACAAGTGGGCCTGCGTTTCCTTGTACATACTGCGGAAGACTGTGTAGCTCTGATTCGTCTTTTGAGTCACTTCCATCATCGCCACAGATCGTAAATTATATTTCTTATAGCACAACAATAATACTATCTATTTAAAAGATGGGACGGTGCCTAATTAATACTTCTGCTAAATCTCCGAGCCGAGACCAACATCGCAAAATCCCCATCATCGCAAAACACAAAATTCTGCGAGTGCCCATGCTCGAACTATATACCGTTCTTAATGCACAGCAGAAACGTTTTTAGTCTGCGAATTTCTGGATTCATTCGGGTTTATATTTTAGTCATTTAATTTGTATCTCCTTGAGATTCCTTTGGTATGTGCCGGTGCTCTGAGGCAGGGCAGAAGATACGTACTCTGAACCTATCCACGGCTTGCTCTGAGGTGTGCTGCTTTTATTAAAATTGTAGAGTGTGTGCATCGAATATCCATAGTTTATGTAACTACAGAACACTGGTAATGTATTATTTTATAATATCCGGAAACTTGTATTCATACACTCAATTTTAAATATGTATCTTAATGTTATTTGAAGTTTTATTGCAATGAATCGTTTATTTTCACTCATTACGGTAGCTGCACTCTGAAACCAGTTAATAGACCAAATCTAGTTTTAAAACGGTTTTATATGTACATTATAGCCACACCGCATGTTAGTGTTTTGAATGCTTGCGTAATCCAGTGGTCAGAGAGCTGATGTACTCGAGGGACTAGTACGCTTCTCTTTAAGTCAAGTAGCAAGAATGTTGTTATACGCAAGTGGTTGGAGTGGTGTTTTCTAAAGGTTAGAATCCTATTATATTCAAGTGTTTAAAGTCTTGTCGTAGTATTGTTCTTAGAGTGTTGTTGTAGTCAACCGATTAGAACAGAAGTCGGGGAACTTTTACATCGATTACATCAAATTATGTTTATTTGCACCGATATCAGACTTTCGAGTTAAAAGAAAAATGAACGACTCGTCTACTTCCTTATCCCTTTCTCACTGCTTGATGTCACCTACAACATATCACTGTGTGTTCGTCCATCACAAGTGATGATGACCCTTTTTTACACTCACTTATGAAAATTCAGTTAGAATTATGTCCATGCCTAATAGTTCGAAGATGGTTAATGAGCCCTATTCGAACTGTAAATGTCCTTGGACAGTTCGGGCATGGAATGGCCCCTGTAGACGGTGTTTGGTCTATCCGTGTCTTTCTAGTTACTATGCCGACTAAGTAGTAGATACTTAAGTACCTGTGTCATGTTTCAAGTAGTAGATATTTAAGTACCTGTGTCATGTTTCAAGTAGTAGATATTTAAGTACCTGTGTCATGTTTCAAGTAGTAGATATTTAAGTACCTGTGTCATGTTTCAAGTAGTAGATATTTAAGTACCTGTGTCATGTTTCAAGTAGTAGATATTTAAGTACCTGTGTCATGTTTCAAGTAGTAGTAATTTAAGTACCTGTGTCATGTTTCAAGTAGTAGATATTTAAGTATCTGTGTCATGTTTCAAGTAGTAGATACTTAATTATCTGTGTCATATTTCAAGTAGTAGATACTTAAGTATCTGTGCCATGTTTCAAGTAGTACATATAAGTATCTGTGTCATGTTTCAAGTAGTACATATAAGTATCTGTGTCATGTTTCAAGTAGTAGATTTGAATGCTTTATTATAGTGGCTAAGAGCGTTGTTGTTGTCTGTTTGTGTTTGAATCCCGAAAATTTCAAGCAATATGCTCTTGCATGTGGTGTCACACAAACTCTCAGCCATGTGGAATAATTCAAGAATAAGCTTCCTACTGAGAGAGATACAAATATTTATATAGATGAAATGATGTAAGGGTTCCCCAAGAGGAATGTCTTACTGTATAGACATCATAATATATATATATATATATATATATATATATAAATACATAACATCTACTGTAGTTCATATATAGACATAAACATCTAATGTTGTTCATATATAGACATAACATCTACTTTAGTTCATACATAGGCATACCATCTACTGTAGTTCATATATAGAAATACTATCTACTGTTGTTCAGATATAGACATAACATCTACTGTAGTTCATATATAGACATAACATCTACTGTAGTTCATATATAGACATAACATCTACTGTAGTTCATATATAGACATAACATCTACTTTAGTTCATATATAGACATAACATCTACTGTAGTTCATATATAGACATAACATCTACTTTAGTTCATATATAGACATAACATCTACTGTAGTTCATATATAGACATAACATCTACTTTAGTTCATATATAGACATAACATCTACTGTAGTTCATATATAGACATAACATCTACTGTAGTTCATATATAGACATAACATCTACTGTAGTTCATATATAGACATAACATCTACTTTAGTTCATATATAGACATAACATCTACTGTAGTTCATATATAGACATAACATCTACTTTAGTTCATATATGGACATAACATCTACTGTAGTTCATATATAGACATACTTCTACTGTAATTCATATATAGACATACTATCTACTGTAGTCTTTAACAAACTCTCAAACATCTGGAGATCGAAGATCGCAGGTAAACACATCAAACTACGACTATTCAGTGCAAGTATGATTCCATCATTGACATATGGATGTGAAAGTTGGAAATGTACCGCAATAATGGATAAGAAGTTAGTTGCCTACGAAAATAGATGCCTCAGAAAGATCACAAATACTAATTGGAAAGACTTCAAATCAAACGACATATTAAGAGAGGAGACAAAACAAGAATATGTGACGAACATCATGAGAAAACGCCGCTGGACATACATCGGCCACATACTTAGAATGAAGAAAGACAGAATTCCATGACAAGTCTTCATGTGGACACCAGACGGAAAAAGAAAACAGGGAAGACCAAAAAACAACGCTCAGAGGAACATTTATGAATGAATTAAAATCAACAGGCTTAAATGCACAAGACCTGCAATCCATAGCAACTAACCGACAGGCATTAAGAACTATGACATCCGCCCTATGTGCCAAACTTGGCAAAAGAGGAACTGACTGATCTACTGTAGTTCATATATAGACATACATCTACTGTAATTCATATATAGACATACCATCTACTGTAGTTCATTTATAGACATAACATCTACTGTAGTTCATATATAGACATACCATCTACTGTAGTTCATTTATAGACATACCATCTACTGTAGTTCATATATAGACATACGTCTACTGTAGTTCATATATAGACATACCATCTACTGTAGTTCATATATAGACATACGTCTACTGTAGTTCATATATAGACATACCATCTACTGTAGTTCATATATAGACATACGTCTACTGTAGTTCATATATAGACATACCATCTACTGTAGTTCATATATAGACATACGTCTACTGTAGTTCATGTATAGGCCCTATATATACCATTAGCTATATTTCGTTTCAAAAATTGTGCCCTGGGGAAAAAGAAACATAACTAAAATTAATGGACCTATTTCAACGAAAATATACAAATGGTACAGATTTATAAAAACTGTACAGGGGCATTTTTGCAATAGCATCAGAAGGAATAAAAATAGCTTACTGGGTATATATATATATATATATATATATATATATATATATATATATATATATATATATATATATATATATATATATAGGTTCAAAGGAAATCGTTAGTCATAATTTAGGAAGGATCTACCGTTCAAATTCTCATATTTCCAGATTTTTTGTTTCTAACAATTTCGGTGCGCGTCTGTTCTGGAAAATGGAGAAATTATCCTCACTGTACTGATCTTCATTTTCTATGACAACTTACGTAACTTCCGCTATGTCATTGTCATTTGCAGTACTTCATCGAATACTTTAACTTTTGTATACAAAAGAACAAATGTAAATTGTTGTCGATACTTATGACAGTATGTTTAATAGTTTAGATAAGTGCTGGGAAACATTTTTGGGTCGGCTAGATGCATTGAATGATTTGCATGTAGTGTGGGATAGCCTTAGTTTCTACTTTAGTCAAAATGATCTCCAAGTAGTGTTTTTGTTTTAAATTATGGCGACATCGAATACAGTACTTTTAGATCAGCCTGGCAGATCTAAATGGCTTTAGGGGACAGATTTGGTACGCTTGCCGTATTTTGCCACCACTAGTCTAGATAATTCAGGACAATCAATGGTTTTCAGACCAATATAAATTACACTGCTGAGCTACTGCATATGAAATTCTCAATGACTTTGAAGTTTAGATTAATTACTATGTAAAAGATGACTGTAATGTTGTATAGACATGTGTGCACAGAAGTGAATAGAAAGTATCTATTTCATGAAATCGAGAACCGGAAAATAGAACACAGTATGTTCTCGCTGTACACAAGTAATCATGTTCCCGTTGGATAAAACAGGTTGATTAAAGGTCAATAAAGAGTACATTTAAATAAGGAATAAAAATAGGAGTCGATCATTTCGATAGAGATGTGATTAAATGTGAGATCTTGAAAATATTTGTTGCAAATGAACTTGTTGTCATGTGACGTTTTCCTTCCAGAACTTTGTCTTCCCAATGAACCCTCTGAACCTCTCTCTGTCTTGGGCGATGCGGCTTGCATTTTCTAGCGATGTATTCATGTTATCTTTAATGTCGTCAGTCCATGGTCTTCTTGGTCTGCCCTTTCTCCTCTTTCCAGGTACTCTTCCCTCCATTATTTGTCTTTCTAAACAGTTATGTCGCTTTATATGACCAAACAGGCGTAGTTTTCTTTTTGTTATTGTGTTTAGTAACCAACACTCTGGAATATTCAATGTGTTTATAATATCTATTGAAATATCAAAATAAATTGTGTGTAAAATTGTAAGAGGTGGTGGTTTCAAGTTTAGAAAACTGTACAAGTCACGATGTTGCTTGTGAAAAACCACTACCAAGTGTAACCTGAAGCAAATACTTGACGTAGTTCGGCAAACGGCGGATGAAAAGCCACGACCAGTACCGGATTTACCTATAATCTAAACAAGCTATAGCTTAGGGCCCCCACTTTTTTGGGAGCCCCCATACATTTCTTCATTTCACCATCTATATATTCTTAATCGTTAAAGGGCCCCTTATCTCAAATAGCTTAGTGCCCCATATCTCAAATAGCTTAGGGCCCTATCAAGTCTAAATCCAGCCCTGACTACGACAATGTATATTTGAACGAATCGTAAGTAACCACTCACTGTACCAATTTTTTGTAAAAGGGTAATAATTTGACAGAATTGGGAGAAAAAAACCTAGAAGCAGTAATGAGCGTATCCTTATTCTAGAGAGTGCCGGTAAAGAGAATGGACTTTTCACAGACGTATAACTTCTTCGGTCAAAGTGACCCAAAAGTCATGCTAAAATTGCATGGCTAGCGAAAATAAAGATATCGCAGCTAAACTGTAGGGTATAACATAGCAAACTGCAGGGTATAACATAGCAAATTCCGTTTTATAGACTACTTCCTGATACTATTCAGGAGATTGAGAATGAATGCCGCAGAATTTTGTTTTTCCCAAATTAATCCGACATTTTCACTATTCATTGACAGCTACACTTATCATTAGCGTGATTAATGAAGTTGTTTGTTTAACTAAACACACGCCCTCGTGTTACCTGGGTCTCAACAGTTTTTCAGTGTCTTTTAAAAGCAACTTGTCATAATTACTGTAACTCTGCTGTTGACGGCGGGTGTGTTTACATCCTTACTAATCATAGTTATTACCGAGACACGGCGACGAGTTTTCTTCAGACAATACACGGTAATTTTTGGTTCAAAACTGACAACTGAGATGTCAATACGAACCAAGATCCAGTCTACACTCACTTGTAGGAATAAATAGGCCTACCACATTAGACGTCAACAGATTGTAGGAGTGTAATATGGTTGTTTGAGAACTTATGTAACACGCTAGACAAATCATTTCAGTGATAAGATATCTGTCTGGAAATGGCGTTACATTGATTATTTGAAAATACAAAAGTGGGATGGAAGCTTGTGTGGATACGAGTCAACTGTGACGGGCTGCTCTTAACAGTAATTTCAAGAAGAATTACATGAAATGTACGTGAGATATCAGCCGTGTTGTAATAATATAACGTTTATAGTTTACTCCATTGTGTCGCTCGTGAGGGAATCAAAGAATGGCAACACCGTGACCGTGACTCAGTATAGGAGACCTGCCAACAAAACGGTAAATAATAACTAGTTTCCGGTTTGCGGTATTGGTTGGTCTTGGCTATTTTTGGCATGCGACAATAAGTATGTATGGCCTAAATAGTGACCAATCTGAACCCCCAACAATAATTTTAAAAATAAGTAACGAACATGGGTCCAAATTAATTCAGTTAGGAGGCCTATAATACAGTCGATAGCCACGCCGTGGCCTACCAAAGATCTCGTAGGATGCGACTAGAAATTTTGGGGTTTGAGTTAGTTGTCCACCCCATAGAGGTTTAAAACGACGCAAAAGTTACGCTAAAGTAGGATGTGTCAGACTGAAAAGCACATGTATTATAGCTAATCTGTAAAACATGGCACAACGCATTCCCTTCTTCGGACTACATCTTGCTAGTCTGATGGAGAACGAACGCCCGAAGAGAGCTTCGATACTATATTATAGTTATATTCATATGTAGATGCGAGGCGAATTATACAAATGGGAACGTGTGTTATATGACATATTCTCTCCAGAACGTTGTCTTTGGTTGAAAATTAAAAAGATTGGGAAACAATGATCTAGAGGATGAGTAGGGAGACCAAAGAACATACGACAAAGACAAATTAGAAGGTATCAGAGAGGTCGCAATCTTTTGGATTAGGCTGTTCAAAAGCATAACATATGGTTGGAAGGATACAGACTTCTTCTTCTTCTTCTTTCTGTCCTCATGTACCTTTCGGTGTTGAGGGGAGAGTGAGTGTACGGTCTTTTGCCCTTCTATTTGCGTCTTCTGCTGTTATATTTCCGAGTGCCTCTAATACACTATCTATCCACCTTTTAGGAGGGCGTCAAATAGGTCGACTGTTTTCGTATCGTTTGTTAAGTGTTTTTTGGATAATACTTTGCTCTTTCTGTCTGGTTATGTGGCCGTACTATTTAACTTGTTGTTTCTGGATGTATTCTATTGTTGACTTGATCCCTAATTGTTTCCTTAGTGCTTCATTCCTGATTTTGTCTCTCAAGCTAACTCCAATCATACATCTCACACATTTCATTTCAGTAGTGTTAATCTTATGTATTGTTCTAAAATCCAATGTCCAAGTTTGACACTGATAACACAATGTTGGTAAGAAAATGGTGTTGAAAAGCGCTTTCTTTGTTTCTAGTGTAATATCTTTGTTTCTTAGTAAAGGTGTTAATTGACCAATGACCTGACAGGCCTTATTACATCTTACGTAAAGACAGAGACATATTTCCCTCTAGGAACATTATATTTTAGTAGTGATAAAAGTACGAGTAATATGAATAATAGCAGTGCTGTTGGGGTTGTTCTTACAACTATTACTGCAATTGTAGCTGTAGTATTTGGGGTAACAGTAATAATATTTGCAGTAATAGTAGTAAAGTACTGCTCATTTGCGGAGAGGTAAAGAGTGCGTCTGTGACGATCAAGTTACGAGATTCAAACCGCCGCATGCAATTATAAATCCGGATCGTTAAGTAAGGAATGGCAAACTACTGCATGCACATTCTGTCAAAAGTAGCATTTTTAAAATTCTGGCTACATGAATAGGATAGGGAATAGTAATGTGTTATGTCGCAGCAGCAGTAGAAATAGTAATAGTAATAAAAGTAGTATTAATATAAGTAGTGGAAATAGTAGTAGTGTGCACTGCCGACTATTAGAAGTAAGGCGGCACAGTCTTTCGGAAACTGCAACCACCGCGATCAATGCTCGCTTTTTATAACGCAATCTAACCCGTCTAGCGTGAAAAATTTGTCAGATTTCGGTGTCTGATCAATGTGGTGTTTGATCGTCACATTAGTGATTGAAGTGTCATATGTTTGCAAACAAGAGAAAAAACATGGCAACAGGCAGAATATAAATCGATACATAGCAACCCTGGTTTCTAGGGACGTACGAATCTAGCATAGTTCTTCTTTATTTTTTTTTTGCGTGTGCATAATTTACTACTCATTTCATATTATCTCTTCCTCTAACTGTACCTGTCTCTTTCTCCTGGTGTTTTATTAAATGGTGCATATTTTAAAAATATTCGTTAGACTTGTTGACACAATACAGGCATGTGGAATGTGTGGTCAAAAGCGGGGAATATTGATACCCACAAATGGTTGCTGTTTGGTTGGATTTCTGCATACACTATGTTTGGAATTGTCATCTCTACTTTCACATAGACCGCTCTAAGTAGAAGATTCATTTTCAA
Organism: Meghimatium bilineatum; assembly: GCA_034231615.1. NCBI lineage: Eukaryota > Metazoa > Mollusca > Gastropoda > Stylommatophora > Philomycidae > Meghimatium > Meghimatium bilineatum. The sequence continues at coordinate 37,340,125 of CM067299.1, read as the reverse complement.
GGCACTGTATGCAGCATTGTAAGTTGGGAGTACCCCAGCCCGAATTGCACATAAACAACAAGAGCGTCATTGTTAGTAATTCGTGGAGAGCGGAACAACCACACAATATTCGTATGCCGTAGTTACCAAGGCAAATATCGTCTGGTTCTCACTGAACAACAACATAGTTACAGACACATTACCAGCAGCCACCTGCATGGGCATCAACATTGACAGGGAGCAGACTATGAAATATCTAGGCATCACTTTTGATAGAAGTCTATCTTTCATGAAACATGAGGACAATGTCATTCAGAAAACTAGGAGTGGGGTCAGTGCAGACAAAATCATGGCATCTGCAGAGATGCCGCAGCGAACCCTTTTTCAGATGATGCAGACAGTGGTATTGTCTGTGTTGGTCCATGGTTTAGGTTTACTCACACTGTCGCAAATACAGGTGGACAGATTGGAGAGAGTACAAAACTAGGCCATGAGCTCTCTTAAGATGCACAAGAGATACACCTATTGTGACCATGAATTTGTTCCTATACCTACCGAGCATCAAATCATCAAGACATAAAATAGCTCAGGTTAAAGAGTACTTCAATGTTGCTAATAATGATCATCACATCTTACACCAGTCTCTAGACAACATAAAAGGGAACTGTTGGACCATAAGTCAACCTAGCCTAAGGGAATAGGTACCAGGTCTATTTATAAAGTAAATCTAGAGGAAGTGATTAACCGTATCATTCATAGGCATGCCGCTAGTCAAATAAAAAATACCGACCTAACATCGTATACAATAATATCCCTCAAAAGCGTGGAAAAGATATTTCACCAACATTTATAGTAATAAGCAAAATTGTGCGAATTGAAAGATCTTGTTTAAAATATACATGCTCATTTTTTATATGTGATGTACAGTAAAAGATATATATATATATATATATATATATATATATATATGAGAGAGAGAGAGAGAGAGAGAAAGAGAGAGAGAGAGAGAAAGAGCGCGAGAGAGAAGTAAAGATATTTCTAGAAATTGGGTATTTGCAATAATGAATCACGTGTAACGCCCTCAAACGACCTTCCTTACAAAGTTAATGGCGTATACAAATAGCGAACCGTTGTTCGATTTGCTTTTGTCCAAGACAATTATGCTCCTTGCGTATTCCATATGGATGGAGGAAAATTCCCAGCTATGCAGCGATTTATCAAAGGCGTTGAGTATTTGCTCTGTAAGAGATGAATGTTTGATGTTTGTATATATTGTACGCTAGTGGAACGTATCGCTGATGCAGCTGTCGGTTCAAGAAAAGATTGTAAAATGATCAGCAGCTTCATTTTTGTACGTGGCTCAGTAAGCAGACTACGTTTGGTTGATGATGGAAAGATGTTTAGTTCGAAGATTCACATGTATTCAAACATTAATTAAATGTAAGTAGGTCCAAGAAATATTGAAATCGCCTATTGCAAAATGCCTGAACACTGATAGCATCGAAATAGTTATATAATGGTTTACAGTTAACTGCGATATATATATATATATAATATATATATATATATATATATATATATATATATATATATATATATATATATATATATATATATATATATATATATATATATATATATATATATATATATATATATATATATATATATATATATATATATATATATATGCCTTTCCCTTTCGGCCTCTCACATCAGACTTCAGTATCGCATTTGGGTCACTTTGTCCTAATGGACGTGACAGATAACACCACAATCAACGCTTCTTTAGTCTTCGCTTATGACATGCATATCGGGTCATAATGTTACTATTATTAGTTACATAATGTTACTATTCTTTGCTGCCATTTCTGGCTGCGGTAACACACGCACATTCTTTTTTTTTTTTAATGAAGAACATTTTGCCTTCATCTGCACAAAATGTCAAGACATTTCGTATTTCTTTTTCCAATTCCTCTGTATATTCTGTATTGAAAATCAGTTTATCTTAAACCTGAGACATTTTGCAATTTCTGTCACACCATGCCTGTACCGCTTCATAAATGCATGTTGAAAAATATTATGAACAGTAAATAAAATGTAATCATGAGCATAATAAATGCTCAGATGCCAAAAGACAGAGACGTCTGATAACAATTATAACTCGTGGGGATGTTTAAGTGTTGAATGGCTGAACAGACAATTACGCCGTGGACGACACATACGTATTACCCATACACAAGATTATACCTGACGCATTTGAGCTACAGGCGGAAGATATTCGTTTTCTGTAAAGAAAACTATAAAAATATAGTCATTTCCATCTAAAAATTAATACTCAGATTTATGTAAATATGTATTATACTTATATCATCTCTGTCGGTGCAGATATTTTCTTTCTCCAAATTTATCTTTATATAGAATCAAAGTAATATTTCATCCTGCCATCAGATATCATTATATGAGATTTATCTATGCCAGGGGTGGGCAAACTTTTTGTGCAGAGGACCGCATTGAAAATTGTAAAGCTATTGGAGGACCGCATATAATATTATGTATGTTTTTGTTTAAAATTCTCGGTAAGTAATCAATTAAATATTTTTATTGTAAAGAAAGGTAGTTTTACATAATGTAGATAACTTCTGAAATAAATTACATTTCTAGCAGACTTACACTATAACAGTATATTTTCTAATATGGATAAAGGGTTTTGCAAATATTTTAACAATGTTCGTGTATTTAAAAATGTGTTTGAGGGCCGCAAAATATCCAATGGCGGGCCGCATGCGGCCCAGGGCCGTAGTTTGCCCACCCCTGATCTATACTATTGGAAACGTTTTATTGGATTTGAAATATTCTACGATGTTATCTTTTTCAGCTAAATTGTTTCTAAATTTAACATTTATGTTGATTTTTTTTATATAATTAAGTGCTTAAAAACCTCAATACCAGCTACTTTAAGTGTATGAAAGCTACAACACCAGCTACTTTGATTGCATAAAAGCTGCAACACCAGCTATTTTGATTGTATGACGAGCTATTTATTTATATCAGGACTATGCAATATCAGCTACTTTGATTGTCTGATGATTGTGCAACACCAGCTACTTTGACTGCAATATCAGCTACTTTGAAGGTATGAAGACTGTAACACCAGATACTTTGGTTCTATCACAACCTTCTTGTATCACAGCAGGCAGGCTTCAGGCTATGCTACTCTAGTAAATATCAAGTAACTACATTTTTTTAAAAGAGATAGATAATTCATTTCAAGATAAGTAACTGGTCAGAGCAGTACTCAAATTAGATAGGGTTGAAAATCAACACATCAAAAACTCATATACTAGATTTTACGAGATCCAACGACAACATAGAAATTCAAAATGTTCCATTATTAAAAGTCAACAATTTTACATATTTAGGCACCAATCTAGCATTGGATGGAGACTCATCAAAAGAAATTTTACACCGTATTGCCCTTGCAGCGGGTGCTTTCAATAAACTACGCAACATATGGACGTCAAACACACTAAGAAACACCACAAAACTCAAGTTGTTTAACTCCAACATCATCCCTATTCTATTATATGGGTGCGAAAGTTGGAAAGCCACAAAAGCCACAGATAAAAGACTCGACTCCTTTGAAAACAAATGCCTACGTACCATTCTGAACGTTAAGTGGAGTGACTTTAAATCTAACACTACTATAAGAGAGGAAAGCAAACAAACCTATATATCTTCCTTCATTAGACAAAGGCGTTGGACTTACATCGGCCATGTTCTCAGAATGAACAGCCTAAGAATTCCCCAGCAATCACTATATTGGGTGCCACCTGGAGTAAGACGAAGAGGGAGACCTAGAGAAACTCTACGAAGAACCATTAATAGAGAAGGCATGTCAATGAACCTAAACAACACGCAACAATTGAAAGACCTGGCAACACAAAGACAGAAATGGAAGGCTATGGTTTCTGCCCTATGCGCCGCCTATGGCCCTGGAGGAACATAACATAACATAGCAGTTTGGATAGACCTGAGGAAAGTTTTGACAAGGTTTGGAAGGAAGGACGTCTAAAGAAATTTCAGAGTGCATGATAGGGTGTATAAATAGATAAAAGCATACCTAACCATCAGAAGAGCTAGAACACAACTATATCGTCCTACTACGTCATGGGGTATCACATGGAGGGGTATTGTCCCCCCACATTGTTTCTTGTCTACATCAATAATCTGGTTGTTGAGCTACCGCATGAAATAAAAGTGGCTATGTATGCTGAAGACTTCATAACATGATGCACGGAGGAAATTCCATTGCGTGCTCTATCCTCTTCTGTTTAATATATAAGCAGAAAATATATTGCGAAATGTCAGAAACAACCACAAATTTGTGTACATTGCGCCCATTCATAATTTGTGGAAATGCGATTCATTATTCAAGAATGCTGATAACAGAGTTCGTGTTTCATATTGTTCAACGGGTTTTTATCATATTGTCTTGTCGGTCAAAAGAAGCAGCGAAAAATAATTGTATTATATCATTAAAAAAAACCCAGATTTCACTGACAAAAAAGCAAATCATCCCAAACATTTTAGCAATAATGAAAGCGTAATTCCAGGATTATTATGACAGGACTTCCTGAACTTCCACATTTTATGTTTTTTACTGTCAAACGGTCTGATATCGTCAATGTGGATCAGCTTTCTATAGCTAAAAAGATGAGTGTGGCATCACAAAGATGCTTTAATTACCCACAAATCAACCAGCAATAATGGTGAATTTGAAAATGCCACAATTTGTTTCTTTACAATTAATGGTAAGTAATTAGATATCTCAAATTAGATCAAAATATTGAATACGAAAATACATAAAATATGGAATGTGAAGAAGCCAGGACAATGACATCAGAAAACATAAAACATAGAACTTGAAATAATATGCCGATGTCTATAATGCCATTTGGGTCCATGTATTAAAAATGGGTAGAGAGTTCGTTGTATTCGAGTTTTCATCAAGAGTGCTTAATCTCTCTCAATGAAGCAGATGCAGGTCTCAGAGCATTCAGATCACTCAGATCTGTAGTTCCAAAATAATCTTCAGGGACTTCTGAAAATTGCACTTAAAAAGAATGTCACTGTAAGAGTTCAAACGCACGACCTGGTGATCACAAAGCAATTAACTTGACCATTATACCACGGAAATTCATTAATGCAATATGGGAACGGTGAAAGTAGGCACACTTTCACAAGAAAGAAGAACTTGCACAAAATAGATCTACATGGCGGTCTACAGTCAAAAGAGCGCATCATCTAGTGAAAAGAGGAGAAATGCTGCAACCCAACAGCGGAGAGTAGCTAGAAAGTCACGGATAGACCATCATCCGCATACATGTCCGAACTGTCCAAGAACATTTACAGCGCGAATAGGGCTCATTAGCCATCTACGAACTATTATGCATGGTCATATTTGTAACTGAATTTTCAAAAGTGGTTGTAAAAATGGTCATCGACAATTGTGATGGACGAACACACATTTATATACTTGGAATTGCATGCCGAAAATAGCCACGGAGATTCCACGTATATAAATCACAGATTCAGTTATTCTATGGGACTCTCAAAGTATGCTGCGCAAGATAGAAAAGGGTATGGTCAGAACTGAATGGGTCACTCTTCTCAACAACGCGCAGAGCATTACAAGGATGTACTGTCCAGGTCATGCTGTGGTCAGGGGAAAAGAAAGAGCCGATGTGTTGGCTGGTAAAGCCTTGGTGATCGGCATCGAGATAAGAAGAGACACGATTTAATTGATTAGAACAGTAATGGATACCCTACGAGAAGATGAGGAGGAAGTCAAACGAGACATATTCAGAGAATGGTAGAAATGGGAGAAAGTGCTCCCTCTCCGGAAAGATCAGAAGAACGCGTAATCAACAACTGACTGAAACACTAAGCTTATACACTTTTAGATGGCTGACGGAACGGCAAGCAGAGCATATATGGCAATGCCCCCAGTGCCGTGACGCTTGTTCTTAATCAAAAATCAAGAATCGACTCAAAAAATAATCAAAACACGTAACGAACTGGGTCCAACTTAATGTAGCGAACAGTTCTACTAGGACCCGGTCATGTTTGAAACACTGAACGGCTCTTGCGTTTCTCTAGCACGTTCTTGTTGTGTAGCAGTTTGTCGGAGATTCTCTGCAGCAGATACACCAATCCCGAGTCTGCGATGCGTGTCTTGCCAGTTTTTTCTAACAATGTATGTCAACATGGAAGTGGATCAGTGATGTCTTAAGTGTGTCTTTAAAAATGGGTCAATGGGCACTTGATCACATTTTCTAATCTAATTTGTAAGAACCATCACTGATCATTCTTCTGTGTTCGTGATCATACTCCTGAAGATTAGCAGTATGTAGTACAGAACGAGAACGGAATGTGTTGTGTCATAGTTTACAAATTGGCTGCGATATCTGCTCCTTTCTACCTGACACACCAGATTTCAGTGTGACTTTTGAGTCACTTGACCCTCTATGGGATGGGACAGCCAACTCCAACCCCGAAACCTCTTTAGTCGCCTCTTACGCCGTGCATGACAGGTAACAGCACTATCATTCTGTCCTCCACTTTCGGACCCCAGACAACAAACGTACACACTGTTGGTGAATCGAATTAAACCGTGGCTGACCAAACACAAACATGCTTACATAAAGCGTAACACATGACACTGATTGAGGTGATGACATTTCCAGACCTGTTAACCTTTCGGTGGAATATTTCGGTGTTTGCTATTTTTTGTGTGTTTTTTTTCCTTATAGAGTACAATTCTCATTGCAATATTGCCAGCTCTAGTTATAATTATTGTGAGAAACGAGCTGAATTATCATTTATCATTCATTTTATTTACCTGATATGTTCTTTAATGTTCAACTGCATTACTGCAGCTATTGTAGTTGTTATTGCAGTTAGTAGTTAAGTTATTGATGTTATTACTGCAGCTATCGTAGTTGTTATTGTAGGTAGTGCTTAAGTTATTGATGTTGTTACTGCAGCTATTGTAGTGGTTATTGCAGTTGATATTGAATTTATTGATGGCAATGCTGCAGCTATTGTAGTTATTATTGCAGTAGTTAATTAAGTTATTGATGAGTTTATTTCAGTTTTTGGGGTTGTTATTGCATTTATTATGTTGCTACTGCAGCTATTTTCGTTATTATTGTTCTTATTGAAGTTGTTTTTGTGGTTCTTTATTGTACTTATTGAATTTGTTATTGCGGTTCTTTAGTGTACTTATTGAATTTGTTATTGCGGTTCTTTATTGTACTTATTGAATTTGTTATTGCGGTTCTTTATTGTACTTATTTATGTTGTGTTTGCGGTTCTTTATTGTACTTATTGAAGTTGTTATCGCGGTTGTTGATTGTACTTATTTATGTTGTTGTTGTATTTATTTAAGGTTGTTACTGTAGCTTTTCAAGTTGTTACTGTAATTATTATAGTTGCTATTTCAGTTATTGACATTGTTACTGCGGGTATTTTAGCTGCTGTTATTGTATCGATGTTGTTACTCCAATTACTGCAGTAGTTGTTGCATTTATTGATGTTGTTAAAGATAAGATAAAGATAGTTTCCACGGAAGCAGCTTATCGTCCGGGATGACCATTCATTTTACTAAGCTGCAGCAACTAGTGATCAGTTCCCTTCGTTGGTGTCTTTACCTTCCCTAACTCAAGCGTCAGTTACTCATTCACAGCTGATTCTACTGGAGGAGTGGTCGTGTCAAGCGAGAAATCACAACCCGGACTTTATTTTTGTCCCGACGTGTTTTCGAACCTGGCACGCTGCAAACCCGGTGATAGAAATCAAGCTCACCATGAACTAGGCGACTACTCTTCACATTGAGTATGATAGTGTTACCGCATTTATTATAGTTGCTATCTCAGTTATTGATATTGTTACTGCAGCTATTGTAGTTGTTATTGCATTTATCGACGTTGTTACTTTAGCTATTGTAGTTGTTACTGCATTTATTTATGTTGTTACTTCAACTGTTGTATTTGTTCTTGCATATTTTTGTGTTGTTATTTTAGCTATTATAGTTATTATTGTAGCTATTGTAGTTGTTATTGTAGCTATTATATTTGTTATTGTAGCTATTGTAGTTGTTATTGTAGCTATTGTAGTTGCTGCATTTTCTTATGCTATTATTGTGACCATTGTAGTTGTTATTGCATTTACTGATGTTGTTACTGCAGATACTATAGTTGTTATTGCATTTATTGATGTTGTTACTGTGGCTATTACAGTTGTAATTGCATTTATTGATGTTGTTACTGCAGTTATTGTAGTTGTTATTGTAGTTCTCTGCGTTGTATTGCATTTATGGATATTGTTACTGTAGGTATTGTAGTTGTTATTGCATTTATTGATGTTGCCACTGCAGATATTAAAGTTGTTATTGCATTTTTATGTTGTTATTGTAGCTGTTGTAGTGGTTATCAAAGTTCTCTACGTTGTAATTGCATTCATTGATGATGTTACTGCTGCTATTGAAGTTATTTTTGCTATTACCAATTGTATGATTGATTATAAGCTGACGTCACTGCACTCCAAGAACACCTATAGGTGCTTAATCTCCACAATTACATATAAGAAATGCATGCATACTGATAGTTCCTGTGGCTCGCTGGTTTAAAACATTTCTTATTTTGCCCCACATATTCTCGGTCCTACGCATGCCGCACTGAATACTGCATTATGTAAATCGTCTTCTAGATGCATTATCATAGTTTTATAAATTGTTAGTTATCAGTTGTTAGTTCAGTTATTGTTGCAGTTTTTGAAATTATTGTTGCAGTTATCTGTTACTATTGCAACTATTGCAAAACTATATTAACTCTGTTATGTGAACGTCAACAGTTCACTACTTTACTCATCATGTGATATGATGTGCTCTTAACAAAGGCCTTTTGGTTAAAACTTAGATTTCTATGCTTTCCTGATATCTCCAGTGATTAGGGAAACGTAATTACTCTGTTTCCAGATTTTACCTGTCGAATTGCAATTTTACTGCAGTTGTGACATAGTATTAGTTATTATTGCAAGTGTTTCAGCTATTATTGCGTTTATCATTTCAGTTATTGCTGCAGTTATTAATTTTATATTTACATTTATTATTGCAATAGTTTTATTACAGTTGTTATTTGAGTTACTGATGTTATTATTGCATACCTTGATATTATAATTGCTGTTATTATCTTAGTTTTTGCAGCGTTTTTTTGCATTTGTTACTGCAGTTATAGCAATTATTGCAGCTATTATTGCTGTTATAATAATTATTGCAGCTGTTTTTGCAGTTATAGCAATTATTATTGCAGTTATTAGATAACTAAATCTCATAAGGAATCTTTATTTGTTCCGTCATTTCAAACTGCAAAATATCAATTCACATACAGAAACGGATATGGTTTATTACTTTCCTACTTCATAACATAAAACGTTCATGCCTCCAATTGCACATTAAACATATTTTGCATTTCTTAGTCTCCATTTGTCTAGATAAAATAAAGATAAAATAGATCCTGCGATCTAAATCTAGCCAGTCATGTAATTTCTGCTGAAAATTACTATATACATCAACAGTTTTAACAATCATCCTAGAGGGAAAACTACTATATTCATTAACAATTTTAAATCATTCTAGTGGGCAAATTACTGTATATATCGTCATCATCATGAGGTGCCATCTCCGCAATGAAGGTTGGCTGCAATAGACCTCTGTCTATTTGTCTATATGAATAGACAACATCCCAGTCTGCTAGACTGTAACCTGTCCATCTTGTGATGTTACTCTTCCACTTGTATCACTGCCTACCTCTTGCTCACTTCCCTTCGACTTTACCCTCAAGTAAGGTCTTCAACAAGGTGTCATGTCTTTTAATGTTGCCAAAATATTTTATTGCCTGATCTTTATTTCTCTTAATAATTATTTCTTCATATAAGTGTTATTACAGCTTTTTGTTGTTTTCTTCTCTTTCCATGAAGTTCTAAATATTCTTCTATAAATCCACATCTCAAAGGCATCAATTCAGTCTTCTAATTGTTTGTTTAGTGTCCATGTTTCTGAGCCATACATTAATATAGAATAGATATAGCATTTCATAATTCTAATTTTTAACTTGTTTGTAATTTGTTTAGATATTAATATTTTCTTCACATCATTGTAGTGCTTTTAGCCATTCTTATTCTCCTTTTTTTAAACTTCTGTTTCACATCTGCCGTCATTTGTGATTATGTTTAGAATATTGATATTGTTCTACTTGTAATTTCTCTCCATGTATGTTTATGTTTAGCACCTGTTCGTTCTTCTGTGACTTTGCTGATTACAACAGTTTTTTTGTGTGTGGATATTTATATCCAGTTCATATTTTTTACTTGATTTATCGACTTGCTATGCTAGTCTTTGTAGTTCATGTTCACTTTCTGCTAAAAGAATAGTATCATCTGCATATCTCAGGTTGTTGTTTTTTCCCCATTGATCTTCAGTCCTGGCATTCCTTCTCTATGTTTAAAAATATTCTCTGTGTACATATTAAATAGGCTGGGTGATAAAATACATCCTTGTCTTACACCTCTTCTTATTTATATGTATGGTGAGTAGCTATTTTCACACCTTTTTTATAAAGTCTGTTCTCAATATAAATTTCCAATCAGTCTATGTCCTTTCCCATCTATGTCCATTTCTTGAAGACATTTGATTAATTTTTCATTGAATATGTCAAAGGCTTCGCTTTTAAAGACTGTAGTCTATGAAGCAAATATAGTTATTTTTTTAGACCTAAATATTTATCTATCACTAGTCGGATACTAAGTATATACTGTACATATCATCAATTTTATGTCATCCTAGCGGGCAAATTACTATTTGCATTGACTTCGGCTCGATGGCAGAGTGGATTATGGGTGTGTCTCAGAAATCCAACTCTGTCGAATATTTAGTTCGTGATTCGAAAGCCGATCGTCCACATGGTACTGCTGATACAATTGGGAATATTAGTGGAACCAACAAATTCGACAATATTTGAATAGCAATACATATTATATACATGATGTAACAGTTAAACTACCACCATCACGTGCGGTGTCGACTGGAGTATGCAATCATGTCCCCAGAAATCACCATCTTGTATCAGGGACCAAATAACCGTTTCAAATTTTTTTCTAGGCTTATTTTGTGTTTCATGAGATATAGAACAAATAGGTACCTTTCTGTGATCCCCAAAAAAGGCTGGTTTATGCCCTTACTCCCTAAAAAAACATAAAAAACAATGTCTGTGCCCTCACTGTGACCATATTTCCTACGTTGATAATTACTATCTTGTGACGTACACATTTATTATCTCTGTTACAGAAAGCTTTCTGAACACCCTATCATCCGTTAAGATATAATGGACTATGTACGTACAGAAGTTATCCATGAAAAATACATGGATGAAGAAAGTAGTGATGCATTATCTGAGTTCCAAGGATCAATATTGTGGACAAAAAGGTAAGAGTAATCTATGTCGACATTAGTAATGTTATACTATAGCGTATAGTATGTTCTTCATCTGTGTTATTTCAAACTTGTGCAGGTTGACATGATGTAGTCAGGAGAACGGAATGCGCTGTGATAGGTTTACATTGTGTGAGGTTACGGTACGGTAGCAATATTCTTTGCATCCATTTTGCTACCTGGCAACGGGCAAGTTTTAGTAACGAAAGTAGCCAATCTTCCCCTCTCATGCTCGAGAAAAATCAAATACAACATTTAGTACTAATTAATGAACGCGGCTGCAGTAAAACTGTGTGCCATGTGGTAAATACAAATACAAGAAATATATTTTAAATATATTTGACTTTTCTTCTTTACTATTTATTTGACATTTGGTAATAAGAAATATAAAAAAATAGGTTAAAACTAAGTTCTCCAAATATAGGTTTTTCCAGCTAGTTAGCGTAAATCATTTTGGCTGATGCACCTGATCTGTGTTTTCTATTGGTCACTGTACGTATATGCCAATAAACATTCGCATAAGTTAAGGTTAGCACGACCTATAGTTCAATGATGACTCAAGTAGCTCAGCCGAATTCAGAGGATGAGCAATAGCCTCATTCCATAACAAGTATATGGAAACTATAACATCGGGGGGAGGGGGCAATTTGAACAAGTTATAATTAGACTTTATTTAGGGAATAATGCAATTTTTAAATATAAATAAATATGTATATGTTACATAGGGGTGGGGCATCCTAATTTTAGAAAGACTATGCCCATAAAAGTTTGACAGTCCTCGAATAAATTCAGTTTAAAATTCAATCCGCAACTACAGACAACGATACATTATCATTGGATGCTTACAAGCTGGACAATCACAAAGTGTAGTGGCCAGACTTTTTAATGTGGTTAGGTTGGTTGGTTGTTGATCCAACGGTCTATGGGCTCATGTCCTTTGACCTAATGCCATTAAATGGCATTATATTGCTGGGAAGTCTGTGGATTTTTGGCCCACCCCGGGATAGAGTCAGAGAATAACTATCACACCTCCAGGAAGGTAGGTTTCAACCTATGCACTGCTCCGAGCCACTGTAGCCAAGATAGGGTTAACTGTGCTCATTCCCCGCCACCAAATGACTACTGGTTATGACGAACTTCTCTATTGCTCTAGGCATGCAACCAAATATTCAAGTCAAAAAGATTGTCACGTCCTGAGCCAATGTGCATCTATGAAGGGTCTCACTCATAGGAAACAACAGTGCTGTCAGTTTCCTCCTCCCCAGTGCTGCACAGTACATCTCTCGCTCCCTCCCAACCACAGAGGATGCATACCTATATTCAAGTAAACATGAAACACAATTCAACAACAAAATAACAACACAAGGAGCATAATTGTATAGATGACGTACCATGAAGCTTCTAAAAGAAAATAACCTCAATATAACGGCATGTCATCTACTAAGGATTTCTGTTGCATGGGTGGTTTGTCTAGTGGGCCATTGGTGAGACCCACAGACGCAACCACATGCGTTAATGTGGTTTGAAGCACCATTAGTCGCTTTTGAATGCAATTTCAGCAAACTGACTCAATGGCAGACCGGCGTCGCAGTGGAAGACAGTCCCCCAACTCCTTCCGAAGACCGCTACACACGATGCGTCACCTCAGGAATCAATTTGCAACTGTATCCTTCACAGTCCAGTCAATGCCAGCAGTTCGTCGAATTTTAGATAAAACTGTCAGGAAACGGGCTACATGATGCTAATCTTTTGATTAGAATACTCTACAGATGTCCTGTTCTTACGAACCGACATCACCAGAACCGATTGCAGTGGGGGAACCAGCATGATCAATAGGCAGTTGGGGAATGACTGTAGACGGACTTGCTTTATTTATAGTTTGAAAGTTTCTTCATACTAAGGTTGAGGATTTTTAAGCAGCGCCATTACTATAAATTGTGTCACCTTCGACAAGCCCCCCCCCCCCCACCTTCCCCCTTTTCCGCCCACTCTTTTATATCAAACTAGTGTCATTGTGGTTGCGGCCCCATGGATATTGCTTTTTGCTGCATCTTTTTTGAGCGTGAAAACAAATTTAAACAGAAAACACAGAAGAGCTTTCCATTATAATAACATTAGTTCTATATATGGTAACAATTTAGTGTCTAACAAATGAAAGTCATGTTTTTCTATTAAAAGATGAATTCATCGCGTAGTAAAAGTAGTCGATTCTTGAATGTTTCATTGTTCTTCGATACTGGAAAATGATTCATTTCAGCCATAAATTATAAGTACCATACGTTATTAAAAGAGTGAATTAATTAACAATGATGAAAACATAACTAAATATTCTGAGAATATTTGACTCAAACTTGTGACTGTTCCAATTATTACGATTTAAACTCTTTTAAGATGCTAACAATCTCTGTCTGATCATTGATTTCTGGAGATAATCAAGTTGACGTCTGGTAGTATGCGCCTCCTTCTTTCGTTTCGTTCTAAACTAGAAACATACAAATAAATCAATTGCCTTATCGCGTCTTGAATGGCAGTAGCAGATTATCTCTGACTCGCTGTCATCTGTAGTCATCATTTCAACCGTTTCTTATGAATTCTTCATGATTTCATTTTCACTAATAACATTCATGACAGTTTTGTACCTCGGATGTCTCCACCAAGCAAAGATTGCGTGTATTTGTCGCTGTTTCTGTAAGCATTCAATTGTGACCCTCAGCGTTATAAGACATGGCTAATGGGAAACCAAGTCATCGAAAATGACGGCGTCCTATGTTTGTTTTTTTTGTCATGATTTTCATTTATATGTATTTTTTCACACTGTTGTTCATCCGTCGAACTCGACAATGACCATTCACTTTAACTGGTATGACGATGAAGTTGATGATGTCTGCGGTGTGCCAGACTGTGACTAATGAATCCTGTGCATGCCTGGAATAGTCTACTACACTCTAAGCATGTGTGGGAGGACTCTGTGGACGTTGAGCAGTTCCTACCTTTCTTCTAGCGAGTTTTTGCTGCTAAGCATGTCTGGGGTTCTCTGCAGCTACAGAACCACTCTTGATTCTGCAACACCCGGAACTGTCTTATGCAACATTCTTACATGAATGTGTGTATATTTTGAAATGATTTAATGATGCATTAAGCGTGTCCTTTAAGACTCTTCTTTTGTCATCAGGACTTACGGAAGTCAGTCCGGAGCTCTCCATATAACAACTTTTTTGGTTGAAGATGATCTTTCATGTTGACTATTTTTTTTTCTGCCTAGCATGTCTATCCCATATCATCAACATTGTATGTATGCTTACAGACTTAGTTTTCATTATTACTTCACTGTCTGGTATTGTATTCCAACAATGGATGTTTAATATCTTACGAAGGCGGCTCATGTGGAAATGGTAATCCTATTACTGCTGCCTGGTAAACTGTGAGTTTAGTTTTAGTTGCTATTCTTCTTCTGCCACATACATATAGCTGCCTTCTAAATGCGGCACTAGCTTTCACAATTCTGTTGTTTATCTCAGTGTGTACTGTTCACGCAGTGTATATACTAAAATTGGAACGATACAGAGAAGATTAGCATGGCCCCTGCGCAAGGATGACACGCAAATTCGTGAAGCGTTCCTTATTTTTTTTTTGGGGGTGGGTCAAAGAGCATGAGCCCATGGACCGCTGGATCAGCAACCAACCAGCCAACCATCTCTGTGTCGATGTTTACATCTTATAGGAGAGTACTGTCCAGGTAGATGCAACTATTGACTGTTTGAAACTGTTATTTGTCATACTAAGTATACCTATAGTGACTAATGAAATATCGGGAATATTCAAATGAGTGATTTAGAATACTTTATTTTCCATTATTAGGCAATATGTCTTATATTGTAGACGGTCTTCATCAAATACACGGGGATCATATGGGACTGGAAAATTAACATCTAATGTAGGAAAACGGAGTTACAAAAAGGGGATCTCCTTGGTGAAGTGGTTATGCCATTTGCCTTGTGCTCAAGACGTGCAATGATTAACCTATTTGTCTTGTACTAAAGAAGTCGCAAATTCCATCTCGGATCGTTATATATAGCTTATAAAGTCTTTTTTTTCCTCGAAAATTCCAGGATATTATCACTTGATGCTACGGAGTTACGAAGTATGAGTGGTACTCTTTACATGCAGCTTAGTTGAGAGGGGTAGAGGATATATGGTGTAGCCCAAGTACATTTAAGTATATCCGCTATGCTTATTGAGACATGGATTTTCATCACTGCAAGTTTCTTGTTAAAAAATTATATTTTTATAATAAAGTCCGCTTTGCTGTAACTGCCGTCACTTCCCATAGGCAGTGAGTTTTTAAAAAAAATTCACCTCCGAGAGAACAAACCTCAGTCCTTATCGTGATTTTAACCCGTACCATCACGATTGCGAGACTGTTGTTCTAACCGGTCTTAACTATTTCCACGCTATTACAAATACTGTTACATGCACTATCAAAGATGTCAATTTTTTTCCCAAGCCAATATTGATTGATGGACTGAAACAAGAAAACGTGAAATTAATAACATTGATGTCACATAGACAGGAGCACATTACCAATATAAATTGTCGTATACACATGGACGATTGCGTTATGCCTTTCCAGTATCTTCCTCGGAACATTTGCGATTGGTCAAGGAAGTTCAATATCTTTTAAACCAATTTCATTAAATTGTACAATGCTTGCAACTCTTACTGCATCATACATTTCGTGTTACGTGTTCAGTTGTCCGTGAATCACCCTGTCCTTTACTTGGACAAATGTGTTGGTTCTTCCTTCTTCTTCTTCAGCGTTCGTTCTCAAACTCCTGCTGGATTTCTCTTGTAACAGGACACTGGTCCTACAAGATTTCCAGTTGAATGTAGTCCAGAGAATGGAAATGCGTTGTGTTGCCGTTTTATTTGCGCCAATGGCCCAACACATCCGTCTTCGGCGGGGGTTCTTCCTTCAAATTCTCAACAATGGTATCTTATATCATCTGATACCAACATGCTACTATTACTAACCGTCTAATACATGAGTGCAAATAATACCTGTAAATGAACACATAAAGAAAGATGCGTTAAAGTTGCCATCAAATGCATGAATCTACAATATAACGACCTTTTTGCTAATAGTAAATCCTGCCTTTTAAAATGACTGACTTTCATTAGCTGTCACACAAAATAAAATCGTAGTAACCGACTAATAATCAAATGAGTCATTACGAAAGAGGAGTTTTCTATTAGCTAATGCGCCTTGTATCCTAGACTGTCATGACAAAAGTATCCTTTTACAAAAAACTAACAGAACAAATGAAAATGAACAATATCATCCTATGCTGGAGTTCAGTGAAATTAGAGATAGCAGCAAGGGAGAATATCTACCATCTCATCTCTCATTCGGGTGCAGAATTAAACTCATATGATCTGTAGAATCTAATTTGTGGAGGAATGCTATCAACACCCAAAGAAGTATGGGAAATATTCGCAAATGTAGAGCCACTGGATATTATACGAAAAATAGCATTGATGGTGGAAGCTCTAGAGACACTAGAGACACACAATCAGGGCCGGATTATATCTAAGATATGGGAGCCCTTTATACGTCCATTATACGTAATATATGACAATTGCTCACTCGGACAATTTTTTTGGGGTGGGGGTGGGGAGCCCACATTTTTTTCTTGTCCCCCCCCCCCCCGGCCAAGTAGTGGGGACCCTAAGCTATAGCTTGTGTATCTTATGCATAAATCCTGCACTACACATAGTACACAATAATGGCCATCCACTAAAAGTACTTATTGATGCTTAAACAAAACACACACAAAAAAACAAGAACAAAGAACTGTATATTTTTGATATCATCAAAGATAAAAATTATAACATCAACAGCCAAATGAAAACAGACACATATAAAAGCATCTTTGTGTGAACTTTTATCAAGCAACTATTTAAAAAGAATTTATTATAAAACATTCACCATGTGAACTCTACTCACAATCTTGTGGACGTGTTCTTTTAGATGCACTGAGCAGATATTCATAATCAGCAACCCAAGATTTACACTAACGGCTCAGCTTTCAGTACACTGTTTGCAGGATATGACATGGATATCATCCACCATGATGGATATACTTACAAGTCTCGTGACTCTTGAGGTGAAAATTGCTAAAATTATGAAGCACAGGCTGAGACTATTAAGACAGTCAGTGAATTAGTGCAACAGCAGTTTCATCTCATGGAACAAACATTATCAGAAATAGTTCGCCCGTGTGTTGCCGGGGCCCGAAAGCGGAGCAAAGAATAGCAACACTGTTTACCTTCCATGCATGTCGTAAAAGGCGACTAAGGAGATTATGGAATGGAGTTGGCTGCCCTATCCCATATAGGGTCGGTGATCCAAGGTCATGCTGAAGTCGGATATGTCAGGCCGAAAGGCGCAGATATCGCAGCAATGCTGTAAACCATGCCACAGCTCATTCCGTTCTCCGGACTACATCCTGCTAATCTGCAGGACTTTGAGAACGAACGCAGAAGTTTAAGAAGACACAGTTATCTTTACCGTTCCCATGTCTGTTTTGGAAGCTCGTAAAAAGACCGCATATAAAAAAAAACCAGGATATCTTTCTTTATAGGAAAATGGTTGGATAGTCTTATCACAGCATCAGTGTAACACTGTAATGAAGTCCTCGACATAGTGGTCTAGCAGACAAACAGAGATGCATGAAAACAGCAAAAGGAAATACAATGAATCATGAGAGCAAAGACATTATTAGAAAAAATCACAGGAAAAATCTGGCAGAATATATTGACAAATAGGAAGTAATATATTTAATGAAATGACTCAATCTAAGGTCAATGACAACATAAACAGACTGCAGGAAAAATCAATTTATTTCAAGCACAACTCGATATAATCAATATAGACTCCGGTCTCCTGTGAAAAGAGTAATGCCTCGGTAAATGGACGTTCAATTTCTCTAATAATCAAACAACAAACAAGCAAATCAATCTCTTATCTTGCCATCTCTAGCAAGACAAGTCATAGCCAATAGCTATTTAAGCCTTATCGGTTCACAATCAGCTACGCATGTGTAGACATTGCTCTCATTCAAATAAAACAACTACCAAACAGCTCCTTATAGAGAAGCAATAGAAGATAATACTGCGTGAAACGGAACAACAATAGTACTTACGTAGAACACAATTTTTTTTGTTTGTTAAAGTTTCACTTGAACAGGACGGACTATCGCTAATGGGTTATGAGTTATGAGGTGTAAACACGGAAACATTTAAATGACAATACACAAGACATTTTCTTATAGAGAATATCCATCTCAACTATAAGCGCAAAACGTTTACGTAACTCATTCATTATCAAGTGCCGTCTCCGCAGCGAAGGTTGGCTGCGACAAATCTCCAACCTCCCCTGTCACATAACTCATTCATCATCATCATCAAGTGCCGTCTCCGCAGCGAAGGTTGTCTGCAACAAATCTCGAACCTCACCTGTCACATAACTCATTAACAGTTGCTAACCCACTATATGATTCCTAACTCCCTTTTAACAGACACTTTTTAAAGAATGGCATTGCCAAGGTTAGACTGAATTCCGTAGAAATTGAAACTGACAACAAAATATGCAGTCCCACCAGTTATCTCTCTTCCCAAGCAATTCCATGCAAATGCAAAATCCTACTATCTCGTCTACTGCCGCATCCTTGTCCACAAGACCAGAGGCATTTCAATATGTCGCCCTGCCAATATATATCTGTTATACCACTTGTACTCTTCAAACCAGTCTATCGACATTTCCCTGAACTCAATAATGGCCAGGATAAAATATACATACAAATCCCTGCAGGTGTGAAACTTCTCAATGTAGACCTACATCACTCACGTCGTAGCTATCTTGAATTCTGCGAATCCAGGATATAGAGTAGTGTTCAACAACGGCTCTCATTGTCTCAATATCTTAAACTCATTTTAGGAACATGATGGTTGCCTAGATTCTCCATTTTCATACTGGAAGTTGGCGCACATCTGACATATTTCAACAATGATTATACCACTTATAATTACCGAACAAAATCCCATTCTGATCTTGAATATCTCCGAAAAAAACCATCTGGCTATATAATTAACTGATCATCTTCAGCGTTGTTTGATATTTGTTAGAACTATAGATTAACTTTTCCGTTTTCTTTCATTAATATTACCGGTATGTGATCATCTTACAATATAATATTACTTTATTTCTATAATTGGCGAGATAGCAGTAAAACTCTTTACCAATAAGTACTCCTTCTTCTTCAGCGTTCATTGTCAAACTCCTCCTTTAATTCTCTCATAGCAGGACCATGGTCCTACTAGATTTCCAGCAGGATGTAGTCCAGAGAATAGAATGCGTTGTGTCGCCGTTTTATTTGCGTCAATAGCCCGACACATCCGTCTTCGGTGGAACCCAATAAATACTGACGAACAAAATGTAATGTTTTACAGTTGCCTAAACAGACTGACTGACACGAAATAAAAAATATAGGCCGCTAGTATAAAACAGCGTAAATCGACGTTTCAACCATGCTACTCTTACAAAAATAAAATACATGAGCCAATGTAAAACAAACAAACGATATTATGGCAGATGGACAGAAATGAAATCAAGACAAATATGACGTCACAATATAAACGTTGCATTGTGTTTTTAATCCGCTTTTAAATGTATTATCGCCTAGCAAACTTGGTGCGATGAAATGCTTTTGAGAGTATTTTTATGACGGATATTTTTTTTTTAAATATCACGAGAACAACAGATCGCCTTTGCAAATTTGAATCAATACAATTATCGCATGGAAAATCTGTTGTCTCAAGTTGTGAGGCGAATAGGTGTTAATTGAATGGTCCTGGTTCAAATTCCATCTGCTGGCTTTCTGATTTTCTAGATGCTACCTATTTATATTAAATGTTTGCTGTTTAGTCCATTTGCTGTATTAGTATTTTTATTCTTTGTTCTCTATTTATTATATCTTGGAAAAAAGCATTTATGGTCAAAACGTTGATTTAGTCTGTTTAGTTTACTGTTAACTATACTATTTCGTGTCAGTCTGTTTATTTTACTGTTAACTATACTATTTCGTGTCAGTCTGTTTAGTTAACTGTTAACTATACTATTTCGTGTCAGTCTGTTTAATTTACTGTTAACTATACTATTTCGTGTCAGTCTGTTTAATTTACTGTTAACTATACTATTTCGTGTCAGTCTGTTTAATTTACTGTTAACTATATTATTTCGTGTCAGTCTATTTTGCCCACTGAGATACATATCAAGTATTTTTTCGTCAATGCCAATCTTTTTTTCTACTACTATAAACCTATATCAACTATCATAATAACTGTTCCTGTTGCACAGCTTCTGTAGATAAACATAATGCACTGTGATATCGATCAATGAACACTGTGATGTTCTGTTCTTTCCATCTGAAAACACGCTCCATTGCGCACGGTTACCGACCTCAGATTACAGTGATCGCGGTAATTGATCTTTGTTTAATTATACATGATAAACATACTCTCAAACGCATTTTATCCCTCCAATTTACTTAGTCTGATGTTTTCAGTGTAGAAATGTATTAATTTATAAGTTATCGTAAGTAATGAAGAGTCGCTAAATCCAAATCGATTAACAGAGATGAGAGTGACGGTTGGGGGGGGGGATTATTAAGGTAGTATGGTGCGCAAGGGTGATAATATAAACTACAAAATCATAACATCGCTAATTTAAATATAAATAACCAAATGGTCGGAGGGTAGCCGACAAAGTGGAGGGTGCTGCAGTAACTGAACGAACAAATAGTAAAGCAAAATGAATTAAACTGGTTACTAAAAACACTTACCTTGCAAAGCAAATTAAGTTAAACTGGTTACTAAAAACACTTACCGTGCAAAGCAAAATAAGTTAAACTGGTTACTAAAAACACTTACCTTGCAAAGCAAAATAAGTTAAACTGGTTACTAAAAACACTTACCTTGCAAAGCAAAATGAATTAAACTGGTTACTAAAAACACTTACCTTGCAAAGCAAAATAAGTTAAACTGGTTACTAAAAACACTTACCTTGCAAAGCAAAATAAGTTAAACTGGTTACTAAAAACACTTACCTTACGTATGCTTTTTTATAAATACTTTTTTATATATTTTTATTCATAGGCAAGGTAAGTGTTTTTAGTAACCAGTTTAATTCATTTTGCTTTACTAATTTAAATACATTGAGACTCACATCATATGGGTTTTAATTTTGGTACACTGAGTTCTTGTTGTGCAAAATGGGGGAAAATATAACATTCCAGAAGCTGCTCGCAATAATTAACATATTTGAGTGAGTTAGATAAACAACATAAACAATTAACTGTATAGTACACAGAAAATATTGGATATCCATGCTTACCAATGATGCGGGCAACATAAATATGAGTGTGTGTATGCAAGTAAAAGGGGGAGACAGAGAGATATACAGAGAGAGAGAGATGGGGAGAGATATATAGAAAGAAGCACAATTTAGAATATGACTCCTGCGTATTGCTACGAGGTAAAATAGGAGCAAAAAAGGATAACTGTGGTGTGTCAAGCATGTCATAAGAGATGACTAAGGGGGGGGGGGTTGGTATAAAAGTGAAGGTAAGTTGAGTTATGAATTATTGTCATATCATATAGTTTCCCCAAGATATACTCAGCTACCTAGCCGGTGGATGACCAGAAACCGCCTGACTAACTGCTCCTTGTTTGTGTATTATGTATTTTAAACCACGAATAACAAATGAGCTTGTTATGTGAGCTTGTTGTTATGTGAGTTTGTTGTTATGTGAGTTTGTTGTTATGTGAGCTTGTTGTGTGAGCTTGTTGTGTGAGCTTGTTGTGTGAGCTTGTTATGTGAGCTTGTTGTTGTGTGAGCTTGCTGTTATATGAGCTTGTTGTGTGAGCTTGTTGTTATGTGAGCTTGTTGTTATGTGAGCTTGTTGTTATGTGAGCTTGTTGTGTGAGCTTGTTGTTATGTGAGCTTGTTGTTATGTGAGCTTGTTGTTATGTGAGCTTGTTGTTATATGAGCTTGTTGTGTGAGCTTGTTGTTATGTGAGCTTGTTGTTATGTGAGCTTGTTGTTATGTGAGCTTGTTGTGTGAGCTTGTTGTTATGTGAGCTTGTTGTGTGAGCTTGTTGTGTGAGCTTGTTGTAATGTGAGCTTGTTGTTATGTGAGCTTGTTGTTATATGAGCTTGTTGTTATGTGAGCTTGTTGTGTGAGCTTGTTGTTATGTGAGCTTGTTGTTATGTGAGCTTGTTGTTATGTGAGCTTGTTGTTATGTGAGCTTGTTGTGTGAGCTTGTTGTTATGTGAGCTTGTTGTTATGTGAGCTTGTTGTGTGAGCTTGTTGTGTGAGCTTGTTGTTATGTGAGCTTGTTGTGTGAGCTTATTGTTATGTGAGCATGTTGTTATGTGAGCTTGTTGTGTGAGCTTGTTGTTATGTGAGCTTGTTGTGTGAGCTTGTTGTTATGTGAGCTTGTTGTTATGTGAGCTTGTTGTTATGTGAGCTTGTTGTTATGTGAGCTTGTTGTGTGAGCTTGTTGTTATGTGAGCTTGTTGTTATGTGAGCTTGTTGTTATGTGAGCTTGTTGTGTGAGCTTGTTGTTATGTCAGCTTGTTGTTATGTGAGCTTGTTGTTATGTGAGCTTGTTGTTATGTGAGCTTGTTGTGTGAGCTTGTTGTTATGTGAGCTTGTTGTTATGTGAGCTTGTTGTGTGAGCTTGTTGTGTGAGCTTGTTGTTATGTGAGCTTGTTGTTATGTGAGCTTGTTGTTATGTGAGCTTGTTGTTATGTGAGCTTGTTGTTATGTGAGCTTGTTGTTATGTGAGCTTGTTGTTGTGTGAGCTTGTTGTTATGTGAGCTTGTTGTTATGTGAGCTTGTTGTTATGTGAGCTTGTTGTTATGTGAGCTTGTTGTTATGTGAGCTTGTTGTTATGTGAGCTTGTTGTTATGTGAGCTTGTTGTTGTGTGAGCTTGTTGTTATGTGAGCTTGTTGTTATGTGAGCTTGTTGTTATGTGAGCTTGTTGTTATGTGAGCTTGTTGTTATGTGAGCTTGTTGTGTGAGCTTGTTGTTATGTGAGCTTGTTGTGT
This sequence comes from Meghimatium bilineatum, assembly GCA_034231615.1. NCBI lineage: Eukaryota > Metazoa > Mollusca > Gastropoda > Stylommatophora > Philomycidae > Meghimatium > Meghimatium bilineatum. The sequence goes on along the minus strand of CM067299.1, from coordinate 37,316,425 downwards.
GAGCTTGTTGTTATGTGAGCTTGTTGTTATGTGAGCTTGTTGTGTGAGCGTGTTGTGTGAGCTTGTTGTTATGTGAGCTTGTTGTTATGTGAGCTTGTTGTTATGTGAGCATGTTGTTATGTGAGCTTGTTGTTATGTGAGCTTGTTGTTATGTGAGCTTGTTATGTGAGCTTGTTGTTATGTGAGCTTGCTGTTATGTGAGCTTGTTGTTATGTGAGCTTGTTGTTATGTGAGCTTGTTGTGTGAGCTTGTTGTTATGTAAGCTTGTTGTTATGTGAGCATGTTGTTATGTGAGCATGTTGTTATGTGAGCATGTTGTTAGGTGAGCTTGTTATATGAGCTTGTTGTTATGTGAGCTTGTTGTTATGTGAGCTTGTTGTTATGTGAGCTTGTTGTTATGTGAGCATGTTGTTATGTGAGCTTGTTGTTATGTGAGCTTCTTGTTATGTGAGCTTGTTGTTATATGAGCTTGTTGTTATGTGAGCATGTTGTTATGTGAGCTTGTTGTTATGTGAGCTTGTTGTTATGTGAGCATGTTGTTATGTGAGCGTGTTGTTATGTGAGCTTGTTGTTATGTGAGCTTGTTGTTATGTGAGCTTGTTGTTATGTGAGCTTGTTGTTATGTGAGCATGTTGTTATGTGAGCTTGTTGTTATGTGAGCTTGTTGTTATGTGAGCTTGTTGTTATATGAGCTTGTTGTTATGTGAGCTTGTTGTTATGTGAGCTTGTTGTTATGTGAGCTTGTTGTTATGTGAGCTTGTTGTTATGTGAGCTTGTTGTTATGTGAGCTTGTTGTTATGTGAGCTTGTTGTTATGTGAGCTTGTTGTTATGTGAGCTTGTTGTTATATGAGCTTGTTGTTATGTGAGCATGTTGTTATGTGAGCTTGTTGTTATGTGAGCTTGTTGTTATGTGAGCTTGTTGTTATGTGAGCTTGTTGTTATGTGAGCTTGTTATGTGAGCTTGTTGTTATGTGAGCTTGTTGTTATGTGAGCTTGTTGTTATGTGAGCTTGTTGTTGTGTGAGCTTGTTGTTATGTGAGCTTGTTGTTATGTGAGCTTGTTGTTATGTGAGCTTGTTGTTATGTGAGCTTGTTGTGTGAGCTTGTTGTTATGTGAGCTTGTTGTGTGAGCTTATTGTTATGTGAGCTTGTTGTGTGAGCTTGTTGTGTGAGCTTGTTGTTATGTGAGCTTGTTGTTATGTGAGCATGTTGTTATGTGAGCTTGTTGTTATGTGAGCTTGTTGTTATGTGAGCTTGTTATGTGAGCTTGTTGTTATGTGAGCTTGTTGTCATGTGAGCTTGTTGTTATGTGAGCTTGTTGTTATGTGAGCTTGTTGTGTGAGCTTGTTGTATTGTGAGCTTGTTGTTATGTGAGCATGTTGTTATGTGAGCATGTTGTTATGTGAGCATGTTGTTATGTGAGCTTGTTATATGAGCTTGTTGTGTGAGCTTGTTGTTATGTGAGCTTGTTGTTATGTGACCTTGTTGTTATATGAGCTTGTTATGTGAGCTTGTGTGAGCTTGTTGTTATGTGAGCTTGTTATGTGAACTTGTTATGTGAGCTTGTTGTTATGTGAGCTTGTTATGTGAGCTTGTTGTTATGTGAGCTTGTTATCTGAGCTTGTTATGTGAGCTTGTTATGTGAACTTGTTATGTGAGCTTGTTATGTGAACTTGTTATCTGAGCTTGTTATGTGAACTTGTTATCTGAGCTTGTTATGTGAACTTGTTATGTGAGCTTGTTATGTGAACTTGTTGTTATGTGAGCTTGTTATGTGAGCTTGTTGTTATGTGAACTTGTTATGTGAGCTTGTTATGTGAGCTTGTTATGTGAGCTTGTTATCTGAGCTTGTTATGTGAGCTTGTTGTTATGTGAGCTTGTTATGTGAGCTTGTTATGTGAGCTTGTTATGTGAGCTTGTTATCTGAGCTTGTTATGTGAGCTTGTTGTTATATGAGCTTGCAAGTGAGAAATCCGGGTTTGTGGTCGGCTAAAATATTTATTGGTCACTTTGTGTCGACAGCCCACATATCTTAGTCTAGAAGTTTAGCTCGGCGTTGCCCGGGAGAGAAAAAAAAAGACATTAGAATCTCTTCTTACATCTCGAATTCGTACATCTCCCTATCTCTCTCTGACTACTCCATACTTTATTAAACAAAATTCAAAGCTAGTCATTACCCAACTACCATCAACCATCATCAACTCACACAAGTCCTATGGCTATGCGGAAGTAGCGAACAATAATTTGTGTAATACTCAAGCTGCAGTCTCAACCCTGTAAACAGGCGAATCAGAACACATCTCGTAAGGAATTTTAAGTATGAGAAATGTGTGTCAGACATTCTCATATACAATGGAAATTGAGTAATATAGTAATTTATTGTTAAGTCACCATACGCTGACCAGGCGCCTAACTAGTTTCCGAAAACACACCATAACATGGAATAAAAAACGACAATTTTACGATCATAAAACAGAGCTAGTTCACACGTAGACCCTAATTTAATTGCGAAAAATCTTTGTCGCCGACACTTTCACCTATCTCTAAATCCACAAAAAATGTACTCACTTCACAAAACTTAAATCCAACAGGTAAAGCGTGAAACAGGGTAATGAAGTTTTTCTAATAACATGGAACACACATAGGCACACACACAAATCGACGTTTCGAACGAAAGACCTCTATTAAGAATAACATACACACATACATCAACAATGAGAAATAGGTACGACACAACTTGCGTTCACGAGTCTAGCCAAATGGTCGGAAGGATAGAAATTAGGTCAGAGGTGACACAAACAGGAAATGTACAGAAATAGAAAATAAATTTTAATTTTTAAAAACACCAAAATAAATGTGAAACGAGACAGAGAAATGACGGAACAACCCAATAACATGCGTATGTCAGACGCTCATTGCTTACCAAAGACTTCAGAGTGCCAAATTCGTATATATATCGATTCTCAAGCGTCAGACGGGTCCTGTCGCCAGAGAAGCACGCTTTGATGGCCATCACCTTAATATCATTGGTGCCCCGATGGCCTGTGCCATTGAAGTCGACATCAACAGAATAGCCTGAATGATGTTTGATGCTGTAGGTTCTAGCAGAATCGGCCAGCAAGCCTCCTACCAGTCTCATCTATGTACGTTATGGTGCAGCGCTTGCAGATGATGGCATATATGACGTTACTGGACACACAGGAGAAACTTTCCTCGTTAGTGAAGGTGGCCTTAGGGAATGTGACGCACCGGATCTGGGTAACATACGATAAGTATAGCATCTAGGGCGTTCGTAGCTGATAGTGCCAGAATGATAGGGGACGTCAGGCCTAATTTGACTTCGGATCAGTAGATCCCTGAGATTCTTGTCCCGTCTGTACGCAACCAGGGGAGGGGGGGGGGGGGGAGGGGCCTCGCAAAACACTTCACAAGTCTGAGAATCAGACTACAGTTCGAGCAGAACATGACGAACAGCAACGCTATGCGGGTGGAAAGTGAGAACAAGTTTGAACTTGTCAGAGGGAGATGACATCCGAGTGTTCGAGAGAGTATCCTGGCGGGAGAGATTGCACACCCAAGACAGAGCAGACTGAATGACCATGTCGGGGTATAAGCGACATTAAAAGAAGTTAATCATCTCGTGGACTTTCTTGAGAAAGTCCTCATCACCACTGCACAGACACCAGAGATGAAGATGTTGAAAGAATGGAAGGGAATTGCGACAGGCAGAAGGATGAGATGAAGTATATAGGAGAAAGCTGTGGTCATCAGTCGGTTTGTAGTGTACCGATGTGCTAAGACAGGACCGTTGGATAGTGATGGATATGTCCAGGAAGTTCACATAGGAGGTGGAGATCTCGGATGTGAACTTGATGGCCGCGTGAAAGTTATCAATGAACTGAATGAAGCGTGACAGGTCACCTCAGCCATGTCAGTGATACCGATCCCATCATCGATATACCTACGGAACATCAATGGGAAGTGTCCACCATAGGACTCCCACACCTGGTGCTCAAGGTGGCCCATAAACAAGCAGGAATAGCTGGGTCCCATCTTAATACCATTGGCGACCCCACTGATTTGGTCGAAGAAAATCCATAAAACTCAAAGGAGTTAAGAGTGAGTACAAGCTCAGCAAGATTGATGGGAGTGGAGGTAGACATAGAGGAATGAGGGTACTTTTCAAAGAGGAGCCTCAAGGCATGTAGGCCATAAAATTGAGGTATGGACGTGTAAAGGGAGAAAACATTGAGAAGAAAAAGATGATAGGTTTCAGCAGGGGACAATGAAATGGAGGCCAATATAGACAGTGCTTGGTTTGTGCCTTTAAGAAATGTAGGATGTTGGTGCACTAATTGTTCAAAGACACTGTTCAAGAGATGAGTAACGTGGGGCAGGAATACGCAGAGACAATAGGTCTGACTAAGTGGAGATTACTATCTATACATTTTTAATACGTCTGGCTGGTCAGTAAAAATTAATTGGAGTGCCGAATTGAACCCGTCGGCCGTATTTTACCCATCCATGTTCTATATCAATTCCATTCTGTTTCCAGTTGTTTTTCCCCGATACTTTTTGGTCAAAATTTTTGTATATTATATCAGGTTAACTTAACATTGTTAATATTTATTATTTTATTTATTTTATTCGTTATTTGTCAATTTTCTTTCAGATCTGTATTATACAAGATCAGTTTTCTGATATTGATGCCGTTGTTTGCCATATTTCTTCTAGGATTCAGCAGTCCATTTTGGATGAAGAAACACCAGGTATTTCATTTTATGTTTGCAGATCTGACCGCTACACGATTTCATGGTTAATGAGCTTTGATTTTACAATCATGCACATTTCTAATGCTCTGAAATATAGTTTTATACATCCACTGAGTAAGCGACTCGGAGATCTCCATCTGCTGAGCAGTGCTGCAATCACCATTATATAAAAGGACTGTCCTAGCCGTGTTTTCATAGAACGACAATCCAATCCACATGTTTATCTATGCAATTAATGTTGTGGAAAATATACGCATTCCAAAACAAACCGTTCTATAGTTAACAATTAATCGAGCTATACGCATAGTAATTGATCGCAGAATAATAATAATAAGAATAGTTTTATGCAAGACCAACTTCCGCGGTTCTATTCATTATAACATAATCGATTTCTAGGGTTATTACTACTGCAAGTCGTTTGTACCAGTAATAACAGACCTTGTTTCGCCATAGGACATATTCAAACATTACTTATTTCAATGCCCCTACGAACCGAACCACGCAAAAATAGTTCAGTTGTTTTCTAATCAGAAGTACAGTAAGTCATTTTGAAAAGTTGTTTTGCATGCCGCAAATGCGCAAAGAAGTATTGAATATGTCGCAAAAACACAGAACGATTAATTCCAAGATGACCGCCAAAAGTCAGTGATGGTCAAGGGGTATAGGCCAAGATGGGGATCAAGGGGTATTGGTGGTCGAGGGGGGAGGTGTTATTGTAAAAAAGATTACTCGCTAAATTGGGACAGAAAATATATTACAATAAAATGGTAAAATAAATTTGTATTAAGTAATGGTAAGTAGGAAAGTCTAAGGAGTAATATTGGGAACAAGATGGTGGTAAATTGCATTTGTGATCAATTAGGTGTTGGCTAAGTAGAGATAACTCGTGAATTAGGAGCAGATAATTTATTAAGATATAATGTCACCGTGACATTTTTTTGCGGAATGGTGAATGAGGACGTCCAATGAGTCATATTAAGGACCAAAATGTTGGTCAAGGGCTCTAAATAGAGATAATACTTATTTAAGGGCAGATAATCTATTAAGAGATTATGTTAAATGGAAATTTATGTTATGGACTGTTAAGTGGTAAGATTTAATGAGTTATATTGGGTACCAAGATGGTGGTCAGGGGGTGGTTAGATTCTATAAAGGGAAATAACTCGTTAATAAGAAAAAGATCATGTCACATAAGCTACTGCTATAGTTAAATTTGTATTGTAATAAATAATGGAAAGTGAACATTACAGTCATATGAGTCCAACGAGTCATATAAGGGACAAGAAAAAGTGCGTTAAACTCATCAAGGGAAATATTTACTGCATGTCGATAATTAGTTGTTTTAGTAAACGAAAATAGTTATTTTAGTGCTGTTATTGAGTGGTCCCATTCATCGGGGACCAAAATGGTGGTCAAGTGATGTTGACCACAATGATCGTCAGACCCTGAGAGGGATTCTAAGAAGATATGATAGATTTTATGAATTATTTAAGTTCTTAAGATATAATTTTGATCGTTTTGTTGTGGTTTTGTTGATACGGGACTTGTCATTGACACGTCCATTTGTGTGTTATTAGGTGTGTTTCCGGAGACTAGAAAAACTCCAAAGTTTACCACATTTTCCTGTTGGATTTCAGTTTTGCTGCAGTGAGTGTATATTGTCGACTTATCTTATTTAGGTAGTAGCAAGTATCTTTTGCCATGTTGTTTTCACTTCTGATATCGCCCGCGTGTTGCCGGGGCCCGAAAGGGGAACAAAGAATAGCAAGACTATTTACCTTCCACGCATGTCGTAAAAGGCGACTAAGGAGGTTATGGGATGGAGTTGGCTGTCCCATCCCATATAGAGTCATTGACCCAAAGCCATGCTGAAGTCGGATGTGTCAGGCCGAAATGCGCAGATATCGCAGCAATGCTGTAAACCATGCCACAATGCATTCCGTTTTCCGGACTACATCCTACTAATCTGCAGGAGTTTGAGAACGAACGCAGAAGAAGAAGAACTTCTGATATGTTTTATAACTCCTTTCTTTTCTTGATACACTTCACTGCCTTTCTGTATAACTCTCCTGCTTTTTATTTTAATCCAGCTCGTCAATCCGTTTATTTCCGTACTGTTCGTTTGTCTCTCATATTAAGTGGTTTACAATCATTCATGAACAGATAATGCATTTGTGAAGATGACTCGTTGACAGTAAGATACAGTGTCAAGTATCATGAGTGCAGCTTGTTCTATTGCTTGAACCTCAGCATTGCAGCTGTAGCAGAGTTTTCTTGTTAGGGAATGACTATTTCATGGTAATGACCAGGGTATGCTTGAAAGATGCCACATAAAATAAAACCGAAACGAATATGAAAGTCAATATGTGGAGAATAGCGAATGATGAACACGAAATTTACTCTGCTTTATTGAAAGGAAACTACAAGAACTTAGTGTCGTCAATTACAACCATATTTACCTTACTTGTAATCTATAATGTAGGTTGACAAGTACCGAGGATACTACGATATAAGAGAGAAAGTAGACGTCAGTATCGGTCTGTGGCGAGTCTGTGAGGGAACAAGCTTTTCGGATATCACTGACTGTACTGTCATACCTGATATTACAAACTGTAAGTATGTCATAGTATTATTAAGAAAGTACATATTATGGTGAGGTACGGTCTTTCAACTGCGGATGTTAGCCTAGTGTACATAATGGATTTTGGAGTCACCGAATCGCAAACTCGAATTATTTTTTCAAACGAAACAAGACACTAAAAGTCAGTGGTTACCCAAATCCGGCTTCCAGATCCATTTTTTTCTAGCCCAACAAGTTGAATTAAAAACATTATATTAGCTGGCTCCAATGCTGAGGAAATACTACTTCTATATACAAAGGACTATAAAGGGCTTTTTTTGGCTCTATACCATATGAATACAGCTAAATCTGGCTCTCCAACACACAAAGATTGCCCACCTCTGCTGTAAGTAATTAAAGGCATAGTTGACAACTATGAGGGCGTCGAGATTAGACAAGAAAGAGTGGTGGACAAGAAAAGAGAAAGAAGGAGAGACCTGAATATACCGCTAATCACTCGGTCGCTCCATAGCAAGCTTTGTTTGAAACATTGGTACCTCGTGAAGGTGTTGCTATGTGTGCGTTTGTGCATGTTGCTGCAAGTAGCTTAGTATCAGCCGGACAACAGCTTCTGCGACAATCGGCTGCACCTGGACTGTAAGAGGCTGCTGTGAAGCTCTTCACGAAGTCTGTGACTGTAAGCGCGAGACGTACAGCCCAGACCCTACACATTCCGTCCGCCCCATGTTGGCATAATATACCCGCTTCTTTTTCATTGGCCACTGTGATGTTCCATGAGCAGCAGTGATCAATGAAAGGCACGGAAATATTCGAGTGTGTAAACAAGAGTAACTATGAATCAAATATAAGTAGAATATAACATGTGTCCTGTAAATTCTAAAATTGGACCACACATATTTGCAATGGTACTAAAACAAAAAATTTCGCTGGCGTTCATAATCCATAGCATATACGGACTAAGTAATAGCAATGTATTAACGTCATTCATATTTGTACGTTGCATGCCCGAAAATCTCTTTGATCTAACAGGTAGTTTCGAGAAAAAATCGTTACCAACCATATTTATGAATTAATGAGCGGACTAGGCTATAGAAACGCGTTTCATGTCCACATTATAATGAGATAAAATAAGCACATTTAGAAATACATATTCAAGATTTTGAAAGGAATGCTCACTCACATATCCATTTGAAGCTATTTCTGCCCAAAACCTAAATGTATCATACATGTCTTTTCTCACTACATGTAGGCCTAATATTTACTCAACTGGAAATCAGTGCGGCCGCTAGTAATTGCATCGTCAACAAATATTTTAGCAAGATCCAATGTACATAGCTATTGATTGCAGCCATTCACTTTCATTCAGTTGTGTCATGGGCTGCAATACTTGAACATTTTCTGGAAGATCGCTCAATGATGTCGATAGCTCCAATAAAATTATAGGCTTACGAGACGCCCGCTAATTTCTTCAAGAATTTTGCAGCTATTATTTGCCCCACTCTTATGATATTCTACCACCACCGAAGACGAATGTGTCGGGCCATTGTGGCAAACAAAACGGCGACACACCGCATTTTCATGATTATATCCTGCTGGAAATCTAGTAGGACCATGGTCCTGCTGTAATGGAGATCCAGCGGGAGTTTGGGAGTTTGAGAATGAACGCTGAAGAAGAGAAGAAGATATTATCCCCTCTTTATATATATATATATATATATATATATATATATATATATATATATATATATATATATATATATATATACTGACACTAAACCGAAAAATCGTGTCAATACGTTATTGAGATTTTGGTTGTTTAAAATTACAGGTTGAACATAGTAAACCATTGAAACGTATGAGGATTGCTGTGTTTGGCAATTATATGTTTCTGTGAATAATAACTTACTAGGGTGATGTGGTCACTATCATGTCAGTCGCCTTTACCTTCCCTGATATGTAAAGGTAGAGGTAGTAGAAATATGACTCTGTGTCATAGGTCCATAGTCAGTGATTTAACCCCAAGTATTCAGCTATCGACAGAATGAGGTGTACAGAAGCTGCGTTATTCTGTGTCGTATTCAACATGCTCTTCATAGCGACTACACAATTCCTCGACTTCACTAGAGAATGTCTTTTTACACATTTTAAAGTGGATCATGGGATTACTTTTTCCAAACTAAAACCACCGAGCAGACTTAAACCCAGGACACCAGGTATAAAACTGAGTGACTTAGCCAGCATACAACCACTGCTCCCTAACTTGGACACACTTCCCATATATATTGTTTGTGGCCCCCATTTCCTGATGCTAGAGTCGTTTGTAGTCAAACAAATCATAATACAACTGGGAATCAAATTACATTGTCTTCCTTCATCGTTAGTTTAAAGTAATGCAGATTAGTAGAATGTAGTCTAGAGAACGGAATTTAAATCTTAGCTGTGATATCTGCGCCTTCAACTCGACAAATTTCATTTCAACAAGGCTTTTTAGTCACTTTGACCTTTTATCAGACATGACAGACAAATCCATTTCCAAAACCTTCTTAGTCGCCTTTCGCGCCATGCATGGCAGTTCCAGTGTTTCTATTTGCTCCCTTTTCGTACCCTGGAAAAACACGGACGGATTAACGTAGATTTAAGGATCCTATGTACAGATAATTGCCGTGTCTTGCAGCCACCGGATATAGGAAGTGATATTGTTATATAGACGTACTTTGCCAGCGTATTCTGACCACCCCTGTGACATTTTCTACTATTTGGTGAGCTCAAACATGGACATCTAGACATATTAAATATGTGAATATCTAGATTTACAAAGATCCAACCGTGTGACACCCAGGGTCTGAATTTCTAGTTCATGGTATAAATAATAGGGTCATTATCTTTCCAGACATGTTGTATTAAGCGACTAAGGAAAGTTGGGGGATAAGCTGACAACTTGTCACCTGTGAGAAAATTATTGTCCCTGCATGTATTGCCTCAATTTCTTACTTTTGTCTGCAGTGGTACTTATTCACACACTGTCTTATAACGGGTTAGCACAGGTGTGTCGTATGATATAGGAGTCCACTCTAGCAGAAAACGCCCACTGCCTAGCGAGTTAGCACGGGAGTACCTGACGCCAGGAAGTAAACCATTACAGAATATCTTGAAACGATACCCCAAGGCAGCCCACAGTGTATTAATATCTTCTTGCATCCCACTGAAGTCTGCTTGTTTCCAAACGTATTGGCGTTGCCTTTTCCTTGTAATTATCAACAGAGTCGAGACGTTTTTGGTGCAAATGGGCAGGGTAATTTCTCCATAACCCTGCTCGAGCAAACAGTCATGTCGGAAATTTTGAGGGCCTCATATTCCAATTAAAATCTTATTATGGTCTGCTTCCTGATCATCCGTAAAGCTCAACGGACCATCAGATATAAATGCCTGTGACTCAAATTATTTTCAGACTGCCTCCACCCCCAAATAATTTACGGTATTTATTGACAGCCCCTAGTTATCTAGTATGTTAGTTTGTCGCCAGATCATCATCCTGACACTCTGGTCGCGCCCATGGGTGTCCAGATATCATAATCAGTGTGTCCTTCAGCATACGGCAACCGACTGTTCCGGTTCTGTGTTGCTTTATAACATTTCTTCAAATTCCTATTCAGTGCACCACAACGCTTCACCCCGTGTGTCCTGCATTAAGCTACATTCAAGGAGGAAGAAGTACACTCCATATTTAAAATTGATTGCATTAAAAATATCAGCACGGTACATTGAAATACCATTAGTCACTGTGGACACAGCGGTGGTTCATTATTTCCCAGAACACACGAATGTCCAGGCACACAAATCAAAGTCTCTTTATTGAACACAGACTTTTTCGTCGACTTCCACACTGATTGCGTAAATAGCTATCGGATTCTTTTGATGTATAATATATGTACGCTCAACATCTGCGAAATTCAAGTAACTGAAAAACAGAATGGATACTGACGATGTCATTTTCTGAAAAGGGTTAAATACAAGAATCAGTGGACAAATCACGTGACAACAGTCCGACTTTTTAATTTCATATGTTATTACACTGAGCTTCCGTTTCTCTGAGATTTAAAAAAAAATGTGACTAAAGATACTGATCTAGCGATTTGCGTGCAACACACTGACCAACCCCCAACCCCCCCCCCCCCCTCAGTGTGTACCGCACATATCGTGTGATAGGTGGCTCACATTACTAAACGTGTAGAACGTTGGCTGTGTCGGAATATGCGTCTTTAGCAAAATTTTGTTCCGTTTAATAATATTAGCTTTTTGTTCCGTAGAAACCTGTCCACTGATACTTGTATAGTACCTTGAAAAGTATTTATCGAAGAAGAAACAAAACGGAAAGCAGTTCTTGGAAAATGTGTAGTTGATAAAGAAATATTGAGTAGAATAACAAATATACACATGAGATGTTTTTTATAACATAAATAGACGTTAGGTTTTGTTTTCTAAAATGAAAGTACAGCTGAATGTTAACTGGAGAGAAGACAAGAGTAATAGAAGTTGAATTATATAGGTTAAACTGGCAAAAGACTGGGGGATCGTTGAGGCCAACATATGCATGCCATTAACCACAGATCGCCTACTCCTTTGGTTGTGCATTTCAATTGCACTGGCTAGTCTATTGCCCGTGACATTTAGGTCACTTTAATAGAATACTTCACTATATGCGATAGGATTAGGTACGCCTTGAAAATCGTTATATATTGAAGTTTGGTATCCTTAAGTCATTTTGTCTTAATACAGATCATTAATTTATTTATATGTGGGTGGTGGGGGTCGTTGTTGAGTTATCGTTTATGTTGTGTTTAGTCATATTTATTTTATTTGGTTCCCATTCCCCTTTTTATTTTTATTTGTGTCTCTATGATAATACTTGTACAACATTGTTACCTTCATTTTTTCGGAGATCCCCGTGTATTATCGATTGAAGCTACGGAATTACTATGAGTGGTATTCTCGGCAGGTGGCATGTCGATTCGTTGAGAGTGACGGACTGCATATGGGAAACCGAGTACAGTGAAGTCAATCCTCTAGGATTTTCAAACCTTTTTATAACATTGTTACCTTGGATATCTCTGTTGTTAAATGTCTACCGTCTTGCATTTTCTTGAAAAAGGATATTAAGGTTGAAACGTTGAAACTGTTTTATATACTGTTATCTATATATAATCATACCCAAGCCGTATAGTATAATCGTCTATGCATTCAATGTAAAGCTGATCGACCTTGTATTTTACGTAGGTTCAATTATAACTTTATTTTATACCTAGAAGATTACAGCTCTCTCTCTCTCTCTCTCTCTCTCTCTCTCTCTCTCTCACTCTCTCTGTGGTGTACAATGAGACGAAGTTATACTCTGGGATGGAGAAATATAAAAGTAATTGCATAGATGATACGTGAAGTATGACTTCCACCATAGGAAAAACTCATTTATATATATATAAATATATATAAATGAGTAAATATATAACATAATATACTACAATAGACTATATATATATATATATTAGTATATATATATATATATATATATATATATATATATATATAATATATATATACTAATATATGCTATATATAATATAATGTATATATTCCAATATATACTAGAATATATATATATATATATATATATATATATATATATATATATATATATACGTGCCATTTACTAGAGACTTATTGCTGCATGAGGTTGATCTGGTGGACCAAATGTGAGGCAATATTGTATTTATTTTTCTGTAGAAGGGTTGAACTTCTCAACACCGCACCCTTCGTATATATATATATATATATATATATATATATGCTTAAATATATTTATACCAGGAGATACAACATATATTCTCTGTCAATTATTCTGGAAAGAGGAAGAGCTCCTTCTATAAAGCATCCACTGTAAGCTTGTTTAATTTTCTAAAAATATGTAGGTTTCAATATAATATGGTCTGCATCTACGTCTCTATTCCTTAGACATCATCGTGTGCCAGTCAATGCTGTGTCTCAGTCTTATATTCGCGGTGTTTTCTCTTATGTTCGGATTGTATGAGAACTGTGCTCCCCGTTACGACATTGACGAAGGTAGCGATGCCCGAACTAAGCGGCCGGAAATGAATGCTGTAATGGCAGGTAGGACATGCTGGTGGATCGGATAAGTATATTTCTAGTCTACTGTAGTATATTATGTTATATCTAATCTGTTGTGTGTTATGTTATATCTAACCTGTAGTATGTTATGTTTTATCTAATCTATAGTATGTTATGTTATATCTAATCTGTAGTATGTTATGTTATGTTATGTTATGTTATATCTAATCTGTAGTATGTTATGTTATATCTGATCTGTGGTGTGCTATAATATATAATTGTACTTAAAAGAGAAAGTAAACTTGAAATCATGCAAAAACAAATATATCAACTTTTACCCAGTTTATACATTGTATATATTATTATTATTCAAGTGGCATAATGTTTCTATCTTTATGGACACTGGAAATTCACGATTCTGGGCGAGTTGACCTGCTGCAGCCAAAGATATGACTTAATACCCTGAGCTCTCTTTTGTATATCATCGTCCTATACCGACCTTATCTATGTTTCCAGCACCCATGCTCCATTACTAGTTTACTCATGATAGAATGTCACTTTATATAACCAATAATTCTCAGATTTCTTGACGTAATGTTGGCTTCTCATTATTATTTTGGTTTCTTGATGTAATGTTGGTTTCTTGTTTTAATGTTGGTTTCTTGATAGTTCTAAGGTTTTAAAAAAAAACCGCAGCATCAAGGAGAAATGCAGCAGCTTAACAGTGGGGAGTAGCTACATCACGTATCACCATCTACATCACGTATCACCATCTACATCACGAATCACCATCTACATCACGTATCACCATCTACATCACGAATCACCATCTACATCACGTATCACCATCTACATCACGAATCACTATCTACATGAACTTATAAAAGTGATGTATCTCAGAGAATATACAATGCATATAATTGAAATTTTGTATGTGAATTTGAAATGGTATATACCCTATGGATTAATTTTTCATTAAACTGCAGCCATTTGTACCAATTTTCGTTTATATGTGGTATTACCTGTCGACACGCATCTCTCGTACATTTTTGAGATGTTTTACAGTGAATTATAAGACGTAGCTTACACATGATTGGTTTATAATACAATTGACATTATTTAAGTGTGAAATTTCACTGTTTTGTAATCTTCAACACAGACAGACGGTGTTTAACTGTGTACCCAGTGTCAGCTCAAATTCTCCGACAGAAGTGTTTCAATATAGAGTGTATAGTACAACATTGCTTTCATGATACATGACGTCTGTGACGGCAAAGGTACCAAATTCGATCTCCGCCACAGACAATTGCGCATCCGGACCGTTCAGAAAGCAATGGCAAACTACTGAACGCATTTATATTGCCTAAAAATCATCACAGCCAAAAAAATGCTGGGTTTATAGCCAAGTCCTGAATAGGATATGCTACCAAAGTTAGTAGGAACAATGAGTTTGCAAATAAACATTACGACATTATAGTAAATCACAAATAAGATTTTTAAGTATTTCTACAATAAAGCTACCCGAAGAAAACGATATCATTCTATTTCAAACCCAGTAAATTCATGGCTTAGCTGTAATAGTAGACACGGCTATGCCGAATAAACTCACGGAATCTGCTTCTGAAGTGGTAAAGTTTCTTTTCTCGATACATAATAATTAGTATGCCGGCAAAGATCCAATTATTTTTTTCGTGTGTAAAACCTGGACTTGATACACACATATAAAGTATATATTTAATGGGTCTAACCAAATATAATATCATATGCAAAAATAGGAATAATTAGTTAGATGGTTAATCAGATAATTACATTTATTTGAGGGCAAAGAAACTGAAACGTGCTATAAATAGAAACGGGTACATTAAACATCATCTGTGGTGGTCATGCGATTCCCGAACTGTTCAAGAACACTTGCGGCTAGAATATGGTTCATTGGTCATCTACTTTTGGGTCACTTTGGTCTATAAGATGATTAGTTAACTCTATCCCTTAACTTTAGTAGTCGCCTCTTACGACAGGCATATACTGTCAGCATTACTATTCTTTGCTCCGCTTTCATTCCCAGACACATACAGGCGAATATGATCTCTGAAAAGTAAGCAATATTCTAGAAATTAATATTAATAATAATAACCGTATAATAAGTTCAAAAATGCATAAACTTCTGCAGATGTTTAGGCATATATAGTGCAACATGAATATCGCACAAGTAACGAAGATTTATGGATTGATCTATCGATGTCGTGACAGATAATGGGATCATTGTCTATAATTAACTGCTTAATTTCAGGGACGTGGCTGAGTCCGGCTTCGCCAATTCTCAAAACAGAGCCTCATTCCAGCTGTACCTATCCTAACTTCCAATTTTTTTCCAGTTTGAATGACTACTTGTGTTGACTTGTCACGCGAGGCTGTAATGATATCACAAGACTGCCCTTGCACGACCGTCGACAATATAAGACAAACTATCTAATGGGAAATCAAGCCTTCATAATGACTAATTTGTCTATGTCCGTGATTTTAATGGGTCGTTATCATTATACATTATGTGACAGCCAATGAAAATCAAGGTGATAATCAGATGTGTCGTTTTAGAGAACTTGATTTCCCAAAAGCCTATATGTATTATACTCAGAAGGTCATGACCATGTGCACTGGGTGTGTCGCAGGGTTACAATAGTAGGGGTCTATCTTTTATATTAATAACAGGCTTGCTTAAAGACTTGATTCTTGATTAGAAAACTGTCCTCACAGCACATGGGACATTCCCATAAGTGCTCCGCCCTCTGTTCCTGCAGCCATTCGACTCGATGGTGTTTCGAGTCCAATGCCACCTAAACAGACGTCGGCATCAGGGCACAACTCTGGCCATTGCGACAGGTTTCTTTGTTGTTCCGCCCACCCACGCCACGCCAGTAACTAGTTCAAGCACAACGTCGGCCTATCGAAACAACATGGTAACTGTTATCGAAGGTTACGACTACGGGAACAGCTAAGTTTCTTAAAGACTTCAGCTGCTTATATGTGCCTATAGTTTAAATATTATATTTTGCCGCGAATCAATGTGAACAAAGGGTTGTATCTCTCATCTTTTCTTCTGATGATCAGGTCATCATGACAACCGTGTATGTTAAGCTACACATAACACTTGGGTAACGTGGATATTGTAGCAGAGTTGAACGTCGAACATTTACATTGCACTGGCGATACAAATGGGTGTATTAGTATATCAGCTCGCCAATTCTTTCAGTCATCTAAATGTGTATAAATGCTCAGTGTCCTTATTTTCTTCTCCAAGACCTAAGGTTAGTTCTCCAATCCCGTTCAGCAAGGACAACATACCCTTTCAGTGAATCTTTTTTCCGTGTCCTACCCTAACCTTCCGGACTTGTATATTAAAATACACTCGGATATTCTTATACTCATTGAGCATTTCATTTTATAAAACTTTATACAAGTCGTTCGTTTTTTTCACGCTTATACATGACGTTGCAGAATGGTAAAGATCGCGTCTGTGACGGCCAAGATACTAAGTTTCATCCCCATCACGGGCAATTGTAAATTCGGACCATTCGGAAAGTAATAGCAAACTACTGAACGTAATTATATTGCCTAGAAAATCACTACAGCAAATAATGATGGGTTGATGTCTGCGTCCTGAATTGGATACGCTACAAATATATATTAGAAGTGGTGGAGTTCAGGAGATCAACTCACTCTTCTCCTAGAATCATTTAACATTAGTTAATCAAAAATTAAGGAAAACAGCTAGGAACACCACGTTAAGATATAAACAACTTTAAACGGCTAAGAACACACCCTCAGTAGAACAACTAGGACCACCGTCCACTTTAAACAGCTTGGAACCCTCACATTAAATCAACTTGAAACCTCATCTTAAAACAGCTAGGAAACCCACCTTAAAACAACTAGAATCACTACTTAATACAGTTAGAAACCCCTACCTAAAACAGCTGGAAACCCCGCCCCATCTTAAGACAGCAATGAATCGAGATCTTAAAAGAATTAGAAACCCACACCTTAAAACAGCTAGAAACCTCTATTTAAAACAGATACAAAAGCCCTACACAAAACATCTAAAAACACCACCTTAAAACAGCTAGTAACCCCCAATGACCTAGGAATCCCAACCTAAAAACAGCTAGAAACCCCCTACGTTAAAACAGCTAGGATTCCCAACTTACAGCAGCTAGGAAACCCACTTTAAAACAGCTACCTAATACAGCTGGAAACCTCAACCTAAAACAGCTAGAAACCCCATCCCATTTTAAAACAGCAATGAATCGCCATGTTAAAAGAGCTAGAAGTTCACTACTTAAAACAACTAGAAATCCACCCACTTTAAACAACTAGGAATCCCACACATTTAAATAACTAGGAACCACCACTTTAAAACAGATAAGAACCCATACCTTAAAGTTTTAGGAATCCCCCACCTTAGAACATCTATAAAACCCTACTTAAAACCAATATAAACACCCTACATAAACAGCTAAAACACCCACCTTAAAACAACTAGAAATCCCCTAAGTAAACATCTAGGAAGCCTCACCTTAAACTAGCTAGAAACCCATGCCTAAAATAGCTACGAACCCCCACCTAAAAACAGCTATAAACCCCAAACTTATAACAGCAATGAATTCTCACCTTAAAACAGCTAGAAACCCCCCATGCAGACCAGCTAGAAATCCTCAACAACAAGGAACTACCAAAGTTAAGACAGATACCCCAGCGTTAAGGCAGTGTAACGAAATCAGAGAATTCAATTTTTATGTTAAAAAATCATCAACAATATAAACAACACTCCCAATTTGCAGGAATATTTATTATATTATAATACTGCATAGTTATATACAAATCCGGCTCTGTGACAACCAGCAACAGAGTGAGTCTATGGCGGTCAAAGTTAATGGATCACACCTCATCACAGGCTATTGTGCACGAAACTATTCAGAAACAACAGAAAACTACTATATCTTGCCACGAAAAACTGTGCAGAAGAAAAACATGTTTCATATTTACATCCTGTATAAGATATACTAATTAATAATTACTTCTACAATCTAATTCATTACTAATTCATGTTTATCTTTAAAATGTAACTTATTACAAATTAATTATTATCTAATTTTCGGTTCGTGTTTGCTTAACGTGACTACCTTACTTCGATGCAATCGAAACGAGCAAAGGATAGGAAAATCAGTGGTTTGATGTCAAGATATTTTATGAGGGTTATATGGGTAGCGGCTCTAAGTGCGTGACGCGCACATCTTTGCATCCGGCAGCAGTCTTTGCGACTATGACAATCTTATTATATCTCTAACAAACTTACGGTAGCCATTGCGTATCTAGTAACGCCACAAAAATTCACAAAATTTGGGATCGCGTAAATTTTATAAAAAGTTGGAATGGTTAATCAAACATGAACCTCATGTTTAGAGATGAAATGTTACTTTATAATTAATTTCTAATGCTGAAAAATTCCGTACCTGTAATGTCATATTTCTTTTTACAACATTCAGTTATATGGAGGCTGGGCCATAAGGCGTAAATACGCAGCTCCACTGTACCCATGCAACATAACGTACTCTATCTCCCAGAAGAAACCACACTATAACCTGCTGGTTATCAGAGAGAGAACGAAGAAGAAGAAGTCCTATGCAGGAATACCGGTGCTTCTTCTTTTTCTGCGTTCGTTCTCAAACTCCTGCAAATTAGCAGGATGCAGTCCGGAGAGCGGAATGCGTTGTGCCATGGTTTGCAGCATTGCTGCAATATCTGCGCCTTTCGGTCTGACACATCCGACTTCAGCATGGCTTTGGGTCACTGACCCTATATGGGATGGGACAGCCAACTCCATCTCATAACCTCCTTAGTCGCCTTTTACGATATGCGTGGAAGGTAAACAGTGTTGCTATTCTTTGCTCCTCTTTCGGGCCCCAGCAACACACGGGCGATACCGGTGTTAATTATCATTATTTGCTGTGATCAATAGTATGATTAGGGGTGAAGTGGCTAGCATTACTCTTGGCTAATTTACTTTCAGGGATTTGTCTTCATGCTCAATAGACTATGTGACCGGAACATTAACAATTTAAGTATTATGACTCACCATTAAGTGCACTAGCAGTGCTTCTCAGCCGCTTCGCCGCGGCATTATGTCTACAAGATTTCGAGAGTTTCTTGAATTGTAGTTATTTATGACTACATTGAATTTGTTTGGACTGGACCCTGGTCGTATACAATTTTTTTAATCGGTGATCTGTCCCATAAAAGTTGAGAAGCACTGCTTTAAAGGAATGCATTACTATATTTGATTCAGTTTGAATTACTTAATTCATATTGAGAAAAATAACAAACAATAAGCTGACATAATCAACAGAAAAATTACGGAAGAAAATCTATAGACAGTAGAAAAATACAAAAGACAATTAAGTAAATGAGATCGATGTTACATGTTAATGAAATTAAATTAACAATGTATTTGCGGTTTTTTTTTCCTCAGGAATATTTGGTCTGACTGGGATTAGCATGTATGGAACGTCAATAGTCGATGTCACTAGAAATGGAGAAGGCTCTGTGCATTGGGCTTTCCTCGTGACTGCTTTTTGTGTGATTGGAATGATTATTTGTGGAGTAATTATGGCCATTGTCAACCCTATTCATTCGGTATGTCTCCGATCTCTCGTAAATTTCACAATGAACCCTCTCATATATGTTTTGTACTTGTTCCACTCACATCCACACAATTAAGTTCTTAATACTCTATAAAACTGAAATGTTTTATTTCACTCAGTTCTACATAATTGGTATTTTTTTTTATATTTCTTTCACTCAGCTCTATATAATCGCTTATGTTTTCTATTTCCTTCACTCACCTTTGGATGTTATGTTTTCTATTTCCTTCACTCACCTTTGAATGTTATGTTTTCTATTTCCTTCACTCACCTTTGGATGTTATGTTTTCTATTTCCTTCACTCACCTTTGGATGTTATGTTTTCTATTTATTTTACTAAGCTCCTCATAAGTGGTATGTTCTATTTGCTACTCACAGTTCTACTTAATGATTATGTTTTCTATTGCTTCAATTAAGCTCTACATAGTGTTGTTTGCTATTTATAACACATAATCCGATGATCAGGTAGTGGCCTGTTTTAGCACAAATGATAGCAAATATTGTAAATTAGTAAATATGTATTACAAAAACTACTGGTAACAATTCGTTCTTAGTGCGTCATCGAGGTAAGAAACACGTGATGTTGGAGGTCCGTTGCAGACAAACATAGTTGCGAAGAGACGGTACTTGATAATGATGGTGAGTGTGCACTTATTTGTACCTCAACAAGTTTTGCGCAATGTCAGACACAGTACAAATATAAGCCACCACATAGTCGAGTTATTTCCCTTGTCTATGTAAATTTCAAGTTCATTATTAATTAATTAAAATAATAATTTACTTTAGGTTTGAATTAGGTTTAGGATAGTTTTGTATTGCATAACTAACCGTCTATCTATCTATAAACCCGTAACCCATCAGGGTCGTAGGGGTACCACAATGGAAGCTTCAGCACACAGAATCCTCCAGCGAATTCTATCCTCAGCGATGCGGATGAGTGTGGAAATATCTTGCCCTGTCCATTCCTTGATGTTGTCTGTCCATGCCTTTATTTGACCTTCTCTGCTTCTTCCACTCTCGACAGTTCCCTGCAGTATTGTTTATGACAAGGAATCGTGCCTGCATACATGTCCGAAACATGCTAGTTTTCGCCGTTTCACTATTGAAAGCAATGGCTCCTGAACACCCGCACACATCTCTACTTTATTTTGTATGTACACATTGGTATTATGTTCCCTATAGGAAATTCGTAGAATTTAACTAACCGTAACCCCAACTCAAAATAAATAAATATTTCTATTATTAAAATATAATTTGATGAACATGAAATTTACAAACATAGACAATGGGAATATTGAACATGTGATGGAGTCTACTTGTACTGTACCATTTGTCATTATCCATTTTTTTTATTTATCCGTTTCACATGTTTTAAAAATAAGTAGTCCCTATTATACCGCATTATTGTATGCGTTCTTATTATTAAATATATTTGTTTCGATGAAGATCGTTGATCGAAATGGCAACTGTTTTCGTTCTTATTATATCTATTATTATTGTTTTTATCAAATGTTTATAATTAGAGTTGGTTTTGCAGTACATATTTACTTTAAGTACAATTTTACTGCATGGAAGTGCCTAGGACACGTCCTATGACTAGATCAAAATAGATTAAATTAACAAGCACTCATGTAGACACCGGAGGAGAAAAATAAAACAGAAAGACTACAAGTTACCCTAAAATCACCAGACTTAACTAAAGAAGGGGAAATTATGGGCTGCAAGACAATACAAGAACTATACTAAGGTCACTTTAAGAATGAAGTGGGTCAAAACATCTCCCCCTCCCACCCCCCCCCCCACATTACTCATCGACAACATATGATTTTTAAACAGCTGATGACATGTAAAAACAATATTATTTGAAACATTTAAATACAATTAAAAACAATATTTAAACAACATTAACAAACATTTAAAAACGAAATTTTAAAATAATATTATTGGGCACTTACCAATCAATTAATGTGTTCTGCGTCGAACAACCAATCATAAGCACTGATCCACTTCATTCTTAGAGTGAACAAAGTATTAAATTGCAAGCAGAGGACCGCAACCCATGAAAAATCAAAACCTCTACCCTATGTGCAGCCTGTGGCACGAAAGGAACAAACAAGTTAACTAACAATTTTACTAGAAAGAAACATACTACTGTATACTTTGTTGCATTTATTGCAAATATTTCACCTCTAACATTTTATTGTTTCAGAGATCATCAAGTTTCTCTGGGCAGATCATGAGCTTATCTCGCCAGAATTCACTGAAATCTTCCGAACCTACTACTCAAAATCGTTTTGTCACATCTGGAGAATCCATTATTCAATTCAGTGGTTCTCAAACCTTCGGTACAACATATGGAGTTACAGGAAGCAGCTTTGATATAAAAGAGGTCCAGTATCTCAAAAATAAAGAATCATCGCTGAATTTAGGTGATGTCTCGTTAGATATGTCCACTTCGATGTCACCTGATCTAGACATGTGTGATGGTCCCAACAATAACACTCATATCATTGAGTCACATGATATCCATACCCACACACAAGATAAATTTCAAAGACATGAGGAAAAATGGAATCATAGAACGGCAAAGAATCAATCCTTGCATTATAATGATAGAAATGAAAAAGACAGTATTGATAACTTAATCAATCACACGCCTGGTGTTACGTTATTAACTGAACTCAGAGCTGACAGCAATGCTGAAATAATAGCAACTGATGGAACTTCTAAATGCGATACAGGTCTAACAATACAAAAAGATAATCCGCCGATACATAAAAGAATAAAACATTTACACAACATAACAGTTGATCTTATGGTGCTAGATGATTCTATTGAAGAGATAGCATCTTCAGAAGATCAAAAACTACATTTGAAAAACACAACTGAAGAGACATCAGTTGTAAAAAAAATCATGAATCCATTTATGGAAGATAACACAGTGGTATTGCCACATATATTAACTGATCTTCAGCGGAGCACAATCAGCAGTGGATCATGGGAAAATCAGCCCTGGCCTGAGCCACCAACAGAAAACGATATAATAGGCCAGGTAGTACAACCAGTGCACATTAACATTAACTCTGGTTCTGATAGCCCGACTCCAAATAGTACGGACTTACAATATAAAAATGAATCTGAAGGTCAAAGTCTTCAATCACGTGACGTTAAAACTAATTGTAGCAAATATAGTCGTAGTGAGGACTCTAAAGTGTCATACAAATCCCTGAAATCTAACGACTATGACATCAAATCTTCGAAGAGCAACCAGAATAAGGAAGGTCGCCGACTGATTGGTAAACAATCTTTCTCTCCTCACAAATCGCTTGTACCTGTAAAAATGGAATACGATAATCCAATCTTCAAATCACAGCCTCCAGATGGAGAAAAATCTGGAACTGTAGGCGAGAATTTACCCAATGAAATCTACGATTCAACACCTTCAATCCTTCCCTCTCCTGAGCAGCTATCTCTTCCATCATATAACGCTGCTATTGGAACTATGCAAAGTACTAATAACATCAACTGTTCCAATTCAGATTTAGATTGCATACAACAAAACTGTGCAAGTTTATCAAATGGTAAAATTTGCGAAGTTCCTCTTCCAGCGTATAATAGATTTGGTAAAAAGATCAATGATGAGACATCTAATAAGCTAGCGACGACAGACATTTCAATATCTAGTAAAACACCACAGAAACACCAGAAAACAGGAGAGAAGTCTCGATCGAGACTTGTTAAGTTAGATAAACCACAGACGAGAAGTACCGACGTGGGTTCTAAACTCTCGCAGCAGTCATCTCTTTCACAGGAAGAAAGAAAAACATCTAGCTCACGCGTTGTGAGTAAATTACCAAGGCTCGGATTGTATAAATCAGACATTTCCGAAGCTGGAGATTCATCGGAATGTGATGCAAAAATTTACCAAAGAAACTTGAAAGCAAAGGTCGCTGAACACGATGTGTTACATGGCAGCAATGTAGACAGACAACTGTATGGAGCACATGATGATGAGAGAAGGCATTGTGATCACTAAGATGTTTAAGTACATTGCTTGGCATCACACTTGTACAGTGTGGTCAATGCATAGGAACCGTGATAAATTTATACTAGCCACATTCAATGCCCATTACTTTGCACTCAGTACGATTGGACGTATTTTTGCAGACGGCAGCACAAATAGTAAAGAACAAATGTACTATGTATCTGCCTTTTCAGTATTTCAAGTTAGTTCCCTTGTTTCTCAAGCCAATCATTTAATTAACGCTGGATTAACTTGTGCGCCAAAGAGTAGTAAAAACAAGCATCCCTTTTCAATGAAGGAACATTGCGAAATACTGTGTATAGGTCATATGATCAACTGCATAACTAGCAGTGAAGTGATCAAAGTCAAAACTTTACTTTTCCAGGTTTTGTACCCGTGTTCTGAGTCTGGTTCTGCCTAGTGTCTGAGTACTGCATGCAAGCTGAATATCTTTCAACTACTGTTGAATTTCTAGGTATCACGCATACGTTTCATTGCCAGAGCTAAGTGAAACGGCTCGATCTATGCCGGGTGTCGAAATTCCGACCACGTTAGTGTGAAGCGAGACTATGTGTTCATTTTAGCCTCTCCGCCACGCAGAAAAATTATTGTTAATCAGGCAATAGTACTAGTCTTTGCGACTTTATCAAGACATTCTAAAAGTCAACTTTCTAACTAGTTATTCAAAGCAAAATTGAAAATAAAAATATTTTCACTAACAATTTAAATGATGTCACGTCTAATTAATGTATGCGTTATTTGTTTGTTTCACTGCCCGGGGGAGATCTTATAATATTGTGTAATTATAAGGAAGGATGGATGTTCTCTAGAAATTTATTTCATATCCAGAATAATCTCTGCGGCGTATAGTGATTTGAAATTCCCCTTTCAGAGGGGAGTAAAAGCATAACTGTAAAGACAAAGTACTGTACGGCTCTCAATACAGATAACTTGTAGCGATGTAGAGAAATGCAGCGATGGCACCTATTTGTAGGACCAATCTTGGGGTCCTAAAGAAGGTGCTTAGAATGTTTGATCGTTAATCCACCCAGAGCTGACTAGTAGTCACAATATGGTTTAACAGTTATCTTTACGTATGGATGTCTCACAACTATGTCTACCAATTCCATCAGAAGCTCTGTATTTTTTTCTATTGCATCAAATCTCATATTATCTCTTATTGTTCTGTTTGCTGCTTTTCTTAGGCATCTAATTACACAGGTAGTAAGTTTTTTCATTTGTTCTTTAGTTAGTGTCCATGTCTGACATTGAAAATATAATGTTGGTATGAATATTGAATTTATGATTTGCCTTTTGCTGTGCATCGGAATAGATTTGTGTTTCAAAATTGATGTATGTTCGTAATATCATGCTGCTGTTATACCAACCCTACTATACGCCTGCGAAACGTGGACAGTGTATGCTAGACATGCAAGAAAATTAAATCATTTCCATCTTACCTGCCTACGTAAATTACTAAACATCCATTGGTGGGACAAAGTACCAGACTACGAGGTCTTGGAAAAAATAACCTCAATAAACATCCACACAATACTTATGAAGGCGCAAGCACGCAGGGCAGGCCATCTTGTGCGTATGGAGAACACGCGTTTGTCAAAACAAATATATTATGGAGAACTCAAGGCAGGATTTCGAAAAGCTGGTGGACAGAAAAATCGCTTCAAAGACACGCTCAAGTCATCCTTGAAACATCTTAACATTGACAAAGGCGCTTGGGAGAGCCTCGCTCAGAATAGAACAAATAGTAATGCAAAATGATGTAAAAAGGTTACCAAAACACTTATCTAGCCTATTAATAAAAAATATATTAAAGAAAAAAAACATACAATAAAACTAAACAGGACAATTCTCAACGTATCGGCTCAAATTGAACCTTTTTCAAGAGACAAACAACAGAAAACGACAAAATAAAAAAATAAATAGATGTCTATATTTCATCAAGCCCTCGTCTCCATAATAGCGCAGGGATGGCAACGCATCTAGTCAAAGTGAAAATGCGTGCATTCATTATAAACAGACCGAAAGAGGGAAATTAGAGACACTATAGATGAGTGCAAGAATAATAAAAGAAAAAGATAAGAAAAATACCCCTTTTGTCACTCTATCAGACAGGCAGGTTTTAAGAACATAGTCACAACAGGCACGACTGAAGGGAACAGAGACAGATGGGGACGTGAGAAAATATTCATGTGACAACCTAGCAAGGCTTGGAAACAACGATCCTGATAACAATACTGTGAACAGAGAACCATGGTCACCTACGCCAACAAGAATGGCATATGACAATGATAGATGAGTAATGATGAGGTTGTGGGGTGAGTGGGTTTGGGGAAGGAAGGATAGAAGAAGAATCAACATTTGAAAACGCATGGAATGAATGTGAAAACGCACTATTAACTTCATTATTTTATTATTTATTGTTATTATTATTATGGTTGAGTTTTTGGTCATCGTCGATCACGACGGACGAACATCATCATGTTCGTAATGTACATAGTTGGCTTGTTGAATTCTTGTTTCGAGTTCTCTGTCCGATCTTCCATCAGCTGTAAAACTGCTGCTTAGATATTTACATTTCTGCTTTTGCTTCAGTAGTTGATCATTTATTTTTATGTTGATTGTATTGTTTTTTTCTGCCTATATACATTACTTCTTTTTTTTCTGTGTTGATCTTCATATTGTGATTGAGGCAGCTTTCGTTGAGTAGAGTTACGTAATCTTGCAGTTCTTCACTTGAACTGTGAAGAAGGCACGCATCGTCAACACAGAGTAGTTCAGTTAGGTCATGTAGATGGGAAACGTCTGGTGGTGTTTTTACTGCTTTTGTAGAAAAACTCCTGCATTTGTACTAACTTCACTTCCATTATCTTATTTTGAGAGCCATATTAATGCATAGAAACTGTTAATGTTACGAACTTTTATGTTTCCGGTTGCAACATACGGCTGTGAAAAAATGGATCCTAAGTAAAACAGCGACAACGAAGATCGACGCCTTTGAGATGAAATGCTACAGAAAAGTATTTAGAATATCATGGAAGGAAAAAAGAGAAACTTTGATATTATAAACACATTGAAGATTTCAATGCCTTTACTAAACACAATAACAAAAATAAAACTACACCTGATTGGTTATATAAATAAACATAACTGTTTAGAAAGACAAATAATGGAGAGCAGAGCACATGGGGGGAGGAGGAGGAAAGGCCAACCAAGAAGACGATGGACTGACGAAATTAAAGATTACATGAATACGTCGTTGGAAAATGCAAGCCGCTCGGCCCACGATAGAGAAGGATTCAGGGAGTCATTGGGCAGACAACGTTCTGGAGAGAATACGTCACATCAAAAATTAATGCATATGGCTATTACACAGTATAATAATGTTCTTTTCTTCTTCTTCGACTGCGTTCGTTCTCAAACTCCTGCAGATTAGCAGGATGTAGTCCGGAGAACGGAATGCGTTGTGTCATGGTGTACAGCATTGCTGCGATCTCTGCGCTTTCGGCCTGACACATCCGACTTCAGCATGGCTTTGGGTCACCTACCCTATATGGGATTGGAGCCTACTCCATCCCATAACCTCCTAGTTGCCTTTTACGACATGCGTGGAAGGTAAGCAGTGTTGCTGTTCTTTGCTCCCCTTTCGGGCACCGGAAACACACGGGCGTTAATATAAAATATGTATTGGCGCGTGTGTATGTTATATTATACATATGTGTGATATATATATATATATAATGTGTCTGATATATTATATATATATGTGTTTTATATATATATATATATATATATATATATATATATATATATATATATATATATATATATATATATATATATATATATATATATATGTGTGTGTGTGTGTGCGTGCGTGGGTGGGTGTGTGTGTGGTGCGTGCGTGCGTGTGTGTGTGTGTGTGTGTGTGTGTGTGTGTGTGTGTGTGTTACATTACAAAACAGCGAAAAATAACACTGACCTGCCAAAGGCATGTCATAGACATATGTCTAAGTAGAAAGAATATGAACATAGAAAAGCAACTTTAAAATAATCTAACATCTGTTCATCAGATGTTTGTGCCAATGAGCATGTAAATTACACAATCTTAAGAGTTCAAATGGGGTTGACAGCAATGATGATGATGGCTGCTGTTGTTCTGTGTGAACATTGGCTTCTTGCATGCCCTATCAAAAACTAGCCGTCTGTGGTAGAGTATGCTAGACTCGTTATCATCATGAAGTGAAGTCTCTGCAAGCTTAGCTACAATGGACATGCAACAACCCATGTATTTTACCATGGCAATGCACTCTGCTAGACTGTAAGCTGTTCATATATAATGTTTCCCTCCCACGTGTTTGTCTGTCTACCTTTTGTTCACCTCACCTTTGACTTTATCCTCCAGTAAGATTTTCAATAAGTCTTTCAATATATTCAAAATACTTTATTTGTTTGATATTTATTTTCTTTAATAGTTATTTTTTCTTACGAAGTGTTGTAGACCCTTTGTTAGTTTGCTTCTCTTTCCATAACGTTCTCCCTATTCCTCAATATATCCATATCTCTAATGCATCAATTCTGTCTTATAGTTGCTTGTTCATTGCCCATTTTTCTGAGCCATACAGCATTTTGTAATTCTCAAGTTTAACTTGTTTGTAGTTTTTTTAGATGTCAAAATATGGTTCATGTCTGGGAGATGTGACCAAGTTTTAGTGGAACAATCCATAAATTAAAATTAAAATAAAGTAAAAAATGAAAATGTGTTAGTGCGAAGTTGACAGGGGAGCTTGGAGGGGAGACAGCTTATTTTAGTTTTAGCTTAGACTCTGTCAAAGGCCTTGCTGTAGTCTATGAAGCAAATGTAGATACTTTTTTGGACTTCTATATATTTAGCTATCACTAGTCGGATACTAAGTATAGCTGAATCCTTTGTTTTTCCTAAAACCGAATTGTTATTCACCGACCTCCGTGTCTATCTTGTTTTTTAAAAATCTTTCATGTATTATTTTGATAAGTATTTTAGTTAAATGACTCATTAGACTTATTGAATGACTTACTTTATAATCCTCACTCATAGGACAACGCAAATTGATCGATTTTATAAGAATCAAAATGAAGCTATAAGTATCATCATTTGATGCTCCATGGATACAGAAATAATAACGATGAGCTCCAAGTGTAAAGAAATGGCGATGCGATCCAGATATAGAAGCAATGATTCAGCTTTTTGTGGGATCATCCTACCACATATGATGATGATGATGTTCGTCCGTCGTGATCGACGATGACCAAAAACTCAACCATAATAATAATAACAATAAAACATAAAATAATGAAGTTAATAGTGCGTTTTTAAATTACTAACAAGTCCTACTCGCGCACAAAATGTTCTTTTACAGAATTGACAACAATAGAAGGTATCTGTGTGAGGTTGAGATGTTTTTTCTTTTCTACGTGTCCGCTTCTGTCTTGCAGTTTCTTGTCTGAATTCTTCCGCCGCTAGTGCTCCCGTTCTAATGCTGTAACGCCATGCTGTTCTATCCTGAGCGAGGCTCTCCCAAGCGCCTACGTCAATGTTAAGATGTTTCAAGGATGACTTGAGCGTGTCTTTGAAGCGCTTTTTCTGTCCACCAGCTTTTCGAAATCCTGCCTTGAGTTCTCCATAATATATTTGTTTTGACAAACGCGAGTTCTCCATACGCACAAGATGGCCTGCCCAGCGTGCCTGCGCCTTCATAAGTATTGTGTGGATGCTTATTGAGGTTGATTTTTCCAAGACCTCGTAGTCTGGTACTTTGTCCTACCAATGGATGTTTAGTAATTTACGTAGGCAGGTAAGATGGAAATGATTTCACTTTCTTGCATGTCTAGCATACACTGTCCACGTTTCGCAGGCGTATAGTAAGGTTGGTATAACAGCAGCATGATATACTTGTAGTTTGGTGGTTGTTCTTATACCTCTTCTGTCCCATACATTGTTGCGTAATCTGCCAAATACAGCACTAGCTTTTGCCAGTCTATTGTTAATTTCCACATCAAGTAAATGATTGGGTTGAGAAATGACTAGCGCTGAAGTTGGTTTATAGTGTGGAAGAGTTGCGCTAATCGTCAACCACACTCTCTCTCCTGAGTTTTATCTTGGTCCAGTGGCAAGACAAAATACCACATATAGGCTTACCACATATAGGCCTAATGCAATAACTGAGATTTGTCAAACTCGCTCATACCTGCGCATCAGTATAGACAAGAACCATCGGGGATATCACCGGGATATCAAAAAGATAAAAAGAAACATTAATAAAGAAGGCAATCGTGACTAGGCAGAGCAGAGGAGATAATTACACAGGTATCACATTGATGGCCATGCCGTGCTATTATACAGAGAGGCGACCGCACCAGGCGGCATCGTAAGGAGGCGCATAAGCACCCTAACCAAAATACAATAAAGGGGCGACATTTAGAAGACTTGCATCATACTTAGAAGAAGAGCTGATCGAAATAAGCACGAACGTAGAAATTAATAGTTCTGTCTTCTCAAACATATACTTGTTGTTTATCATACATAATTAACTATCGCAAGAAAGTTTTTAATAGCTTTTCCATGTTCATACCTTGTGGAAATGGGTTTTTGGTGCGGTTTCCAATCTTCTTACGATAACAAGAAATAGAATGCAAATCATTGGACGTGGAGGTTTAAGACTATACCTCACTAAGGTGAACAAAGCATTGAACCATTGCTATCAGAGCATCAGGTTCATCATTCTTATTTGTCTACTTTCTATTGTCTTTCCCCATTTGGTTTTATCCACTTTTGCCGTTAAGTGTAGTGGTGACTGGAGCTCAAGCTTGTGTTCCACGGCTAGATATGTGGCCTCAGCTGTGCTATGATCGTGTTTGTTCAGGATGTTCTTGACGTTTTCTGTCCATTTTTGTGTGGTCTTCCTCTGACTTTGTACCCTGATCTCATTTGGTTATACACGAAAAAAGCTAGCCAGCTGAATTATCAGATTATCCCTCTCATTAACATCATTATTTGTGTAAGAATTTGTCTAGGTTCTGATTTGTTTTGTTCCAAATTCAAATATTTACTTGCACTGTGTGTGTTCTCAACAAAGATATTAATAAAAATGTGTACATATTTTTTTACTTTTTTTTTTACAATTGTCCGCTACCAAAAAAAAACAACATATGAAAGTGAGTGTAATTTGACAGCGCTGAGTCAGCTGTCTAAAACAAATTTTAAGTGAATATGTTCGGGTAAATACAATATTAGGAAGACAGGGAGTCTATGGAAAACCAAAATATCGGGAAGGGGTCTACAGGGTAATAAAGTTTGGGAACCACTGATCTCCACTGATGACCCCGTGGTTCTGTTGCACATGCACGGTGTTTCAGCATTCACAGCTCAATACAGCGGAAAATGGACCATTTTAAAACAGAGGGGTAATCTCTGCTCTATACAACCATTGTATACATCGTATGACGATGGAGATGGTGGTGGTGACCAGGTAAAGTATGTGGCTGGAGATTCAGAGAGCTTGTTAAAAAGCTTGATTAAAAAAGATTCAGACCTGATCAATATAACACAATTGTGCAGGGATACAGGTTCAATGTTAAACAAAACACAGTTTACAAATTAACGGACAAGATAGTTGCATGGAAATGTTCTCACCTAGATAGGAACACGTTCCTATCACCATAGGAACACGTTCCTATCACCAACACTCGCCGATATCGTCATAATAAGCACACTCGGCATATGTGGATGTCTTTGCGCGGGATAAATTTGAAGGATTCTATTAACGAATGAAGACCTGCGGTTATAATAGACATGGAGGACGGGTACAACACAATGCCATTAGACTCAAAGATGACTCAGTGCATATCGTTGAAAGTCCTTATCTCGTTAATTGGATCCCTACTGCTCTGCTTCAGAGACAGGTGGTTCTTAAATATGGTAGATGGACATCGGCGCCAACAGTCATAAGCCCTGGACCATTTTAAAACAGAGGGGCAATCTCTGCTCCTAGTTTTATTTAATATATACACTGTATAAGTTACAGACATGTATATCTCACGGAATTGTAGAACTATGCCGTATGCTAATGGCATTCTTGTGTATATGCGGTGTAGAAATCAAGAGATGTGCATTAAGTGTTACCAATTGAGTCGCTGTTGAATGATCATCATTCTTTCTCGCCCACGAAACCGCTCCTTTCTAGCGACACCACATTTCAAATCAAGCTACCTTATTCTAGTCATGGAGCAAGAGTCATCGTCACTTATACAGTCATTTGTTCATACGTTTTCCTGTAGGGCGTTCAAAATGTCTTCCCGATCCTTCACTTCACCAACAAATGTAGTAGCAGTGTGTGCGGCCAACCTATGCTCTCTCATTGCCCCGGAATTATGTATGTCCCGGCACAAAAATAAAAGTAACTTTACGCACACGTGTATTCTTCCAGCCAAAATGCATCCAGCCACTGTTCCCGAATGTACTCCGCCTAAACTTTCACAATCATGCTCACCGAGTCACTGAGTATGCAGACATGCTCGCAGACAGTTGTGAGCACATCCATTTCAAAGATTTGGTTAATGCCGAAATCCCCATTATTGTGTTGCTTGTTGTCTGAGTGAATGCATTACTTTCCACTCTGATGGTCTCACCCCCACCTTTGAGGCGTGATGGCCCAGGCACTCCTGATGTGTCTCTCAACCGCTCAATCTGTATATATAATCATATCACCTTCCCTGAAATTCTCACCGATAGGAGTGAGCACTTCCGACTCCATCACTGTTGGACACCATTCCCTGCATTCTCTAATGAATGTTATTATTACTTTGAAGGCTGTCGGACAATCTAAGTGCCATTCCGCACCAGGTAACACATCTCCCAATCTGCACACACTCTGTAAATACATGCGCGGCCCATCCACGACTTTCCTCTCTTAAATCGACTTCCTTTCACTTTGAGTCTTGATTAGGAACAAGTGTCACGGAACTTGTGGGCATTCCTATATATGCTCTGCTTGCTGTTCCGTTAGCCATCTAAAAGTATAAGCTCAGTGTCCCAGTGAGTTGCTGATTACGTGTTCTTCTGATCTTTCCGGAGAGGGAGCACTTTCTCCCATCGCCTCTAGTCACTCCCATTAACGTCTTAATGACGTCATTGTCATTGACCGCGTTCAATGTGCGTGAACCAAATAACACAAATATTGACCGTGTGAAATATATGTCGTCCACATTCGTTTCAATCAATCAAGTGTCATGATGCCAAATGTCGTAGGCGATTATATTTCACCACGATTCTCTGTCTCTTGTGTTGTCCATAAGCACAGTTGGTGAACTTCTACCGTTCCACAATACTAGTCCACCTAGCAACTTCTCTCTTTGTCATCCCCTGTCTCGTCTCCCCTTGATCTTTCCAGTGGTTATTAAGTGTTCAATACGTTCGTTTAACATCCCGCTAATTGGCAGTATATACATGGTCCATATTGCTCTCTTTTGTATCCATATGATCCATCTATTTTCTTAGTCTACCTTTGGCCACCACGAAAACGGTGGATAGAAAACATCAAGATAACCTTGAACAAACATGGACTAAATGCAACCTCGGCGACACATCTGGCCTTGAAACGACAGCTTAAGATACCACCCCTACGCTTAACGGCAAGTGTGAATGCGATCAACAATCATTCAACTGGGGAAAGACAATAGACCCTTGGCTATGTATTCAGATGACCGTTTGTTATAAGCTCTCAATGGTATTTGGCTTGGGTCCATTCTCACTAGGTGACCTAACCACTTTATCTGCTGACGTTTTATATATTCGATACAGGTACCTGCGAGCTGTGATTATTTACATTTTTTTTTTAAAAAAAGGTAAAATTAGTGTTAAATGACGGCAGATGTGAAACAGACGTGCAAAGGAGAATAGAAGGAAAAAAACTAGAGCAAAGAATAATAACAAAACACTACCGCATACCATGCATGTTGTAGGAAGCTATTAAAGAGACTGGATGTGGAGTTTACAGGCGAATTCCATGATCTTCGATTGCCCCCTAAAGACATAAAGGAGGCGTGCGAGATGTCTTTGCCCTGACCACGAAGGAATAGAAGAAAAAAGGTGAAATTTATTACAACGATTATTTCTCCTCAACTTAACGATCACTAGAATTTATGCCATCTCTGCAAAACATTTCAAAGACTTTCAGAATAAAAATTTTCAAACTAAACCAGTTATCACAAGCCAGTCCCCATCGAGGCCAACTCCTTGACGTGAAGATGGGGCTTAGCCCAGCCAAAAGAGGCTGGAAACTAAAATTGGTCGAGCCAACCCAATATCGAGCAGGGTCACAATCCTGCCCAAGCAAGCACAGGGGCTGAAGTCAGAGATGCCAGCCCCAGAGGCGCACCAGCAGCCATAGTATCATGCAATCCGAATAGTTGACATGTCTGCACGACACAATTTTAAAAATCGTCATGGTGCTCGCCCTGTGAAGTTCCCCCAGGCAGAAACAGTGCCGGATTCTGAACCTCGACAGAATCCACCTCCAGCTACTGGAGGTCCCTCTAGTCTACCTCGTGGAGCCAGGATGCAGAAAGCGACTGGCCAACCAGACAGGATGAAAACCCTCTGAATATTATGCACTGAAATGCAGAGGGAGTTAGAAATTAAAAAAACTGAACTAGAAAACACCTTGCACCAGAAAGGAATTAGTATTTGCTGCATACAGGAAACCCATCTCAACAAAAAATAACATTCAAAATACGAGGGTATCAATGCTTTAGAGTAAACAGGAAAGATCGGAGGAAAGGCGGCATACTAACTCTGGTCAAGGATAACATCAACGCCATAGAAACGAAAACTCAAGAAGAAGGTGCCGAATACCAGATGATTCACATAAAAGACAACTCCCTTGAACTGGACAAACTACACTTCTACTGCCCAAATGACATCCCACTAAACATGACCAGTATTAATATCCCAAACAAACACTTTCTGGTAGTAGGAGACTAACACTCCCAAAGCTGGGGATATAACAATTTAGACAGAATGAGAGAAGAGATAGAAAGTTGGTAAGATGATGACAACCTAATCCTCCTGAACAATCCACAGGATCCACCAACTTTCTACTCAAGAAGATGGCATATCACCTCAACCCCAGACCTGGCATTCTGCACCTTAGAACTGGCTGGAATAATGGAAAGAACAATAGGCGAACAACTTGGTGGCAGTGATCACCGTCCAGTTATCATCCAAGTGAACAAATCAACAATTAAAAGACCAACTACGCCAAGATGGAACTTCAAGAAAGCAAACTGGCACATATATAAACATAGAGCAAACCTACTTTCAAAAGACATAAAATTAACAGGCAGAGACATCAACACTATTATCATGGAGTTTAATAAAGGAATACTTCAGGCAGCTAAAGAGACAATGCCAAGAGGAGCAAGGCAGAATTATGTACCATATTGAACCAATACAATTCAAAAACTACAGGAAGAACTGACTGAAGGACGTAATATGGCAGAGAAGCAACCATCACAACAGAATCACATCGCCCTACAAAAAACCAAAGCAAAGTTCACTAAAGAAAAGATAGAAACACAGAGAAGAACTTGGAGGTGAAAAACTCAAAAATAAAATTTTGAAAAGGAAGGGAGAAAGCTGTGGAAACTAACCAAGCAAATAAATGATGACAGAAATACTCAGCGACAAAGATTCAGGTAAATTCCACTCTGGCAAACAAGCAGCAGACAAGCTTGCGGGATCTTACAGAAAAGAAAGCACAATTACCAGCTCGTCATATCATGAAGATTTCTGCTGGGATGACAATCATTTCAGTTAAGCAAGACATAAACAACAACGCATCTCTAATAGTAAAATAAAATACATTCAGATCATTTCCTTCAATGCAAGACATTATATGCCACAATACAGAGCATGATATATTCAGATTCATTTCAAGATGAACCCATATCCCGCTTTTTTTTTCAATAGGAACTCATCGAATTATTCATTTCAAGATGAACCTATATCCTAATAATAGGGACTTTTTATCAAGAAAAAACAACGGACTAGAAATAAAGATGAACCCTCATACAATTCTCACTAGAAGTGTCAATGCCAGTTGTGTCATCCCTACTCGTTTTTTATGTATACGTGTATGTAATCCTTCAGAAAGGCCTTTCGGTTGAAACACCGATTTATGTGTGTGCTTATGCATTTTTCATGTTATTAGCGAAACTTCATTACCCCGTTTCACACTTACCTGTTGGATTTCAGTTTTCCTCTGTATGTATTTTACATTCTTAGCATCCTCCTATAAATGAAGATGTTCTTCAATTCACACACGTCTTGATGTGCTCATAGAGCATTCTTGACAAATATTATCTACTGACATCTTTTTAATCCTTAATATGGTTCGTGTGTAGAGGTATGTGTGTATGCGTGCGTGAATAATGAATACGACACTTGAAGAGGTTGAGCAGCTCGCATAGAACCGAGAGGCTTACATAATGGAAATGAGGACATCTGTAAAGGACACGTCACATACAGGTAGATTGAAATATATCATACTCATTTCTCAGTTTATTCATTTCTAACACACATAAATCAATGTCCATGGTGTTGTTCTTGCTTGTTTTTTTGTCGTGTATGTAGTCTTGATAAAGGTCTTTTTGTTGAAACGTCAATTTGTGTGTGTTATGTGTTTCCAGTGATTAACAATACTTCATTACCCTTTTTCAAGCTTTACCAAATGACCCTTTTAGTACTTAGGCTTAATGGCATATGCAAATGTTAAATGTTTGTGGTCATCAAAGATTTTACATACTTGTACAGTGTGCATAGGATGTTATGTCTTTCTATCGATCAGAATATATTCATAGCAACTTGACAATATACACATTTGAAGTTGTGAGTAAAATCATATCTTTTTAGATAAGCTGCCCTGCCGAAGACGGATGTGTCGGGCCATTAACGCAAATAAAACGGTGACAACGCATTTTCATTTTCTGGACTACATCCTGTTGGAAATCTAGTAAGATTTCATGGTCCTGCTAGAAGGGAGATCCAGCGGGAGTTTGAGAGGAGTGTGGTCGAAGTAAGAAAATGCTAACTCAAGTTGTGTAGGAAATAGTGAATGACCTGGTTCAAATTCCATCTACTGTCTTCTTGCTGGTGAAAGTTGGAGTCTTTTGGGTGTGAAAGAAGTCTCTGCAACCACCCCCTGCCTTTTCCAAATTCCACATAGGTAACATAAGCTTCGCTGCTTGTAACCTTTGGGGATCAAACCAAAGATAAAAGAACATAGTCTACAAACATTGTCCTATGTTCTTTGAGCAGCGAGTCTGAGGGTGTCCATGTGATGTTTTGGTCAGTTTGCAACAATCTGCAAAATGGTTGGTGCCTAGAATATACGAATCTCTTATGTCAATCTTGGCTATCTGAAACAGTGTCTCAGTCTGTCATGTTTTGTGCCTAATTAGAAAATGAGACCTAGTCACACCTCTAGAGTTTGGGTATCTAAAACAGTGTCTCAGTCTGTCATGTTTTGTGCCTAGTTAGAAAATGAGACCTAGTCACACCTCTAGAGTTTGGGTATCTAAAACAGTGTCTCAGTCTGTCATGTTTTGTGCCTAGTTAGAAAATGAGACCTAGTCACACCTCTAGAGTTTGGGTATCTAAAACAGTGTCTCTGTCTGTCATGTTCTGTGCCTAGTTAGAAAATGAGACCTAGTCACACCTCTAGAGTTTGGGTCAAACGGCATGAGCCCATAATCTGCTGCATAACCAACCAACCAACCTCTAGAGTTGATGATAGATATTGTCTTATTTTTAAGAGTTATGACTGCAGGTTGGCATCAGTGCACACTGGAGAGTTCATAGGTGCTCTCAATTTCACCCGTCTCAATAAATCCATCAGAGAAGCGGCCGACAGTTTCAGTTCGATACTGGTTTATCAATATCTTCATACATTATTTATGTTAGTTTTTACAAGCTGTTTCAACCTTTACACCAAATCTCTCAGTCTTGACTATGACAATGATTCATACTTTTAAAAATCTTCTGAGCAGACAAGGTCTCATAACGCATTCACTATGTCAGATCGATCCATTGATGTACCTATTGACACTGTGCCCGCTAGTGTATCGGCTCCTTCATTGGCTTAAGCTCCCGCATACACTAATGCTTTCACAGCTGTTTCAACTAGCTCTTGTGTTATCCCATGGTCCTGCTACAAGAGATATCCAGCGGAAGTTTGAGAATGAACGCTGAAGAAGAAACACCATAACAATTTCTAACAGTATGAATCGTTAAGTCAACTTTAGAAGACCTGCACTTTTTCAGAATGACATTGAACTGCTAAAAGTTGATCAACTCAGCAGCAACTGGATATAGGAAACAACAACCTGTCATTCATTTTCTAAGAGGGGAGTAAGGAGATTTTGGGGGATGGATTTGACTGTCCCATCATATAGAGGATAAAAATGACCCATAAACCATGCTTAAATATTGGATGTTTCGAGCAAAAAGGTGCAGATATCACAGCTAAGCAGACAATCGTGACACAGAACAGTCAATTCTCTGGACTACGGTATATCCTGTTATTCTGTTAAAGTTTGAGAATGAATATGGAAGAACAGAACCAAAGAAAAATAAGACCCATGATTCACCATTAAGATCTACTCTGATCCCATGTTTCACCATTGATATCTGCTCAGATCCCATCCTTCATCGTTAATATACATTCAGATCCCATTTTGAATCATTAATAGCTACTCAGATACAATTTTTCATTTGGGGAGAGGGGAAGACCCTGAAAAGAAAATATTTGTAACACTGTGACCTACTACAAGATTAGCTAAGTGTGAAAGTGGGGGTTGACCCCACTCCATTCTGCAAAAACATCACCGTTAAAGACAGATGTACATGCTAGGCTGAATAGTACAAATATCACAACAGTAAATTAGCAACACAATATGGCAACTGTGCAACTATCAACACAATATACTTTCAACTGTCTAAAATCACACATAGAAATCTAAATAGATAAACTTGCATAAATACAAGTAGAAAAAACAACATAAAAATCACTTGTGAAACAACATACATTTAAGTAGACACACAAATGAAAGTGAATGTCAAGAATGTCTAGATCCGGGTAAAACTATTTTTACTGGTCCGTCAGGATGATTTAAAATACTTTACTCACTGGAAGTTGGGTTCAGAAGATATCAAATCACAAGCTATCTCAGCCAAACTGTATAATATGATACTAAACTGATAAAGAAGAAATGATTAGGTCAAACAATTGATGTTGCTAGTTTAAAACTGTTCAAAACAAAACAAACTTCTCAGACAGTGACTACCTCCAATTTTTTTATGTTCGCTACTGGATGTGAATAAAGCTTTGACCTCAAACACAGCAAATCTTTCAATATTAAATAAAGCAATTTTTGCAATTAATGGAAAAAAACTACATCTTTTTTAACCTCAAATTACAACAAAAAAGTTTTTTTGATTCTATCCCAGGTAAACATCCTGAATACTCACCAACCCAAACAAGATTGCCCACCTTTGGTCCAGAGGAATATATGTAACTTATAGTAATACCTCTACACACCATTCAGTGTAGAGGGTAATATGATATTTCTGCATTTTTCGTGGACCAATGACACACCTAATTTAGTTAAATTTTAATTTTCTGAATCAACAGTGATGCAGACAAACCCATAGGTACTCAGTCTCTTCCTGCATATGATGAAGAGTATGCATGCTGGTGGTTTTTGTAACTCACTGGTTACACACACCTTGAATCAACTGCCCTACTCTGCTTGCCCAGAGGGTAATTTGGGGTGGCTACTTTGGCCTGTAGAAGACTTGGAGCTTTGTCCTAGCAAGTGGCATGAAGATCTAGCAAGACCAAAAGAATTACGAAAACAGAAGAAAATATTTCTTTCTAGTCTAGTGTCCTCATTTATAAAATATTCATGTAGAGATCTTAATATGTCATTTTTGCACATAACTAATTCTCCAAGCAGAGATGTTTCACCCAATCGGGGTTAACTCAATGAAGTGGAGATAGAGCTAAGTCATGTCAACAGAGGCAGGATCATAGTCCTGCCCAAGCACAGGTGCTGAAGTCAGAGATACCAGGTTGAGAGGTGCACCAGCAACCACGGTATCATGCAACACGACCAGATAACTATCTTCACAACAAAAAATAATAATGAGCCGGCTTTTTCATTGCCGCAGACTCCCACATGTCCAGGAGTATAAATCTACAGAATTATCTACAGATAAGAATATGAAATTTACTCTATCCACTCATCTGAGCCACCCATTATGAACCTTTCTAAGCATGGACTGAGAGTCTGACTATTACAGCTCCTATGAAATACCTAGAGATGATGTCATTACCACCATTCCTAAAGTCTTTACTTTCTCGGATTTTCTTAAGTTGTATCATGGGTTGCCTGAAGAGTCATTAGTGATCTACAAATTTTCCAATTGAGTCTCAAGCTTTAGCTAACTCATCCCGGAAGCCAATGCACAATCTACTGAGCTACCACAGCTCAGATGTAAATACACAACAAACAAATTTTTTTTTCAAATAAAATGCACAACAGTTAACAATAATAACAAAATAAAATATTTTTCAACAAAATCCCAAGTTTCTAGTGATCAAAATTTCACTAAAACTAACCAAATCTAATAAAATTTATCATTAAGAAAATGACCATCCCATTATTGAAGCAGTAAATTCTAATTTTTGACTTACCAAAAACAAGAAACAAAAATAGATACACAAATTACTGTGTATTGTAAAATATTCATGATTAAAATTTCCAAACACAATTAATTTATAATATTTATTTCTTCCTCAACATCAACCTCCATTTTGAAAGTGTTCTTTCCAGACTCGTGGATCCCAAACCATCGGGGTTTCTCATAGACTGCCTCTTTAAGAGTTTTAACATTAGCCTTGGTGGAGATATCTTTAGTACGAGCAAATCCAACGTGATTGTTTCCCATATCAAATTCAGTGTAGTAGGGTCCAATAAACACATCTCCCAGGATCCATAAAGGTCCAGCTGGTTCAGGCACATCCAAGCCAATGAAACCACTGAGACACTCAGTGTGCCCCATCATTGTGACCTGAAGTAAGACATTAAAAATAATTGTTTATATTTATAGAATTATTAATTTCTTCTTCTTCTCCATCAGTTTTCATTCTCAAACTTTCAATGGATCTATCTTGAAGTAGGACAATGGTCTTACTAAATTTCCAGCAGGATGTAATCCAGAAATTGAAAATGTGCTGTGTCGCCATTTTATTTGCGCCAATGGTCCAGCACATCTGCAGTAATTATGAATATAATTCGACCACACCCTACTATTATTATACAGAGGGGAGACTCTAACGCAGTCAATGTTGTATTAAACCATCTTCTGGCATGACCTGCTTGTTTCCAAGTCTATTGACATTGCTTTTTCTTTGAACTAATCAAGAGGGGGGGGGGGTCCAGTGCAGATGGCAAGGCACATTTCCATAAAACCTGTACAGGCAAGCAGTCGTATGAAACCTGTCCAGGAAAGCAGTCATGTGAAACCTGCCCGGGCAAGCAGTCGTGTGAAACCTGCCCAGGCAAGCAGTCGTGTGAAACCTGTCCAGGCAAGCAGTCGTGTGAAACCTGTCCAGGCAAGCAGTCGCGTGAAACGTATTAACTATGTGTCTCTGCAATTTACACTGGCCTGCTTTCTGACAATCTGTAAAGATCCAAAAGGCCATCATCATCCTACCAGCAGTTACAGGACACCATTAGCATCATCTTCATAAATGTTGTTTGATGTACCAAACAAATATTTCTACACTCTTCTTAAATCAGCTTCAAGCAGTTGGGTAACTGAACAATTCAGAAAACAATGGCAACCAAATGACAATACATATTACCTAGGAAACCACCACAACCACAAAATGTTGGGCTGATTGCTACATCTTGAATAAGACAAAACCAATTTTAGGTAGATTTTTGGTGGAAATTATCATTTTAATTGAAATTTTCTTCATAAATTCATTGTCATAAGTTCTACATTTGTTTTAATCTATGTTGAGTAAAACATTGATATTTATTTTTCATTTCTTACTCTGTTCCTGTTTGTATAACTATATGTGGATATTGATTATCACTGCACACTTAGAAGAGCATCAACCAACAGAGAATTGAAACTGTCAGTCATTGTGTAATTGTGGATGTACTCGAGACAAGATTAGAGCACCGACGCTTGTGTTTCTGTGTGCAATGATGATATGAAGACCATCTAGCCAACCAATCAATCTTTCTTATTTTATTATGCTGGAATAATTCACAAACTCCTACAGATTAACAAGATGTAGTCCAGAATTCATGGTGTTATGGTTTACAGCTTTGCTGTGATATTTGCACCTTTCAGCCTGACACACCAGACTTCTGCTTCTGGGTCACTTTGACCCTCTATGGGATGGAACAGTGAATTCTACTACCCCAAAACTCCTCCTAAGATGTATGTGATGACAGGCAACAGTGTTGCTATTCTTTACTCCCCTCCCTGGCACCGGTAACACACGTTCATTCTTTGGTTATAAATTTTCTTCTGTTTTTGCTCTTGCTGCACAACTTAATATTTCTGGTAATTCTACTTCCTTCAAGCAATTATTAAACATCCAGTCCAATACTAGCCATGTATAGAATTATTTGTGTTAGCAGGTCAACTTGGGTTCATGATACTACACAACAAATGATGACACTTCTACGCAACTTAAGTAATCAATTGTAATATATCCAGTCCAATATTTGTCATGTATAGCGCTGTTTGTTTTAGGTCATCCTGTATTCCCCACAACTTGTTTTGCAGAGAAGCTCCTATGGGCCAGATTGTTGTTCTATCAACAGTGAAACTGGGACAATTCTGTAGTGTGTGTTCTGGTGTCTGCGCTGCTCCTCAGA
Source organism: Meghimatium bilineatum (assembly GCA_034231615.1). NCBI lineage: Eukaryota > Metazoa > Mollusca > Gastropoda > Stylommatophora > Philomycidae > Meghimatium > Meghimatium bilineatum. The sequence continues at coordinate 37,273,213 of CM067299.1, read as the reverse complement.
TGCAGGCAGCAGAGTTGATAATTTTTATTTGGTATCTGTTTGCTATAGTCGGAATGTTCTATTTAGTTATGGTTATTTGGTTCCTGTAATTTACTTTGTGTCCGTGCTTTTGAACGACATTTGACCGCTTTTCATATGGTGTATGGATTCAATTCTGTAGCGTAAACCTCCTCTTTCAAGTTCTGCAAGGGGTGCAAAGGGAACGCATTGCTCTAAGCGGACCCAGGGTTAGCAGATAACCAAAATCCCAAATGTACCTCCTCGCGGTGCACCCTGGTAACAGAAAACAGCAGCTCGAGCTGATTCTGGCCAAATCATTTGGGGATCGTGTCCGGGAATGTGGAGGAAGCAGATGGAAAGAGATTTGACTGCAAAAGAGACAGACAATATCTCCGATACCATTTGCATAACCACATACAGAGACACTGTCGACATACAGTGCCGCCAGTTAGTCCGCTAAGAACATTGGAGGCGCAGCCAATGTAAAAGGCACGCAAAGGTGGATGCATGGCGAGAAACAAATTTATGTCATAATGAGTACAATGACAAAAGGGCAGAACAGCGCCAGAGGGCAGCGCGAACTGCAAATAGAATGTGAAAGGTTCATAGGAAAGGGGAGCTACAAGCTCTGTTAGCTCGAGACGAGCTTCTAGTTACCTGTACTCCTCATAGGCAGAGACCCAGACCCAATCACGGGCGTTCGGAAAAGCAAGAAGACATAACCCAACTCTAATGTCGAGCCTTCCTAAACCGGAAAAATGCTCGCGAAGAGAAAGGGTGTCGTACCCGATGGGCTTAGGCAACAAAGGGACAACGATGGCAGTCCTGGCCCAACTCTACTGCTTACCTATCAACTGCCCGTAAATCGCCGTAATTTTTACGGTTTTTTCCAAGCTGTACGGATTTACGGGCGTACACCGGCATTTACGGGTTTTTACGTGAATTTCTGCAGTTCTGTACATTTTGGGTTTCATAAAATTAAATTTAGTGGTGACACTGATATTTTAGTATATATTTTAGTGGCAACAGTGATTTGTACAGGTTTTATTCACAATAGTGTCGTTTGCGATTTTTATTTGATCTGGTCTTGGGGCGAAGTATTGTTGGAAACAATGCTTTTAACACACTACCCAGGACTTTAATTATTCTCTGTGCTGGGGACGTTGTCTTTATACCGAACTTAGGGAATTTTTGTCCACGTGTATTGACAGTGTTACTCAGTGTATCTAGAGTACACAAATACTAGTAACACGTGTATTTTGTTTCTAGGACTACTATACATCGTTTAATTTATATTATAAGTTTTTGTTTGTCTCCTAGACCTAGGTAGGGTAGGCTTATAGTTAAATAATAGAATATGTTATTTGTTTATGTAGGCCTAAATCTGATCTTTAGAACTTATCTTAAACCAATATTTTGTTGTCACGTTATGTTTCTCTTTAGGAATTACAAACGGAAAATGAGAAAATGATGCCGCTGACTGAAAATGAAGCCGTCGCTGCTACAGATGTACGATCCCTTCCGATCACAGATGCACAATCTCCACGAGTCATAGTTGTACGGTCTCTGCCAATAATAGATGCACAGACTCCGCTATTCACAGATGCACGATCTCCGCTATTCATAGATGCAAGATCCCTGCCGGTTAGAGCTGCACAATCTCCACGGGTCATAGTTGTACGACCTCCGCCATTAGCCGATGCACAATCTCCGCTATTCATAGATGCATGTTCTCCACCGGTCATAGTTGCACGATCTCCGCTGGTCATAGATGTACGATCTCCGCTGATCATAAATGCATGATGTGCGCTATTCATGGATATTTGAAATTATTGTCGAACGCTTTCTAGAGCACTCCAACAAGTTGTTATAGTTTCAAACGGATCTAAGCATCAATTCTCTGTAATATTTTTTTTTCATATTTCTTTTTTTCATTTTTTCGTATTAGTTACATAAAGATACATAGGCCCAGTCTTTGTGCTCTATAATTTTCCCACGCTATGACTGTCTATGTTAAACAAAGGCAAACTACCCTTAAAATAACCCAAATTACCTTTTCATTTCTTTTTTTTTTTGCTGTGCGCGGATGGAGCCTCCCTCACCATTGTGTATGATTTTACGGTTTTTCATGCTCAATTACGGTTTTTCATAACTTTTTTTATGGTTTTCAGTCTCAACAGGTTGACAGATATGCTACTGTCAAGATTTCCTTTACCAGAAATACACTTGCAGAGAGAAAACTTTCAGTACCCGATGGGCTTAGGCACAAAAGGGACAATGATTATAGCACTGGCCCAACTCTACTGTCAAGCTTCCTATACCGGAAACACACTTGCAGAGAGAAAGGGTTCAGTAACTGATGGGCTCAGGTGATATTCGGACAAGGTTGCTCAGCTCGAGAACGCCTTGCTCTCAAACGTGTGGTGTGAGACTCGAACTTGGAGTTCATAATGTTGGTGAACGACGCCTTGGGTAGGAGGGCGAACGAGCCAAGGTCCATCTCTTTTGGCGAGTTCTTCCTCATACGGAAGCAGGCTCGCGAATGAGAAAAGGTTCAGTACCTGATGGACACAGGCACAGTTTGTCTAAATGCACAAGATGAGTTCATAGATAATGGAACACCTCGTACCAAATAGACGTGCTCGACAAGCGTCTTGGCGAAGAGGCACTAAACACCAGCGTGCCCGGCGACAGATAGACAGGCTGTCGCGGACTAGGGACCAAACCCGAAATAAAGGAATGAGGAAAACGGATGTGCTGGACCTCGGACGTCCTGACCACAAGTGGCCAACCGGGGTGCAAATAATCACAGTTTTACCGTGGAACTTGCAGCACAACGTACTTCATGCTCCCTGGCGGAAATCACACGAAATATTCGTTGTGGTTATTTGAGAGCGAACGCTGAAGAAGAAGTTCTGCATCTCATGGGCCAACGTTTTCTGACTTGACGGTGAGGAAGTATCTATGATACATACCTGAACGCTGGTTTTCAGGGGGCATCCTGCAAATTAGCTTTTTGTGTGGAATACAACGAATGTATCATAATGGCAAAAATTACTTGACTACGTCGCTATCTTGGTGCAACTGGAAGTCGAAGAGTAATGATTTGAGTCATTGAGCAGAAGTAACGGTACAGGTAAACTATGAGCCAGCATCACAGCACAGTTTCCCATAAGTGCTGAGATGTCTAGTCTGTGGTTAACCAGAAACCGCCTGACTAGCACCTCCTACCACACTTTTTAAGTAGCAATAGTACAATTCCTCAACCTTCCCAAAGCATGAGCCCTGGTACCTCACTTCCTGGTTTCTGAGGGAACCACAAGAGTAATTTTTGTTTCATACTATGAATAATGAATGGACTTGAAACCCAGATGTACTGGTTGGTGGGCAGATGACTTAACACTACACTATTGCAGTTTCCAAGGGGCATATTTCAGTGCAGATTTTATTATAGATAAATCCCTGAATAAAAACTGTCTTACAGTGAATTTGAACTAATATCCTCAAAACTTAAGAGAGTGGTATATTAGCTACTTGACGACATACTACTCCTCCAGTAATGAGGAGAAACTGAAATAAACTAACCTGGAGAACCTGTTGAGGTGTGAGCACAAATCCCTGTCCTCCAATGGTAAACGTCACATTTGGCATCTTTGGAATGTTAGCACACACAACCAGGTACTGCAGGATGAAAGTGTCAAAAATTGATCTACAACTCACAAAAATTTTGAAAACAATAACATATAACAAACTGCTTATAGTTTATACCAGCAATTCTTAATCCTTTTTTTTCCTGTCAGCCCTTTCTGTATAATTATGCTTCTGTCTGAATGAAACCTCAAATAAAAGCTTGTTAACTTTTTTTCCAGGTTTATATTTTATTAAATATTGTGGAAATCTTTCTCTGCCCTTTCTCCCACTAGAAAGATATGCGGTCCCTAGTCTCCAATTTTTTATTTATGGTCCCAGCAATATGCTGTGGTCTCCTGAGGGGCCACAATGCCCAACTTGACAACCACTGGTTTGGACAAATGGCCGGGGCAGTTACTGTATAGGACTCTCAATCCATGATCTGCAAGATTCAGAATAGATAGCTAACCCAATAGATGAGTGGATGAAGTATGTTGTGGTTTCACACCTGCAAAGACTTCGGTAGGCAAGTTCATGATGATGATGAGAGCTGACAGACTGGCTTCAAGAACTAGAAGTCAAGTCAATGAACAATATAATAGAGAAGCTACCAGGATTTATTATTTAAGAAAAATAATAATGTAGCAAACGGGATTTAAATTGGGCACCCTCAGATGGCACTTACTCACCTCGCAACATAGAACCAGGTCTGCTCAGATGATATGTTAGGGATGTGGTGCGGTCGACGACAGAATTAGTAATGTGGTGTAACATAATACGGAAAACATGTCAAATCAAGTTGTGAGGTGAGTAGATGCCATCTGAGCAGATCTGGTTCAAATCCTGTTTGCTGCAATGTGATTTTTTTCTGAACTAGAAGTCTAGGTCCAGGTGGTTGGAACACCATGAGAGAAGAGACTATTATTAAGAAATTGAACGAGTTCGAAATTGCTTGGGGTTACAGTAAAGGGTAGGATTTTTTCTTCTTCTACATTATTTCTCACATTCCTGTAGATTAGCCGGTTATAGTCCGGCAAATGGAATGCATTGGTTGTCATGGTTTACAGCTTTGCTGTGATGTCTACACCTTTCAACATGAAACACCTGGCTTCAGTATGCGCTTGGGTCACTTTGACCCTATATGGGATGTGACAGCCAACTCCACCCTACAACTTTCTTAGTCGCCTCTTATGACATGCATAAAAGTTAAAGAGTGTCGTTATTCTTTGCCCCCCTTTCGGACCGAACAACTCATAGACAGAGAAGTAGAATGAGGAAGATATACAGTGAATGAGTTATGGGAACTATCAGCGTACATGCTCTTCCATATCTGATAAAAGAGAAGAAACTCCTACGGTGATGCACATCAGTCTTCTTCTTCAGCGTTCATTCTCGAACTCTCGTGGATTTCTCTTGTAACAGGACAATAGTTCTACAAGATTTCCAGTTGGATGTATTCCAGAGAATGAAAATACACTGTCTATGTGTTATTTGTGTCAATAGCCCGACACATCCGTCTTCGCAGCTGCCATCAGTCTATTCAGAAAATCACTAAACCACAAATGATCCAGAAAAACCCCACATCCACTTTTGTTTTATGTGATGTGTCCTGGTAACAGGCTATATGCTGAAGTATGGCAACGTGAATTGGGCTGAAGAGGAAAGGCAAAATGGGTCCCTTGTATGCCATGATGAAAATTACTCTGATACGTGTGAATACCAGAAAGGTACTTATTTGGTAAGGAAAGGGTAGCATATAACCGTGACCTTCATTATAACAGGCCAGAGTGCTCACTAACTTTACATCACTGAAGAATGCCAATCTGACTACTGCTGTACTTTTCATTGGCCGGCAAAACAAAGCATAAATAAATGAAATAAACAATCTTAACACATTTCTTCCATATCTGCTTATCTTAATCCATTGCTTTGATTTCTTTCCATGTTTTACCATTTTGAATGTGTCAATCTTTCCTCTATGAATGTTATCTTCCTCTTTCCATGCCGGTTATTTTGCAGTTTCCTTCTTTCTTTGTTAGTTATCTTTCTCTTTCCTTCTTTTCCGTATGGGTTATTTTTTTCTTTCCCTCTTTTTCCTGTGGGATGTCTTTCTCATTCCTTTTTTTCCTTGTGGGCCGTCTTTCTCTTTCCTTCTTTCCATGTGGGCTGATTTTTGCTATCCTTCTTTCCCTGTGAACTGTTTCTTTACTTCTTTCCATGTGGGCTGTTTTTTGCTTTCCTTCTTTCCCAGTGGGCTGCCTCTCTCTTTCCTTCTTTCCCTGTGGGCTGTATCTTTCCTTCTCCTTGTGGACCATCTTTCTCTTTCCCTGTAGGTTATCTTGGTCTTTCCTTCTTTCCCTATGTGCTGTCTTTCACTTTCCTCCTTTCCCTGTAGATTTCATAATACCTCTGCTTGTTCTAGGTAAACATAAAAAATGAGCTACACAAATCAACCCACCTCTCCTTCTACAAACTTGATAGCTTCAATCTGAGCATTCAAATTTTCTATCTCACTGCTGGGTCCAGCGAGCAACGAGGTGCCAGTATCAGCTATGGCCCTGCAGCCTCCATTGCAATATGTTGTAGTACTAAAAGTCAAACTGAGAAAACAAACAAAACAAATGGAATTATATGGAACATCAGGGTTTCTCAATATTTTAAACTGTGTACACCACATCTAAGCACAGATTCTCAACTTTTTTGTGTCTGGACCCAATTTTATAAAAGGAAAGTCTGTGGCTATGTTGATAACGACAAAAATGTCCAGCAAGTGTGATTTTGGTTAGCTTTGAGGTTGGTGACTTGGGAACCAGATCTCTCTTTCTCTCTCTCTCTCTCATGGCAGGGCTACTAGCAGTATGGTTACAGAGAAATAAAGTATACTAACCATAACCCAAATAGTTTATTCTACAACTAATACAGCCTAATCATAACCCAAAACCATAATAAATCCATCTAAAAAAATACCCCAAAAAACAACCCCATCCTAAAATCAAGATCTTTCCACACTCGTCTGCATCTCCAAAGGTAGAAACTGCTGGAGGACTACGTGCTGACATATGATATTGTGATTGATGGAAGACTACGTGTTGACATGATATTGTGATTGATGGAAGACTACGTGTTGACATATGATATTGTGATTGATGGAAGACTATGTGTTGACATATGATATTGTGATTGATGGAAGACTACGTGTTGACATATGATATTGTGATTGATTGAAGACGTGTTGACATATGATATTGTGATTGATGGAAGACTACGTGTTGACATATGATATTGTGATTGATGGAAAACTACGTGCTGACATATGATATTGTGATTGATGGAAGACTATGTGTTGACATATGATATTGTGATTGATGGAAGACTGTGTGTTGACATATGATATTGTGATTGATGGAAGACTACGTGCTGACATATGATATTGTGATTGATGGAAGACTATGTGTTGACATATGATATTGTGATTGATGGAAGACTGTGTGCTGACATATGATATTGTGATTGATGGAAGATTATGTGTTGACATATGATATTGTGATTGATGGAAGACTACTTGTTGACATATGATATTGTGATTGATTGGAGACTACGTGTTGACATATGATATTGTGATTGATTGAAGACTACGTGTTGACATATGATATTGTGATTGATTGAAGACTACGTGTTGACATATGATATTGTGATTGATGGAAGACTACGTGTTGACATATGATATTGTGATTGATGGAAGACTAGGTGTTGACATATGATGTTGTGATTGATGGAAGACTAGGTGTTGACATATGATATTGTGATTGATGGAAGACTACTTGTTGACATATGATATTGTGATTGATTGAAGACTACGTGTTGACATATGATATTGTGATTGATTGAAGACTACGTGTTGACATATGATATTGTGATTGATTGAAGACTACGTGTTGACATATGATATTGTGATTGATTGAAGACTACGTGTTGACATATGATATTGTGATTGATGGAAGACTGTGTTGACATATGATATTGTGATTGATGGAAGACTAGGTGCAGACATATGATATTGTGATTGATGGAAGACTAGGTGCAGACATATGATATTGTGATTGATGGAAGACTACGTGCAGACATATGATATTGTGATTGATGGAAGACTAGGTGCAGACATATGATATTGTGATTGATGGAAGACTACGTGTTGACATATATTGCGATATGAAAGTAATGAATATGTTTGAAAACGTGAGACACGTACCTCCACACCCAGCAAAGACATCCAGTGTTCGCAGCTGATGTACTGAAAAATGTTTCACAGCATTCTCCTGTTCTAACTCATCTTTACTAGACTTTCCTTTGCCCTTGCCTTTTCCTTTACCCTTACCCTACAATAGAAGAAAAGAGAATAATGTTAACAATAACTATGTTTGCTTATTGCGACCATGAGAAATTATGACAATATCTTTCTTAATCTTGATGATGAGTAGTCTTTTGCATTCGTTTCCAAGCTCCCACAGATTAGCAGGATGTAGTCCGGAGATTGAAGAACGTTGTATTATGTTTTGCAGCTTATGACGATTAGTTGAGTTTGGTTATCAGCTAGAGACTGGCATTTCTGCTCTCATCCTTTCTTTCGCTAATAGGTAATCAAATCTTTTCAATCACTGAATTACCACTGCTCTTCTGCGTTCATTCTCAAACTCCTGCAGATTAGCAGGGTGCAGTCCTGAGAACAAAGTTTTGTGTCATGATTTACAGCTTTGCTGCAAATATCTGCACCTTTCGACCTGACACACTGGCTTGAGTATGGTTTCTGGGTTACTTTGACCCTATGTAGTATAGGACAGTCAAATCCACTCCATAACTTCCTTAGTTGTCTTATGACATGCATGGAAGATAAATAGTGTTGCTATTCTTTGCTCCCCTTTTGGGCCCAGGAACACACATGAGCACCACTTCTCCAATCTTTCCATTCAGTGAATTACCACTGATCCAATCATTGAATGACCACAGATCCAATCATTGAATGACCACAAATCAAATCATTGAATTACCACAGATCCAATCATTGAATTACCACAGATCCAATCATTGAATTACCAAAGATCCAATCATTGAATTAACAGTGATCCAATCATTGAATTACCACTGATCCAATCATTGAATTACCACAGATCCAATCATTGAATTACCACCGATCCAATCATTATAGTCTAAGGATGTACAAGGCGATTATGATAATTTATTTTGCTGGAATCAGTCTTAAACTCTTTCAGGCCACCTCTCAACGTTCTCACATATTCTGTATCCATTGATGGACTCTTCTATATAGAATCAGACAGACGCAACTTTAAACAAGTTAATGAAGTTTTGTTAATCACTGGTAACGTACATAATAAAACACAAACTGACAATTTGAATCAATAAAAGATCTTTATACAAAAACACATTCACAACATAATATGATGAGCAAGGAACGGCACCACTGATGTTCAAAATAACATCAATTTCAATGGTGCCGCTCTAACTTATATTATGTTATTAATGTGTTCTTGATGAAGGCCTTTTTGTCAAAATGTTGATTTATGTGTTATTATGTGTGTTACTAGTCATTGTGTAACTAACTTATGTGTGTTACTAACAAAACTTCATTGCCCTGTTCCAAGTTTTTTTTCCTTTCTGGATTTCAGTTTTGCTGCAGTTTGTACATATGTAGAATCTGTTCGGTAAACATCCCCGGGTTTATAAAAAAATGTTCTCATATCAGCACTAGGTCTTCTGTTTCTGGAGTTAGTAAGATTCACAAGATGTCAGAAGTAATCTGACAAAATAGAAACACATGGACTGTAGTAATCCAGGGTTAACAAGCAGTATAAATAGAAATAAGCCAAATGAAATATTTTACCCGCATGTTGCCAAGTTCTGAAAGGGGAGCAAAGAATAGCAATACTTTTTCTGTCATGAGTAAGAGGTGACGGAGCTTTTGGGAGTTGGTTGTCCCATCCCATATGGGGTTAAAGTGTCCCAAAAACCATGCTGAAATTGGATGTGCCAGACCAAAAGGTACAAATATCGCAGCTAAGCTCTAAACCATGATGCAACACACTCCGTTCTCCAGATTACAGCCTGCTGACCTGAAGGAGTTTGAGAACGAACACAGAAGAAGATATGAAAGATAAAATCTGACAAAATTTAATTTAATATGAAGAATTTTAGAGCATCTCACCTTCCCAGTATTGCCCATGAACCGAGCCTTTGCTGGAGGGTCATCAAATTGCAGAGTGTCTGCACTGTAAGACTCCGCAAAATAGAAGCGGTCAGTCCCTCCAATGAAGTAACTGTCAACATCTTCTGTCAAGTTCTCTCTGTAAACAACTGTACATTTTCCACGGATATGCGAGAAACCCAGAGTGGTCTCCTCATCACTCCAAAACAAGGCATTGAGGTCGGTGTGATAGACAGACTGTGACCCCTTATGTGTGTTCTCAATTCTGAGGAACAAATGATTACACATTTATTAGAAAGTTAAAAAGAAATATAGTGATGAATTTCCCTATAAACATTCTTATAATATTATGTGTATAATTTCTACCTAAGGATCTATTCAGTCAAAAAAAATACCCACTCTTATAATTATGCGTAAAGTTTCTACCAGGTCTGTGTAGGATCTATTCTGTCCAAAAAAAACACCCACTCTTATAATTATGCGTAAAGTTGCTACCAGGTCTGTGTAGGATCTATTCAGTAAAAAAAAATACCCACTCTTATAATTATGCAGTTGCTACCTGAAGGATCTATTCAGTCAAAAAAAAACAACCAATCTTAGTTGTTTACTCTAAGTCAGAATTGAGTAAGCATAAACTGGTTCCAGTTTAGGACTTGCTTTGTTAAAAAGAAACCAGTGTGTTCTTTTCACAAGAAAATCTCTCTATTAGTGGTTTGTTATTGGATGGAATTTTTGTCTGGTAGGACACCGGAGACCTACATGTGAACCTGTGTCATATCATCATCAAGTGTCATGCAGACTGACGTAGGTGATCACAGATCTCCACAACTGTTTATATTCAGTATAACTTATCAGGATAGTAGTTGTTTTTTTGCCACTCCACGATGTCAAATGAATATTTTCTCTGTCAATCTATCTGACCTTCTATCATGCCTGTTGTTACTCTTCTCCAGACCTCCCTGTCTCATAATGTGACCACAATAAACAAATATTGTCTTTTTCTATTATTAAATAACCCCCTAATCTCACATTTAGAACATCCTCGTTAGTTTTTCTAGCTGTCCAAATTACTCTCGGCATTCCATATTCTCTGTTGTCTCCAATGTTGCCACTATCCTGTTTATTTATTTGCCATATAAATTCTCATATAAATAACACCACATAAAAAAACTGACCTGTAAAACTTATTGACCTTCACCTTGACCCCAGAAAGTTCAGGTTGTTTTCCTGAGACTTTTTTGGTAAAGATTTCCATAATCCTGGCAACACGAAAAGGTTCCGGGCACTTGTCATTTGACCCTTTCACGTATTCCGACTTGCGATAGGCCTCTAGGTAAACATCTTCATCAACAATTTCAGAAAATAAATCCATATTTCAACAAATTAGATTATAATTTAGAAATAAAACCATATTTCATCAAATTTGAAACAATTTCAGAAAATAAAACCATATTTCATCAAAGTTGCAATTTTTAAAATGTGCTTAATAAGCAGAAAAGTGATTTCAATGAGATGAGGAAAATATTAACATCTAAACAAATTACAAACAAGCTAAAAATGAGAATTATAAAGTGTTACATCTATTCTATATTAATGTATGGCTCAAAAACATGGACAATGAACAATTAGAAGACAGAATTAACCGATTCGCCCTTAGAGCTCCGCGGAGTCGCTTCTATGTGCTGACACCTGGAGCTCCGCGGAGTCGCTTTTTTTTACGTGTTCCGTTGCGATCGATAGTACATTTTTAGTTTCCGCCGGATCTATCAAAAACCACGACCATTGCGCAGATCTGTGGTTCAGATTCCTTTTTAGTTTTTCAATCGGAGCGAACGGACGTAAGACTGTATTTATACGAATTATTTAGACGTAGCGAAATTTTAGACCTAGTTTTTGAAATGGAAAATATTATTCGTATGTATACTGATGTGACCGGCCGCAGTTGCGATGGTGATATGCACGATGCATGTGATTTACATGCTGTAGAAGATGTTGAAAGCGACGTTGAAGTTCCTATATTCGATTTCGATAGTGATTCGGACCACGAGGACGAAATTAGCGACACTAATAGTAGCGTCATGAATGACGGCTGGAGTGACAAAATTTTTCCTGTGGAAGTCGAGAACTTTATTGAAAACGTTGGCCCTGTGCATGATCTTGATGCGAATGCTACTCCTTTTGATTACTTTAGTCTCATCGTCAATGAGGAGTTTTATCAATTTGCAGCAGATCAGACCAATTTGTACGCAACACAGCGTCAAGAACTAGCAGGAAAAGAAGACACGTACTGGTCACCCGTAACTGCCGGCGAAATACAACTTTTTTTCCATATTTACATCGTGATGGGCATACATGTATTGCCTGAGTATAGCATGTATTGGAGTACAGATGACAGGCTCAATGTTCTAGGTATATCATCATGCTTGGGGAAAAATAGATTTGAGAAAATATCTCAATATTTTCATCTGAATGATTCTTCTAGGCAGCATCCCAAAGGCCACAAAGATTATGATCCCCTATATAAAGTCAGACCATTTCTGGATATGGTCAAAAGGAATATTGCTTCTGTTTTTTCTCCTGGAAAGAACATAAGCATTGATGAAGCTATGATAGCTTACAATGGTCGTCTTTCCTTCAAGCAGTACATCAAGGGTAAGCCACACCCATGGGGGATCAAGGTCTGGTGTGCGGCCGACTCTGCAACAGGTTATCTGTTAGACTTTGATGTCTATGTTGGCAAAGTTCTGGAACCAATGCCACATGGATCTGGACATTATGTTGTCACTAAATTATGTCGGCCTTTCTTTGGAAAGAATCACCATATTTTTTATGACAATTATTTTTCATCTGTTCAGCTGGCAAATCATACTCATGTTCCACGATACGGCCAGATCGCAAGGGATGGCCAGATGCTTTCAAACCTAAGAGTACCAAATCTATGAAGCGAGGTGATGTGCAGTATAGGCAGCAAGGTAACACAGTGGCCACTGTTTGGAGAGACAAGAGATTTGTATCCATTCTGAGTACAAACACAACTCCAGGTCTCACAACTGTGGCACGTCGTACCCCACACGGCAAAATAGATTTGCAGATACCATCCCCGGTGGCTGTTTATAATCAGTCTATGGGAGGAGTAGACAGATTTGACCAACTCTGTTCCTATTACCCTGTGGGCAGGAAATCTGTCAAATGGTGGAGGTACATGTTTCGCTTCCTCCTGCAAACTGCCATCATCAACAGCTCCATCCTTCACTCTTGTTCCCATCGACCCCACCCGAAGGAAAAGAATGTTGCGCAGATAGCCTTCCGATTGAGTTTGAGCTCAGCTTTCTTAAGTGGCAACATATCGAAGAAAAGGAAGGCTCCCACCAATCATGCTGCAACTTCGGGTGTCGGTAACAATAACCTGCTTGAGCACAGGCTTATTCGTATGGTAGGGAACAAAAGGGCATGTTTCTGGTGTGTGAAGAACCGGCAGCATGGAAGCAGAAACAGGGCACATGAGACCGTCTATGGTTGTAGTTTGTGTCAGATTTGGCTGGGCAAAGGAGAATGTTTCTCGCAGTATCATGCAACATTGACAAGTTGACTACTGATGAGTCCAGATACTTTTCCTGTGCTGATAATGTAAGTTAAAAATTTTTTTCACCTCATAATTCTAACTTTAACAGTTTATTTTTTGGAATGTATAAGTGTTAGATTATTGTTGGTATAGTTTCCTGTGAGACTGTTCATTTTTCTGTTTATCTGCCAAGTCTGAGTGTGATAGGACAGACAGTTTTAAAGAAAATGCATTTTTAATATCATCATATCAACAAATTGGAGGTGTTATGCCCCTTGTGTTAGGGATGGGGGATTGACAATTGGGAAATCTCATAGGAGTGATAGGGTTAATGTCTTTGAGATGTAGATATGTAGAAGAATAAGGAAAACACTTTCTGCCTGATACATGGCTTCTGGGTCACTTTGACCTTATATGGGATAGCCAACTTTACCTCAAAACTTCCTTAGTTGCCTGTTATAACATGCTTGGCAAGCAACAGTGTAGCTATTCTTTGCTCCGTTCTCAGACCCTGGCTATGCACTGACAACTCCCTTTTCAAAGTCACTAAAATTAAGAATGTAATGTGGGTCCAAATAGCTGATATTAGAGGCAGGATTTATCAGCAGTTAGTGGGTGTAAATAGCTGATAATAGAGGCAGGATTTATCAGCAGTTAGTGGGTGTAAATAGCTGGTATTAGAGATAAAGAGGCCTACAGAGATAGTGTTAATAACAATTTATTGTATCTACCAGTAAATGCCTGGACTTACTTTGGACTGTGATTTTCTTGCAGTTGAGATCTTCTCGTGTACGATCTTGAACCCATACGTCGCCGGATCAATGTAACAACAATCACCTATAGAATATTCTAGACCATTGGTTCTGACACTTGTGTAATACAGACAGCTGGACGATCCACCGTCTGCCTGCAACAAACAGAATAATTAAAATAGATGCTAAGATGTCAACAACGCAAAATTGGTTATGAACTGACGTCTCCGCATTTAATGCATGCATGTGCTCAGTATCCCTGGCAAATGACTTAGGGTATGTATGATTCTGGTTCTAACCCCTCACGGAATAAACACACTCCTGACTTTGCCTATGTTTGTTTGTTTTGTTTGTCAATAACCCCAGGAATTGCGAGCAATTAGCTCTCACTTCCTATGTGCAGTGGGGTGGTTTTTTTAGCTTTCTTTCATACCCAGGAGACTTAAGCTTTCGGCTTAATACAAATGCCTATTGAAGGAGCCTAGAGGGGTATATGTCACTAGACGAGCTGATAATTTGCCTGGGTCACCTAACATGCATCTTTCTTCTGACTAGGCACTTCGCAACCAGCGAGTTATCCCTTGTGTAGGAAGACCATTCCATTACTTCCCTTTGTGTCCCTAGGCCTAGACCTCTGTTTGAGTCGTGTTGGACAATGTGACAGTTGAATTGACTCAGGGTTGATATACCTTCCAAGACAAGGTGCTACTTTGCCAAAAAACTTCAGAATCTGGGATTTGGCCTGTTAATTTCTCACACACTTGCCTCGTCTACATGTGATGACTTTCTAATCCATATTTTGGTTATCTGTTACCCCTAGGTCTGCATGAGAGCAATGATAAGCTCTTTGTAATGGTTTCCCAGTACATTTCCCTCCATTCCTTTCAACAAATGTGTTGCCATTATCCGATTTCTGCTGAATAAATATAATTTCAGTCATTTCGTTCACCGAAGTAGAACACCATCTGTAGACAGTACCATTCATAGCACTTAACTCTGTAGCTCAAATGCTAATCACCAGTAATCTTTGATAAAAATTCACTTTGTAAAGAACATGTCATAGTCAGATTTAAAACTGCAACCTAAAGTAAACGTAAAAGTAACATGAGTTATGAACCAGCAACATAGGACGGGGCTTCC
The DNA here is from genome assembly GCA_034231615.1 of Meghimatium bilineatum. Taxonomy (NCBI): domain Eukaryota; kingdom Metazoa; phylum Mollusca; class Gastropoda; order Stylommatophora; family Philomycidae; genus Meghimatium; species Meghimatium bilineatum. The sequence goes on along the minus strand of CM067299.1, from coordinate 37,257,912 downwards.
CATAAGTGCTCAGCAGGCTAATCATTGGTTGATCAGAAACCACCTGACTAGCATCACCTACCACACTTGCTCAGTAGCGATGGTGCCATTTCCCAATCTCCCCAGAGCATTAGTCCTGGTACCCTATTTCCTGGTGGCTAGGTGAACCACAGGAGTAATCTTTAACAATGTTAGACAATGAGTGATTAGACACAAAGAGATTGTTCATGCTCCCATAGAATAATAAAAACGGGAGTGACAAAGGGAGAGGGAAGAAAGTACATCCTCGCTTAAAACAACAAACTGACTGGTACGCAGCGTATACACCCTTAGATGGATGATCCCGCTGAAGATGGATGTGTCAGGTTACTGACGCAAATAATTCTTAAAGTTGATGGGAATTGAATTTCCTACTTGAATTTACTTGTGATGCAAATAAAACGGTGACACAGCGCATTACCATTCTCTGGACTACATCCTGCTGGAAATCTAATAGAGCCATGGTCCTGCTAGAGGAGAGAACCAGCGGGAGTTTGAGAATGAACGCTGACAAAGAAGTACATTGATGATTGAACCAGCAATCTAAGCCTTTATGGGAATGTCCCCACATGCATGATGTTGGTTCCTAATCTTCTTCTTCTTCTCCGTTGATTCTCAAACTCCAACTGGATCTAGCTTGATCATGGTCCTGCTAGATTTCCAACTGGATGTAGTCCAGAAAATGGAAATGCGGTGTGTCGCCGTTTTATTTGCGCCAATGGCTCGACACATCCGTCTTCGGCGGGGGTTCCTAATCAAGAATGAAGTATTAAACCACAGTTTACAAATAAATGTATTCAAGAATACTAAAATCATAATGAGATTATAAACAAATATGCTTGCTTATAGAGCCTAATCTACATTTAGTTTATTTTTAAACTTTACTTTTTGTTATAATGTCGGAAAAGGTCAAATTATCCACTACTTACTCGAGTAACTTCCCCTAGGACTGTCTCCTCTAGCAATCTCTTCTCCAACCTCTGACAGCTAATGCAGCAATTCTGGTTCTCACTGTCCGAAAGAACATCTATATCAGGAGGATCCATAAACCTGCCAAAATTGGGTTCATAAACCTGCCAAAATTGGGTTCATAAAACTTCTGAAAATAGAATGTCTTGCCATCATCCTCAGAAATGACATTGTCTTCATCTGGGTTGTCAATGCCACCTTTCATATTCCAGTCTTCAGGAACAACTTTCTGGATGACCTAGAACAGAAGAATAATGTATTTTTATAGAAAGTAACCAAAACAAAGTTTATTCATTGTTTTCACACTCTTCTTGGTTACATGGATGCAGTCCTTTCAGCTTGACACATTAGACCTCGGCATAGCTTACAGCTTGGCACATTAGACCTCAGCATAGCTTACAGCTTGGCACATTAGACCTCAGCATAGCTTACAGCTTGGCACATTAGACCTCAGCATACCACTGAAGACGGATGTGTCGCACCATTGGCGCAAATGACGACAACGCACTTCCATTTTCTGGACAACATGCTGTTGGAAATTTAGTTGGACCATTGTCCTGCTACAAGAGAGATCCAGTGGGAGTTTGAGAATGAACTCTGAAGAAGAAGACCTCAGCACAGTTTTTGGATCTCTTTGAGATATAGAATGGCACAACCCAATCTCAACTCTTCTCTTCCCATGGTAGGTCAAGGTGACCCAAAAATCCAGATGAAGTCAAATGTGTTATGATGAAAGGTGCAGATATCGCAGCTGAACTATAAACTGTACCATAATGCATTCCATTCTCAAGACTACTAAATAGAAGAAATTTTAGAATGGACATTCCATTCTAGTTTGCAGCTAGAAGAATGAGACTTGTAACTTAAGCATGGTAATTTGGTGCTAGGGGTTCCCATCCTTGAACAGACTTCCCTTTTGCAACCTGAAAATCATGCCACAACATATTCTGTTCTCCAGGCTATATTCTGCTAACATGCAGGAGGTTGCTCTAACATGCAGGAGGTTGCTCTAACATGCAGGAGGTTGCTCTAACATGCAGGAGGTTGCGAATGAATGCTGAAAAACAATGAACACACGAGAAGACTGAATCATAATTCCTACAGTTGCCAAGACAAAATAAACCATACCTGCACTTTGCTGTGTACTGCAACAAGCTCAATGTCATCGCACTCGTCGACAAAAAATAGCTCCAGAGGATCAGATACCTCTCCTAAGACAGTTTCACATCCTCTGTAGTACCAGTCAAACAGGTACTGAACTTGAGCAATGTAGAACGGCTGAGTTGGGTCTGCAGGTGAGATGGAGACATAGTCTCCCTTAGTTATCTGGTGAAAGACAAGATTACATAAACATTTTTTCAAAGCTAACATTCCATATCACTGAGGCATTTTAGGGAATTTTACGTTGTGCCCACATTTTTGCCCGTAAATTGCGTACATAGGGATGTGGTCAGAATCATGCTTGGCATTTCATTCCCAGAAAATCTGGTACCCATTTCCTTAGGATGGGTTGATCTAGAAGTTGTTTGTGGTTTAAAACTATTCCAGTTATACTAGAAAATCTTGACAATCAATAAAAGGTAATACTGTAGTAAAACTGTATGAAAATAGTACTTACAAAACATGTGATGAAGTTTTACTGCACGACGATTAACACACTTTCATTATCTGAAGCTCACATGAAATAATACACACAAAATAAGCTAAAATCATACAAATAACAATACACATGACATAATCATTGTTATTTATAACAAGTAATTATAATGCACAATGAATTTAAAACAGCAGCACGACTTGCCCGGAAGTTACAGCAACAACAACATACATCTGCACTTTTGAGAAGTCAGATTGCCACTGGTCAACCAACAACAAAGAAACAAAAAGTTTACCAACATGTCAATGATGCTATTAAAACAATGGTTGAACAGGTAAGATCCAGAAGAGCCTATCAACTTCTTGAAAAACAGCACGTGTTTTGAACATTAATGTTGTGTAGAACTTAATTTCATGTCTATCATTTATTAGACAAACTTTACCCAAAGTAACGCCAGCCAGTTTGATTAGCGCCCTCATGCAAGGTGTAGTAATGAGCAGAGACTCATCCTCCTCTGCTGCATCATAAAAACTCTGGACTTGGTCCACCACAAACTGGGCATGTTGGAGCACGCTATCTTCTGATAAACTTGTCAGCCCAGCTGGAGGTACGGTAGTCTGAGGAACATAAAGTTATGCCATGTGTAAATATAGAAACTAGAATATTTATAGAAATATAAGGTATTTTAAAATCTGCTCAAATTTTGACAAAATTTTTCTATCAAAAATTCTCTTGAAGTGCATATTTAAAACCTTGTTTAGAACCACATCCTGCTGAAGATGGATGTGTCGGGCCATTGCCGCAAATAAAACGGCACCACAGTACATTTTCATTCTCTGGACTACATCCTGCTGGAAATCTAGTAAGACAATGATCCTGCTACAAGAGAGATGCAGCGGGAGTTTGAGAATAAACGCTGAAGAAGAACCACATGACTTTCATTAATTGTATCAATTTGTCTAGATCTAAATACACATGTAAATGTTCATAAGTTTGAAAATGTTCAAATGTAAGCATTAATGCAATTCTGGAAGTGACTGCTTGCTTCTTGCAATCACTGTTGATAATTTGATTACTGGCACTTTCCGTAACTTCATAATGCACAATCATTGGGTTCGTGCCATTTCTAACCTCACTGATTTGGTGCAAAAAAAAAAGCCAAAATGACACTTTTATGACTGTGGAGATGAAAGACAAGGGGGTATGGAAGGTACACAAGTGGAACAGAAGGTACACAAGGAAGATGAAAGGTACACAGAGGGATGAAACCCACTGTGTATGTGTGTCAGCGCATACATGTGTAAGGCACACAGGGCAGACAAAGGGGAGGGGGTTGATGTTGATAATGTTCCTCCTTTGCACGCAAAGATGAGCATGGTATGAAAAACAAAAAATGTGGTGTGAACAAAAAGAACAAAAAATAATTTGTGATTGTCTAATTTGTTTTTGGTTTGTGAGTTTGCAGATGTCCAATTTGTGCCAGGAAAGTTCTATTGCAGTTTGTGCAGAGGGTCCAGAGTAGGACAGATCTAAGATATTTCCGTTTGCTTCTGTCTCTCGTAAATTGCCTGCAGTGTTCATTCTTTTTTCAAATTTAGTGATGTCGGCAGTGATCCGGGTGTGCCAAGCTGATCGATAAAGGGCTGTAGTCTCCCTGGAGCTAGGATCGATGCTGCAGTTCTAAACAGGGGGGATGAAAGGGACACAGATGAATGAAAAATACACAAGAAGGATACCTGGGGGCACAAGAAGTTTTATGTGAATACGAATACCTGACAGAAAAGAACTGTTATTTTTCCAATAATTAATTTATTCATAATACCTGAATTTTATTCAACAAATCCTCATAACTAGCATCTGGATTGTTGATGAGAAATTCAATAACAATCTTGGACATATGAACTTTGACCCTCATCTGCTCAATGAAAGGACTGTAAGCCTCGCTGGGTTGCATCAATATGTACTCGGCAAAACCTGCAGTCAGAAAAAAAATATTATGTGTAACTGTAATCAAACCAGAGGTCGTAGTAACTGGATTACCAGAACCACAATTTTTTTTATGGTTGTAAAGCTTTTATATAACCAAATTGGACTAACATCTAAGGTTGAAAGAATGTACCATAAGAGGTACATTTTACTTAACCTTTAGGACTCTACAGGCGCAATTTTGCAACAAAAGTGTGCCCCACATCTTGCCTATTGGCTCAATATTGCGCAGCGACTTAACAGATAGTGCCCGAATCGCGAGAACGGAACTTCACGAAGTAAAGCTTATATGACGTAGAAATTCCCGCCACACGAAGCTAGGAATACATCAGTCTAAAGATCAAATTCCTTTACACATTACCATTGTAAGAAGGGGAAAGCCAGTTGGTTTTGTAACGCATTTCTGGAGAGACTTTAGCTATTTTCGGTGCAGTATTTTACTATCAAATTGAGTACCGCCTGCCATGGGTAAGTAATCGCGACTACATGTTCTAATTGTTGTTTTTTGTGTTTAATATGTTCTTATTTGTTAAGAATGTATGTGTATTCATTCAAAAACACAAAAATAATATGTATCAGGGGTGCCACGTGTGTGCATGGACAATAATTACGCTGTGTGTCGGCCAAGACCTAGTGTTGACCGGACGGACATTATGAGATTTCTTCACGTTATATTCGTTTTTTTAGGCCATATTATATTAGTTTATATATGAAACAATATATATACAACAAGTATAGGTATTAGGGAGGATTTTATCAATTTTTTCCACACATTGCTCAAGTATTAGGGTCGTTAAGAAGTTGAAAATGGCGTTTTGCAATTGTTCCCTGAATTTTCAACTTCACATCATGCTCACCACTGTCATCTTCTTCTTCTGCGTTTCTACTCAAACTCCTGCAGATTAGCAGGATGTAGTCCAGAGAACGGAATGCATTGTGTCATGGTTTACACATTGCTGCGGTATCTGCGCCTATTGACCTGACACATCCGACCAGCATGGCTTTGGGTCTCTGACCCTACATGGGATGGGACAGCCAACTCCATCCCATAACCTCCTTAGTTGCCTTTTACGACATGCATGGAAGGTAATCAGTGTTGCTATTCTTTGCTACCCTTAAGGCCCCGGCAACACACGGGCAGCTCACAACTGTCATATCATACATACAACAACAACAAAAAAACACAACTATATTTACTATTCACTCCTTTATTTAGATATGCAAAAATTATTTTGATATCTGTTAAAACAAAAATGTTATCGCGTTTTCAAAACACCCACCATCAATAACGCAAATTTTCCAAAAAAGAATTCAGGCCCCAGGGGGATATTGCGTAATTTTAATTGAGGGCTGGGCTCTAAAGGTTAACCGGAAAAACATGCGTCCGGAATAAAACGGATTATTTGTTTGAAATAATGTTTCACTTTGTCAGATGAATGTACATACAAGGTTTTTACGTCTCCTTCATAATTTCAAGAAGCATTATGCTTGTAAATTCATGAGTATGCAGTAATAATACACTCAAATTGTTGCAAGAATGCGGTGGACAAACTGGTTAGGGAACAACATTCTACAACCTTTAAAATTTTCTTGTACAGAATTATGATTTGACCTATTTACACACAAAACTCTCCCCCCCCCCCTCCCCAAAGACAAATAAGATATGCGTTCAAACAATTGGGTCAAAGTGCATGAGCCATGGAAAGATGGATTAGCAACCAACCAATCATTCGATTAATTGCAAGTGATACAATGTATAAAACTGTGATATAATCAAGTGTTTTTAAGTAATTCAATCACATTCTGTTCCTTAGCATATTTCAATTTTCACTATTTAAAATATTTAATACAAATTATGTTCTTCTGCATGTGTTCATGAGATATAAGAGTTTCCCTTACTTGAAACAATCAAATAAAGGCTATTTAAATAATGACAAACCTGTTGAAAACCCAATCAAGGCATTTTCTCCTCCATCAAAGCCAGCAACAAACCATTCATTTATTGGACCCATGTTGCTGCAAGGCACTCCACCTGGAATAGAACAATCACATTAAAGAAAAAAAACTACCAAACATTGAAAACACTTTATTTTCTTCTACACATGAGAAGTCTTGTAGGCTAGTTGATAGTGAGCTTGCCTACTGTAACAATTACAGAGGAGCCAGGTTCTAGCCTAGTTGATAGTGAGTTTGCTTACTGTCACCAGGTTACAGCGTGCCAGGTTTACTATCACCAGAAAATGTGATTTGTTTGAAACCAAGTCCAGATAAAAAATCATGGTCGTGATTTCTCACTTAATACGGTCATTCCTCCAGTTCAGGGGTTGTAGTTGGGTACCAGGAGTATGTGTTGAGGAAGGTAAACACCGCAAGGAAGGAAACTGGCCACACCACCTAATAGTTGCTACCATGGGACTTTAACACATATCTGTACTACGACTAAAAGATGTTGCCATTTTTGTTTCGATCCCTGGAAATAATGAACAATACGGGATTTGCATCCTTTTGTGCAATTGAGGTTTCTCCAGAGATGTATTTCATACTATGTAGATAGACTCCCAACTCCCTATAGGCATGCAATGCTTTGAGAAGAAATGTACCACTCAGAAGGTAAAAAGCTTCCTGTGTAGTCATATAATTTACTATGGCCACACAGAAGATGGATGTGTTAGACCATTGGCACAAATAACACAGCGCATTTCCATTCTCTGGACTACATCCTGCTGGAAATCTAGTAGGACCATTGTCCTGCTATAAGGGAGATCCAGCGGGAGTTTGAGAATGAACACTGTAGAAGATCTGCTAGGGAATCTGTGCTGTTGCATAGCAAGTTTGTCTAATGGGACACTAGTGAGACCTTCAAACCTGCATGCTAAAACTGGCATGTTTGTTTATCTGAATTTTAACTTTATGTATGTCTTTGAAACAGCCATTCCTTGTTTTCTTCTTTTTTAGACTAATTCCTTTGTTTTCACTTGCTTGTACTACCATGTCCAACAGGGCTTGAAGTTGTTGTTTGCTCCCTTCAATCAGAATTGTATCGTCAGCATATCTTAGATTATTCAGATTGTAACCTCCAACTGCTAATCCTGGAATGTGAAATGAATATAGAAAAAGAAAAAAGAAAATCTTCTAATAAAAAAAAAAGCAAACAAAACAAGAAGTGATCATATGGGAATATAAAGATTTAAAATATTGCTGGAACATCTGCGGTCAAATATATTGAAAATCAGAAACTGAAATGGTTCCGCCACTTAATGAGAATGAACCAGTATTGGCCAACAACAGAGCATACAACATAAATGAAGACATCAAACGGCAAAGGAAGACCAAGAAGAAAGTGGATTAAAGGAGTTACAAACGCTCTGAGACCTCACAATATTACTGCATATCAAGCGACCAAATGTAATATTGCCCAAAAACCGACCAGCATTCAACCATGCTACAGCTAACAGTAACAGCAGAGAAAACACAATCGATAGAAGAAAAATATTACACTGAAGAACTAATAACAGAAAAAATATGGAAGTTATTTGCTGCTGGCATTTTTACAGAAACTCTATATAAACAACCTAACTTCACATCCATACCTTCTGGGCTGGCATCCTCTTCAAATATGGGTTTCAAGACTCCGCTGAAGTACAGATACTTGTTACGTTCAATCAGGCCGGTGTCAAATGCACACAAGTGTGTGTTCTTATCATAAACACTGGAAGGGAACACAGTTTTAAAGATTAAAGTGCATGCAGATGAATCTATCAATCAAATACTCAATCAATCATCTATTATGTCTATCTATCTGGCTATACAACTATTTGCACCTCATGGAATATAGGTCTTGAACAAACTCTATCTTGTCCTATTTTTAGTTTGCTTCCAGTTCTTTCCATGCTCTACCACACCAAACTACTTTTGCGTCTCTGCATCTATTTCTTTCCTCTAGATAAAACGTGTTATTTCTCGTTTCCTGTGGGTTCTAGAGTAATGCCTGTATTATTATGCTTTCTTCTTCAACGTTCATTCTAAAATTCCTATTGAATCTCTCTTGTTAGGACAATGGTCCTACTAGATTTCCAGAAGGATGTAGTCCAGAGAATGGATATGAAAATGGAGAATTAAATTGTGTTGTCGCCATTTTATTTGCACCAATGGCCCAACACATCCATCTTCGGTAGTTTGCTATGCTTTCTGTTAGCTTTCTTAATGTGTGTCCTCCGCCGAAGACGGGATGTGTCTGCCATTGGCGCAAATAAAACGGCGACACAATGCATTTTCATTTTCCGGATTACACCCTGCTGGAAATCTTGTAGGATCATTGTCCTGCTATAAGAGAGAACCAGCATGAGTTAAAATGAACGCTGAAAAAAGAAGATATCAGCTTCTGACTCCGATAGGACAACGAGGAAGGAGACAAATAATTTGTGAACGTTAAAAAAAAAATAGGGAGACTTACCTGAAGTTTGTGATTTTATGTTGTGGCCGGTCTTCCGTTATTTTATCAAAGTCTTCGTTACCAGTAAACAATGACAACTTTGGATCAGTGAGGGCAATGAACTCTTCAACCTAGAAATAGTAAAACCAACATTAGCCTGACATTTCCCGCTACAGACATTACAATAGATCTATTATGTGTATGAGAGACAAAATTAGCTATAAACATCAATCTTCGGGATTCGTTTTTAAATTACTAGATGAAATATATCACATCATGGTTTAAAGCTACACTATCCATGCATTTTTGGCCCAACACATCAAACTTCCGCATGACATTTTTGGTCAAAGACAACTTATTGAATGAGGAAGTCAGTCCATACCAAAACATCCTTAGGCACCACTTACACTATGCATGGTAAGTGGCAGTGTTATTTCTTTGATCCCTTTTCAGTGTTATTTCTTTGATCCCTTTTTCAGACCTGGCAATACACATCATGATCATATCCATAACCCTTCAGGGTCGTAGAGTTGCCTCTCTTGAAATATAGCGGTGCCACTCTTGAAATGTCAACAGAAAAATTTTGCCATGCCTCTCTGTTCTTTGTTTAGGTGAAGAATCTTAATCTTGTCCAGTCTTTAATATTATCAATCCATACTTTCCTCTTACCACCTCTTCTTCATGAACCATCAGCTGTTCCCTGCAAGATAATTTTGGAAAGGAAATCATGCCTCATGGCCAAACCACACAAGTTTTGTGATGTCTCACCACTGCCGTGAGATGTTCCTGTTGGCGTCAAATACACATAGGCCAACAGAAATATAATAGCAAGTGAACTGCAGATTGGTAGCATGTACTCTGGAGAAAAGAATGTTGTCATGGTTTACAGATTGACTGCACCTTTCGGCCTGACACATCCAACTTCAGCATATACCAAGTAAAAAATTAGAGACAGTTTTCAGGAATTCTAGGGATGCAATTATTAATTAAGAGATAAAATGAAAAATTCACTGCATGGTACATGCCAAAATCGGATGTGCTGGACCTTCCAAGGTGCAAATAACTCAGTTATGCCGTAAATTAGTACTACAACGTACTTCATGCTTCCCGGCGGAAAGCACATGCACTTTTGTGTTGGTTACCAGAGTTCGAAAGAAGAAGACAACATTTGTCACAACATTTTTCTGAGCTTGTTCTCAAACTCCTGCATATAACAGTTCAGAGGATGGAATGAGTTGTACCATAGTTTGCAGCTTGACTACAATATCTGTGCCCGTCAGCCCAGCACATCCAACTTCAGTATAACATTGGATCATTTATGAAACAGTAAATTCAACTCACAAAATCCTCTTAGTCACTTCCTACAACATGCATGGCAGGCCTTAGTGTTGGTACTCTCTGTTCCCCTTTTGAGTCCGGCAACACTTGCCCGACTACAAATAATCATTTTAGCTTAAGTAAGGCCTGCCGTCTAATGAAAGCAATGAGATCAAGCAATTACTAAAGTACACCCATAACTGAGCCAAATGCAAAGCGTGTTACGAAACCATGGCCTTTGGAAAAGTAAGAAATTGGTCGCTCACGGTCACTTACAAAGGACACTGTTCTGTAGCATTCTTTACATTCAGATCCGTCTCTCGTTTACACAAAAGTCGCTTCTAGTGGACAGCAGGCCTAATGTGTGCACAATGGAAAAAAAAATACTTTTATGGACGTGACTATTACCTTCTAACCTTGCTACAATGATCCTTCAAGGAACGATGCAAGGAAAAAAAGGGAGAGACAAATTTTTCTTAACTGACCACAGATACAAACAAATGAGCAACACAACTTACAGCATCTTCAGAATCACCAGGAAATAACTTCAGTTCCTGATCGTCCATGTACTTCAAACATTCATTACATCTTTCTGGGAGAGCTTTCGTATGACTTAAAGTCAACACTGTGGAATTTCTGTAAATAAGAAACAGTTCATAACATGAAGTAAAAGATTACAAGTGGGAGGGGAAACAAACAGATGATGATGATGAAATAATACCTTTAGCTGCGAGCATATACCTCTTGACACATGATGATGATGAAATAATACCTATAGCTGCGAGCAGATAGCTCTTGACATATGATGATGATGAAATAATACCTTTAGCTGCGAGCATATACCTCTTGATACATGATGATGATGAAATAATACCTTTAGCTGCAAGCAGATAGCTCGACAGTCCACTGATAAATTGACAGATTTTCTGACAAAAGTACAGGTCTTCCTCAACTAAGGTGATACCGGTGAGTATAAGCATGGTTGTGTTAAGGGGGCTTATAGGTTTATGTTTTTCCCAAAAGGAAGCATTTATTATTATTCGAGAAAAATAATACTATTCACGACATACACGTTATCTACTAGGGATTTGTTGTTGCATGGTGGTTGTTCTGGTATGTCACTGGCGAGACCAGGCACTCTACATGCAGTTAACATAATCTATGCCGAGTCATATGTCAGATTGTAATTAATTTAAAAATCAGCTTACCTTTCTTGTTGGTTGATATTATTTTCATCTTCTAGTTTGGCCCTCTTGGGACTGTTTTCCTTCTCATCGCTCTCATCAGGACACTTGTCACATTCAGTCATCTCCTTGGCTTGAACATCATTAGCAAATATTTCTTGACCTTTCTTTGGTTCCAACTTGGGCCTGCTTGGAAATTATGAATGTTTCCGTAGAAAGTAGTTTCAAACAAGTAATATCAATGCAAAAGCAGTCAAGCTAAATTACATCTGGACAGAGCAAGCATATTATTTATCAAGTGAGATATTCTTCTAAGAACAATGTGTTCATCGTGGATAATCTGAGCGCTCCTCTTTATCCCGGGCAAGCAGGACTGCATTGGCCAGATTCATGTGCATACATTCTTCGATGTCGCTGGTCCATGCACAGAGAAAGACAAATCAATGTAAAGAACATTAAATGTAGATAAGGGTCGAATCTTGAACAACATCACAACATGAAAGCTGAAGTTTATTTTGGTTATATAAAGAGACGTAATAGCATGAGAAAACTAGCAATGGAAGGAATAGTTGCTGGTAACAAGGCAAAGATAACATAGGACGAGAGACATTTCAGAGTCTTTAGAGGTGCCCATGGCGGCATCATGTCAACTTGCTCAGAATTGTGAGGAAGTTTAGTGCTCATAAGTAATACTGCATTTTGGGAAGAATGTAACTCAATTAATGCTATTCATAATATATCCCAATCATTTATATTTTCATATAACCTTAATTTCTTGCTGCCTCAATGGAGCCCTGATATACAGGAACAGACGAGATCTGGAACAGACCCGTGAGCTTTCTAAAAACAAGTTGTTTTAAAAACCTCTTCTATTTATGCTGTCCATATTTTCATTGGTGCCTCTCTAACTTTAAGCCCACTGTATTTAAACAGCGTCACTTTTCGGATGGTATTAGTAACTAGTAGCATGTCAGAACCATTTGACCTGCTGTTTTCTGATGAAGTTCCGCACTCGTGTTATACCCACCTGCCGTCTGATTGTCTCATTACTGATTATATCTATTTTTGTGACCTTGTGAAAAAAAACTACTGAAAGCAAACAAAAGGGTAAAGTACACCCTGATCAAGTGAAAATATTTGATAGAATAGGAACTACCAAATCAATCAAACAAACACAGAATAGGAACCACCAAATCAATCAATCAAACACAGAATAGGAACCACCAAATCAATCAAACAAACACAGAATAGGAACCACCAAATCAATCAATCAAACACAGAATAGGAACCACCAAATCAATCAATCAAACACAGAATAGGAACTACAAAATCAATCAATCAAACACAGAATAGGAACCACAAAATCAAACAGTGATTGTTCCACGTAAACTGCTATTTATTTTTTTAAAATATATTTACTTACCAATTGGTGCACAATTTTACTGGTTTTCTATTTACTTGAATTTTTTTAATCAAACTAATGCAAACATGTTTTGGCAGTAAAGAAAGTCAATAATAATCATGTACGTTCAAGTAACTCACCTTCCAGAAAACAATTACATAATTGTGGGCTGTTTATCATCAGGAGTCTTAGAGGCGAGACGACCTGAAGTCCGAGCAGGTGCTGTAGAGTAGATAAAACATATACATATTTTCTGATGCCACTAAGCAATTACACCTAATTAACCTTACAGGCTCTATAGGTGGTTATAGCCCCAACGTCATTATGTAACTTGGGTCAGTAGGCGTCTCCATTCACCCCCATTGCTATGCCCCAAATCATCAGCACGGAATCACACGAGGTAAAGCTTATATGATGTAGAATTCCCGCCACACGAAGCTAGAAAGAAATATGTCACAGCCTAAAGGTCAAATTCCTTTACACATTACGATTGCAAGAAGGAAAAAGCCGGCTAATTTTTGACAACAAATTTCTGAAATGAATTTGTCCATTTTCTACCACATATTTTACTATCAAATGTAGTGTAGCATTGGCAAGTGATCAAATGTAGTGTAGAATTGGCAAGTGATCGTCATAGAAAGTGATATCTACATGTTTTAATTGCTGTTTTTATGTTTTAGTTGTTATGTTATAGAATGTTCGTTTATTAATTGAAAAACACAAAAACAATATGTATCAGAGGTGCCACGTGTCAGCATTTAAAATGAAAACATTGTATGTCCATAGTCTTAAACGAGCGGACATTGTATGTGATTTCTTCACGTTTGATTAGTTTGTTCAGTCCATATTACATTAGTCTGGAAATAAACAATATTTTTAAAAAGTGATTAAACACTTAGGAGTTGGTTGTCCCATCTCATATGGGGTCAAAGTGACCAAGATGCCATGCTTACCCTTAGAACCCAGTAGCTTGATACTTTAGGATTTACACTAAATATGGTTACCCCAGAAACCAATTTTTTGGTATTTCGACTTGCAAGAACAGCGTACAGCATAAGGTAAGTTAATGATATAACAAAACATAATTTTATGCCGTATTTGTGTCAAAATAACTCACATCTGGTGGAGCGTTTTTGTGTATTTTTTTTTCTCAGGCGCCTGGGGAAAGGGGTGATTAAGTAGGAGAGAAACCACATCACTGTACACAGGAAGTAGGAGAGAAACCACATCATTGTGCACAAGAAGTAGGAGAGAAACCACATCATTGTACATAGGATCAAACATTTTGTACAAACATCCTGCAACAATCTAAGTGTTGTTATTCTTTGCTCCTCTTTTGGGCTCCAGCAACACCTGAGCGCAATGGCCTGTAAATTTCTTGGAACCAAAACAAACTGCCAAAGACAAATGTGTCGGGCCATTGGAACGCATAAAAAGGCGACACAGCTTATTTCCATTCTCTGAACTACATCATGTTGAAAATCTATCTTTTATAAAATGTGTCCATTGTTTTTAAGTGAAGTTGTCCTGCTACAAGAGTGACCCAGTGGGAGTTTGAAAATAAACGCCGAAAAAGAAGAAACGATAACCATTTCTTCTACAACTTATGAGAACAAATTTGTTGTTTATTAAATTAATCCTCTATACTTACTTCAAGTGGGTGTCTCTACAGGTTTTCTACCTCCTTTCAATTTTTTAACCGGTGGTGAGAAGTCATCTTCATCCCCATTGTCTGCTCCGTTAGTGTCAATCTCTGCTTCTATCAGATCAACTTCCCCTACGCGGTTCAATGGTTGGTTACCATTCTGTATCTCCGCGATATCCTGATGACATAAAGTAATATAGTATATAAAACAATTTCAAGGTCGGATTATTTTTACATATTTTGTAGTAATTGTTATAAAGAAACAATTTTTAATTCTGAAAATGAAGTCCATCATCAAAAGATCCATTAACATGGAATGGAGCTCACCTCATCCATGGCAGCCAAAAGGACAATGCTATCTACAAGCTTGGAAGAAAGGAACAAACTATGTTTAGATTGAGAAAATACTCTTAACATATGTACGGGAAGTTTGGAGTTGGTGTCACTGATATGTACCCTTTTGGACAAGTTCCAGAAAACACAAAACATATTTTACAGAACTGCACACTGTACGTAAGTAAAGACAAGAAGAAAGCTATGAGCCTCTGAAAAAGCTTCTTCTTCTGCGTTCAGCATCTGCATGTGCAAACCAGACAGTGGTGTGGGCAGCTATAGATATGCATATCACAGCGGTTTGGGCAGATACGGATATGTATGTGCAAAATAGACCAGTTTGGGCAACTACAGACCTGAATTTAAAAACCAATGATTTTGGCAGATACTGACCTGCATGTGCCAGACAGTGGTTTGGGCAGATATAGGCCTGTATGAACACAATTCTCTTGGTGTGGTCACTGAGTACATTTTTTAGACTAATACTCCTAGATCTTGTACACAGTGTGTTAAATGTACACACGTGTTGCCTTTCCCAAAAAGAAAACAAATAGCATTACTAATCTTCCATGCATGGGGGGGGGGGGGGGGGAGAAGGGGGTCATGTGTGTATGAGAGAGAGTTGGCAGTCCCATTCCATAGGTCATAGTGACCCAAAAACCATGCTGAAGTCAAACGTGCCGAGCTGGAAGGCGCAGATAATACAGCCTAGCTGTAAACCATCACACAATTTATTCGCCTCTCCAGACAATGTCCTACTAACCAGCAGGTCTTTGAGAATGAATGCTGAAAAAGGCAATGTACCATATTAGAAACACTTATCTGCCAATCATGTCATAAGAGTCAACTAAGGAGGTTTTGGTGTGGAGTTAGCTGTCCCTTCCTGTCATAGTGACCCAGAATCCATTCTTAAATCTGATGTGTTAGGCTGAAAGGCGCAGACATCACAGCTAAGCTGTAAACCATGACCAAATGCATTCCATTCTCCGAACTACATCCTGCTAAACTTTAGGAGTTTGAGTAAGAACGCAGAAGAAAAATAAACACAAAAATAAAACATTCATCTTACCACTTTGCAGTTGACCTTGCTTCTGCCATCTGTATTCTCGTTTGTAAATTCTTTATTTTCTACGCTATTTTCAACGTTAGAGCTCAATGCAAATTTAGAAAATGTCACAGCAACAGAGGATCCGATCCGTTAGTGATATGCCCACTGGCTACTGTCGCTGATGAAAATTCACCATTGTGAGCATGTTCAATGTCGATGCTACTTGTACCATTGCTAGTTCCGTTTGTGTTAACACTTGCCAACAGGAAACCGCCAATGATGGCATCAATCTTCTTGTAAAAACCTTTCTATTAAAAAGAAAAAAAGTATTTCAAAAATACTTTTAAACTGAGTTTATTCATTTCAAAGATGGTAAAAACCTGCTAGGATAGTGTTTATCTGGCATTCTTTATGAGGCTATACTAAAGAGAAACGCGGTGGCCTAGCTGATAGTGAGCTTGCTTACTGGATTACAGCGTGCCAGTGCCGGGTTCCAAACAACATCTGGACAAAACAATCGGGGCTAGATTTATCTCCTGACAGCTCCTCCAGTTGACCCAGCTGTAAATGGATACCTGACGCATGAGTTGGGGAAGGTAAACACAGCAAGGAAGGAAACTGGCCATCTCATCTAATACTGTAGTTGCTGCAGCTTAGCAAACGAAAAGTTATCTTCATCTCCGACGGCAGGTCACTGTTATGGGATCTGCCTTACCTTTATACTAAAGAAAATCCTGGATTGACAACATCAAGGAATGGTCTGGGCATGATTTTGTCTACACCCCTCCAAGTGGCTATGGATAGAGATATTTGGAGAGCGTTCTTTTACTGATGTCACCAGTGTGGCACCCCTACGATCTAAATGTTTTTGGGTCTTATTGTTATTATTATCTAAGGTTTTCCACAGTTTATGCAAGCACCAGATGACTGCTGTACTCAATGTACCTGTGGGTTGCAATGTACCTGTGGGTTGCAATGCTACAAAATGGACATATTATTTCTAGATGAGATTTTGTCATGATTTTCTTGCACTCTCAAAGCATCCTGCAGATAAAAGGGTTAATTTTCTCCCAGAGGTACAGGAATGGGTTTTCAGCAGACTTCAGCTCAGAGAAGATCATTGGATGAAATAGCTCATACCTCCTTAGTACCTTCTTACGACATGTGACAAGTGTTATTTCCCTTTCTGGTGCCAATAACACACAGGCAGTATTCTTCTTCTGCGTTCGTTCTCAAACTCATGCAGATTAGCAGGATGCAGTCCGGAGAACGGAATGTGTTGTGTCATGGTTTACAGCATTGCTGCGATATCTGCACCTTTCGGCCGGACACATCCGACTTCAGCATGGCTTAGGGTCACTGACCCTATATGGGTAAATGCAAATAAAGTAAATAGGTTACTAGAAAACTATCAATATAAAATAATAAAATATAGAAAATAACACTAAAAATATTTTCTTTAAAAAAGAACAAATACAATTGTCAACGTGGTGGTCCAATTGGGATCTTTATCAAGACAACAAAATCAGTTAAGAACAAAAAACCATAACGAATATAAACAAAATGGATTTCTCCCACCAGGAAATCAACAACCAGCAACAACAGATCCAGTGCAATACCAACTCCATCCCATAACCTCCTTAGTCGCCTTTTACGACATGCGTGGAAGGTAAACAGTGTTGCTATTCTTTACTCCCCTTTCGGGCCCTGGCAACACACGGGCGAGGCATTATTCTAAACTTCCTTAGTACCTCTTACAACATGTGGCAAGTGTTATTTCCCTTTCTGTGCCAATAACACACAGGCATTATTCTAAACCTCCCTAGTACCTCTTACAATATGTGGCAAGTGTTATTTCCCTTTCTGTGCCAATAACACACAGGCATTATTCTAAACCTCCTTATTACCTCTTACAACATGTGGCAAGTGTTATTTCCCTTTCTGTGCCAATAACACACAGGCATTATTCTAAACATAAATAAAGCTAGCAGCAGAGACAAGAAAAACATTTAATCTTGTTTGTTTGTTTTGCGTTCGCTCCATTGTAATCAGCACAGATATTCATAATACTCACGTGTAAGACAGGTAATGAAGTCCTACTGAATGACTAAAACACTACACACTATCACTAACGGATGATATGTAAATATGGTACATATAACAAAACAAAACACAGAATATAATCTACAGATGACAATACACAGGACAAAGTCGACGTTTCGGACCAATAGGCCTTTTTCAAGATACGGACATAACATACAAACATAAAAAAACCACAAGTAAAAATGAATGCGTATCCGAGTGAAATGTGGTAGTAAGATAGATACCGGAAACATACGAACAGGAAGTACACAAAGACCATAATACAGGTGGAATGAGAGGAACAAAACGATGACGTAACAAAGACCAATACGACCGAGAACTAAGCAAAAGAGTGGTCGGAATTGAGTCCAAATGGCTTGATGGTACCCAACTCGAAAATGAGATGATTTTCGAGGGCGTACCTAGATATATCATCGGTGGTGCAGGATCTGATGGCAGTGACCTGAATGTCAAGGACACCACGGTGGCCATCGCCGTTGAAGTGATTGACCACAGGAGTGGGTGTTCTGTGTTTGATAGCATGCAAGTGGTTACAGAAGCGGTCGCTCAGTCTAAGGCCAGTCTCACCGATATATTGCTTACCACAGCGTTTACATATGATCACGTAAATAACATTACGGGATTCACATGTAAAGGCCTCATCGATGGAGAAACTGGCCTTGGGGAATGAGATGGAGCGCATCTGAACCACATAAGGACATGTGAAACAACGACCGCGTGAGCACCGCACGGTACCAAAATGGTCAGGTGCAGAGGACCTGAGGTGGCTGTGGACCAAGATGTCCTTCAGATTTTTGTCGCGCCTAAAGGCCACCAGAGGTAATTTGTGGAAAGCGTCACGCGTGACAGAATCAGACTGGAGAAGGGAATAATGTTTAAGTAGAATACGACGGACAGTCGAGTTATGGGGATGGAAGGTAAGAACCAGTTTAACCCTATCAGAGGAGGAGGAAGAACCCTGGGAATTATTCAAGGTATCAAGGCGAGATAGCTGGCGTACACGGAGCCAAGCCAATGAAAGAATGCTGTCAGGGAAGGAGCGTCTACGAAAGAACTCAATCATCTCAGAGGATTTTTCGAGAAAATCGTTGTCATCGCACATAAGCGACGAAGGCGCTTTTTACCCCGTTCTAGTCATACTGCAGCAGCTAATTTACCTCTGCCTTGCCTTAATACCACTAATACCCGGGTGGTCTGCATTCCTCCTGACCTGAGTCTCTCTGACAGTGAAATTTCTGTCCTCAACAAGGGCCTCAAGTTTGTCCCTCTCCGTCCTGCATATGATCAATATTCGCTTCTTCAGGATATCCACATCGTCGTCTTCGGCTGCATTATCATTTCTTTGGCAAAGCGTCATCTGCCACTGATGATTTGTTCTCTCGATATGAACAGAAGAAACATTCTTGGACTCCTAAACCTGGTGCATCCAAGGCTCTTGATCTTTATATCAAGAACACCCTCCATGACATCCAATCACTTCATCACAGCCGCATCAAACGCTCTAACATCACTCCTGACGAATCTCGCGCCATGTAGAATCTTCGCCGCCGGGATGATATTGTCATCAAACCAGCTGATAAGGGTGGGGCCGTTGTTGTGTGGCGCAAGGACCTTTACCTCCAGGAAGGCCACCAACAACTCTCTAACCCCTCTTTCTACACTGCTCGCACATCAGACTCGACTGTATCTAACCAGAAGGTGGTCAACAACACTGTGAACACCCTCATCCAGGACAACCACCTTCCCACCACTGCCAAGACTCTTTGCATCGATAAAAGCTGTTTAGGCAGACCTGTCTTCTATATGATGCCCAAAATACACAAGGAATTGAATCCCGGCAGACCTATTGTCTCAGCTTGCTCTTGTCCTACAGAGCGCATCTCTGATTTCCTCGACAGTATTTTGCAGCCCTTAGTCGTGGCACTGCCTTCATTCTTGAAAGACACCAAGCATGCTCTCATTTTTTCTTCTGTGCATTTGTCTTCTGATCGCACTTATCGTCTGTTCTTGCTTGATGTTTGCGCTCTGTACACGTCTATACCACATGCCGATGGTCTTAGGGCGTTGCAGTTCTTTCTGGACAAGAGTCCGCATCCTTCTGTATCTACTCCAACCCTTATCCGCCTTGCTGAACTTGTGCTCATACTCAACTCTTTTGAATTCGATGGACATTTCTTCGATCAGATCAGTGGTGTGGCCATGGGCACTAAGATGGGGCCTAGCTATGCCTGTCTTTTCATGGGACATCTAGAACATCTAGTTTGGTCTACCTACTATGGCCCATTCCCATCTCTTTTCCACAGATACATTGATGATGGGATAGGCATTACTGACATGACAGAAGCAGAACTGTCTCGCTTCATCAACTTCATCAACAATTTCAACCCCGCTATTAAATTCACATTTACCATTTCCACCACCTCTGTCCATTTCCTGGACATCATTGTCACTATTCATCCCCTATACCTCAGCACATCAGTCTACTACAAACCCACTGATGCACATGGCTTTCTGCTCTACACTTCTTCTCATCCTCCCGCCTGTCGTAACTCTCTACCTTACTCACAGCTTCTTCGCCTTCGTCGCTTATGTGCGATGACGACGATTTTCTCTAAAAATCCTCTGAGATGATTGAGTTCTTTCGTAGACGCTCCTTCCCTGACAGCATTCTTTCATTGGCTTGGCTCCGTGTACGCCAGCTATCTCGCCTTGATACCTTGAATAATTCCCAGGGTTCTTCCTCCTCCTCTGATAGGGTTAAACTGGTTCTTACCTTCCAACCCCATAACTCGACTGTCCGTCGTATTCTACTTAAACATTATTCCCTTCTCCGGTCTGATTCTGACACCCGTGACGCTTTCCACAAATTACCTCTGGTGGCCTTTAGGCGCGACAAAAATCTGAAGGACATCTTGGTCCACAGCCACCTCAGGTCCTCTGCACCTGACCATTTTGGTACCATGCGGTGCTCACGCGGTCGTTGTTTCACATGTCCTTATGTGGTTCAGATGCGCTCCATCTCATTCTCCAAGGCCAGTTTCTCCATCGATGAGGACTTTACATGTGAATCCCGTAATGTTATTTACGTGATCATATGTAAACGCTGTGGTAAGCAATATATCTGTGAGACTGGCCTTAGACTGAGCAACCGCTTCTGTAACCACTTGCATGCTATCAAACACAGAACACCCACTCCTGTGGCCAATCACTTCAACGGCGATGGCCACCGTGGTGTCCTTGACATTCAGGTCACTGCCATCAGATCCTGCACCACCGATGATAGATCTAGGTACGCCCTCGAAAATCGTCTCATTTTCGAGTTGGGTACCATTAAGCTATTTGGACTCAATTCCGACCACTCTTTCGCTTAGTTCTCGGTCGTATTGGTCTTTGTTACGTCATCGTTTTGTTCCTCTTGTTCCGGTATCTATCTAACTACCACATTTCACTCGGATACGCATTCATTTTTACTTGTGGTTCGCTTCAGGTCATCCATGGAACCCCTCAAGTCTAGAAGATGTGCAGTCTCAGTGGGCCATATTTTCTCTTTCTCTTCTTGGTAGATTTGACACATATGAAGAATGTGTTCTGCAGTCTCTGGACTCAGTCCACAGTTGCACAGTTCTGTATCGCCAATCTTCAGCTTTCCGAACATGCGGGGAGTTTGAGAATGAACCTTGAAGACGAAGAATATGACAAACAAAATGTACTGACATGCTATTACATTGATATCTGCAAACTACCTCAGTGATTTCTGCATTGGCTAACTCCTCCTCCAACTCTTCAATTTTCCTTTTCACATCCTCGTTAAACAAATGTTCCAGAATGGCACACTTCTTTTTCCAGTAACCCTGTCAAAGTTTTGAAGCACATAATAAGTTTAAAAAGCTCTCACATTTGCAAAGATATATGACGATGGAACTGTGATAGTACATGTGACGATGATGGAACTGTGGTAGTACATGTGACGATGATGGAACTGTGGTAGCACATGTGACGATGATGGAACTGTGGTAGTACATGTGACGATGATGGAACTGTGGTAGTACATGTAATGATGATGGAACTGTGGTAGTACATGTAATGATGATGGAACTGTGGAGTACATGTAATGATGATGGAATAGTGGAAGTACTGTGGAATCCCTCTATAGCTCATACATTTCTAGCAAATTTCCTGTTACCAGCAAACCCCTCCATCACTAACGCCTTTTATACAGACATAACACAGCTGAAGAAGACATGCACCTACCACAACCTGACACAGGGATCTGGTAAGTGAGTAATAAATGCTTCTTTCCCTGAATTTGCGCCTACCAACTTCATTTTCTTTTGATTATAAAGAAAATATTATGAGTATACTCAACAGAGAGGTTGTAAGCTAGTAAACAGAGTGTCTACTTTCATAGGCAACAACAGACCATCATTTTTCGACTTAGAAAGGCTTCTGCACGACTCCAGGGCCACCTGTACCGGATCATGGTAGCCCATACAAATGAATGTCCATGCCGAGCAGGCATACAGATCCCTGAACACATACTCAAAGATTGTCCAGGAAACAAAGAACTGCAAGGCAAGACATAGCCACACTAGACTGAACTGAGGCAAAAACTTTAGGGCAGCCGCTATGACCTGGAGAAAACGGAGCTTCGTCCTGGCCACTGGCCTGAAGATCTAACAAAAACTTTGGAACAGCCGCTATGACCTGGAGAAGATGGAGCTTCGTCCTGGCCACTGGCCTGAAGACCTAACACAACCAAAAGAATCCTGAATACAGAAACATGGTCTGCTGAAATGTCGACGTGTCAGGAGTCAAGTTAACTATGTGATCATTGATGCCAACAAATAGAAGTTCTAAATTTTTTAAACTGATTTCGTTGGGTTCTGCTAACATCCTCCACCCCACGCAATCATCTTTGTTGTCTGATTCTACAAACTCACTCCCTATACACAATCATTTCTTGTTTTATTCCACTAACCCACTGCATATACACAATCATCTATAATATTAAGTTCGCCCGTGTGTTGCCGGGCCAGAAAGGGGAGCAAAGAATAACAACACTGTTTACCTTTCACGCATGTTGTAAAAGGCGACTAAGGAGGTTATGGGATGGAGTTGGCTGTCCCATCCCATATAGGGTCAGTGACCTAAAGCCATGCTAAAGTCAAATGTGTCAGGCTGAAAGGCACAGATATCGCAGCAATGCTGTAAACCATGGCACAACACATTCCGTTCTCCGGACTACATCCTGCTAATCTGCAGGAGTTTGAGAACGAAGGCAGAAGAAAAAAAGAATATCAAGTTAACCTCTGCTTCCATTTAGACATATGACCAACTACAAACAATTCATCTCACCTTCACAGTTATGTCTCCATCTTTGAACTCTGACTCAATCTTGTTTAGCCTGAAATTCAAAAAATATTAATATTCTTGCTAAAGTCAGATGTGTCAGGACAGAAGTCACAAATATGACATCAAAGCTGTAAACTGCGACACCAATGCACTACATTCTCCAGACTACATTCTGCTTAGATGCAGAAGTTTTAAAACAAACGCAGACTTAGAAAGAATATAAACAACATAAAAATCAATGTCAGTTTTAGTCTTGTCTGCATTCTTTCTCAAATTCCTGCTTATATACAGGAGATAGTCCATACAACGGAATATACTATGTCATGATTAAATGGACATTAAGCACATGTGTTACTCAAATCGAAAGGGGAGCAAAGAATAGCAACACCACGACCCTTGACCCATGCATGTCATAAAAGGCAACTACGGTTTGGGGAAAGAGTTTCAGTCTCACCTCATAGGTTGAATTTACCAAAATATCCATGATGAAATTGGATGTGGCAGACCAAAAGCAGATATTGCAACCAAGCTGTAAAACATGATACAATGCATTCTGCTATCCTGACTACATTCTAGTAACCAGGAAACGTTTAAGAATGAAAACAGAAAAATTATTCCAATAAATTAAACGATTGCAAAGTTTCACATTTAAACTTTACCACGAAACCAAAGGCCATCGGTTTTCCTGCGGTAAAAGACCGGCAAACATTTTCAACCAGTTGCTATACTCATTTAGCGACATATAACATATGATGTTTAATGTTTACATGACCGGAATTAACAAATGATAGTGATATTTTTGTATTCATAGTAGATATAGTAACACAGCATTCATAGACTTAACAAAAGCATTTGACATGGTAAGTAGGAAGGGGCTGTGGTAGATGATGTGTATTAGCCCCTACAATACTTAACATCATGTGCTCTGCTATGTTGGATGATGCTTTTAGAGATCTAAACTTGGGAGTAGACATATATCGCATCCATGGAAAATTATTCAACCTTTAGCGGCTCCGAGAAAAAAACAAAGTCAAATCACACACAATCAGGGATCTCTTATTTGCTGATGACTGTGCCCTAAATGCCAACTCTGAGGCTGATCTACAAAGTATTATAGACAGATTCTTCAAATCTTGTACCAACATTGGACTTTCTATTAACATGGATAAAACATACGCCATGTTACAACTTTGACCAGCACCTGGCAAAAGTTATCACGAGACCTGCATAAAGGTAAATGGTGTAGCCCTGAAAGTTTTGAATAGATTCACATACCTAGGTAGCACTTTATCACAAACTGCTAACGTTGATGATGAAGTGTATACAATGATTGCCAAGGCAAACATTACTTTCGGCAGATTGTACGCAAATGTGGCATAGAAATGGCATTAACCAACAGACTATGCTGAAAGTTTACAGAGCAGTGGTACTCCCAGTGCTGTTATACGCTAGTGAAACATGGACTCTGTATAGACGTCATGTGAGGAAACGCAATCACTGTCACACAACTTTCTCAGAAAAGTTATGAACATCAGATGGCAAGACAAGATTCCGGTTACCACAGTCATTGACAGATCTGGTATCCCTAGGATTGACACTATCCTGATGCAGACACAGATTTATTGGGCAGGTCATGTGGTACGTATGCTAATACTTCTCTACGGTCAGCTGGAGAAGAGTACATGATCTCAAGGTAGCCTGTCAAAAAGGGTGCATCATCTTGTGAAAATAGGAGAAATGCAGCAGCTCACAGCAGAGAGTAGCTAGAAAGTCACGGACAGACCAAAAATCATCTATGGTGGTTATTCTATGTCCAAACTGTTCAAGCTCATTTGCGGCTCGAAAAGGGCTCATTAGCCATCATAGGAACTCATAGGCAAGGACATATCTCTAACTGAATTTCAGTGGATGTAACAAATAGTCATAATTACTTGTGATGGACGAACAACAAAGACGTTATGGGATGGAGTTGGCTGTATCATCCTAAATAGGATAAAAGCAACCCAGAAGTCATGCTGAAGTTGGATGTTTCAGGCCGAAAGGTGCAGATATCATAGCAAAGCTGTAAACCATGACACAATGCACTCTGGTTTCCCGACTACATCCCGCTAATTTGCAGAAGTTCAAGAATGAACAGTGTGCTATTTATAGCACAGTGAAGAATCAAAAGCAACTTTTACGGACTGAATTTTCACTCCCTGCATCGTCCTCCATCAACAGGTTACTTTTTCTCTGTCAAGGTCTGCCTTCTCGTTACCCCATGCTCTGCATTACCTACCATGGGTGATGATGACTTCACAGGTTACTGATGATGGTCAGGCTAATGATGAATAACGTATTGTTACATGGGTGGTGGCAACATTATTGTCAATTTATATTTATTATTGACTCTTTGCTCTTCTTTTCGTGCTCGCCAAAGTCATTTTATTTGCCTACTATAATTTAAATTCATATTTGCAGTTTTTTAAATTATGGGCCTAATTAATTTAATTACTTAGTCGATCTGAATCAACGGGGCATGCATCTGCATAGATTGTCATAGACTAACTTGAGCGTTAGACCTCAGTCTTACAATCATAACTATGCCCAACACATGCTTATTTATTTATTACTAGTAGTAGTTTAGTTATCAAGGCCCCTAAGCATGTTTTGTTATAATTAGAATAATTATTAATATTATTAATTAGTATTATTAATAATAATTATTATAATTAATAAATATTATAATTATTATTAAATATGTGATTAAATATTTATTAAAATTAAATCACATCAAATGTTATTTTTATGCCAATCTTCACATTTTTATCAGACTTGCCTGCTCATACAATCTGCATAACTTCTGTGGCAGAAGACAACCGCACAATTGACCCGGGCATGGCGAACGAAGATATGCAATGCAATTTTATTTAGAATTTGCAGAATATCTAACAAACAAATGCAAATGGAATTATACAGAAAGTAGGCAAACTTCGCGATATTTCAACAACCGGAACTCTTCTTCCTGTCCAAGGTTACCACTCAATATTTTAGTCAAGAACTTGTTCAATATTTTAGTCAAGACAAATCATCATCAGGTGCCTTGCTGCATCAAAGTCGTTGTTGTTTCCTTGTCGTGCCAGGTTGTCAAACTTCTAATATTTTCTCTGGAGGTGGCTCTGTTGCCTTCAATTTTGTCTGTTGTGACTATGTTCTCTAAACCAGACAAATACAAATACAAATCCAAAAAGTCCAGAAAAAATGTATTTGTTCGTGACCATCGACAATATAAGTCTTTTTTTTTCTTTTCGTTGTATACCCCTTTGTGCATTGCAGCGTCAGAGGTAGAATAGTTCTCTGGGAGTGGCTTTTTGTGCGCTTCATATGTTTATTTTCGTTGACTCATTTATTTCTGTAATTCATCGTTTGCATTCATCCTGGATTTGTAACCATCAGTCTTCAATCCTGTATAGTAATTCTTTTCAAGGAAGACTGTCTGATGGTAGTCTGGAAGCATGTAAAAACCACTTAATCTGTTGTCATTTTATATAATAATTTCAGGTTGTGAAATGATCAGACTAGTTAATTTATTTATTGACTTAGCTGAAATAGAGGATATATCACCCGCCGGAATCTTCTCCTCTTTGATTAGATGTCTTCATTCTATTGGATTGACAGAGGAGTGCTTGAATGAATGTTTAATTTTTGTTTTTTTTTTGTGATGGTACAGCGGTAATGTTGGGTTCTCGTAGAAAACAATGTTATTAAAAGATAAATGTCCATCATTAATTGTTTGACACTGTGCTAAGCATAATCTGGAATTATCTGTCCACGATGCTGGTAAGAATGTTTCTGGAATTAATAGATTCAAATAATTTATTGACAAGTTATACGTTTTTATCACGCATCGCCAAAAGAATAATTGCGAACTCCATGTATGTGCCAGTTCACTGGATGCGAAGTTGTTGAAAATTCAACGAATATTAAGCATTCGATGGGTAGAATCCAACTTTCGCTCAGTATCTGCAGTTTAGTAGGATTATAAAGACTTAGTTTGTCATTTTAGAAATCCTAAAGATGATAATTCCAGAGATAAAAAAAAAAGAAGATAGGTGCACATATGAGGGATTGATGAAGAAGATTACTATTGTTTAGTTTATTTTAGACTTAGGATAGATGTGCGATACACTTCAAAAGCTCTCTGAACAGAGCCTGACATCGCAAAAACGAAAAATAACTTTTAATTGTGCCAATAAAGCAATTAAACGCACTATACAGTCGTTTGTAGATATGCGATCATATCCCGGACAGTACTATAAGGAAACCGCCCAAGCTGCAAAGTCTCTAGTCCAAGAAATTCTTATTTACAAAAGAGATAGAAAAGATAACCAACTAATATGCCCTGTTTCCTTTTATGATAACTTGGAGACTTCACTAAAACAACGACAGCTCGAATATAAAGAAGTTGATTTACTCAAGTGAGCCCTTTGTGTTTGACGAAAAACAGTGGTCTGAAGAAACACACAATTTTGTAATATATGACGAAGAAGCAATTAGACATTTGTCAATGCGGTTTCGTTTGAACGACAGAAATATAATACATAGAATCTTGGAATAAAAGGAGGAAAAATACTTTCAAACCTTTAATTCACAATCTTGACATCACTCCGATCTTCTCAAGTAAACTTGCAAGAGATTTCTCACAGCTGAACATGATTGCAACACCTTTAAAATCGTCATTACTGATTAAGATTATATCAGCAGTTATGTTTATCAAGATAGTTGACCCACTCTCTGTCAATTTGATCCTACAAAATGTGTTGAATCCTGGCTGCTTTTTGGGCACCACGCAGCAACAGATTACAAAAGCAAGGAAAGAAACAGAAATATTGAACTTTCTAAAGGCATGGATAAATTATGGCCTTTATGATAAATCTGGCTACAGTAAGTTTTATATTAATGTATTTTTGTATGTATGTCTGTATGGGTGGAGGTTGTGAGGCCCATATATATATGGAAAGGTTTGAGTGGTTCTTTTTGTTGCTCGTTCGCATACTCAACACTAACCGCAAACCTATTAGTAGTCTCTTATGACATGCATGGCAGATCAAAGTGTTCATATTCTTCGCTCCTCCTTCTGAAACTGTCAAAACACGAAATGATTGAACCTTTCCTCTTTAGGTAACGCAACCTCATAATTAACGTTACGGAGAATACACAACAAACCACACCGCCGCCCGTTTTATATTATGACAGTAGAACTATGAGAAAATATATGATTACTCAAAATATTTCATACATGAGCTTGTTTTTTTTTTTCAAAGTTCCCAATATGCAAATTATTACGGCCAAATGGAGGGGGTAGGGGAATGGGTGGTGGCCATTCATGTTAAAGTATTGACCATCCACTTCTGTAAACGCCGTATACCCTTCTTTTTTCCTAGAAAAAAAACCACTTAATGTATGTATGTATGTATGTATATATATATGGCGCTCTACAGTCAAAAAGAGCGCATCATCTTGTGAAAAGAGGAGAAATGTTGCAGCCTAACAGCCGAGAGTAACTAGAAAGTCACGGATAGGTCAAAATCCGTCTACAGTGGTAATTCCATGTTCGAACTGTGCACGGATATTTACAGCTCGAATAGGGCTCATTAGCCATCTACGAACTATTAGACATGGTCATAATTCTAATTGAATTTTCAAATGTGAATGTAAAAATGGTCATCATACACACACACGCACGCACGCATATATATATATATGTGTGTGTGTGTGTGTGTGTGTGTGTGTGTGTGTGTGTGTGTGTGTGTGTGTGTGTGTGTATGCGTGCGTGCGTGCGTGCGTGTGTGTGTGTGTTCAGGGAATAATTTTGATCACAATATGTTTATTTAATAAATCTCTGTTTTGTCATCCTCATGTTTCGTTATTACCTAACACTGTTAAAATTATATTCCTTACAACTCTCCCACATGTGTACAATGATATTCCTTACAACTCTTCCACCTGTGTTAAAATGAATAAATGGTAGAAGTTTCTCTGGCAAAGAACGCCGCAATAAAAGCGAGCACAGGGTTCAAAAGAAACAATAGATTAATGCTTTTGAGATTGTTAAATAGTCCAATGTCAGATGAAACTTGTTTGTTTCTTCTAAATTCATAAATGTGATCCATAAATGTCTAGTTTGTTTGTTTGTTTGTTTTGCGTTCGCTGCATTGTAACCAGCACGGATATCCGTGCGATTTCCGCCGGGAGCGTGATTACGTTGTGCCACAGTTATGCGCCGTGTAGGCCTAGAATATCCGATTTTGGCATGCCTTGACAATTCGGGTAGGCTATCCTAGCCTGTGACAGCCTCCATATCTGTCTCCAGGCACGCGTGTATGTAGTGACTCTTCGCCAAGACGATTTTTGCTCTCGTCTGACTCGTACGAGGTGTTCCACTGTCTATGAACTTGCCTCGTGTAATTGGACGTATTGTGCCTGTGCCCATCGGGTACTGAACCGTTTCTCATCCGTGAGCCTGGCTCCTTAAGGGGAAGAACTCAACAGAAGAGTTGGACCCTGGCTCTTTCGCCTTCTTAGCCGAGGTGTCATTCACCGACATCGTGTACCCCTTGTCCAAGTTCGAGTCTCACACCACGCGTTTGAGAGCAAGGCGTTCTCGAGCTGAGCGACCTTGTCCCAATATCGCCTGAGCCCATCAGCTACTGAACCCTTTCTCACTGCCAGTGTAGTTTTGGTGTAGGAAAACCTGATAGTAGAGTTGGGCCAGGGCTAAATCGTTGCCTCTTTTGTGCCTGAGCTTATCGGGTACGGAACCATTTCTTTCTGCAAGTGTACTTCAGGTATAGGTTAACTTGACAGTAGAGTTGGGCCAGGACATCCATCGGTGTCCCTTTCTTGCCTAAGCCCATCGGGTACGGAACCCTTTCTCTTCGCGAGCATATTTCTGGTTTAGGAAGGCTCGACATTAGAGTTGGGTTAGGTCTTCTTGCTTTTCCGAACACCAATTCTAACATCCATTCAAGAATGGGTCTGGGTCTCCGCCTGTAAGGAGCACAGGTAACTACAAGCTCGTCTCGAGCTGACGGAGCTTGTAGTTCCCCTTTCCTAGAAACTTTTCACTTTCTTTTTGCAGTTCACGCAGTTCTTTTCACTTTCTATTTGCAGTTCGGGCTGGACTGACTAGCTTCACTGTATGTCGACAGTGTCGCTGTATGTGGTGATGCTGGTGGTGTCGGAGATAGTGTCTGTCTCTTATGCAGTCAAATCTCTTTCCATCTGCTGCCTCCACATTCTCGGACACGATCCCCAAATGATTTGGCCAGAATCAGCTCGAGCTGCTGTATTTCTGTTTCCAGGGTGCACCGCGAGGAGGTACATTTGGGGTCTTGGTTATCTGCTAAACCTGGGTCCGCCTAGTGCAATGCGTTCCCTTTGCACCCCAAATGTCTAGTGAATCCAAGGTGGAGAAAGTGAACAATGTATAACCCAAGTATGTAATTATTGAGCACTCTGAACATTCTGCAGTTATGTTGAATGGTGTACAGGATTTTTGATGTATTTAAGATCAAAACTTGCAAAATGAAATGTCTGAAGAAGGTCATTGGAATCACCAGACTCAACAAAATGCGCAATGAGAACATCAGAAAGATAATAGATATAACACCATGCATAGAATATATATAGAAACAACAGATAAAATAGTTTGGACAATGGAGGGAGGGGGTTTAAATTTCAGTAATTATTACTAATGCGGACGTTTTTATAAGAATTGTCTATTGTCGTAACGTCCACTTGCCGCTGAGGGTAGAGGTTTGTATAGAAGATGTAGTCTGTGTTCCAGAGCCAGGTATGTTGCTATGGTTGTAGTGTAGTCATGTTTATTCAGGATGGTCTTGATGTTGTCTATCTTTTCCTTGGTCTGCCCTTGGCTTTTTATCATTAGTTAAATCTTGTTATACGCTCTAATGGGACCGTTCATCCTCATAAGACGTCCAAACAATTTTATCGGTTGTTTCTCTATATACTTGATGCACTATGTTATACTTAGTATCCGTCTGATGTTCTAATTGCGCACCTTGTCGAATCTGGTGACTCAAATAGTCTTACTTAGACATTTCGCATGTTTCGATCTTTCTCTTATGTGTAGGTGTTAGTTACCAAGTCTGACATTGGTAGCATAGTGTTGGTACAAAGATGCTCTTATTTATGTGTAGGTGTTAGTTGCCAAGTCTGACATTGGTAGCATAGTGTTGGCAGAACGATGCTCTTACTTATGTGTTTCTTTACTTCCGTGTTGTTTTTTGAGTGTTATAGCAAAAGTGACATCTGGTATATCCCAATATTTGCCTTTTTTACATCTTGTTTCTATCTCTCAATTGACTCATTCGTCTTCTGTAAAGATACTTCGTAGGTACTTGAACTCTTTGACTTGTATTATTTTTGTTTTCTCTATTTGAATGTTTAAATGCTCTGTTGATCTCGTTATTTGCACAGTTTCTGCTTTTTGTCTGTTAATATCGTTATTTGCATAGTTTCTGCCTTTTGTAGGTTGATCCGCATGTTGTATTTATTGCATATTCTTGATAGTGGGTTGATGTGAGTTTGCAGTTTTTCTTCATCATACATGATGTTTTTATCGTCAGCGAAAAGCAGTTTATTGAGTTTGTTTTTACGTTGTTCATTCTCTGTTGTTTCATAAATCAGAAGTTGTATAAGAATACGCATATAAATTCTACTACATATGACTGTATATAAAAATAAGATGACAGCTATGTTGATGGAAAAGATCTAAAGATAGTAAGAAACATGTATTGGAAACAAACAGCTGTGTCGAGTGTTGACGGCAATGTAGGAGAATTTCAAAAGATAGAGATGGGCATCAGACAAGGATGTGTAATGTAACCAGATCTTTTCTTCCTGTATTCAGAGGATATTATATGAAACTTAGAAAACATGCTAGGAATAGCAGCTAGAGGTTACAAAATCTGAATAATCTAACATATGCTGACGATACAGTTCTGATTGCAGGGGGAGAAAAAGAAATTTGAAGTTTGTTAGACATGGTAGTACAAAACAGTGAAAACAAAGCTCTCAATCTAAACAAGAAGAAACTAGAAGTAATGGCTGTTTCAAGAAATACACACCGCCAGAATACAGCATTACTATCTATGTTATGTTATGTTCCTCCAGGGCCATAGGCGGCGCATAGGGCAGAAACCATAGCTTTCCATTTCTGTCTGTGTTGCCAGGTCTTTCAATTGTTGCGTGTTGTTTAGGTTCATTGACATGCCTTCTCTATTAATGGATCTTCGTAGAGTTTCTCTAGGTCTACCTCTTCTTACTCTAGGTGGCACCCAATATAGTGACTGCTGGGGAATTTTTAGGCTGTTCATTCTGAGAACATGGCTGATGTAAGTCCAACGCCTTTGTCTAATGAAGGAAGATATATACTATCTATGATTCAACATTAAATCATGGGGATAAAGTCAAGTATCTTGGCACCATTTTAACATCAGATGGCAGGTGCTCCAATGAGTTACAGTAAGAGTAACTGTAACAATGAAACAGTAACCCTATGATATTTTAAAAATTGATAGAACAAGGGGATCTCATCCACATTTATCGTTTTTGTATATAGGAAACACTTAATGTGTCAGCCTAAGTGTGAGAGTTTCATAATAATTTGTAAAAATATTTTAGACAGATGCATACAATTAAAAAAAAGAACACACTAATTGGTAAATGCAAGTTTAAAGTGAAAGTACATCAGGAATAGATTTCTCAACTTTGTTTTGACACAATAATTAATTAAAACAAATATGTTCACAACTGTACATATTATCTCCCCTTCATTGCAAACGTAAAACCACTTTCTATAAAGTGAAAACCACTTTCTATAAAGTGGGAAGTTCTCTGTTTACTGTGACTAAATTATATTTTATTAATGAAGCATTATGTTTAGTCAGTGTGACTATCTAAGACACAATAGTCAAGTTTTCTTCCAGTAAACAGAGCCCTATTTCTATCTCGTGAACACAGTTCACGAAAGTTAGAGTGCTCTTAAGATGTCAACATTAGGACTAGTAAGAAAAACCAAAACACAAACAATGCGTGGTGTGTACTGTGATATGTGGTTTAGATCAGTGAATGTGGTTTAGATCAGTGTTGCCAATGTGGTGTGGAAAAAGAAGCAAAGTTAGTGGTACTGTTATTGTTGTCTACCATGCACATCGTAAAATGTGACTAAGAAGGTTTTTTTTTTTGGGGGGGGGGGGGTTGATTTGGCTCTCCTATTCAATAGAGGATCATGCTATCCAGAAATCATGCTGAATAGGGTGTGTCAGATCGAAAGGCGCAGATATCGCAACCACGATGTAAATCATGACATACCACATTCCATTCTCCGGATTACATCCTGATAACATACAGGAGTTTGAGGACGTACACATAAAAAGATAAAGCAGATAAAGATCAGTGGTTCTCAAAATGTAATTAGGTCCACGTTTGGGGCTATTGGAATTAATCTCTATTGCCGGGAACAACACATCGGCTGGAAATACGAGGGCTGGGGCAACACAGTGGAATATAAGGAAAAACGGATTTAGATACAAATGTTGTCAATATGTATACACACGACATACTAGCGAATAGACGCAAAGACATACAAAGTTTTGAAAAAGAAACCATCATCAGGACAAACTATAGCTGACTAACAATGAATAGAAACACACGTATGACGAAATGGGAGGCAAGGGATGATGAAAGTGGGAGAGAAAGAAGCACAAGCACAAGTGATTAT
Source organism: Meghimatium bilineatum (assembly GCA_034231615.1). NCBI lineage: Eukaryota > Metazoa > Mollusca > Gastropoda > Stylommatophora > Philomycidae > Meghimatium > Meghimatium bilineatum. Next base: position 37,223,740 of record CM067299.1, on the reverse strand, counting down.
TAAGGGAGTAATATTACGGATGATGTGATTAACCTTGGTAACAGGAGATAAAAAGAAAATTGAGATCTTGTCAACAAGACATAGATGCTTTCCATCTTAGTTCTAACTCTGGATAATTGAGTCTGCGTTTGTTCTCAAACTCCTGCAAATTAGCGTTTTGTCATTGTTCACAACATTGATGCGAGATCTTCGCTTTTGACCTAACACATTCGACTTTATAATGGCACTGTATCATTGTGACCTTATATAGGAGGGGGCAGCCAACTCCACCATATAACCTCCTTAGTCATTTCTTAAAATATACATGGAAAGCAAACAGTATTGCTATTATTTGTTCCCCTCTCGAGATTAAAAAAAACCACTAATGGTGTGTGACTTTTTAAAAACAATTTGTGTTGTCTAGTGCTTTTGACGGAACGAGTTGGTGGCACTTGCCTAAACACAATACGTGTTAAATGGTGGTTATTTTGTGCATCTATCATTCAGGGCAATATACCGCTAATTTTCCCAAACAACTTGCATATCATATATTAATAAAAGAAAAGTGTGAAAACCAGAATACTGGTTTCATTAGTTATTATAAAGATAAAGAATGCAACAGATCGCATGTAACCCATGTCTGCTGAAAGACACCAGTACAAATAGAAATGACCGGAGTATACCGATGTGGTATCAAAAATTCCCCATTACACATTGTTTACTACAGTGTATAATCTTGTCTCTCAATTAGTTGTGTGGACTATTTGAAAATAATCCATCTGAAGTCACATTATTTAACCATTACAGTGATTTTAATTGGTCACTTTTGTATACATTGTGTCGATAGCCAATGACAAATCAACGTCAAGTAAAGTCATTTAGAAGAATGAGTTCACGTGACTGTATTTGACGAGAGACACGGTACAGTAAGTCGATATGACCTAGCAAAAGACACCTTACAAACAAAAATGTAATAGTCATGATTGAATGATTGTCCAAACAAATGTCATGTGTTTTGTTTTTGAGAAAACTAATTGTACTTGAATTAAACTCACAACATAAAAACATGACTCTTTTTGCAACTTGACGTTTTTAAAAAGATAAAAACGTGATTGCAATGCAAAAATAGGATAAAAACTGAGGCTCTGTATGGAAAAATAATTTTGTGAAATATATTTTGAGGCTCTGTCTAGGATAGCAGGGCTATAGAGAGTGGACATTTCCATTATTCATTAAGGGTCATAACCCCGCAGATACTATCAGATAAGGGGATGTAATACATGTGAAATGTGTTAATATGTGAAAATGTATTAATAAATCATAAGAACACAAATATTTTGATCTGATCATGTGGTAATATAATTTAAATAAACAACTCTCATTTATCTTGAGTGATTTTGTGTAACTCTTCCCCGTTCTACTATTTATAAAAACGTTTTTTTGAAAGCAATATGCACGACATTCTTCCCTAACTGTTGACATGGTGAACAAAAGTGTGGCACATAAGCTTTTGGATGTTAAGGGATAATGTCCGTATAAGGTTCAAGTTCCCCGCGGAACTTAAATACAAAAGTTGGCTCTTGACTTTGTATGGGAACTAGTGTCAGTAGTCCGTTCACATGTCTTAGACTCCACCGCGGGGTCAAGGTTCAGCCAGTGTCGAGTCAGCTCGCTCGTCACAGTACCGCTTGGGATCTAGGCTGGTTCCTCCCCATATGACATGTTAAGACAGGACGAAGTCACCGGGGTGAAGTTTTCGGTCGTACGGAATGTTAACAGCATAAACGTGCTCAGCTAAGTGGTGAGCTATACTTAGCGTCCGAGTGGCTTTCGAATGTCGGCGCCTGCTATGTCATACCGCCTCGAAAGAGGATTACGGGGGTATAGGAGAGCTGCTTAGAAAGTGCTTCACTCGACTTTTTTGTCATGAAATTATCTAAATTTTAGTATTATTTGTATTTACACTTAAACGTATTTTTGATACTGTTATTTATTGGAAAGAATAAACAATTTTGATACAAAGTAATAATATAGTCTTACAGTTTTTAATGGCTATAGTTCTTAATTCGTAATTTAAAAGATCTAATTATAATTTCGTTAACACAAGAAAATAAATTTAGTATTCACGAGAAAAAAAATGGGATTGCAATTTGTGAGTTTTAAAACGCTTCATTTTTGAGAGAAAATTTACTTTCAACAATAACGCAATTCCACAATATAACTACATCCACCTGTGTCAGCTGAGTTAAAAAAAAAATGTAAACTCAAAATATTTTGACTTGATACATTGCTTACTAAAATTGCGGAAATATACATTTGTTTATGTTAATGGCACGTATGTATTGTAATTGTATGTATTGAGTGCAAAGATGTGTCCAGGTCTCACCAAGATTGTCTTGGTTTTATAACACTGACTTATATCTCGCCCTGTTTTGCCTATGTCCCAGTTTCTATAACAGTTTACAAATACAACAAATGTGTTACGTGTTCAAATCAACACACTTGGTCTCGCTTTGTTCAAGCGAATAAACATGCTTGGTAATCCTTTTGTTCAAGCGAATAAACATGCTTGGTAATCCTAAATGCGGTAGAGCGTGAAGACTTTGATTTATTTATACATAGATCAGTGGTCATAAGGTATTTTCTGTAGAAGTATTAATTCACAGTATTATGTGATTGCCATGTGTCTTCTGTCACGGAGATTATCCAATAAATAAATTAAATTTCCATCACAGCTGACCTATGTTCTTTGATATAATTAAAAAAAATAGAATCTCTTCAAGAATCTGTTTCTAGTAAACAAAAATCTGAACGTAGTGATAGTTAGATAAACTTAATTTCCAATAGAAATCGTCCTTGGTTGGCGGGTCTGAAAGGGGAGCATGGGGAGCTAAACTGTTACCTGTCAAGCATATCGTAAGCAGCAACTAAGAGGAATTTAAGGTGGAGTTTGTTGTCCTATAAAGGCCCGTAGATAAGGAGGTTGTAGGGTTGAGATATTCAATTTCTCGTCCTTTAGCAAATCAGAATAGGTCTATGCCTTTTAGCATTAGAAATTTGGCCAAAATGCGGGTAAAAAATCTCTCCCCCCCCACCCCGTAGAGATTTTCACAAAAGGAACATCACATGAAGATCTGATACACGAAAACACACGAATGACTTTTTAAAGGGAATTACTCCTCCCCCTCCCCCTACTTATATGACCTATAACATATTTATAACACTGGTCTCACCCCACAGTGTCAAATTGACCTAGAGGCTATGCTGAAGTTCGATTTGTCAGTTAAACTGTCAATTATGGCACACCGTTTATCTGGACTATATCCTGCTGATCTGCAGGAGCTTGAGAATGGATACAGAAGATGAAACAAGAAGTTGAAAAGATGTTTACACCAGAAGGCATCTATCTTGAACAGATGTGTGCACCAGAAGTCATCGATCTTGGTGAAGAATGGATTATCTTTTCAAGACTATCTTTGCAATCACTAGAGAGTTCATTGATAAACATATGACTGTGAATGAATGCTGTGTTCACGGAGTTCATCTCCGAACATTTTCATGACACAGATGACGTGAGACACAGACGATCAAAATAATCCACAATCAGTGGTTCGAATGGACTTTTACCACCAGATCACGTGGTATAACAGTTCACGAAGCCAGTAGAGCCTTCACCAAACAGCCTAACGATGTGTGTGTTTGCTGTAACGCAAGTACACTTGCTAGAAATTGAAGCCTATTTACGCTAAGACGATATCAACATCATCATCAGGTGCCATGCCGGCTGGCGTAGGCGACCATGGCTCTCCATATCTCCCTGTCTCCAGTATTATGTATCAAGCTCGTTGTTGTTTCCCTGCCGTGCCATGTTGTCAAACTGTCTAATATATTTTCACGTTGTAGCCATCTGTCTCTGTTGCCTTCAATCTTGCCTGTTGTTACTATATTCTCCAAACCTCCTTGTCTCATGAAGTGGCCAAAAATATGAAGATTGTCTTTTTCTTATATTATTTATTAGGTTCCGTTTCGCATTTGACTCTTTCAACACTTCCACATTAGTTTTTCTGACAGGCCATGATATTCTAAGTCCATGATGTCAACATACCTTAACCAAAAGGTTGTAATCCCTTATCGACCAATCATCAACTAAGGAGACATTTATTCATACACTGTAAATGTCACGTGACTGTGTCTCCTGTGTACATCGTTATTAGATTACAGTGTATACGTTTTTGAGTATTCCTGTATTTCTCGGTCATTGGGTTTTTGTGGTGGGGGGGGGGGGGGTTAGCGTGAGGATAAAATGAGACGATTGATTGAACAGGCCTAAGTCTGACCTATTTATTCGAGGTTCTTAATCAGAGTTGGCACGTTCCTTTTTTTTTTTTTAATAAAGTGACATTTCCCCCGTAAACATGACAGAAGTTTAACATTATAATAGCCTATTCATTACAGATGGGGAGCCGTCTTCGCACGAAAGGTCAGCGAAGTTCCCATTTACCTCATATTCGTCTCCCTGCTATCACACCATACTATAAGCCTATAACCCGGTGTTGTGGCACACGCCCCAAAGGTGAAAAGGGGGGGGGGGATTTTATTGTTTTGGGGACACTTAAAAAAAAATTGTGTTCTTGAGATTTAGTTGTCCATTATATGTTTTGAAAATTTAGCCTACTTAACTGTTTTTTTTTCTTTTAATAATTTTCTAGTGTTTTCTTCCTAAAACGCAAGTCTTGTGTCCTGAACAAGTTATAATTAGGTTTCATTTATGGAATAAGTCATTTTTTGAATAGACCTATAAAAAATGTAGGACTGGGGGGTGGCATCAGAATTTTTGAAAGATTGAGGGTGGGGAAAGGTTTAAAGAAAAGGTTGGGTAAAACTGCTATAACCTGCCAGGTTCACAGGAGTACCACAATGGATGAAACAACACCCAGAGTTCTCCAGCAAATTCTTTCTTCAGCAACGCAGATGAGTGTGAAAATATCTTGACCTATCCAGCCCTTGATGCTGCCTGTCCATGATTTTCTTAGTCTCCGTCTGCTTCTTCCAACCTCGACTGTTCCCTGTAGTATAGTTTATAACGAATAATCATATCATCACACATCCAAAAAAACCATCAGAGCCGCAGACAAGTTTTCATTGAGAAAGGGGATTTACCTATAAAATAATAAATTATTACATTTTTTAATGTAATTCCTTCCTTTTTATGAGAAAACTAATGACTTTTTTTATGAGAAAGCTGATGACTTATTTGATGCGAAAGGTGATGACTTTTAGATATGAAAAAGGATGACTTTTTTCATGCGAAAACTGATGAATTTTTGAATGAGAAAGATGATTTTTAAAAATGAGAAATCTGAAAACTTTTTTGATGCGAAAACTGATGACTTTTTTGATGAGAAAGCTGATACCTTTTTTGATGCGAAAACTGATTACTTTTTTGATGAGAAAACTGATGACTTTTTTGATGAGAAAACTGATGGCTTTTTTGATGAGAAAGCTGATGACTTTTTTGATGAGAAAGCTGATGATTTTTTTGATGAGAAAGCTGATGAATTTTTTTATGTGAAAGCTGATGATTTTTTTGATGAGAAAGCTGATGACTTTTTTGATGAAAAAACTGATGACGTTTTTGATGAGAAAGTTGATTTTTATGAGAAAGCTGATGACTTTTTATGAGAAAGTTGATTTTTTAATGAGAAAGCTGATGACTTTTTTAATGAGAAAGCTGATGACTTTTTTGATGAGAAAGCTGATGAATTTTTTGTGAAAAATCGTTAATGTAGGGATTTCACCCAACTTTTGGCTAAATTCCTAGCAAATAAAAAACATGATTTCCTAAGGGTGGAAGAGGGGAGTTGAACACCTCCTCCCACCACCACCTAAGCAACGGACCTATAAACCATGCAAGTAGGTATATTTGTTGCTTTACTATTGAAAGTAATGATTCTTGTATGAATCTATTTTATTTCTAATGTACACATTTTTCGCTAGATGGACTAGTATTGTGGCACGGTAAAATTTCACAAACCGAGCTCATTGACAACACAAGAGAGATAGAGTCGTGGAGAAACATGATCGCCTATGCCCTTCGGCATGGCACTTGATTGATTGACACTTTTGTCTCATGCTCTCTATAGGAGATGTGCAGAATTTGTCTGTAACATTTGTATTCGAAGGTCTGTATCCTTTCTCCATGACTGCAGTGAGTGTTCAGCTTACACACCAACACAACACAATAAACAACATAAGTCAGATTCAATGTTAGATTTTCACACTAACACTGATTTATCTTTTCCAAATTAAAGTTAACCTTGACATATCAGTTATATTTCTCCAGCCTTAGGGGCATATCTTTAAGTCTGTTTTGCGTTTTCCGTCGCTGCATACGCAGGATCCGAGGTATTTGAAAATATTCACGTCCTCAAATTTATGCCCATTTATCATGATGTTTGTCTGTGCTTCTGTGCCGTGTGAAATTCTCACAGTAATAATAAACTACAGAATCAGAAATGACAACATCAGTAACAAACACAATGCCAATTCACGATTACACCAGAAGACAATAGATTAAGAGGTTCTCACATGCTTCCAGACTACCATCAGACAGGGCCCCCTCAAAAAAGCATTACTATACCGACAAGATGGATACAAACCAGGGGCAAACCTTTGCAAACAATGGATTACAGAAATAAATGAGTCAACAAAAACAAACATATATGAGGCATACAAAAAGGCAGTCTCCAGATTCTTGATTAGAATCTAGCATCACAGCACGTGGGGCACTTCCATAAGTGCTCCACTCTCCGTTCCAGCAGCCATCCCAGTGTATGTAGACTCAGAGTCCCAGTCAGGTCTTGCTTGTGTGACCTTTGGGACTTTCCACAAAATTTACTTTTCCTTCCCTCCCCTCTAGATACTTCCATTACTGACATTCTCTGCATGTGTACGTTCTCAGCCTCATTGACATCATCTTCATTTTGAAATGAATTTATTACTGCCTTGATCAAGTCTGCTTCATCTCTTCTCAGTATTGTGCTGTCTATTGCTGCATTGCCTGCCAATAAAATGATATAAGCAAGTACTTCTTCTTCAGAATTTTTCTCAAACTCCTACAGATTAGCAGAATGTAGCCTAGAGAATGGATATATGCTCCTTTCGGTCTGCGACATCTGACCTCAGCATGGCTTGGATCACTTTGACCCTATATGGGATGAGACAGTCAACTTCACCCCATAACCTCCATAACAGCCTCTTACATCCCGCATGGAATGGTAAACAGTGTTTCTATTCTGTGCTGCTATTTCAGGCCCCCAGCAACACACAGTTGAAAAATAAATAACAAATGTTATTAGAAAACTGTTTATTAATAAAGTATAAACATAATATTCGAAACAGAGAAAATATTTGCTCAAAATATCAGCTATATTCAAATGTTTCATTCTAAACAGAGAAAATATTTGCTCAAAATAGAAGCTATATTCAAATGTTTCAGTCTTCTTCTTCTTCAGCGTTCATTCTCAAATTCCCACTGGATTTCTCTTGTAACAGGACAATGATCCTACAAGATTTCCAGTTATGTAGTCCAGAGAATGGAAATGCGTTGTGTTGCCGTTTTATTTGCGCCAATGGCCCAACACATCCGCCTTTGGCGGGAAATGTTTCATTCGAAATAGAGAAAATACTTGCTCAAAATATAATCCTGACTCTGTGTGTTGATGCTATCAATCCGGTACCCCTATAATTTTCAATATAACATTCTGAATTACCAAAAAAATTTTCAATATAGCTTTCTGAATTACCAAAAAAATTTTCAATAAAACTTTCTGAATTACCAAAAAATTTTCAATATAACTTTCTGAATTCCCAAAATTTTTTTCAATATAACTTTCTGAATTACCAAAATAAAGCATAGAATAATGATATACATTTCATTGTGACACAAAAAAATGCATGCAGATTATATTGTGCAACATGAGTTTACAAAATAAAAAGTATTTAATGGCATATAGCGGTAGATATAAATATATCGTTTGGAAACTAATATACATGTGATTATGAATGAGATTCACACACCCATATGTTACAAGGACATACAAAAGAGGAGCAGAGAATAGTAACAATGTTACCTACGTACGTATGTCATAATAAGTGGTTACGGTGCTGAACTTTGGCTTGTTTACCTCCACTTCATAATCTTCGCAGCGATGAATTCTGCTTAAGACCTGTGTCCGAACGATCCATTGCACATGTGGTGTGCTGTTGTGGCCCGAAATTGGAGCAAAGAATAGCACCACTGTTTATATTCTATGCATGTCATGGGTCGACTAAGGAGGTTATGGGATGGAGTTGGCTGTCCCATCCAATATAGGGTCAGCATGGCCCAAAACCATGCTAAAGCTGGATGTGTCATGCCAAAAAGCACAGATATTGCAGCATTGCTGGAAACCATGACACAACGCACTCCCTTCTCTGGACTACATTCTGCTAATCTGCAGGAGTTTGAGAAAGAACGAAGAAGATCTGTGTCTGAATGATCCACCACACTGTTGTTGTGGCCCAAAATGGGAACAAAGAATAGCAACACTTTTTACCTTCTATGCATGTCATAAGAGTCAACTTCTGCATTTGTTATCAAATTTCTGCAGATAAGCAGGATGAAGTCTGAAATATAGAATGCATTGTGTCATGGTTTGTAGTTTTGATCCGATTTCTGCTTCTTTTGGCTTGACACATCTGACTTCAGCATGGCTTCTGAGTTACTTTGACCCTATATGGAATGGAAAAGCCAACTTCACCCCATGACCTCCATAGTTGAATCTTATGACAGGCACGGAAGGTAGTGTTGCTATTCTTTGCTCCTCTTTTGGGATCAAGAGAAAACATTGGTGTTCACTGTGATGAAGTCTGTTGAGACCAGTATCTCCATGCTGAGATCTATGTCTATATGATCCATGCTTGAACTGTTGAGATTTCTGCTGGAGTAGAATACTGTCTAGCTAATGACACATCACCACGCTCATCTGGGACACAGCCGATGATTGACTACATCCTGCTGCAAATCTGGTAGGACCATTGTCCTTCTACAAGAGAGATCCAGTGGGAGTTTGAGAATAACAGCTGATGAAGAGTAAACGATTCATCTGGGACTTGAAAAAGTCCTGGAAAACTTCCCTTAAAAAATGCTACGAGAAACACCCTTCAGGAGATGAAAGCAAAACTTCACCACCCGGCACACGAAGAATCTAGGCAACCTCATACTCCTTCATGGTTTTATTTGTGTGATAACCCTGGCCTAGACTTCTAGCTCAAGGAGCACAAAATAGGAACTCTTCTTTTCAGGCATGTCATAGAGAGATGACAAGAAAGTTGGGGGGATGGGATGACATGTGAAAAATCATAATTGCTGCTGCATGTCTTGTCTCAAGGATGATAACCTATGAAAAATCATCATTGTTGCTGCATGTCTTGTCTCAAGGATGATAACCTGTTAAAAATCATCATTGCTGCTGCATGTCTTGTCTCGAGGATGACAACCTATGAAAAATCATCATAGATGATGAAGAGATGCAGTAAACATTGCACCTTTGTGGCACAATCCCACATGGCAGGGAAGACTAGGTGGTACAATCCCACATGGCGGGGAAGACTAGGTGGTACAATCCCACATGGCGGGGAAGACTAGGTGGTACAATCCCACATGGCGGGGAAGACTAGGTGGTACAATCCCACATGGCGGAGAAGACTAGGTGGTACAATCCCACATGGCGGGGAAGACTAGGTGGTACAATCCCACATGGCGGGGAAGACTAGGTGGTACAATCCCACATGGCGGGGAAGACTAGGTGGTACAATCCCACATGGCGGGGAAGACTAGGTGGTACAATCCCACATGGCGGGGAAGACTAGGTGGTACAATCCCACATGGCGGGGAAGACTAGGTGGTACAATCCCACATGGCGGGGAAGACTAGGTGGTACAATCCCACATGGCAGGGAAGACTAGGTGGCATCACTGCAGATGGGTCAACAGATCTGATAGAAGAATGGATGAACTAGTTGGCCCAGACATATAATTCTGCCCTCCTAGAACGATGTGATGATACAGGGATATTGCCACACTGGAATGTCTCCATTCAGGGACTAAACATGTATCCATAAAACTCCCTAAGACAACCATAAATTTTGAAATGGCAAATACTGCAGAGGATGGATGTGTCGGGCCATTGGTGCAAATAAAACGGGTACACAACATATTTCCATTTTCTGGACTACATCCTGCTGGAAATATAGTTTAACCATTGTCCTGCTATAAGAGAGATCCAATGGGAGTTCGAGAATAAATGCTGAAGAAGAAGAAACAGTAAATCTTATGTGAATTTGAGTATCACCTCAGTTACTCAACCGATGAGGACATGTGGTTTTTCTAGAAGGACTGTCGAAAGCTACCTGCGCACATCTAAAGCTACCTGCGTACATCTAAAGCTACCTGCGTACATCTAAAGGTACATCTGATATTTTCATCCCACTTCAGTATGACTTCTGAGCCAATACGACTTTCTATAGAATGTGACCAGCCATCAAATGCCCTCACGACCGAGGAAGTGTATCCATGAGATACCCAGGGGGATGGATGAGCTTATCATGTCTGGGGAAGTATATCCATGAGATACCCAAGAGGATGGAAGAGCTTATCATGTCCAGAGAAGTATATCCATGAGATACCCTACCCAAGAGGTTGGAAGAAACTAGAGATATCAATGACTCACAGCAGCATCAGCCATTTATAATCTCTCAATGCATGTACACATTCTTTACTTCATCCTCTTCAGCGTTCATTCTCAAACTCCCGCTGGTTCTCTCTTGTAGCAGGACAATAGTCTTATATTTCCAGCAGGGTGTAGTCCAGAAAATGGAAATAAATTATGTCGCCGTTATTTTTCTGCAATGGCTCGACACATCCATCTTTGGTGGGACTTTTTTAAAAGTCCTGTTACAAAGTCATTATTTTACACTTCAATTTCCCTTCATAAAGATCATTCACAGACTCGACACGTTTTAAGCAAGTCGAACTGTTCTGTCATTACCACCAGCACTATCATGTGCAGGGAAGAGATCCCTGTGATATCCAAGAGGTTGGAAGAAACTAAAGATACGAATCACACGGCAACACTGGTCATTCATAAACTTTCAAAGTATGTAGATTGGCAGTCTGTTAATTACTGTTATAAAGCAAATATTTGACACAGCAAAATTTGTAGAGATAAATGTGCTGAAAATTTCCCTTAGTACATGGATAATATAATATAGAGCACTGAGATAAATGTGTTGGGCCATTGGTACAAATAAAACACTTGGCACAACGCATTTCCATTCTCTAGACTACATCCTGTTGAAAATCTAGGACCATTGTCCTGCTACAAGAGATATAAAATCTAGGACCATTGTCCTGCTACAAGAGATATAAAATCTAGGACCATCCATTGTCCTGCTACAAGAGAGATAAAATCTAGGACCATTGTCCTGCTACAAGAGAGATAAAATCTAGGACCATCCATTGTCCTGCTACAAGAGAGATAAAATCTAGGACCATCCATTGTCCTGCTACAAGAGAGATAAAATCTAAGACCATCCATTGTCCTGCTACAAGAGAGATAAAATCTAGGACCATCCATTGTCCTGCTACAAGAGAGATAAAATCTAGGACCATCCATTGTCCTGCTACAAGAGAGATCCAGTGGAAGTTTGATTAAAAAAAATGCTGAAGATGAAACATTGAGGATTTATTTTAGAAACAATCAGGATCTGTCCCCGAATGCGTGCCTACCCAATAAAATTGTATTTTGATTATTTCCCTGATTATGTTTATACATTTGTTTATCTATGTTTATTAACTTAAATATTTATTTATTTAAGATGATCGTATGAGTGGTTAGGAGAGTTGTATGAGTTAGGGTTAGCATTTCGGCTAATAAATACCCATTATCTGACAAACATAACCAAGAGAAATAATAAAAATATTTTGGTAGGCACGCATTCAGGGAAAGCTCCAAAAATCATAATGAATTGTTTGTACACTCCTACAATAAAAAAATATTTGATGTCTGCTCAAAAGATTTCTATCTTCATTAGTGAAGCACAAATATATTTAAATGATTACAATGTTGATATATCAAATATGAATATATTGTTTAGTCTGCAGCTCTGTACACGACTAAATAGCACCAATTAATATCAAAATATATGTTTGTGAGAATATATTACATAATCTGCAGCTCTGTACATGACTAATTAGCACCAATTAGTATCACATAATATGAAAAATCATTAAGTGAAAAAACATATTTATAATACAAAAACAAATGACAACATCGCTGATGTAAAGTTCTTCATCGGCATTCATTCTAAAACTCTGTGGTGTGTCTGTGGCTATGACAACAAGTATGAGAACCAGTTCTTTCGTACGTCTGGCGTATAATAATAATGACCCATAACCTATCAGGGTTGTAGGGATTCCACTCTGGCGATGTTAGAAAAAAAAGCACACCAAAAAACCCTATCACAAAAATCCCTCCTAACACCCTATCATAAAAAGTCCTCCTAACATCCTATCACAAAAAGCTCTCCCAACACCCCTATCACAAAAAGCCCTCCAAAGCCCTCCATACACCTGTCCTTCATCATTCGGATGAGTGTAGAAAAATCACACCCTTTGCTTACTATACTATCAATACAGTTACAGACATTTACTGTTCAGTCAAAGTAGTAAAAATAATGAATGTATTAGTTACTAACGCCGAAGTCGGATTTATTGGCGCAAATACAATTGCGACACAATGTATTTGTGTTCTCTAAATTACATCCTGCTGGAAATCTAGTAAGACCAGTGTTCTGCTATACAAGAGATAAAGTGAGAGTTTGAGAATGAATGCCCCCAAAACTACTGATGGTTATCTAGAAGTAGTCTGGAGAATAGATTCTGTTGTTTTGGCTTACAGCATGACTGCAATATCTGTACCTTTTGACCTGAAAGATCCAGATTGAGCATGGTTGATTTACTTTTGAGTCAGGCCACTGATGCAAATAAAATTGGGACACAATGAATTTCCTTTCTCTGGATTACGTCCTGCTGGAAATCTAGTAGTACCATTGTCTTGCTACAAGAGAGATTCAGCAGAAGTTTGAGAATGGACGCTGAAGAAGAAGAGTCACTTTGACCTATGGGTTGGAAATGTCAATAACACCCACAAACCTCCTTAGTTGCCACTTACTACATGGCAGGTAAGTTGTTGTCTTTGCTCCCCTTTCGTGCCCTGGCAACACACCGGTGAGAGGAAGACAATGATATATATTGGGGACATGCAGAAAAATGGATATACCAAGTTGAAAGTACAAATATTTCAGCTGTACTGCAAACTAACAGAACAACATTACACAGAGAAATTCCAGTCAACAATATACATGAGAAGCAAACCCTAAGATAAAACATGGGCTGAAGTTCACAATCTTAACCCTAGGATAAAACGTGATGAAGTTCACAATCTTAATCTTCGGATAAAACATGTACTTGAAAACTACAGGGAGCTGGGTAGGGCAGTGGTTAGCGGGCTGGTTTCGCATATGAGTGGTCTTGGGTTCATTCCCCAGTTTGAGGCGGAAACATTTTTCAAATCACAAAGGCTCCCGGGTCAACCCAGCCTTAATTGGGTACCGGATTAATCCAGGAAGTAAAGACTGCGAGGGAGAGGAGATGGCTACCACCCTCATATAGCAGAGCCACTGAAATGTGAGGTCATTAACATCTTACACCCCTACGGCATTTAATAAATGCTATGGTTAACTTTAACATTACTACTTGAAAACTAGCTCCAATAATGGCATAGCACCAGATCTGTAAATAAGGAAGTATGGGGTGGTGGTTTAGAAATTCAAACACAGCTATTTTCCCTTTCACCTAAATAGAGTATTTAGAAAAAAGTAAAGATATTGTACAAATATAAAGAAAAATTAGATGCTAAAAAATGCCTGAAAGCAAAGACGAATTGTCAAAAATGGCAGATAATCTCCCTCAATCCCACGTACTTCAAAATTTCAGGGAAGTAGCGTCTCCGCTAAAATAATCTGAGACTTTAGTGGAGAGAACTAAATGGAAACTACAGCTCCGAGCAAGACAGCATGAACAAATTCAACTGACAGGAACAAGTCAGGGTATTTCGACTGAGAATGGAACATTGCCATCTAAAAGCACACTTACCCCGAATCGGTATTAGCGACTCTGCAACCAACATGTGCAGAATAACAACACCTACCCAGAATATATACTACAGTATTAACCCAGAGAATTTGTTTTAGAGCAATATCCTGGTCCACAGGAATATCTCTACAAAACAAACTGTGGGAGACTCATGGCAACCTAAACAAACTATTCTATACAGGACCAATCGCCCATATAGTAACTTGGGCCTGGACTGCTGGTTCCGGGTACAAAGAATAAGGATACTGTCTTCTTTCCAGGAATGTTGTAATAGGTTACTAAGGAAAGTTGAGTGAAAAAAATCATCTTGTTTCAATTTCTTACTTTTGTTTTCTATCAAATAATCTTTGATCATGGATGCTGAAGAGCTACCGACCAGCAGACATTGCACCATTGTCCAGTTGTGGCAGAGGAATACTTAATGTGCATCACTGCGGATGTGTCAACAAATCTGACAGAAGAATGATGAGATTGTTGGCTCAGATGTGCGTGCTGTGCTCCTAGCAGTATGTGATAATCCTAAGATACTGCCACAGTGGAATGCCTCCCTTTGGGGACAAAACATATGCATCTATAAACTCCCCCTAACCATCCATACCTTTGAGACAACCTTACGTGAGTCTGGCAGGCACCTCAGTTACACAACTGAGAAGAACCTGTGCTTATGTCAAAAAAGGCTATGGACTTTCAAGAGCTACCTGCTCACAGGTAACGGGATGCATCATCATCATGTGTCAAGAGCTACCTGCTCACAGGTAACGGGATGCATCATCATCATGTGTCAAGAGCTACCTGCTCACAGATAACGGGATGCATCATCATCATGTGTCAAGAGCTACCTGATCACAGATAACGGGATGCATCATCATCATGTGTCAAGAGCTACCTGCTCACAGATAACGGGATGCATCATCATCATGTGTCAAGAGCTACCTGTTCACAGCTAAAGGGATTATTTCATCATCACCATGTGTAAAGAGCTACCTGTTCACAGCTAAAGGGATTATTTCATCATCACCATGTGTAAAGAGCTACCTGTTCACAGCTAAAGGGATTATTTTATCATCATCAAGTGTCAAGAGCTACTTGCTCACGGGTAAAGGGATTATGTCATCATTATCATCCGTGAACAATATCAAACTGGATGTATAATAATTGATCGCAGAAAAATGCTCGAGATACAAATAGCATGTCTATATCAACAATATTGCGACATAAAATTAAATATACCAGGCCAAAATGCATACATATTGCAGCTTTTCTGTAAACTAGACAGCTAATGTAGTTTTACTCAACTACATTATGTCACAATAAGAAATATAAATGGTCAGCTGGAACAACAAGAGAAAAATCAACAATATTACAGAAAACATAAATCTATTTCAAATAGTTCATGATAAAAAAACACAGAAAATAAAACACACAAATAATACAGGATTCAGATAATATACTCCATGTAGTGTAATCCCTCTTATCCTTCAGCCTTCCTAATCCCCCAACCCTTTAATACAGTTCTTCATGTTGTGGCGGTCCCAAAATTAAAATATTATTTTTGTTGCTACTTCATATGTGTTTTCCGATGGTCTTAGACATGCGATGAGAAAAGTAAAACTTCAACATGTAATAACAACTGGAAAGATCAAGGGGAGAAGAGACAGAGGAAGACAAAGAGATACATTTCTGGATGGGTTGTCAGTGTGGTACAAAATGAAGTCATCAATTGAATTACTTAACAACACAAGAGGCAGAAAGTTGTGGAGAAGCATAATGACCTACACCAATTGGCATGGCACTTGATTGATTACTTGTATGTAAGGAGATCTAACTGTCTTGCTACAAAACCCATATCTAATTTAGCGAGCTAAGTTCCAGCTTAGTAATAGAGTTCATCTATATGCCTATTCTCATAATTACACAGCGATTAATTAACTATTCCCATACTTGATTAAAACTCATCCTTGACAACTGGCCCTTCCAGCTTTATAACACCGTCAAACTGTGTTTCTGTCTCATCAGGTCTTGCTATGTTTGTGTCTACCATCAGTTCACTGTCTGCAGCACCTTTACGAGCATGACCCTTGTCAATGATGATTGAATCTTCAGTGTCGGAGATGTAATATGGTTCTCCAGTGTAATGTGTTGGATATAGAAGGTAAGGCTCCGCTGATAGGCCAACTAGGTCCCGTGGAGAAAAATGCTGTTTCCACTGTTCTCTAAAAGATAATTTATAATTTAAAAAAAAAATTACAAGTAACAATTTACAATAAGTAACAACTTATAATACGCTAAATTTATAAGTAACAATTTATAATAAGTAACAATTTACAATAAGTAACAATTTATAAGCAAAAATGGAACAATACAGGATCAAGTGTACATCTAGCATTTCCTGTGTACACTTTTTTTAAAATTGCGCTCCTGTCGTATTTTTTAGAACTTGGTAATGCCATTCACACTTCCGTTACGTCACTCTTCCACTACATATCTTTAGTAAAATGGCTGCCGTATGTATGTTGAATTTGCCTTTGACTGACAAAGACGCAGTACAATTGTTGCAGTCACGAAGAGTACTTGCAAATGGGAAATGCGCACAGTGTCATACTATGACATTTAACTTATATTGTGACAATCAAATTCACTATCTGAAACAAAATAATACCCTGCATTCAAACCCAATCATGTTTCCACTCATACAACCCTCCAATTAAATACTCCCCCATTTATTGTCTTGTCATATTTATATATGTAAAACCTGCCCAATAATTGTCGCTCAAATATTCTCTTGGGAGGTAATACTTCTTCTTCAGCGTTCATTCTAAAACTCTCGTTGGATCTTCTTTGTAGCAGGACCATAGTCATACTAGATTTCCAGTTCAGAGAATGGAAATGTGTTTTGTCACAATTTTATTTGCTCCAATGGCCAGACACATCCATCTTCGGCGAGAGAGGTAATACATAAACAAAGAGTAAGCAGAAATCATTTGTCTCCCTTTCAATGTAGTTACCAACTTGAATTGATTAAATCAGAAAGGGGGTTTGCGTTAGAATTAGTCCTAACACTGAGTCTAATCCCCCCCCCCAACACAACATCTAAATTCTAACAGTACCTCATATCTTGAAAATACAAAAACCATTAAATCGTTGCAAGTTTTAATCTCAGCGCGTAACTACTATTAGCTATTTTGAATTACAGTGACAAGATCTGTAAATGATGTAATTTCATTGAGCTCGCTAAATGTGTGTGAACCAAAGAACACAAATATTGATCGTATGAAATATTTGTAAGTTTGTTTAAAATCCCGCTAATTGATAGTATATACATGGACCCTTGATCCCGTATTGTTCTGCAAAAATGTATAAGTAACAATTCATAATAAGGAACAATTTATAATAAGCAAACAATTTATAATAAGTAAGCTATTAAAAAGTAAAAATTAATAATAAGCCAAAATTTATAAGCACAAATTTATAATAAGCAATAATTACATAAACATGAAAATATAGAATAAGCACTGTTTGTGGGTCACTTTAACCTATGAGTTGACACAGTCAATTCCATCTTAACTGCCTCTTACATCATGCATGTCGGGTCACATTGTTTCTATTTTTTGCTTGACTTTTGAATTCAACACAGGGTAGACACCTTGCCTCCTCTCTTTAGTTGCCTCTTACATGATGATGCCTCTAGCATGTCAGGCTATATTATTTCTCTTTTCTTTACGCTCGTTGCCATACTCCCATAAGATCTTTCCTGTAGCAGGATGTTCGTACTAGATTTCCAGCAGGACATACACCAGAGAACGTAAATGTTTTGTCACAGTTTTATTTGCCTCAATGGCCCAACACATATGACTTTGGCATTGTAAAGGACTGAACAGGATGTAGTCCGGATAAGATAATATGTTACATCATAGTTTACCATTTGGCTTTGATATCTACAACATTTGGTCAAACACATACAACATTTGGTCAAACACATACAACATTTGGTCAAACACATACAACATTTGGTCAAATATACAAAATTTGGTCAAACACATACAACATTTGGTAAAACACATAGAAAATTTGGTCAACATATAGAAAATTTGGTCAAACACATACATTTGGTCAAACACATACAACATTTGGTCAAACACATACATTTGGTCAAACACATACAACATTTGGTCAAACACATACAACATTTGGTCAAACACATACAACATTTGGTCAAACACATACAACATGTGGTCAAACACATACAAAATTTAGTCACACTGTCAGTGACATATTCTCTCCAGAACATTGTCTTTCTAATGAACTCCCTGAACCATTCTCTGTCGTGTGCGATGCGGCTTGCATTCTCCAATGACATATTCATGTTATATTTAATGTTGTCAGTCCATCATCTTCTTGGTCTGCCTTTCCTCCTCTGCCCTGGTGCTCTGCCCTCCATTATTATTTAACCAAATACATAACAACATTTAGCCAAACTCATGCAACATTTGGCAAACATATGTCCTGCTACAAGAGAGATCTGGCGGGAGTTTGAGAATGAACGCTGAAGAAGAAGAGTTTCTTATACCATGTTCAGTTGTAGGATGTTAAGCGTAGACTTTGTTTTATGACGATCTTGTATCTGCTCGTCTGTAAATAATATTTGTTGTGCTAGCATTATATTGATGGGAGGTCTGTGGATGTTTGGTCCAACCCGGTTAGAGCCAGAGGATACCTGATGATGTTCCTCCTTCGCAAGCGAAGATGCACATGGCATGAAAAACAATAAATGCGATGAAAAAAAAATATAATTATAAAAAATTGGTAATTGTCTAATTTGGTTTGTGAGTTTTCTACCTAAGTAATGCTCAAATCACTGGAGCTAAGGTAGGGTTCACTATGTTCATTCCCCGCCACCAATTGACTACTGGTTATGTCAGACTTCTCTATTGCTTCAGGCATGCAACCAAATGTTCAAGTCAAAATGATTGTCACTTCCTAAGTCATTGCGCCTCTATGATGGGCCTCAGCATAGGAAACATATAGTGCTGTCAGCTTCCTCCTCCCCTCCCCAGTGCTGCACAGTACATCTCTGGCTTTATCCCAACCACAGAAGGTGCATACATATATATATACAAATAAAGCATAAAATACATTGCAACAATAAAATAAAAGCATAATTGTATATATGATGTGCCTATATATTAGCTTCTATAAGAGAACCTCAATATAACGGCATGTCATCTACTAAGACTTTCTTTTGCATTAATGGTTTGTCTAGTTGGTGATACCCACAGATGCAAACCATGTGGCGCTTTCCCCTTCATTATTATAATAATGGAATTCTACACCTCGGCCTATAAACGGATTCTAGACTTGTGTCAAATTTCAGACATTAAAATCATGTGCTCGGTTTATAATCGAATTAGTTTATACATGGTATGCTACTATTTTTGTGTGTCTTTCTATGAAATGGATTAACCAACCACACTCCAAGCCCTCCTTAGCTGCCTCTTACAACATACATTGCAAGTCACAGTATTATAATGATGATTATGAAATAATCCCTTTAGTAATGCTGAAGTCAGATGTGTCAGGCCGAAAGGCGCATTTATCACAGCAATGATTTAAACCATGACACAACGCATTCCGTTCTCCGGACTACAACCTGCTAATCTGCAGGAGTTTGAGAATGAACGAAGAAGAAGAATCCCTTTAGTTTTGAGGTGGTAGCTATATATTGGTAGTAGCTATATAGCTATATATATGAGCTATATTTGATAGCCCATAGCCTTTCTGACAATAGCACAACTTCTTCTCAGTTGTGTAACTGAGGCTCTTGTGTAACCTAGACTCTATAAGGTTGTCTCAAAGGCATTGTTGCATAATGGAGGTTTCTGAATGCATGTTTAGTCCCCAAAGGCAGGCATTCCAGGAGCCAGGAGCACACCACACAAATCTGGGCCAACTATGTTGTCATTCTTATGTCAGATCTATTGACCCATCAGTAGTGATGACACAACTAACATTCTCCATCACATAGTCCCCGTCACACAGTCTCAGTCACATAGTCTCCGTCACATTGGAGTCTGCCACAAAAGGTGCAATTTCCTGGCCGGCATCTCTTCATCATCCATGGGGGTTGATTTGTTGGAAGACAAAATTGTAACAATATGTGACAACGATTTTTCCGCAGGTGACAACTTGTCAGTCTACTGTACCTCAACTGTACTTAGTCGCCTCTACTGTACCTCAACTGCACTTAGTCACCTCTACTGTACCCCAACTGTACTTAGTCGCCTCTACTGTACCCCAACAGTACTAAGTCGCCTCTACTGTACCCCAACTGTACTTAGTCACCTACCTCTATTGTACCCCAACTGTACTTAGTCGCCTCTACTGTACTTAGTCGGCTCTACTGTACCCCAACTGTACTTAGTTGCCTCTACTGTGCCCCAACTGTACTTAGTTGCCTCTACTGTGCCCCAACTGTACTTAGTCGCCTCTACTGTGCCCCAACTGTACTTTGTCACCTCTACTGTGCCCCAACTGTACTTAGTCGCCTCTACTGTGCTCCAACTGTACTTAGTCGCCTCTACTGTGCCCCAACTGTACTTAGTCGCCTTCAACGACATGCTTGAAAATAAGACACTGGCCCTATTCTTTGCCATTAACTAGAAGTTCAAAAAAGTCAGTTGTCATACAAGCCCGTCACAATATTATTCTATACATCCTTCCCAGAACCCCACAGCACATGTGATTCCAAGCTCTAACTTAATACCTTGTTCCATCCCACTGGATGGTGGGTGTTATAATTTATCTTACCACCTTTAACACTAAGGCATAATTTGTTTTTAGCTCTCAATTAAACAAGAACTCAACATCACCTTTAACACTAAGATATTATGTCTTTTAGCTGACAATTAAACAAGTACTCACTCTGGATGCCTATCAAACATAATTGGAAGGTACTCATCCACAGGCACCATCTTTGACAAAGGTTTCTGATCTAGCAGTTTTCGTGCACCCCGGATAGACAATATGTAACTGATTGTCCAATAGGAATAGTGTGGCCACGCTAACTGATCGCTGCCCTCTACCATTGTCTCTAAGTCTTTGCGTAAACGTTTCCTTCCCAAATATCTGTGGACAGTATCATTCATGTAAATACTTCTTAGATTTATTGTAAACAAATCATATTTCACAACTGTAAAGTTAAATCCTAAGGATCACCTTTGTTGTGCAGTCACACAGGAACACGGTGTTTCAAGTCTGTGCTAACTTAATGACAATGGTTCCTGAATGTGGAAGGTTTGAAGGTCGCACTATTTGCTTATCAGACTAACCATTATGCAACAGTAAACTAGCAATACAGTCAAAGTCCGATGTATTAGGCCATTAGCGCAAATAAATCGGAAACACAATGCATTTCCATTCTCTGGACTACACTCTACTTGAAATCTTGTAGGATCATTGTCCTGCAACAAGAGAGTTCCAGTGGGAGTTTGAGAAATTATGTAACCTAGTAGGATGGATCATTGTCCTGCAACAAGAGAGTTCCAGTGGGAGTTTGAGAAATTATGTAACCTAGTAGGATGGATCATTGTCCTGCAACAAGAGAGTTCCAGTGGGAGTTTGAGAATGAACAATGAAGAAACAATAGAAGCCATGCCAATATAATGAGAATTTCTACTTGTGAATAACCCCCATCTCATTTCATCTGTACATTTCTTCTTCTTCTGCATTCGTTCTCAAACTCCTTCAGATTAGCAGGATGTAGTCCGGAGAATGGAATGTGTTGTGTCATGGTTTACAGCAAAGCTGCGATATCTGCACCTTTCGGCCTGATACATCCAACTTCAGCATGGCTTTGGGTCACTGGCCCTATTTAATGGGACAGCCAACTCCATCCCATAACCTCCTTAGTCACCTCGTATGACATGCATGAAAGGTACACGGTGTTGCTATGCTTTTCTCCCCTTTCGGGCCCCAACAACACACGGGTGGTAAAAACACACGGGTATCAATAGAAATTTATTTTTTGATTTTCTATTTCAAACTTTTCATAAATGTATCTAGTTTATCATTAGAAATATATTTTTTACAAATTTCAAACTTTTCAACACATCTCATAAATGTATCTATCGGTAGATTATCACTAGAAAGATATCTTTTCATTTTCTTGTTCAAACTTTTCAACACATTTCATAAATGTATATAGTTTATCATTATAAATATATTTTTTTTATTTTCTTGTTCAAACTTTTCAACACATTTCATAAATGAATATAGTTTATCATTAGAAATATATTTTTTTTATTTTCTTGTTCAAACTTTTCAACATATTTCATAAATGTATATAGTTTATCACTAGAAATATATTTTTTGATTTTCTTTTCCAAACTTTTCAACACATTTCATAAATGTATCTAGTTTATCATTAGAAATATATTTTTTGATTTTCAAAAATTTTCAACACATTTCATAAGTGTATATAGTGTATCAATAGAAATATATTTTTTGATTTTCAAACTTTTCAACACATTTCATAAGTGTATATAATGTATCAATAGAAATTTATTTTTTGATTTTCTATTTCAAACTTTTCATAAATGTATCTAGTTTATCATTAGAAATATATTTTTTTTAAATTTCAAACTTCTCAACACATTTCATAAATGTATATAGTTTATCATTATAAATATTTTTTTTGATTTTCAAACTTTTCAACACATTTCATAAGTGTATATAGTTTATCAATAGAAATTTATTTTTTGATTTTCTTTTTTTAAATTTTTCAACAGATTTCATAAATGTATCTAGTTTTCATCATTAGAAATATATTTTTTGATTTTCAAAATTTTCAACACATTTCATAAGTGAATATAGTGTTTCAATAGAAATATATTTTTTGGATTTTCAAACTTTTCAACACATCTCATAAATGTATCTACCAGTAGAGTATCACTAGAAATATATTTTTTTATTTTCTTTTTCAAACTTTTCAACACATCTCATAAATGTATCTACCGGTAGATTATCACTAGAAATATATCTTTTCATTTTCTTGTTCAAACTTTTCAACACATTTCATAAATGAATATAGTTTATCATTAGAAATATATTTTTTTTATTTTCTTGTTCAAACTTTTCAACATATTTCATAAATGTATATAGTTTATCACTAGAAATATATTTTTTGATTTTCTTTTCCAAACTTTTCAACACATTTCATAAATGTATCTAGTTTATCATTAGAAATATATTTTTTGATTTTCAAACTTTTCAACACATTTCACAAGTGTATATAATGTATCAATAGAAATTTATTTTTTGATTTTCTATTTCAAACTTTTCATAAATGTATCTAGTTTATCATTAGAAAATATATTTTTTTTAAATTTCAAACTTTTCAACACATCTCATAAATGTATCTACCGGTAGATTATCACTAAAAAGATATCTTTTCATTTTCTTGTTCAAACTTTTCAACACATTTCATAAATGTATATAGTTTATCATTATAAATATATTTTTTTAATTTTCTTTTTGAAATTTTTCAACAGATTTCATAAATGTATCTAGTTTTTATCATTAGAAATATATTTTTTGATTTTCAAAATTTTCAACACATTTCATAAGTGTATATAGTGTTTCAATAGAAATATATTTTTTGGATTTTCAAACTTTTCAACACATCTCATAAATGTATCTACCAGTAGAGGATCACTAGAAATATATATTTTTATTTTCTTTTTCAAACTTTTCAACACATCTCATAAATGTATCTACCGGTAGATTATCACTAGAAATATATCTTTTCATTTTCTTGTTCAAACTTTTCAACACATTTCATAAATGAATATAGTTTATCATTAGAAATATATTTTTTTTATTTTCTTGTTCAAACTTTTCAACATATTTCATAAATGTATATAGTTTATCACTAGAAATATATTTTCTGATTTTCTTTTCCAAACTTTTCAACACATTTCATAAATGTATCTAGTTTATCATTAGAAATATATTTTTTGATTTTCAAACTTTTCAACACATTTCACAAGTGTATATAATGTATCAATAGAAATTTATTTTTTGATTTTCTATTTCAAACTTTTCATAAATGTATCTAGTTTATCATTAGAAAATATATTTTTTTTAAATTTCCAACTTTTCAACACATCTCATAAATGTATCTACCGGTAGATTATCACTAAAAAGATATCTTTTCATTTTCTTGTTCAAACTTTTCAACACATCTCATAAATGTATCTACCGGTAGATTATCACTAAAAAGATATCTTTTCATTTTCTTGTTCAAACTTTTCAACACATCTCATAAATGTATCTACCGGTAGATTATCACTAGAAAGATATCTTTTCATTTTCTTGTTCAAACTTTTCAACACATTTCATAAATGTATATAGTTTATCATTATAAATATATTTTTTTTATTTTCTTGTTCAAACTTTTCAACACATTTCATAAATGAATATAGTTTATCATTAGAAATATATTTTTTTTATTTTCTTGTTCAAACTTTTCAACATATTTCATAAATGTATATAGTTTATCACTAGAAATATATTTTTTGATTTTCTTTTCCAAACTTTTCAACACATTTCATAAATGTATCTAGTTTATCATTAGAAATATATTTTTTGATTTTCAAAAATTTTCAACACATTTCATAAGTGTATATAGTGTATCAATAGAAATATATTTTTTGATTTTCAAACTTTTCAACACATTTCATAAGTGTATATAATGTATCAATAGAAATTTATTTTTTGATTTTCTATTTCAAACTTTTCATAAATGTATCTAGTTTATCATTAGAAATATATTTTTTTTAAATTTCAAACTTCTCAACACATTTCATAAATGTATATAGTTTATCATTATAAATATTTTTTTTGATTTTCAAACTTTTCAACACATTTCATAAGTGTATATAGTTTATCAATAGAAATTTATTTTTTGATTTTCTTTTTTTAAATTTTTCAACAGATTTCATAAATGTATCTAGTTTTCATCATTAGAAATATATTTTTTGATTTTCAAAATTTTCAACACATTTCATAAGTGAATATAGTGTTTCAATAGAAATATATTTTTTGGATTTTCAAACTTTTCAACACATCTCATAAATGTATCTACCAGTAGAGTATCACTAGAAATATATTTTTTTTATTTTCTTTTTCAAACTTTTCAACACATCTCATAAATGTATCTACCGGTAGATTATCACTAGAAATATATCTTTTCATTTTCTTGTTCAAACTTTTCAACACATTTCATAAATGAATATAGTTTATCATTAGAAATATATTTTTTTTATTTTCTTGTTCAAACTTTTCAACATATTTCATAAATGTATATAGTTTATCACTAGAAATATATTTTTTGATTTTCTTTTCCAAACTTTTCAACACATTTCATAAATGTATCTAGTTTATCATTAGAAATATATTTTTTGATTTTCAAACTTTTCAACACATTTCACAAGTGTATATAATGTATCAATAGAAATTTATTTTTTGATTTTCTATTTCAAACTTTTCATAAATGTATCTAGTTTATCATTAGAAAATATATTTTTTTTAAATTTCAAACTTTTCAACACATCTCATAAATGTATCTACCGGTAGATTATCACTAAAAAGATATCTTTTCATTTTCTTGTTCAAACTTTTCAACACATTTCATAAATGTATATAGTTTATCATTATAAATATATTTTTTTAATTTTCTTTTTGAAATTTTTCAACAGATTTCATAAATGTATCTAGTTTTTATCATTAGAAATATATTTTTTGATTTTCAAAATTTTCAACACATTTCATAAGTGTATATAGTGTTTCAATAGAAATATATTTTTTGGATTTTCAAACTTTTCAACACATCTCATAAATGTATCTACCAGTAGAGGATCACTAGAAATATATATTTTTATTTTCTTTTTCAAACTTTTCAACACATCTCATAAATGTATCTACCGGTAGATTATCACTAGAAATATATCTTTTCATTTTCTTGTTCAAACTTTTCAACACATTTCATAAATGAATATAGTTTATCATTAGAAATATATTTTTTTTATTTTCTTGTTCAAACTTTTCAACATATTTCATAAATGTATATAGTTTATCACTAGAAATATATTTTCTGATTTTCTTTTCCAAACTTTTCAACACATTTCATAAATGTATCTAGTTTATCATTAGAAATATATTTTTTGATTTTCAAACTTTTCAACACATTTCACAAGTGTATATAATGTATCAATAGAAATTTATTTTTTGATTTTCTATTTCAAACTTTTCATAAATGTATCTAGTTTATCATTAGAAAATATATTTTTTTAAAATTTCAAACTTTTCAACACATCTCATAAATGTATCTACCGGTAGATTATCACTAAAAAGATATCTTTTCATTTTCTTGTTCAAACTTTTCAACACATTTCATAAATGTATATAGTTTATCATTATAAATATATTTTTTTTATTTTCTTGTTCAAACTTTTCAACACATTTCATAAATGTATATAGTTTATCAATAGAAATTTATTTTTTAATTTTCTTTTTGAAATTTTTCAACAGATTTCATAAATGTATCTAGTTTTTATCATTAGAAATATATTTTTTGATTTTCAAAATTTTCAACACATTTCATAAGTGTATATAGTGTTTCAATAGAAATATATTTTTTGGATTTTCAAACTTTTCAACACATCTCATAAATGTATCTACCAGTAGAGTATCACTAGAAATATATATTTTTATTTTCTTTTTCAAACTTTTCAACACATCTCATAAATGTATCTACCGGTAGATTATCACTAGAAATATATCTTTTCATTTTCTTGTTCAAACTTTTCAACACATTTCATAAATGAATATAGTTTATCATTAGAAATATATTTTTTTTATTTTCTTGTTCAAACTTTTCAACATATTTCATAAATGTATATAGTTTATCACTAGAAATATATTTTTTGATTTTCTTTTCCAAACTTTTCAACACATTTCATAAATGTATCTAGTTTATCATTAGAAATATATTTTTTGATTTTCAAAAATTTTCAACACATTTCATAAGTGTATATAGTGTATCAATAGAAATATATTTTTTGATTTTCAAACTTTTCAACACATTTCTAAGTGTATATAATGTATCAATAGAAATTTATTTTTTGATTTTCTATTTCAAACTTTTCATAAATGTATCTAGTTTATCATTAGAAATATATTTTTTTTAAATTTCAAACTTATCAACACATCTCATAAATGTATCTATCGGTAGATTATCACTAGAAAGATATCTTTTCATTTTCTTGTTCAAACTTCTCAACACATTTCATAAATGTATATAGTTTATCATTATAAATATTTTTTTTGATTTTCAAACTTTTCAACACATTTCATAAGTGTATATAGTTTATCAATAGAAATTTATTTTTTGATTTTCTTTTTTTAAATTTTTCAACAGATTTCATAAATGTATCTAGTTTTCATCATTAGAAATATATTTTTTGATTTTCAAAATTTTCAACACATTTCATAAGTGAATATAGTGTTTCAATAGAAATATATTTTTTGGATTTTCAAACTTTTCAACACATCTCATAAATGTATCTACCAGTAGAGTATCACTAGAAATATATTTTTTTATTTTCTTTTTCAAACTTTTCAACACATCTCATAAATGTATCTACCGGTAGATTATCACTAGAAATATATCTTTTCATTTTCTTGTTCAAACTTTTCAACACATTTCATAAATGAATATAGTTTATCATTAGAAATATATTTTTTTTATTTTCTTGTTCAAACTTTTCAACATATTTCATAAATGTATATAGTTTATCACTAGAAATATATTTTTTGATTTTCTTTTCCAAACTTTTCAACACATTTCATAAATGTATCTAGTTTATCATTAGAAATATATTTTTTGATTTTCAAACTTTTCAACACATTTCACAAGTGTATATAATGTATCAATAGAAATTTATTTTTTGATTTTCTATTTCAAACTTTTCATAAATGTATCTAGTTTATCATTAGAAAATATATTTTTTTAAAATTTCAAACTTTTCAACACATCTCATAAATGTATCTACCGGTAGATTATCACTAAAAAGATATCTTTTCATTTTCTTGTTCAAACTTTTCAACACATTTCATAAATGTATATAGTTTATCATTATAAATATATTTTTTTTATTTTCTTGTTCAAACTTTTCAACACATTTTATAAATGTATATAGTTTATCAATAGAAATTTATTTTTTAATTTTCTTTTTGAAATTTTTCAACAGATTTCATAAATGTATCTAGTTTTTATCATTAGAAATATATTTTTTCATTTTCAAAATTTTCAACACATTTCATAAGTGTATATAGTGTTTCAATAGAAATATATTTTTTGGATTTTCAAACTTTTCAACACATCTCATAAATGTATCTACCGGTAGATTATCACTAGAAATATATCTTTTCATTTTCTTGTTCAAATTTTTCAACACATTTCATAAATGAATATAGTTTATCATTAGAAATATATTTTTTTTATTTTCTTGTTCAAACTTTTCAACATATTTCATAAATGTATATAGTTTATCACTAGAAATATATTTTTTGATTTTCTTTTCCAAACTTTTCAACACATTTCATAAATGTATCTAGTTTATCATTAGAAATATATTTTTTGATTTTCAAAAATTTTCAACACATTTCATAAGTGTAATTAGTGTATCAATAGAAATATATTTTTTGATTTTCAAACTTTTCAACACATTTCTTAAGTGTATATAATGTATCAATAGAAATTTATTTTTTGATTTTCTATTTCAAACTTTTCATAAATGTATCTAGTTTATCATTAGAAATATATTTTTTTTAAATTTCAAACTTATCAACACATCTCATAAATGTATCTATCGGTAGATTATCACTAGAAAGATATCTTTTCATTTTCTTGTTCAAACTTCTCAACACATTTCATAAATGTATATAGTTTATCATTATAAATATTTTTTTTGATTTTCAAACTTTTCAACACATTTCATAAGTGTATATAGTTTATCAATAGAAATTTATTTTTTGATTTTCTTTTTTTAAATTTTTCAACAGATTTCATAAATGTATCTAGTTTTCATCATTAGAAATATATTTTTTGATTTTCAAAATTTTCAACACATTTCATAAGTGAATATAGTGTTTCAATAGAAATATATTTTTTGGATTTTCAAACTTTTCAACACATTTCATAAATGTATCTACCAGTAGAGTATCACTAGAAATATATTTTTTTATTTTCTTTTTCAAACTTTTCAACACATCTCATAAATGTATCTACCGGTAGATTATCACTAGAAATATATCTTTTCATTTTCTTGTTCAAACTTTTCAACACATTTCATAAATGAATATAGTTTATCATTAGAAATATATTTTTTTTATTTTCTTGTTCAAACTTTTCAACATATTTCATAAATGTATATAGTTTATCACTAGAAATATATTTTTTGATTTTCTTTTCCAAACTTTTCAACACATTTCATAAATGTATCTAGTTTATCATTAGAAATATATTTTTTGATTTTCAAACTTTTCAACACATTTCACAAGTGTATATAATGTATCAATAGAAATTTATTTTTTGATTTTCTATTTCAAACTTTTCATAAATGTATCTAGTTTATCATTAGAAAATATATTTTTTTAAAATTTCAAACTTTTCAACACATCTCATAAATGTATCTACCGGTAGATTATCACTAAAAAGATATCTTTTCATTTTCTTGTTCAAACTTTTCAACACATTTCATAAATGTATATAGTTTATCATTATAAATATATTTTTTTATTTTCTTGTTCAAACTTTTCAACACATTTTATAAATGTATATAGTTTATCAATAGAAATTTATTTTTTAATTTTCTTTTTGAAATTTTTCAACAGATTTCATAAATGTATCTAGTTTTTATCATTAGAAATATATTTTTTCATTTTCAAAATTTTCAACACATTTCATAAGTGTATATAGTGTTTCAATAGAAATATATATTTTTATTTTCTTTTTCAAACTTTTCAACACATCTCATAAATGTATCTACCGGTAGATTATCACTAGAAATATATCTTTTCATTTTCTTGTTCAAATTTTTCAACACATTTCATAAATGAATATAGTTTATCATTAGAAATATATTTTTTTTATTTTCTTGTTCAAACTTTTCAACATATTTCATAAATGTATATAGTTTATCACTAGAAATATATTTTTTGATTTTCTTTTCCAAACTTTTCAACACATTTCATAAATGTATCTAGTTTATCATTAGAAATATATTTTTTGATTTTCAAAAATTTTCAACACATTTCATAAGTGTAATTAGTGTATCAATAGAAATATATTTTTTGATTTTCAAACTTTTCAACACATTTCTTAAGTGTATATAATGTATCAATAGAAATTTATTTTTTGATTTTCTATTTCAAACTTTTCATAAATGTATCTAGTTTATCATTAGAAATATATTTTTTTTAAATTTCAAACTTATCAACACATCTCATAAATGTATCTATCGGTAGATTATCACTAGAAAGATATCTTTTCATTTTCTTGTTCAAACTTCTCAACACATTTCATAAATGTATATAGTTTATCATTATAAATATTTTTTTTGATTTT
Source organism: Meghimatium bilineatum (assembly GCA_034231615.1). Taxonomy (NCBI): domain Eukaryota; kingdom Metazoa; phylum Mollusca; class Gastropoda; order Stylommatophora; family Philomycidae; genus Meghimatium; species Meghimatium bilineatum. The sequence goes on along the minus strand of CM067299.1, from coordinate 37,192,821 downwards.
CAAACTTTTCAACACATTTCATAAGTGTATATAGTTTATCAATAGAAATTTATTTTTTGATTTTCTTTTTTTAAATTTTTCAACAGATTTCATAAATGTATCTAGTTTTCATCATTAGAAATATATTTTTTGATTTTCAAAATTTTCAACACATTTCATAAGTGAATATAGTGTTTCAATAGAAATATATTTTTTGGATTTTCAAACTTTTCAACACATTTCATAAATGTATCTACCAGTAGAGTATCACTAGAAATATATTTTTTTATTTTCTTTTTCAAACTTTTCAACACATCTCATAAATGTATCTACCGGTAGATTATCACTAGAAATATATCTTTTCATTTTCTTGTTCAAACTTTTCAACACATTTCATAAATGAATATAGTTTATCATTAGAAATATATTTTTTTTATTTTCTTGTTCAAACTTTTCAACATATTTCATAAATGTATATAGTTTATCACTAGAAATATATTTTTTGATTTTCTTTTCCAAACTTTTCAACACATTTCATAAATGTATCTAGTTTATCATTAGAAATATATTTTTTGATTTTCAAACTTTTCAACACATTTCACAAGTGTATATAATGTATCAATAGAAATTTATTTTTTGATTTTCTATTTCAAACTTTTCATAAATGTATCTAGTTTATCATTAGAAAATATATTTTTTTAAAATTTCAAACTTTTCAACACATCTCATAAATGTATCTACCGGTAGATTATCACTAAAAAGATATCTTTTCATTTTCTTGTTCAAACTTTTCAACACATTTCATAAATGTATATAGTTTATCATTATAAATATATTTTTTTATTTTCTTGTTCAAACTTTTCAACACATTTTATAAATGTATATAGTTTATCAATAGAAATTTATTTTTTAATTTTCTTTTTGAAATTTTTCAACAGATTTCATAAATGTATCTAGTTTTTATCATTAGAAATATATTTTTTCATTTTCAAAATTTTCAACACATTTCATAAGTGTATATAGTGTTTCAATAGAAATATATTTTTTGGATTTTCAAACTTTTCAACACATCTCATAAATGTATCTACCGGTAGATTATCACTAGAAATATATATTTTTATTTTCTTTTTCAAACTTTTCAACACATTTCATAAATGAATATAGTTTATCATTAGAAATATATTTTTTTTATTTTCTTGTTCAAACTTTTCAACATATTTCATAAATGCATATAGTTTATCATTAGAAATATATTTTTTGATTTTCAAAAATTTTCAACACATTTCATAAGTGTAATTAGTGTATCAATAGAAATATATTTTTTGATTTTCAAACTTTTCAACACATTTCTTAAGTGTATATAATGTATCAATAGAAATTTATTTTTTGATTTTCTATTTCAAACTTTTCATAAATGTATCTAGTTTATCATTAGAAATATATTTTTTTAAAATTTCAAACTTATCAACACATCTCATAAATGTATCTATCGGTAGATTATCACTAGAAAGATATCTTTTCATTTTCTTGTTCAAACTTCTCAACACATTTCATAAATGTATATAGTTTATCATTATAAATATTTTTTTTGATTTTCAAACTTTTCAACACATTTCATAAGTGTATATAGTGTTTCAATAGAAATATATTTTTTGGATTTTCAAACTTTTCAACACATCTCATAAATGTATCTACCAGTAGAGTATCACTAGGAATATATTTTTTTATTTTCGTTTTCAAACTTTTCAACACATCTCATAAATGTATCTACCGGTAGATTATCACTAGAAATATATCTTTTCATTTTCTTGTTCAAACTTTTCAACACATTTCATAAATGAATATAGTTTATCATTAGAAATATATTTTTTTTATTTTCTTGTTCAAACTTTTCAACATATTTCATAAATGTATATAGTTTATCACTAGAAATATATTTTTTGATTTTCTTTTCCAAACTTTTCAACACATTTCATAAATGTATCTAGTTTATCATTAGAAATATATTTTTTGATTTTCAAACTTTTCAACACATTTCACAAGTGTATATAATGTATCAATAGAAATTTATTTTTTGATTTTCTATTTCAAACTTTTCATAAATGTATCTAGTTTATCATTAGAAATATATTTTTTTAAAATTTCAAACTTATCAACACATCTCATAAATGTATCTATCGGTAGATTATCACTAGAAAGATATCTTTTCATTTTCTTGTTCAAACTTCTCAACACATTTCATAAGTGTATATAGTTTATCAATAGAAATTTATTTTTTGATTTTCTTTTTTTAAATTTTTCAACAGATTTCATAAATGTATCTAGTTTTCATCATTAGAAATATATTTTTTGATTTTCAAAATTTTCAACACATTTCATAAGTGAATATAGTGTTTCAATAGAAATATATTTTTTGGATTTTCAAACTTTTCAACACATCTCATAAATGTATCTACCAGTAGAGTATCACTAGAAATATATTTTTTTATTTTCTTTTTCAAACTTTTCAACACATCTCATAAATGTATCTACCGGTAGATTATCACTAGAAATATATCTTTTCATTTTCTTGTTCAAACTTTTCAACATATTTCATAAATGTATATAGTTTATCACTAGAAATATATTTTTTGATTTTCTTTTCCAAACTTTTCAACACATTTCATAAATGTATCTAGTTTATCATTAGAAATATATTTTTTGATTTTCAAACTTTTCAACACATTTCACAAGTGTATATAATGTATCAATAGAAATTTATTTTTTGATTTTCTATTTCAAACTTTTCATAAATGTATCTAGTTTATCATTAGAAAATATATTTTTTTAAAATTTCAAACTTTTCAACACATCTCATAAATGTATCTACCGGTAGATTATCACTAAAAAGATATCTTTTCATTTTCTTGTTCAAACTTTTCAACACATTTCATAAATGTATATAGTTTATCATTATAAATATATTTTTTTTATTTTCTTGTTCAAACTTTTCAACACATTTTATAAATGTATATAGTTTATCAATAGAAATTTATTTTTTAATTTTCTTTTTGAAATTTTTCAACAGATTTCATAAATGTATCTAGTTTTTATCATTAGAAATATATTTTTTCATTTTCAAAATTTTCAACACATTTCATAAGTGTATATAGTGTTTCAATAGAAATATATTTTTTGGATTTTCAAACTTTTCAACACATCTCATAAATGTATCTACCAGCAGAGTATCACTAGAAATATATATTTTTATTTTCTTTTTCAAACTTTTCAACACATCTCATAAATGTATCTACCGGTAGATTATCACTAGAAATATATCTTTTCATTTTCTTGTTCAAACTTTTCAACACATTTCATAAATGAATATAGTTTATCATTAGAAATATATTTTTTTTATTTTCTTGTTCAAACTTTTCAACATATTTCATAAATGTATATAGTTTATCACTAGAAATATATTTTTTGATTTTCTTTTCCAAACTTTTCAACACATTTCATAAATGTATCTAGTTTATCATTAGAAATATATTTTTTGATTTTCAAAAATTTTCAACACATTTCATAAGTGTAATTAGTGTATCAATAGAAATATATTTTTTGATTTTCAAACTTTTCAACACATTTCTTAAGTGTATATAATGTATCAATAGAAATTTATTTTTTGATTTTCTATTTCAAACTTTTCATAAATGTATCTAGTTTATCATTAGAAATATATTTTTTTTAAATTTCAAACTTATCAACACATCTCATAAATGTATCTATCGGTAGATTATCACTAGAAAGATATCTTTTCATTTTCTTGTTCAAACTTCTCAACACATTTCATAAATGTATATAGTTTATCATTATAAATATTTTTTTTGATTTTCAAACTTTTCAACACATTTCATAAGTGTATATAGTGTTTCAATAGAAATATATTTTTTGGATTTTCAAACTTTTCAACACATCTCATAAATGTATCTACCAGTAGAGTATCACTAGAAATATATTTTTTTATTTTCGTTTTCAAACTTTTCAACACATCTCATAAATGTATCTACCGGTAGATTATCACTAGAAATATATCTTTTCATTTTCTTGTTCAAACTTTTCAACACATTTCATAAATGAATATAGTTTATCATTAGAAATATATTTTTTTTATTTTCTTGTTCAAACTTTTCAACATATTTCATAAATGTATATAGTTTATCACTAGAAATATATTTTTTGATTTTCTTTTCCAAACTTTTCAACACATTTCATAAATGTATCTAGTTTATCATTAGAAATATATTTTTTGATTTTCAAACTTTTCAACACATTTCACAAGTGTATATAATGTATCAATAGAAATTTATTTTTTGATTTTCTATTTCAAACTTTTCATAAATGTATCTAGTTTATCATTAGAAAATATATTTTTTTAAAATTTCAAACTTTTCAACACATCTCATAAATGTATCTACCGGTAGATTATCACTAAAAAGATATCTTTTCATTTTCTTGTTCAAACTTTTCAACACATTTCATAAATGTATATAGTTTATCATTATAAATATATTTTTTTTATTTTCTTGTTCAAACTTTTCAACACATTTCATAAATGTATATAGTTTATCAATAGAAATTTATTTTTTAATTTTCTTTTTGAAATTTTTCAACAGATTTCATAAATGTATCTAGTTTTTATCATTAGAAATATATTTTTTGATTTTCAAAATTTTCAACACATTTCATAAGTGTATATAGTGTTTCAATAGAAATATATTTTTTGGATTTTCAAACTTTTCAACACATCTCATAAATGTATCTACCAGTAGAGTATCACTAGAAATATATATTTTTATTTTCTTTTTCAAACTTTTCAACACATCTCATAAATGTATCTACCGGTAGATTATCACTAGAAATATATCTTTTCATTTTCTTGTTCAAACTTTTCAACACATTTCATAAATGAATATAGTTTATCATTAGAAATATATTTTTTTTATTTTCTTGTTCAAACTTTTCAACATATTTCATAAATGTATATAGTTTATCACTAGAAATATATTTTTTGATTTTCTTTTCCAAACTTTTCAACACATTTCATAAATGTATCTAGTTTATCATTAGAAATATATTTTTTGATTTTCAAAAATTTTCAACACATTTCATAAGTGTATATAGTGTATCAATAGAAATATATTTTTTGATTTTCAAACTTTTCAACACATTTCTAAGTGTATATAATGTATCAATAGAAATTTATTTTTTGATTTTCTATTTCAAACTTTTCATAAATGTATCTAGTTTATCATTAGAAATATATTTTTTTTAAATTTCAAACATATCAACACATCTCATAAATGTATCTATCGGTAGATTATCACTAGAAAGATATCTTTTCATTTTCTTGTTCAAACTTCTCAACACATTTCATAAATGTATATAGTTTATCATTATAAATATTTTTTTTGATTTTCAAACTTTTCAACACATTTCATAAGTGTATATAGTTTATCAATAGAAATTTATTTTTTGATTTTCTTTTTTTAAATTTTTCAACAGATTTCATAAATGTATCTAGTTTTCATCATTAGAAATATATTTTTTGATTTTCAAAATTTTCAACACATTTCATAAGTGAATATAGTGTTTCAATAGAAATATATTTTTTGGATTTTCAAACTTTTCAACACATCTCATAAATGTATCTACCAGTAGAGTATCACTAGAAATATATTTTTTTATTTTCTTTTTCAAACTTTTCAACACATCTCATAAATGTATCTACCGGTAGATTATCACTAGAAATATATCTTTTCATTTTCTTGTTCAAACTTTTCAACACATTTCATAAATGAATATAGTTTATCATTAGAAATATATTTTTTTTATTTTCTTGTTCAAACTTTTCAACATATTTCATAAATGTATATAGTTTATCACTAGAAATATATTTTTTGATTTTCTTTTCCAAACTTTTCAACACATTTCATAAATGTATCTAGTTTATCATTAGAAATATATTTTTTGATTTTCAAACTTTTCAACACATTTCACAAGTGTATATAATGTATCAATAGAAATTTATTTTTTGATTTTCTATTTCAAACTTTTCATAAATGTATCTAGTTTATCATTAGAAAATATATTTTTTTAAAATTTCAAACTTTTCAACACATCTCATAAATGTATCTACCGGTAGATTATCACTAAAAAGATATCTTTTCATTTTCTTGTTCAAACTTTTCAACACATTTCATAAATGTATATAGTTTATCATTATAAATATATTTTTTTTATTTTCTTGTTCAAACTTTTCAACACATTTTATAAATGTATATAGTTTATCAATAGAAATTTATTTTTTAATTTTCTTTTTGAAATTTTTCAACAGATTTCATAAATGTATCTAGTTTTTATCATTAGAAATATATTTTTTCATTTTCAAAATTTTCAACACATTTCATAAGTGTATATAGTGTTTCAATAGAAATATATTTTTTGGATTTTCAAACTTTTCAACACATCTCATAAATGTATCTACCAGCAGAGTATCACTAGAAATATATATTTTTATTTTCTTTTTCAAACTTTTCAACACATCTCATAAATGTATCTACCGGTAGATTATCACTAGAAATATATCTTTTCATTTTCTTGTTCAAACTTTTCAACACATTTCATAAATGAATATAGTTTATCATTAGAAATATATTTTTTTTATTTTCTTGTTCAAACTTTTCAACATATTTCATAAATGTATATAGTTTATCACTAGAAATATATTTTTTGATTTTCTTTTCCAAACTTTTCAACACATTTCATAAATGTATCTAGTTTATCATTAGAAATATATTTTTTGATTTTCAAAAATTTTCAACACATTTCATAAGTGTAATTAGTGTATCAATAGAAATATATTTTTTGATTTTCAAACTTTTCAACACATTTCTTAAGTGTATATAATGTATCAATAGAAATTTATTTTTTGATTTTCTATTTCAAACTTTTCATAAATGTATCTAGTTTATCATTAGAAATATATTTTTTTAAAATTTCAAACTTATCAACACATCTCATAAATGTATCTATCGGTAGATTATCACTAGAAAGATATCTTTTCATTTTCTTGTTCAAACTTCTCAACACATTTCATAAATGTATATAGTTTATCATTATAAATATTTTTTTTGATTTTCAAACTTTTCAACACATTTCATAAGTGTATATAGTGTTTCAATAGAAATATATTTTTTGGATTTTCAAACTTTTCAACACATCTTATAAATGTATCTACCAGTAGAGTATCACTAGAAATATATTTTTTTATTTTCTTTTTCAAACTTTTCAACACATCTCATAAATGTATCTACCGGTAGATTATCACTAGAAATATATCTTTTCATTTTCTTGTTCAAACTTTTCAACACATTTCATAAATGAATATAGTTTATCATTAGAAATATATTTTTTTTATTTTCTTGTTCAAACTTTTCAACATATTTCATAAATGTATATAGTTTATCACTAGAAATATATTTTTTGATTTTCTTTTCCAAACTTTTCAACACATTTCATAAATGTATCTAGTTTATCATTAGAAATATATTTTTTGATTTTCAAACTTTTCAACACATTTCACAAGTGTATATAATGTATCAATAGAAATTTATTTTTTGATTTTCTATTTCAAACTTTTCATAAATGTATCTAGTTTATCATTAGAAAATATATTTTTTTTAAATTTCAAACTTTTCAACACATCTCATAAATGTATCTACCGGTAGATTATCACTAAAAAGATATCTTTTCATTTTCTTGTTCAAACTTTTCAACACATTTCATAAATGTATATAGTTTATCATTATAAATATATTTTTTTTATTTTCTTGTTCAAACTTTTCAACACATTTCATAAATGTATATAGTTTATCAATAGAAATTTATTTTTTAATTTTCTTTTTGAAATTTTTCAACAGATTTCATAAATGTATCTAGTTTTTATCATTAGAAATATATTTTTTCATTTTCAAAATTTTCAACACATTTCATAAGTGTATATAGTGTTTCAATAGAAATATATTTTTTGGATTTTCAAACTTTTCAACACATCTCATAAATGTATCTACCAGCAGAGTATCACTAGAAATATATATTTTTATTTTCTTTTTCAAACTTTTCAACACATCTCATAAATGTATCTACCGGTAGATTATCACTAGAAATATATCTTTTCATTTTCTTGTTCAAACTTTTCAACACATTTCATAAATGAATATAGTTTATCATTAGAAATATATTTTTTTTATTTTCTTGTTCAAACTTTTCAACATATTTCATAAATGTATATAGTTTATCACTAGAAATATATTTTTTGATTTTCTTTTCCAAACTTTTCAACACATTTCATAAATGTATCTAGTTTATCATTAGAAATATATTTTTTGATTTTCAAAAATTTTCAACACATTTCATAAGTGTAATTAGTGTATCAATAGAAATATATTTTTTGATTTTCAAACTTTTCAACACATTTCTTAAGTGTATATAATGTATCAATAGAAATTTATTTTTTGATTTTCTATTTCAAACTTTTCATAAATGTATCTAGTTTATCATTAGAAATATATTTTTTTAAAATTTCAAACTTATCAACACATCTCATAAATGTATCTATCGGTAGATTATCACTAGAAAGATATCTTTTCATTTTCTTGTTCAAACTTCTCAACACATTTCATAAATGTATATAGTTTATCATTATAAATATTTTTTTTGATTTTCAAACTTTTCAACACATTTCATAAGTGTATATAGTTTATCAATAGAAATTTATTTTTTGATTTTCTTTTTTTAAATTTTTCAACAGATTTCATAAATGTATCTAGTTTTCATCATTAGAAATATATTTTTTGATTTTCTTTTCCAAACTTTTCAACACATTTCATAAATGTATCTAGTTTATCATTAGAAATATATTTTTTGATTTTCAAAAATTTTCAACATATTTCATAAGTGTATATAATGTATCAATAGAAATTTATTTTTTGATTTTCTATTTCAAACTTTTCATAAATGTATCTAGTTTATCATTAGAAATATATTTTTTTTAAATTTCAAACTTTTCAACACATCTCATAAATGTATCTATCGGTAGATTATCACTAGAAAGATATCTTTTCATTTTCTTGTTCAAACTTTTCAACACATTTCATAAATGTATATAGTTTATCATTATAAATATTTTTTTTGATTTTCAAACTTTTCAACACATTTCATAAGTGTATATAGTTTATCAATAGAAATTTATTTTTTGATTTTCTTTTTGAAATTTTTCAACAGATTTCATAAATGTATCTAGTTTTCATCATTAGAAATATATTTTTTCATTTTCAAAATTTTCAACACATTTCATAAGTGAATATAGTGTTTCAATAGAAATATATTTTTTGGATTTTCAAACTTTTCAACACATCTCATAAATGTATCTACCAGTAGAGTATCACTAGAAATATATTTTTTTATTTTCTTTTTCAAACTTTTCAACACATCTCATAAATGTATCTACCGGTAGATTATCACTAGAAATATATCTTTTCATATTCTTGTTCAAACTTTTCAACACATTTCATAAATGTATATAGTTTATCACTAGAAATATATTTTTTGATTTTCTTTTCCACACTTTTCAAAACATTTCATAAATGTATCTAGTTTATCATTAGAAATATATTTTTTGATTTTCAAAAATTTTCAACACATTTCATAAGTGTATATAGTGTATCAATAGAAATATATTTTTTGATTTTCAAACTTTTCAACACATTTCATAAGTGTATATAGTTTATCAATAGAAATTTATTTTTTGATTTTCTTTTTGAAATTTTTCAACAGATTTCATAAATGTATCTAGTTTTCATCATTAGAAATATATTTTTTGATTTTCAAAATTTTCAACACATTTCATAAGTGAATATAGTGTTTCAATAGAAATATATTTTTTGGATTTTCAAACTTTTCAACACATCTCATAAATGTATCTACCAGTAGAGTATCACTAGAAATATATTTTTTTATTTTCTTTTTCAAACTTTTCAACACATCTCATAAATGTATCTACCGGTAGATTATCACTAGAAATATATCTTCTCATTTTCTTGTTCAAACTTTTCAACACATTTCATAAATGAATATAGTTTATCATTAGAAATATATTTTTTTTATTTTCTTGTTCAAACAATTTAAACATATTTCATAAATGTATATAGTTTATCACTAGAAATATATTTTTTGATTTTCTTTTCCAAACTTTTCAACACATTTCATAAATGTATCTAGTTTATCATTAGAAATATATTTTTTGATTTTCAAACTTTTCAACACATTTCACAAGTGTATATAATGTATCAATAGAAATTTATTTTTTGATTTTCTATTTCAAACTTTTCATAAATGTATCTAGTTTATCATTAGAAAATATATTTTTTTTAAATTTCAAACTTTTCAACACATCTCATAAATGTATCTACCGGTAGATTATTACTAGAAAGATATCTTTTCATTTTCTTGTTCAAACTTTTCAACACATTTCATAAATGTATATGATTTATCATTATAAATATATTTTTTTTATTTTCTTGTTCAAACTTTTCAACACATTTCATAAATGAATATAGTTTATCATTAGAAATATATTTTTTTATTTTCTTGTTCAAACTTTTCAACATATTTCATAAATGTATATAGTTTATCACTAGAAATATATTTTTTGATTTTCTTTTCCAAACTTTTCAACACATTTCATAAATGTATCTAGTTTATCATTAGAAATATATTTTTTGATTTTCAAAAATTTTCAACACATTTCATAAGTGTATATAGTGTATCAATAGAAATATATTTTTTGATTTTCAAACTTTTCAACACATTTCATAAGTGTATATAATGTATCAATAGAAATTTATTTTTTGATTTTCTATTTCAAACTTTTCATAAATGTATCTAGTTTATCATTAGAAATATATTTTTTACAAATTTCAAACATTTCAACACATCTCATAAATGTATCTATCGGTAGATTATCACTAGAAAGATATCTTTTCATTTTCTTGTTCAAACTTTTCAACACATTTCATAAATGTATATAGTTTATCATTATAAATATTGTTTTTGATTTTCAAACTTTTCAACACATTTCATAAGTGTATATAGTTTATCAATAGAAATTTATTTTTTGATTTTCTTTTTGAAATTTTTCAACAGATTTCATAAATGTATCTAGTTTTCATCATTAGAAATATATTTTTTGATTTTCAAACTTTTCAACACATCTCATAAATGTATCTACCAGTAGAGTATCACTAGAAATATATATTATTATTTTCTTTTTCAAACTTTTCAACACATCTCATAAATGTATCTACCGGTAGATTATCACTAGAAATATATTTTTTTATTTTCTTTTTCAAACTTTTCAACACATCTCATAAATGTATCTACCGGTAGATTATCACTAGAAATATATCTTTTCATTTTCTTGTTCAAACTTTTCAACACATTTCATAAATGTATATAGTTTATCACTAGAAATATATTTTTTGATTTTCTTTTCCAAACTTTTCAACACATTTCATAAATGTATCTAGTTCATCATTAGAAATATATTTTTTGATTTTCAAACTTTTCAACACATTTCACAAGTGTATATAATGTATCAATAGAAATTTATTTTTTGATTTTCTATTTCAAACTTTTCATAAATGTATCTAGTTTATCATTAGAAAATATATTTTTTTTAAATTTCAAACTTTACAACACATCTCATAAATGTATCTACTGGTAGATTATTACTAGAAAGATATCTTTTCATTTTCTTGTTCAAACATTTCAACACATTTCATAAATGTATATGGTTTATCATTATAAATATATTTTTTTTATTTTCTTGTTCAAACTTTTCAACATATTTCATAAATGTATATAGTTTATCACTAGAAATATATTTTTTGATTTTCTTTTCCAAACTTTTCAACACATTTCATAAATGTATCTAGTTTATCATTAGAAATATATTTTTTGATTTTCAAAAATTTTCAACACATTTCATAAGTGTATATAGTGTATCAATAGAAATATATTTTTTGATTTTCAAACTTTTCAACACATTTCATAAGTGTATATAATGTATCAATAGAAATTTATTTTTTGATTTTCTATTTCAAACTTTTCATAAATGTATCTAGTTTATCATTAGAAATATATTTTTTACAAATTTCAAACTTTTCAACACATCTCATAAATGTATCTATCGGTAGATTATCACTAGAAAGATATCTTTTCATTTTCTTGTTCAAACTTTTCAACACATTTCATAAATGTATCTAGTTTATCATTAGAAATATATTTTTTGATTTTCAAACTTTTCAACACATTTCACAAGTGTATATAATGTATCAATAGAAATTTATTTTTTGATTTTCTATTTCAAACTTTTCATAAATGTATCTAGTTTATCATTAGAAAATATATTTTTTTTAAATTTCAAACTTTTCAACACATCTCATAAATGTATCTACCGGTAGATTATTACTAGAAAGATATCTTTTCATTTTCTTGTTCAAACTTTTCAACACATTTCATAAATGTATATGATTTATCATTATAAATATATTTTTTTTATTTTCTTGTTCAAACTTTTCAACACATTTCATAAATGAATATAGTTTATCATTAGAAATATATTTTTTTATTTTCTTGTTCAAACTTTTCAACATATTTCATAAATGTATATAGTTTATCACTAGAAATATATTTTTTGATTTTCTTTTCCAAACTTTTCAACACATTTCATAAATGTATCTAGTTTATCATTAGAAATATATTTTTTGATTTTCAAAAATTTTCAACACATTTCATAAGTGTATATAGTGTATCAATAGAAATATATTTTTTGATTTTCAAACTTTTCAACACATTTCATAAGTGTATATAATGTATCAATAGAAATTTATTTTTTGATTTTCTATTTCAAACTTTTCATAAATGTATCTAGTTTATCATTAGAAATATATTTTTTACAAATTTCAAACATTTCAACACATCTCATAAATGTATCTATCGGTAGATTATCACTAGAAAGATATCTTTTCATTTTCTTGTTCAAACTTTTCAACACATTTCATAAATGTATATAGTTTATCATTATAAATATTGTTTTTGATTTTCAAACTTTTCAACACATTTCATAAGTGTATATAGTTTATCAATAGAAATTTATTTTTTGATTTTCTTTTTGAAATTTTTCAACAGATTTCATAAATGTATCTAGTTTTCATCATTAGAAATATATTTTTTGATTTTCAAACTTTTCAACACATCTCATAAATGTATCTACCAGTAGAGTATCACTAGAAATATATATTATTATTTTCTTTTTCAAACTTTTCAACACATCTCATAAATGTATCTACCGGTAGATTATCACTAGAAATATATTTTTTTATTTTCTTTTTCAAACTTTTCAACACATCTCATAAATGTATCTACCGGTAGATTATCACTAGAAATATATCTTTTCATTTTCTTGTTCAAACTTTTCAACACATTTCATAAATGTATATAGTTTATCACTAGAAATATATTTTTTGATTTTCTTTTCCAAACTTTTCAACACATTTCATAAATGTATCTAGTTCATCATTAGAAATATATTTTTTGATTTTCAAACTTTTCAACACATTTCACAAGTGTATATAATGTATCAATAGAAATTTATTTTTTGATTTTCTATTTCAAACTTTTCATAAATGTATCTAGTTTATCATTAGAAAATATATTTTTTTTAAATTTCAAACTTTACAACACATCTCATAAATGTATCTACTGGTAGATTATTACTAGAAAGATATCTTTTCATTTTCTTGTTCAAACATTTCAACACATTTCATAAATGTATATGGTTTATCATTATAAATATATTTTTTTTATTTTCTTGTTCAAACTTTTCAACATATTTCATAAATGTATATAGTTTATCACTAGAAATATATTTTTTGATTTTCTTTTCCAAACTTTTCAACACATTTCATAAATGTATCTAGTTTATCATTAGAAATATATTTTTTGATTTTCAAAAATTTTCAACACATTTCATAAGTGTATATAGTGTATCAATAGAAATATATTTTTTGATTTTCAAACTTTTCAACACATTTCATAAGTGTATATAATGTATCAATAGAAATTTATTTTTTGATTTTCTATTTCAAACTTTTCATAAATGTATCTAGTTTATCATTAGAAATATATTTTTTACAAATTTCAAACTTTTCAACACATCTCATAAATGTATCTATCGGTAGATTATCACTAGAAAGATATCTTTTCATTTTCTTGTTCAAACTTTTCAACACATTTCATAAATGTATATAGTTTATCATTATAAATATTTTTTTTTGATTTTCAAATTTTTCAACACATTTCATAAGTGTATATAGTTTATCAATAGAAATTTATTTTTTGATTTTCTTTTTGAAATTTTTCAACAGATTTCATAAATGTATCCAGTTTTCATCATTAGAAATATATTTTTTTTATTTTCAAAATTTTCAACACATTTCATAAGTGAATATAGTGTTTCAATAGAAATATATTTTTTGGATTTTCAAACTTTTCAACACATCTCATAAATGTATCTACCAGTAGAGTATCACTAGAAATATATTTTTTAATTTTCTTTTTCAAACTTTTCAACACATCTCATAAATGTATCTACCGGTAGATTATCACTAGAAATATATCTTTTCATTTTCTTGTTCAAACTTTTCAACACATTTCATAAATGTATATAGTTTATCACTAGAAATATATTTTTTGATTTTCTTTTCCAAACTTTTCAACACATTTCATAAATGTATCTAGTTTATCATTAGAAATATATTTTTTGATTTTCAAAAATTTTCAACACATTTCATAAGTGTATATAGTGTATCAATAGAAATATATTTTTTGATTTTCAAACTTTTCAACACATTTCATAAGTGTATATAGTTTATCAATAGAAATTTATGTTTTGATTTTCTTTTTGAAATTTTTCAACAGATTTCATAAATGTATCTAGTTTTCATCATTAGAAATATATTTTTTGATTTTCAAAATTTTCAACACATTTCATAAGTGAATATAGTGTTTCAATAGAAATATATTTTTTGGATTTTCAAACTTTTCAACACATCTCATAAATGTATCTACCAGTAGAGTATCACTAGAAATATATTTTTTTATTTTCTTTTTCAAACTTTTCAACACATCTCATAAATGTATCTACCGGTAGATTATCACTAGAAATATATCTTTTTATTTTCTTGTTCATACTTTTCAACACATTTCATAAATGAATATAGTTTATCATTAGAAATATATTTTTTTTATTTTCTTGTTCAAACAATTTAAACATATTTCATAAATGTATATAGTTAATCACTAGAAATATATTTTTTGATTTTCTTTTCCACACTTTTCAACACATTTCATAAATGTATCTAGTTTATCATTAGAAATATATTTTTTGATTTTCAAACTTTTCAACACATTTCACAAGTGTATATAATGTATCAATAAAAATTTATTTTTTTATTTTCTATTTCAAACTTTTCATAAATGTATCTAGTTTATCATTAGAAAATATATTTTTTTGAAATTTCAAACTTTTCAACACATCTCATAAATGTATCTACCGGTAGATTATTACTAGAAAGATATCTTTTCATTTTCTTGTTCAAACTTTTCAACACATCTCATAAATGTATCTATCGGTAGATTATCACTAGAAAGATATCTTTTCATTTTCTTGTTCAAACTTTTCAACACATTTCATAAATGTATATAGTTTATCACTAGAAATATATTTTTTGATTTTCTTTTCCAAACTTTTCAACACATTTCATAAATGTATCTAGTTTATCATTAGAAATATATTTTTTGATTTTCAAAAATTTTCAACACATTTCATAAGTGTATATAGTGTATCAATAGAAATATATTTTTTGATTTTCAAACTTTTCAACACATTTCATAAGTGTATATAGTTTATCAATAGAAATTTATGTTTTGATTTTCTTTTTGAAATTTTTCAACAGATTTCATAAATGTATCTAGTTTTCATCATTAGAAATATATTTTTTGATTTTCAAAATTTTCAACACATTTCATAAGTGTATATAGTGTATCAATAGAAATATATTTTTTGATTTTCAAACTTTTCAACACATTTCATAAGTGTATATAATGTATCAATAGAAATTTATTTTTTGATTTTCTATTTCAAACTTTTCATAAATGTATCTAGTTTATCATTAGAAATATATTTTTTACAAATTTCAAACTTTTCAACACATCTCATAAATGTATCTATCGGTAGATTATCACTAGAAAGATATCTTTTCATTTTCTTGTTCAAACTTTTCAACACATTTCATAAATGTATATAGTTTATCATTATAAATATTTTTTTTTGATTTTCAAATTTTTCAACACATTTCATAAGTGTATATAGTTTATCTATAGAAATTTATTTTTTGATTTTCTTTTTGAAATTTTTCAACAGATTTCATAAATGTATCCAGTTTTCATCATTAGAAATATATTTTTTTTATTTTCAAAATTTTCAACACATTTCATAAGTGAATATAGTGTTTCAATAGAAATATATTTTTTGGATTTTCAAACTTTTCAACACATCTCATAAATGTATCTACCAGTAGAGTATCACTAGAAATATATTTTTTAATTTTCTTTTTCAAACTTTTCAACACATCTCATAAATGTATCTACCGGTAGATTATCACTAGAAATATATCTTTTCATTTTCTTGTTCAAACTTTTCAACACATTTCATAAATGTATATAGTTTATCACTAGAAATATATTTTTTGATTTTCCTTTCCAAACTTTTCAACACATTTCATAAATGTATCTAGTTTATCATTAGAAATATATTTTTTTGATTTTCAAAAATTTTCAACACATTTCATAAGTGTATATAGTGTATCAATAGAAATATATTTTTTGATTTTCAAACTTTTCAACACATTTCATAAGTGTATATAGTTTATCAATAGAAATTTATGTTTTGATTTTGTTTTTGAAATTTTTCAACAGATTTCATAAATGTATCTAGTTTTCATCATTAGAAATATATTTTTTGATTTTCAAAATTTTCAACACATTTCATAAGTGAATATAGTGTTTCAATAGAAATATATTTTTTGGATTTTCAAACTTTTCAACACATCTCATAAATGTATTTACCAGTAGAGTATCACTAGAAATATATTTTTTTCTTTTCTTTTTCAAACTTTTCAACACATCTCATAAATGTATCTACCGGTAGATTATCACTAGAAATATATCTTTTCATTTTCTTGTTCATACTTTTCAACACATTTCATAAATGAATATAGTTTATCATTAGAAATATATTTTTTTTATTTTCTTGTTCAAACAATTTAAACATATTTCATAAATGTATATAGTTAATCACTAGAAATATATTTTTTGATTTTCTTTTCCACACTTTTCAACACATTTCATAAATGTATCTAGTTTATCATTAGAAATATATTTTTTGATTTTCAAACTTTTCAACACATTTCACAAGTGTATATAATGTATCAATAAAAATTTATTTTTTTATTTTCTATTTCAAACTTTTCATAAATGTATCTAGTTTATCATTAGAAAATATATTTTTTTTAAATTTCAAACTTTTCAACACATCTCATAAATGTATCTACTGGTAGATTATTACTAGAAAGATATCTTTTCATTTTCTTGTTCAAACTTTTCAACACATCTCATAAATGTATCTATCGGTAGATTATCACTAGAAAGATATCTTTTCATTTTCTTGTTCAAACTTTTCAACACATTTCATAAATGTATATAGTTTATCACTAGAAATATATTTTTTGATTTTCTTTTCCAAACTTTTCAACACATTTCATAAATGTATCTAGTTTATCATTAGAAATATATTTTTTGATTTTCAAAAATTTTCAACACATTTCATAAGTGTATATAGTGTATCAATAGAAATATATTTTTTGATTTTCAAACTTTTCAACACATTTCATAAGTGTATATAGTTTATCAATAGAAATTTATGTTTTGATTTTCTTTTTGAAATTTTTCAACAGATTTCATAAATGTATCTAGTTTTCATCATTAGAAATATATTTTTTGATTTTCAAAATTTTCAACACATTTCATAAGTGAATATAGTGTTTCAATAGAAATATATTTTTTGGATTTTCAAACTTTTCAACACATCTCATAAATGTATCTACCAGTAGAGTATCACTAGAAATATATTTTTTTCTTTTCTTTTTCAAACTTTTCAACACATCTCATAAATGTATCTACCGGTAGATTATCACTAGAAATATATCTTTTCATTTTCTTGTTCATACTTTTCAACACATTTCATAAATGAATATAGTTTATCATTAGAAATATATTTTTTTTATTTTCTTGTTCAAACAATTTAAACATATTTCATAAATGTATATAGTTAATCACTAGAAATATATTTTTTGATTTTCTTTTCCACACTTTTCAACACATTTCATAAATGTATCTAGTTTATCATTAGAAATATATTTTTTGATTTTCAAACTTTTCAACACATTTCACAAGTGTATATAATGTATCAATAAAAATTTATTTTTTTATTTTCTATTTCAAACTTTTCATAAATGTATCTAGTTTATCATTAGAAAATATATTTTTTTTAAATTTCAAACTTTTCAACACATCTCATAAATGTATCTACTGGTAGATTATTACTAGAAAGATATCTTTTCATTTTCTTGTTCAAACTTTTCAACACATCTCATAAATGTATCTATCGGTAGATTATCACTAGAAAGATATCTTTTCATTTTCTTGTTCAAACTTTTCAACACATTTCATAAATGTATATAGTTTATCACTAGAAATATATTTTTTGATTTTCTTTTCCAAACTTTTCAACACATTTCATAAATGTATCTAGTTTATCATTAGAAATATATTTTTTGATTTTCAAAAATTTTCAACACATTTCATAAGTGTATATAGTGTATCAATAGAAATATATTTTTTGATTTTCAAACTTTTCAACACATTTCATAAGTGTATATAGTTTATCAATAGAAATTTATGTTTTGATTTTCTTTTTGAAATTTTTCAACAGATTTCATAAATGTATCTAGTTTTCATCATTAGAAATATATTTTTTGATTTTCAAAATTTTCAACACATTTCATAAGTGAATATAGTGTTTCAATAGAAATATATTTTTTGGATTTTCAAACTTTTCAACACATCTCATAAATGTATCTACCAGTAGAGTATCACTAGAAATATATTTTTTTCTTTTCTTTTTCAAACTTTTCAACACATCTCATAAATGTATCTACCGGTAGATTATCACTAGAAATATATCTTTTCATTTTCTTGTTCATACTTTTCAACACATTTCATAAATGAATATAGTTTATCATTAGAAATATATTTTTTTTATTTTCTTGTTCAAACAATTTAAACATATTTCATAAATGTATATAGTTAATCACTAGAAATATATTTTTTGATTTTCTTTTCCACACTTTTCAACACATTTCATAAATGTATCTAGTTTATCATTAGAAATATATTTTTTGATTTTCAAACTTTTCAACACATTTCACAAGTGTATATAATGTATCAATAAAAATTTATTTTTTTATTTTCTATTTCAAACTTTTCATAAATGTATCTAGTTTATCATTAGAAAATATATTTTTTTTAAATTTCAAACTTTTCAACACATCTCATAAATGTATCTACCGGTAGATTATTACTAGAAAGATATCTTTTCATTTTCTTGTTCAAACTTTTCAACACATCTCATAAATGTATCTATCGGTAGATTATCACTAGAAAGATATCTTTTCATTTTCTTGTTCAAACTTTTCAACACATTTCATAAATGTATATAGTTTATCAATAGAAATTTATGTTTTGATTTTCTTTTTGAAATTTTTCAACAGATTTCATAAATGTATCTAGTTTTTATCATTAGAAATATATTTTTTGATTTTCAAAATTTTCAACACATTTCATAAGTGTATATAGTTTATCAATAGAAATTTATGTTTTGATTTTCAAACTTTTCAACACATTTCATAAGTGTATATAGTTTATCAATAGAAATTTATGTTTTGATTTTCTTTTTGAAATTTTTCAACAGATTTCATAAATGTATCTAGTTTTCATCATTAGAAATATATTTTTTGATTTTCAAAATTTTCAACACATTTCATAAGTGTATATAGTGTATCAATAGAAATATATTTTTTGATTTTCAAACTTTTCAACACATTTCATAAGTGTATATAATGTATCAATAGAAATTTATTTTTTGATTTTCTATTTCAAACTTTTCATAAATGTATCTAGTTTATCATTAGAAATATATTTTTTACAAATTTCAAACTTTTCAACACATCTCATAAATGTATCTATCGGTAGATTATCACTAGAAAGATATCTTTTCATTTTCTTGTTCAAACTTTTCAACACATTTCATAAATGTATATAGTTTATTATTATAAATATTTTTTTTTGATTTTCAAATTTTTCAACACATTTCATAAGTGTATATAGTTTATCAATAGAAATTTATTTTTTGATTTTCTTTTTGAAATTTTTCAACAGATTTCATAAATGTATCCAGTTTTCATCATTAGAAATATATTTTTTTATTTTCAAAATTTTCAACACATTTCATAAGTGAATATAGTGTTTCAATAGAAATATATTTTTTGGATTTTCAAACTTTTCAACACATCTCATAAATGTATCTACCAGTAGAGTATCACTAGAAATATATTTTTTAATTTTCTTTTTCAAACTTTTCAACACATCTCATAAATGTATCTACCGGTAGATTATCACTAGAAATATATCTTTTCATTTTCTTGTTCAAACTTTTCAACACATTTCATAAATGTATATAGTTTATCACTAGAAATATATTTTTTGATTTTCTTTTCCAAACTTTTCAACACATTTCATAAATGTATCTAGTTTATCATTAGAAATATATTTTTTGATTTTCAAAAATTTTCAACACATTTCATAAGTGTATATAGTGTATCAATAGAAATATATTTTTTGATTTTCAAACTTTTCAACACATTTCATAAGTGTATATAGTTTATCAATAGAAATTTATGTTTTGATTTTCTTTTTGAAATTTTTCAACAGATTTCATAAATGTATCTAGTTTTCATCATTAGAAATATATTTTTTGATTTTCAAAATTTTCAACACATTTCATAAGTGAATATAGTGTTTCAATAGAAATATATTTTTTGGATTTTCAAACTTTTCAACACATCTCATAAATGTATCTACCAGTAGAGTATCACTAGAAATATATTTTTTTCTTTTCTTTTTCAAACTTTTCAACACATCTCATAAATGTATCTACCGGTAGATTATCACTAGAAATATATCTTTTCATTTTCTTGTTCATACTTTTCAACACCTTTCATAAATGAATATAGTTTATCATTAGAAATATATTTTTTTTATTTTCTTGTTCAAACAATTTAAACATATTTCATAAATGTATATAGTTAATCACTAGAAATATATTTTTTGATTTTCTTTTCCAAACTTTTCAACACATTTCATAAATGTATCTAGTTTATCATTAGAAATATATTTTTTGATTTTCAAACTTTTCAACACATTTCACAAGTGTATATAATGTATCAATAAAAATTTATTTTTTTATTTTCTATTTCAAACTTTTCATAAATGTATCTAGTTTATCATTAGAAAATATATTTTTTTTAAATTTCAAACTTTTCAACACATCTCATAAATGTATCTACCGGTAGATTATTACTAGAAAGATATCTTTTCATTTTCTTGTTCAAACTTTTCAACACATCTCATAAATGTATCTATCGGTAGATTATCACTAGAAAGATATCTTTTCATTTTCTTGTTCAAACTTTTCAACACATTTCATAAATGTATATAGTTTATCATTATAAATATTTTTTTTGATTTTCAAACTTTTCAACACATTTCATAAGTGTATATAGTTTATCAATAGAAATTTATTTTTTGATTTTCTTTTTGAAATTTTTCAACAGATTTCATAAATGTATCTAGTTTTCATCATTAGAAATATATTTTTTGATTTTCAAAATTTTCAACACATTTCATAAGTGAATATAGTGTTTCAATAGAAATATATTTTTTTGATTTTCTAACTTTTAACACATTTCATAAGTGTATATAATGTATCAATAGAAATTTAGTTTTTGATTTTCTATTTCAAACTTTTCATAAATGTATCTAGTTTATCATTAGAAATATATTTTTTTTAAATTTCAAACTTATCAACACATCTCATAAATGTATCTATCGGTAGATTATCACAAGAAAGATATCTTTTCATTTTCTTGTTCAAACTTCTCAACACATTTCATAAATGTAAATAGTTTATCATTATAAATATTTTTTTTGATTTTCAAAGTTTTCAACACATTTCATAAGTGTATATAGTTTATCAATAGAAATTTTTTTTTTTATTTTTTTTTTTTTATTTTTCAACAGATTTCATAAATGTATCTAGTTTTCATCATTAGAAATATATTTTTTGATTTTCTTTTCCAAACTTTTCAACACATTTCATAAATGTATCTAGTTTATCATTAGAAATATATTTTTTGATTTTCAAACTTTTCAACACATCTCATAAATGTATCTACCAGTAGAGTATCACTAGAAATATATATTTTTATTTTCTTTTTCAAACTTTTCAACACATCTCATAAATGTATCTACCGGTAGATTATCACTAGAAATATATCTTTTCATTTTCTTGTTCAAACTTTTCAACACATTGCATAAATGAATATAGTTTATCATTAGAAATATATTTTTTTTATTTTCTTGTTCAAACTTTTCAACATATTTCATAAATGTATATAGTTTATCACTAGAAATATATTTTTTGATTTTCTTTTCCAAACTTTTCAACACATTTCATAAATGTATCTAGTTTATCATTAGAAATATATTTTTTGATTTTCAAAAATTTTCAACACATTTCATAAGTGTATATAGTGTATCAATAGAAATATATTTTTTTGATTTTCAAACTTTTCAACACATTTCTTAAGTGTATATAATGTATAATAGAAATTTATTTTTTGATTTTCTATTTCAAACTTTTCATAAATGTATCTAGTTTATCATTAGAAATATATTTTTTTAAAATTTCAAACTTATCAACACATCTCATAAATGTATCTATCGGTAGATTATCACTAGAAAGATATCTTTTCATTTTCTTGTTCAAACTTCTCAACACATTTCATAAGTGTATATAGTTTATCAATAGAAATTTATTTTTTGATTTTCTTTTTTTAAATTTTTCAACAGATTTCATAAATGTATCTAGTTTTCATCATTAGAAATATATTTTTTGATTTTCAAAATTTTCAACACATTTCATAAGTGAATATAGTGTTTCAATAGAAATATATTTTTTGGATTTTCAAACTTTTCAACACATTTCATAAATGTATCTACCAGTAGAGTATCACTAGAAATATATCTTTTCATTTTCTTGTTCAAACTTTTCAACACATTTCATAAATGAATATAGTTTATCATTAGAAATATATTTTTTTTATTTTCTTGTTCAAACTTTTCAACATATTTCATAAATGTATATAGTTTATCACTAGAAATATATTTTTTGATTTTCTTTTCCAAACTTTTCAACACATTTCATAAATGTATCTAGTTTATCATTAGAAATATATTTTTTGATTTTCAAACTTTTCAACACATTTCACAAGTGTATATAATGTATCAATAGAAATTTATTTTTTGATTTTTTTTTCAAACTTTTCATAAATGTATCTAGTTTATCACTAGAAAATATATTTTTTTTAAATTTCAAACTTTTCAACACATCTCATAAATGTATCTACCAGTAGAGCATCACTAGAAATATATATTTTTATTTTCTTTTTCAAACTTTTCAACACATCTCATAAATGTATCTACCGGTAGATTATCACTAGAAATATATCTTTTCATTTTCTTGTTCAAACTTTTCAACACATTTCATAAATGAATATAGTTTATCATTAGAAATATATTTTTTTTATTTTCTTGTTCAAACTTTTCAACATATTTCATAAATGTATATAGTTTATCACTAGAAATATATTTTTTGATTTTCTTTTCCAAACTTTTCAACACATTTCATAAATGTATCTAGTTTATCATTAGAAATTTATTTTTTGATTTTCTATTTCAAACTTTTCATAAATGTATCTAGTTTATCATTAGAAATATATTTTTTTTAAATTTCAAACTTATCAACACATCTCATAAATGTATCTATCGGTAGATTATCACTAGAAAGATATCTTTTCATTTTCTTGTTCAAACTTCTCAACACATTTCATAAATGTATATAGTTCATCATTATAAATATTTTTTTTGATTTTCAAACTTTTCAACACATTTCATAAGTGTATATAGTTTATCAATAGAAATTTATTTTTTGATTTTCTTTTTTTAAATTTTTCAACAGATTTCATAAATGTATCTAGTTTTCATCATTAGAAATATATTTTTTGATTTTCTTTTCCAAACTTTTCAACGCATTTCATAAATGTATCTAGTTTATCATTAGAAATATATTTTTTGATTTTCAAAAATTTTCAACACATTTCACAAGTGTATATAATGTATCAATAGAAATTTATTTTTTGATTTTCTATTTCAAACTTTTCATAAATGTATCTAGTTTATCATTAGAAAATATATTTTTTTTAAATTTCAAACTTATCAACACATCTCATAAATGTATCTATCGGTAGATTATCACTAGAAAGATATCTTTTCATTTTCCTGTTCAAACTTCTCAACACATTTCATAAGTGTATATAGTTTATCAAAAGAAATTTATTTTTTGATTTTCTTTTTTTAAATTTTTCAACAGACTTCATAAATGTATCTAGTTTTCATCATTAGAAATATATTTTTTGATTTTCAAAATTTTCAACACATTTCATAAGTGAATATAGTGTTTCAATAGAAATATATTTTTTGGATTTTCAAACTTTTCAACACATCTCATAAATGTATCTACCAGTAGAGTATCACTAGAAATATATCTTTTCATTTTCTTGTTCAAACTTTTCAACACATTTCATAAATGAATATAGTTTATCATTAGAAATATATTTTTTTTATTTTCTTGTTCAAACTTTTCAACATATTTCATAAATGTATATAGTTTATCACTAGAAATATATTTTTTGATTTTCTTTTCCAAACATTTCAACACATTTCATAAATGTATCTAGTTTATCATTAGAAATATATTTTTTGATTTTCAAACTTTTCAACACATTTCACAAGTGTATATAATGTATCAATAGAAATTTATTTTTTGATTTTCTTTTTCAAACTTTTCATAAATGTATCTAGTTTATCATTAGAAAATATATTTTTTTTAAATTTCAAACTTTTCAACACATCTCATAAATGTATCTACCTGTAGATTATCACTAAAAAGATATCTTTTCATTTTCTTGTTCAAACTTTTCAACACATTTCATAAATGTATATAGTTTATCATTATAAATATATTTTTTTTATTTTCTTGTTCAAACTTTTCAATACATTTCATAAATGTATATAGTTTATCAATAGAAATTTATTTTTTAATTTTCTTTTTGAAATTTTTCAACAGATTTCATAAATGTATCTAGTTTTTATCATTAGAAATATATTTTTTCATTTTCAAAATTTTCAACACATTTCATAAGTGTATATAGTGTTTCAATAGAAATATATTTTTTGGATTTTCAAACTTTTCAACACATCTCATAAATGTATCTACCAGTAGAGTATCACTAGAAATATATATTTTTATTTTCTTTTTCAAACTTTTCAACACATCTCATAAATGTATCTACCGGTAGATTATCACTAGAAATATATCTTTTCATTTTCTTGTTCAAACTTTTCAACACATTTCATAAATGAATATAGTTTATCATTAGAAATATATTTTTTTTATTTTCTTGTTCAAACTTTTCAACATATTTCATAAATGTATATAGTTTATCACTAGAAATATATTTTTTGATTTTCTTTTCCAAACTTTTCAACACATTTCATAAATGTATCTAGTTTATCATTAGAAATATATTTTTTGATTTTCAAAAATTTTCAACACATTTCATAAGTGTATATAGTGTATCAATAGAAATATATTTTTTGATTTTCAAACTTTTCAACACATTTCTTAAGTGTATATAATGTATAATAGAAATTTATTTTTTGATTTTCTATTTCAAACTTTTCATAAATGTATCTAGTTTATCATTAGAAATATATTTTTTAAAAATTTCAAACTTATCAACACATCTCATAAATGTATCTATCGGTAGATTATCACTAGAAAGATATCTTTTCATTTTCTTGTTCAAACTTCTCAACACATTTCATAAGTGTATATAGTTTATCAATAGAAATTTATTTTTTGATTTTCTTTTTTTAAATTTTTCAACAGATTTCATAAATGTATCTAGTTTTCATCATTAGAAATATATTTTTTGATTTTCAAAATTTTCAACACATTTCATAAGTGAATATAGTGTTTCAATAGAAATATATTTTTTGGATTTTCAAACTTTTCAACACATTTCATAAATGTATCTACCAGTAGAGTATCACTAGAAATATATCTTTTCATTTTCTTGTTCAAACTTTTCAACACATTTCATAAATGAATATAGTTTATCATTAGAAATATATTTTTTTTATTTTCTTGTTCAAACTTTTCAACATATTTCATAAATGTATATAGTTTATCACTAGAAATATATTTTTTGATTTTCTTTTCCAAACTTTTCAACACATTTCATAAATGTATCTAGTTTATCATTAGAAATATATTTTTTGATTTTCAAACTTTTCAACACATTTCACAAGTGTATATAATGTATCAATAGAAATTTATTTTTTGATTTTTTTTTTCAAACTTTTCATAAATGTATCTAGTTTATCACTAGAAAATATATTTTTTTTAAATTTCAAACTTTTCAACACATCTCATAAATGTATCTACCAGTAGAGCATCACTAGAAATATATATTTTTATTTTCTTTTTCAAACTTTTCAACACATCTCATAAATGTATCTACCGGTAGATTATCACTAGAAATATATCTTTTCATTTTCTTGTTCAAACTTTTCAACACATTTCATAAATGAATATAGTTTATCATTAGAAATATATTTTTTTTATTTTCTTGTTCAAACTTTTCAACATATTTCATAAATGTATATAGTTTATCACTAGAAATATATTTTTTGATTTTCTTTTCCAAACTTTTCAACACATTTCATAAATGTATCTAGTTTATCATTAGAAATTTATTTTTTGATTTTCTATTTCAAACTTTTCATAAATGTATCTAGTTTATCATTAGAAATATATTTTTTTTAAATTTCAAACTTATCAACACATCTCATAAATGTATCTATCGGTAGATTATCACTAGAAAGATATCTTTTCATTTTCTTGTTCAAACTTCTCAACACATTTCATAAATGTATATAGTTCATCATTATAAATATTTTTTTTGATTTTCAAACTTTTCAACACATTTCATAAGTGTATATAGTTTATCAATAGAAATTTATTTTTTGATTTTCTTTTTTTAAATTTTTCAACAGATTTCATAAATGTATCTAGTTTTCATCATTAGAAATATATTTTTTGATTTTCTTTTCCAAACTTTTCAACGCATTTCATAAATGTATCTAGTTTATCATTAGAAATATATTTTTTGATTTTCAAAAATTTTCAACACATTTCACAAGTGTATATAATGTATCAATAGAAATTTATTTTTTGATTTTCTATTTCAAACTTTTCATAAATGTATCTAGTTTATCATTAGAAAATATATTTTTTTAAAATTTCAAACTTATCAACACATCTCATAAATGTATCTATCGGTAGATTATCACTAGAAAGATATCTTTTCATTTTCCTGTTCAAACTTCTCAACACATTTCATAAGTGTATATAGTTTATCAATAGAAATTTATTTTTTGATTTTCTTTTTTTAAATTTTTCAACAGACTTCATAAATGTATCTAGTTTTCATCATTAGAAATATATTTTTTGATTTTCAAAATTTTCAACACATTTCATAAGTGAATATAGTGTTTCAATAGAAATATATTTTTTGGATTTTCAAACTTTTCAACACATCTCATAAATGTATCTACCAGTAGAGTATCACTAGAAATATATCTTTTCATTTTCTTGTTCAAACTTTTCAACACATTTCATAAATGAATATAGTTTATCATTAGAAATATATTTTTTTTATTTTCTTGTTCAAACTTTTCAACATATTTCATAAATGTATATAGTTTATCACTAGAAATATATTTTTTGATTTTCTTTTCCAAACATTTCAACACATTTCATAAATGTATCTAGTTTATCATTAGAAATATATTTTTTGATTTTCAAACTTTTCAACACATTTCACAAGTGTATATAATGTATCAATAGAAATTTATTTTTTGATTTTCTTTTTCAAACTTTTCATAAATGTATCTAGTTTATCATTAGAAAATATATTTTTTTTAAATTTCAAACTTTTCAACACATCTCATAAATGTATCTACCAGTAGAGTATCACTAGAAATATATATTTTTATTTTCTTTTTCAAACTTTTCAACACATCTCATAAATGTATCTACCGGTAGATTATCACTAGAAATATATCTTTTCATTTTCTTGTTCAAACTTTTCAACACATTTCATAAATGAATATAGTTTATCATTAGAAATATATTTTTTTTATTTTCTTGTTCAAACTTTTCAACATATTTCATAAATGTATATAGTTTATCACTAGAAATATATTTTTTGATTTTCTTTTCCAAACTTTTCAACACATTTCATAAATGTATCTAGTTTATCATTAGAAATATATTTTTTGATTTTCAAAAATTTTCAACACATTTCATAAGTGTATATAGTGTATCAATAGAAATATATTTTTTTGATTTTCAAACTTTTCAACACATTTCTTAAGTGTATATAATGTATAATAGAAATTTATTTTTTGATTTTCTATTTCAAACTTTTCATAAATGTATCTAGTTTATCATTAGAAATATATTTTTTAAAAATTTCAAACTTATCAACACATCTCATAAATGTATCTATCGGTAGATTATCACTAGAAAGATATCTTTTCATTTTCTTGTTCAAACTTCTCAACACATTTCATAAGTGTATATAGTTTATCAATAGAAATTTATTTTTTGATTTTCTTTTTTTAAATTTTTCAACAGATTTCATAAATGTATCTAGTTTTCATCATTAGAAATATATTTTTTGATTTTCAAAATTTTCAACACATTTCATAAGTGAATATAGTGTTTCAATAGAAATATATTTTTTGGATTTTCAAACTTTTCAACACATTTCATAAATGTATCTACCAGTAGAGTATCACTAGAAATATATCTTTTCATTTTCTTGTTCAAACTTTTCAACACATTTCATAAATGAATATAGTTTATCATTAGAAATATATTTTTTTTATTTTCTTGTTCAAACTTTTCAACATATTTCATAAATGTATATAGTTTATCACTAGAAATATATTTTTTGATTTTCTTTTCCAAACTTTTCAACACATTTCATAAATGTATCTAGTTTATCATTAGAAATATATTTTTTGATTTTCAAACTTTTCAACACATTTCACAAGTGTATATAATGTATCAATAGAAATTTATTTTTTGATTTTTTTTTTCAAACTTTTCATAAATGTATCTAGTTTATCACTAGAAAATATATTTTTTTTAAATTTCAAACTTTTCAACACATCTCATAAATGTATCTACCAGTAGAGCATCACTAGAAATATATATTTTTATTTTCTTTTTCAAACTTTTCAACACATCTCATAAATGTATCTACCGGTAGATTATCACTAGAAATATATCTTTTCATTTTCTTGTTCAAACTTTTCAACACATTTCATAAATGAATATAGTTTATCATTAGAAATATATTTTTTTTATTTTCTTGTTCAAACTTTTAAACATATTTCATAAATGTATATAGTTTATCACTAGAAATATATTTTTTGATTTTCTTTTCCAAACTTTTCAACACATTTCATAAATGTATCTAGTTTATCATTAGAAATTTATTTTTTGATTTTCTATTTCAAACTTTTCATAAATGTATCTAGTTTATCATTAGAAATATATTTTTTTTAAATTTCAAACTTATCAACACATCTCATAAATGTATCTATCGGTAGATTATCACTAGAAAGATATCTTTTCATTTTCTTGTTCAAACTTCTCAACACATTTCATAAATGTATATAGTTCATCATTATAAATATTTTTTTTGATTTTCAAACTTTTCAACACATTTCATAAGTGTATATAGTTTATCAATAGAAATTTATTTTTTGATTTTCTTTTTTTAAATTTTTCAACAGATTTCATAAATGTATCTAGTTTTCATCATTAGAAATATATTTTTTGATTTTCTTTTCCAAACTTTTCAACGCATTTCATAAATGTATCTAGTTTATCATTAGAAATATATTTTTTGATTTTCATAAATTTTCAACACATTTCACAAGTGTATATAATGTATCAATAGAAATTTATTTTTTGATTTTCTATTTCAAACTTTTCATAAATGTATCTAGTTTATCATTAGAAAATATATTTTTTTAAAATTTCAAACTTATCAACACATCTCATAAATGTATCTATCGGTAGATTATCACTAGAAAGATATCTTTTCATTTTCCTGTTCAAACTTCTCAACACATTTCATAAGTGTATATAGTTTATCAATAGAAATTTATTTTTTGATTTTCTTTTTTTAAATTTTTCAACAGACTTCATAAATGTATCTAGTTTTCATCATTAGAAATATATTTTTTGATTTTCAAAATTTTCAACACATTTCATAAGTGAATATAGTGTTTCAATAGAAATATATTTTTTGGATTTTCAAACTTTTCAACACATCTCATAAATGTATCTACCAGTAGAGTATCACTAGAAATATATTTTTTTTATTTTCTTGTTCAAACTTTTCAACATATTTCATAAATGTATATAGTTTATCACTAGAAATATATTTTTTGATTTTCTTTTCCAAACATTTCAACACATTTCATAAATGTATCTAGTTTATCATTAGAAAATATATTTTTTTTAAATTTCAAACTTTTCAACACATCTCATAAATGTATCTACCTGTAGATTATCACTAAAAAGATATCTTTTCATTTTCTTGTTCAAACTTTTCAACACATTTCATAAATGTATATAGTTTATCATTATAAATATATTTTTTTAATTTTCTTGTTCAAACTTTTCAATACATTTCATAAATGTATATAGTTTATCAATAGAAATTTATTTTTTAATTTTCTTTTTGAAATTTTTCAACAGATTTCATAAATGTATCTAGTTTTTATCATTAGAAATATATTTTTTCATTTTCAAAATTTTCAACACATTTCATAAGTGTATATAGTGTTTCAATAGAAATATATTTTTTGGATTTTCAAACTTTTCAACACATCTCATAAATGTATCTACCAGTAGAGTATCACTAGAAATATATATTTTTATTTTCTTTTTCAAACTTTTCAACACATCTCATAAATGTATCTACCGGTAGATTATCACTAGAAATATATCTTTTCATTTTCTTGTTCAAACTTTTCAACACATTTCATAAATGAATATAGTTTATCATTAGAAATATATTTTTTTTATTTTCTTGTTCAAACTTTTCAACATATTTCATAAATGTATATAGTTTATCACTAGAAATATATTTTTTGATTTTCTTTTCCAAACTTTTCAACACATTTCATAAATGTATCTAGTTTATCATTAGAAATATATTTTTTGATTTTCAAAAATTTTCAACACATTTCATAAGTGTATATAGTGTATCAATAGAAATATATTTTTTGATTTTCAAACTTTTCAACACATTTCTTAAGTGTATATAATGTATCAATAGAAATTTATTTTTTGATTTTCTATTTCAAACTTTTCATAAATGTATCTAGTTTATCATTAGAAATATATTTTTTTTAAATTTCAAACTTATCAACACATCTCATAAATGTATCTATCGGTAGATTATCACTAGAAAGATATCTTTTCATTTTCTTGTTCAAACTTCTCAACACATTTCATAAATGTATATAGTTTATCATTATAAATATTTTTTTTGATTTTCAAACTTTTCAACACATTTCATAAGTGTATATAGTTTATCAATAGAAATTTATTTTTTGATTTTCTTTTTTTAAATTTTTCAACAGATTTCATAAATGTATCTAGTTTTCATCATTAGAAATATATTTTTTCATTTTCAAAATTTTCAACACATTTCATAAGTGTATATAGTGTTTCAATAGAAATATATTTTTTGGATTTTCAAACTTTTCAACACATCTCATAAATGTATCTACCAGTAGAGTATCACTAGAAATATATATTTTTATTTTCTTTTTCAAACTTTTCAACACATCTCATAAATGTATCTACCGGTAGATTATCACTAGAAATATATCTTTTCATTTTCTTGTTCAAACTTTTCAACACATTTCATAAATGAATATAGTTTATCATTAGAAATATATTTTTTTTATTTTCTTGTTCAAACTTTTCAACATATTTCATAAATGTATATAGTTTATCACTAGAAATATATTTTTTGATTTTCTTTTCCAAACTTTTCAACACATTTCATAAATGTATCTAGTTTATCATTAGAAATATATTTTTTGATTTTCAAAAATTTTCAACACATTTCATAAGTGTATATAGTGTATCAATAGAAATATATTTTTTTGATTTTCAAACTTTTCAACACATTTCTTAAGTGTATATAATGTATAATAGAAATTTATTTTTTGATTTTCTATTTCAAACTTTTCATAAATGTATCTAGTTTATCATTAGAAATATATTTTTTAAAAATTTCAAACTTATCAACACATCTCATAAATGTATCTATCGGTAGATTATCACTAGAAAGATATCTTTTCATTTTCTTGTTCAAACTTCTCAACACATTTCATAAGTGTATATAGTTTATCAATAGAAATTTATTTTTTGATTTTCTTTTTTTAAATTTTTCAACAGATTTCATAAATGTATCTAGTTTTCATCATTAGAAATATATTTTTTGATTTTCAAAATTTTCAACACATTTCATAAGTGAATATAGTGTTTCAATAGAAATATATTTTTTGGATTTTCAAACTTTTCAACACATTTCATAAATGTATCTACCAGTAGAGTATCACTAGAAATATATCTTTTCATTTTCTTGTTCAAACTTTTCAACACATTTCATAAATGAATATAGTTTATCATTAGAAATATATTTTTTTTATTTTCTTGTTCAAACTTTTCAACATATTTCATAAATGTATATAGTTTATCACTAGAAATATATTTTTTGATTTTCTTTTCCAAACTTTTCAACACATTTCATAAATGTATCTAGTTTATCATTAGAAATATATTTTTTGATTTTCAAACTTTTCAACACATTTCACAAGTGTATATAATGTATCAATAGAAATTTATTTTTTGATTTTTTTTTTCAAACTTTTCATAAATGTATCTAGTTTATCACTAGAAAATATATTTTTTTTAAATTTCAAACTTTTCAACACATCTCATAAATGTATCTACCAGTAGAGCATCACTAGAAATATATATTTTTATTTTCTTTTTCAAACTTTTCAACACATCTCATAAATGTATCTACCGGTAGATTATCACTAGAAATATATCTTTTCATTTTCTTGTTCAAACTTTTCAACACATTTCATAAATGAATATAGTTTATCATTAGAAATATATTTTTTTTATTTTCTTGTTCAAACTTTTCAACATATTTCATAAATGTATATAGTTTATCACTAGAAATATATTTTTTGATTTTCTTTTCCAAACTTTTCAACACATTTCATAAATGTATCTAGTTTATCATTAGAAATTTATTTTTTGATTTTCTATTTCAAACTTTTCATAAATGTATCTAGTTTATCATTAGAAATATATTTTTTTTAAATTTCAAACTTATCAACACATCTCATAAATGTATCTATCGGTAGATTATCACTAGAAAGATATCTTTTCATTTTCTTGTTCAAACTTCTCAACACATTTCATAAATGTATATAGTTCATCATTATAAATATTTTTTTTGATTTTCAAACTTTTCAACACATTTCATAAGTGTATATAGTTTATCAATAGAAATTTATTTTTTGATTTTCTTTTTTTAAATTTTTCAACAGATTTCATAAATGTATCTAGTTTTCATCATTAGAAATATATTTTTTGATTTTCTTTTCCAAACTTTTCAACGCATTTCATAAATGTATCTAGTTTATCATTAGAAATATATTTTTTGATTTTCAAAAATTTTCAACACATTTCACAAGTGTATATAATGTATCAATAGAAATTTATTTTTTGATTTTCTATTTCAAACTTTTCATAAATGTATCTAGTTTATCATTAGAAAATATATTTTTTTAAAATTTCAAACTTATCAACACATCTCATAAATGTATCAATCGGTAGATTATCACTAGAAAGATATCTTTTCATTTTCCTGTTCAAACTTCTCAACACATTTCATAAGTGTATATAGTTTATCAATAGAAATTTATTTTTTGATTTTCTTTTTTTAAATTTTTCAACAGACTTCATAAATGTATCTAGTTTTCATCATTAGAAATATATTTTTTGATTTTCAAAATTTTCAACACATTTCATAAGTGAATATAGTGTTTCAATAGAAATATATTTTTTGGATTTTCAAACTTTTCAACACATCTCATAAATGTATCTACCAGTAGAGTATCACTAGAAATATATCTTTTCATTTTCTTGTTCAAACTTTTCAACACATTTCATAAATGAATATAGTTTATCATTAGAAATATATTTTTTTTATTTTCTTGTTCAAACTTTTCAACATATTTCATAAATGTATATAGTTTATCACTAGAAATATATTTTTTGATTTTCTTTTCCAAACATTTCAACACATTTCATAAATGTATCTAGTTTATCATTAGAAATATATTTTTTGATTTTCAAACTTTTCAACACATTTCACAAGTGTATATAATGTATCAATAGAAATTTATTTTTTGATTTTCTTTTTCAAACTTTTCATAAATGTATCTAGTTTATCATTAGAAAATATATTTTTTTTAAATTTCAAACTTTTCAACACATCTCATAAATGTATCTACCTGTAGATTATCACTAAAAAGATATCTTTTCATTTTCTTGTTCAAACTTTTCAACACATTTCATAAATGTATATAGTTTATCATTATAAATATATTTTTTTTATTTTCTTGTTCAAACTTTTCAATACATTTCATAAATGTATATAGTTTATCAATAGAAATTTATTTTTTAATTTTCTTTTTGAAATTTTTCAACAGATTTCATAAATGTATCTAGTTTTTATCATTAGAAATATATTTTTTCATTTTCAAAATTTTCAACACATTTCATAAGTGTATATAGTGTTTCAATAGAAATATATTTTTTGGATTTTCAAACTTTTCAACACATCTCATAAATGTATCTACCAGTAGAGTATCACTAGAAATATATATTTTTATTTTCTTTTTCAAACTTTTCAACACATCTCATAAATGTATCTACCGGTAGATTATCACTAGAAATATATCTTTTCATTTTCTTGTTCAAACTTTTCAACACATTTCATAAATGAATATAGTTTATCATTAGAAATATATTTTTTTTATTTTCTTGTTCAAACTTTTCAACATATTTCATAAATGTATATAGTTTATCACTAGAAATATATTTTTTGATTTTCTTTTCCAAACTTTTCAACACATTTCATAAATGTATCTAGTTTATCATTAGAAATATATTTTTTGATTTTCAAAAATTTTCAACACATTTCATAAGTGTATATAGTGTATCAATAGAAATATATTTTTTGATTTTCAAACTTTTCAACACATTTCTTAAGTGTATATAATGTATCAATAGAAATTTATTTTTTGATTTTCTATTTCAAACTTTTCATAAATGTATCTAGTTTATCATTAGAAATATATTTTTTTTAAATTTCAAACTTATCAACACATCTCATAAATGTATCTATCGGTAGATTATCACTAGAAAGATATCTTTTCATTTTCTTGTTCAAACTTCTCAACACATTTCATAAATGTATATAGTTTATCATTATAAATATTTTTTTTGATTTTCAAACTTTTCAACACATTTCATAAGTGTATATAGTTTATCAATAGAAATTTATTTTTTGATTTTCTTTTTTTAAATTTTTCAACAGATTTCATAAATGTATCTAGTTTTCATCATTAGAAATATATTTTTTCATTTTCAAAATTTTCAACACATTTCATAAGTGTATATAGTGTTTCAATAGAAATATATTTTTTGGATTTTCAAACTTTTCAACACATCTCATAAATGTATCTACCAGTAGAGTATCACTAGAAATATATATTTTTATTTTCTTTTTCAAACTTTTCAACACATCTCATAAATGTATCTACCGGTAGATTATCACTAGAAATATATCTTTTCATTTTCTTGTTCAAACTTTTCAACACATTTCATAAATGAATATAGTTTATCATTAGAAATATATTTTTTTTATTTTCTTGTTCAAACTTTTCAACATATTTCATAAATGTATATAGTTTATCACTAGAAATATATTTTTTGATTTTCTTTTCCAAACTTTTCAACACATTTCATAAATGTATCTAGTTTATCATTAGAAATTTATTTTTTGATTTTCTATTTCAAACTTTTCATAAATGTATCTAGTTTATCATTAGAAATATATTTTTTTTAAATTTCAAACTTATCAACACATCTCATAAATGTATCTATCGGTAGATTATCACTAGAAAGATATCTTTTCATTTTCTTGTTCAAACTTCTCAACACATTTCATAAATGTATATAGTTCATCATTATAAATATTTTTTTTGATTTTCAAACTTTTCAACACATTTCATAAGTGTATATAGTTTATCAATAGAAATTTATTTTTTGATTTTCTTTTTTTAAATTTTTCAACAGATTTCATAAATGTATCTAGTTTTCATCATTAGAAATATATTTTTTGATTTTCTTTTCCAAACTTTTCAACGCATTTCATAAATGTATCTAGTTTATCATTAGAAATATATTTTTTGATTTTCAAAAATTTTCAACACATTTCACAAGTGTATATAATGTATCAATAGAAATTTATTTTTTGATTTTCTATTTCAAACTTTTCATAAATGTATCTAGTTTATCATTAGAAAATATATTTTTTTAAAATTTCAAACTTATCAACACATCTCATAAATGTATCTATCGGTAGATTATCACTAGAAAGATATCTTTTCATTTTCCTGTTCAAACTTCTCAACACATTTCATAAGTGTATATAGTTTATCAATAGAAATTTATTTTTTGATTTTCTTTTTTTAAATTTTTCAACAGACTTCATAAATGTATCTAGTTTTCATCATTAGAAATATATTTTTTGATTTTCAAAATTTTCAACACATTTCATAAGTGAATATAGTGTTTCAATAGAAATATATTTTTTGGATTTTCAAACTTTTCAACACATCTCATAAATGTATCTACCAGTAGAGTATCACTAGAAATATATCTTTTCATTTTCTTGTTCAAACTTTTCAACACATTTCATAAATGAATATAGTTTATCATTAGAAATATATTTTTTTTATTTTCTTGTTCAAACTTTTCAACATATTTCATAAATGTATATAGTTTATCACTAGAAATATATTTTTTGATTTTCTTTTCCAAACATTTCAACACATTTCATAAATGTATCTAGTTTATCATTAGAAATATATTTTTTGATTTTCAAACTTTTCAACACATTTCACAAGTGTATATAATGTATCAATAGAAATTTATTTTTTGATTTTCTTTTTCAAACTTTTCATAAATGTATCTAGTTTATCATTAGAAAATATATTTTTTTTAAATTTCAAACTTTTCAACACATCTCATAAATGTATCTACCTGTAGATTATCACTAAAAAGATATCTTTTCATTTTCTTGTTCAAACTTTTCAACACATTTCATAAATGTATATAGTTTATCATTATAAATATATTTTTTTTATTTTCTTGTTCAAACTTTTCAATACATTTCATAAATGTATATAGTTTATCAATAGAAATTTATTTTTTAATTTTCTTTTTGAAATTTTTCAACAGATTTCATAAATGTATCTAGTTTTTATCATTAGAAATATATTTTTTCATTTTCAAAATTTTCAACACATTTCATAAGTGTATATAGTGTTTCAATAGAAATATATTTTTTGGATTTTCAAACTTTTCAACACATCTCATAAATGTATCTACCAGTAGAGTATCACTAGAAATATATATTTTTATTTTCTTTTTCAAACTTTTCAACACATCTCATAAATGTATCTACCGGTAGATTATCACTAGAAATATATCTTTTCATTTTCTTGTTCAAACTTTTCAACACATTTCATAAATGAATATAGTTTATCATTAGAAATATATTTTTTTTATTTTCTTGTTCAAACTTTTCAACATATTTCATAAATGTATATAGTTTATCACTAGAAATATATTTTTTGATTTTCTTTTCCAAACTTTTCAACACATTTCATAAATGTATCTAGTTTATCATTAGAAATATATTTTTTGATTTTCAAAAATTTTCAACACATTTCATAAGTGTATATAGTGTATCAATAGAAATATATTTTTTGATTTTCAAACTTTTCAACACATTTCTTAAGTGTATATAATGTATCAATAGAAATTTATTTTTTGATTTTCTATTTCAAACTTTTCATAAATGTATCTAGTTTATCATTAGAAATATATTTTTTTTAAATTTCAAACTTATCAACACATCTCATAAATGTATCTATCGGTAGATTATCACTAGAAAGATATCTTTTCATTTTCTTGTTCAAACTTCTCAACACATTTCATAAATGTATATAGTTTATCATTATAAATATTTTTTTTGATTTTCAAACTTTTCAACACATTTCATAAGTGTATATAGTTTATCAATAGAAATTTATTTTTTGATTTTCTTTTTTTAAATTTTTCAACAGATTTCATAAATGTATCTAGTTTTCATCATTAGAAATATATTTTTTCATTTTCAAAATTTTCAACACATTTCATAAGTGTATATAGTGTTTCAATAGAAATATATTTTTTGGATTTTCAAACTTTTCAACACATCTCATAAATGTATCTACCAGTAGAGTATCACTAGAAATATATATTTTTATTTTCTTTTTCAAACTTTTCAACACATCTCATAAATGTATCTACCGGTAGATTATCACTAGAAATATATCTTTTCATTTTCTTGTTCAAACTTTTCAACACATTTCATAAATGAATATAGTTTATCATTAGAAATATATTTTTTTTATTTTCTTGTTCAAACTTTTCAACATATTTCATAAATGTATATAGTTTATCACTAGAAATATATTTTTTGATTTTCTTTTCCAAACTTTTCAACACATTTCATAAATGTATCTAGTTTATCATTAGAAATATATTTTTTGATTTTCAAAAATTTTCAACACATTTCATAAGTGTATATAGTGTATCAATAGAAATATATTTTTTTGATTTTCAAACTTTTCAACACATTTCTTAAGTGTATATAATGTATAATAGAAATTTATTTTTTGATTTTCTATTTCAAACTTTTCATAAATGTATCTAGTTTATCATTAGAAATATATTTTTTTAAAATTTCAAACTTATCAACACATCTCATAAATGTATCTATCGGTAGATTATCACTAGAAAGATATCTTTTCATTTTCTTGTTCAAACTTCTCAACACATTTCATAAGTGTATATAGTTTATCAATAGAAATTTATTTTTTGATTTTCTTTTTTTAAATTTTTCAACAGATTTCATAAATGTATCTAGTTTTCATCATTAGAAATATATTTTTTGATTTTCAAAATTTTCAACACATTTCATAAGTGAATATAGTGTTTCAATAGAAATATATTTTTTGGATTTTCAAACTTTTCAACACATTTCATAAATGTATCTACCAGTAGAGTATCACTAGAAATATATCTTTTCATTTTCTTGTTCAAACTTTTCAACACATTTCATAAATGAATATAGTTTATCATTAGAAATATATTTTTTTTATTTTCTTGTTCAAACTTTTCAACATATTTCATAAATGTATATAGTTTATCACTAGAAATATATTTTTTGATTTTCTTTTCCAAACTTTTCAACACATTTCATAAATGTATCTAGTTTATCATTAGAAATATATTTTTTGATTTTCAAACTTTTCAACACATTTCACAAGTGTATATAATGTATCAATAGAAATTTATTTTTTGATTTTTTTTTTCAAACTTTTCATAAATGTATCTAGTTTATCATTAGAAAATATATTTTTTTTAAATTTCAAACTTTTCAACACATCTCATAAATGTATCTACCAGTAAAGCATCACTAGAAATATATATTTTTATTTTCTTTTTCAAACTTTTCAACACATCTCATAAATGTATCTACCGGTAGATTATCACTAGAAATATATCTTTTCATTTTCTTGTTCAAACTTTTCAACACATTTCATAAATGAATATAGTTTATCATTAGAAATATATTTTTTTTATTTTCTTGTTCAAACTTTTCAACATATTTCATAAATGTATATAGTTTATCACTAGAAATATATTTTTTGATTTTCTTTTCCAAACTTTTCAACACATTTCATAAATGTATCTAGTTTATCATTAGAAATTTATTTTTTGATTTTCTATTTCAAACTTTTCATAAATGTATCTAGTTTATCATTAGAAATATATTTTTTTTAAATTTCAAACTTATCAACACATCTCATAAATGTATCTATCGGTAGATTATCACTAGAAAGATATCTTTTCATTTTCTTGTTCAAACTTCTCAACACATTTCATAAATGTATATAGTTTATCATTATAAATATTTTTTTTGATTTTCAAACTTTTCAACACATTTCATAAGTGTATATAGTTTATCAATAGAAATTTATTTTTTGATTTTCTTTTTTTAAATTTTTCAACAGATTTCATAAATGTATCTAGTTTTCATCATTAGAAATATATTTTTTGATTTTCTTTTCCAAACTTTTCAACGCATTTCATAAATGTATCTAGTTTATCATTAGAAATATATTTTTTGATTTTCAAAAATTTTCAACACATTTCACAAGTGTATATAATGTATCAATAGAAATTTATTTTTTGATTTTCTATTTCAAACTTTTCATAAATGTATCTAGTTTATCATTAGAAAATATATTTTTTTAAAATTTCAAACTTATCAACACATCTCATAAATGTATCTATCGGTAGATTATCACTAGAAAGATATCTTTTCATTTTCCTGTTCAAACTTCTCAACACATTTCATAAGTGTATATAGTTTATCAATAGAAATTTATTTTTTGATTTTCTTTTTTTAAATTTTTCAACAGACTTCATAAATGTATCTAGTTTTCATCATTAGAAATATATTTTTTGATTTTCAAAATTTTCAACACATTTCATAAGTGAATATAGTGTTTCAATAGAAATATATTTTTTGGATTTTCAAACTTTTCAACACATCTCATAAATGTATCTACCAGTAGAGTATCACTAGAAATATATCTTTTCATTTTCTTGTTCAAACTTTTCAACACATTTCATAAATAAATATAGTTTATCATTAGAAATATATTTTTTTTATTTTCTTGTTCAAACTTTTCAACATATTTCATAAATGTATATAGTTTATCACTAGAAATATATTTTTTGATTTTCTTTTCCAAACATTTCAACACATTTCATAAATGTATCTAGTTTATCATTAGAAATATATTTTTTGATTTTCAAACTTTTCAACACATTTCACAAGTGTATATAATGTATCAATAGAAATTTATTTTTTGATTTTCTTTTTCAAACTTTTCATAAATGTATCTAGTTTATCATTAGAAAATATATTTTTTTTAAATTTCAAACTTTTCAACACATCTCATAAATGTATCTACCTGTAGATTATCACTAAAAAGATATCTTTTCATTTTCTTGTTCAAACTTTTCAACACATTTCATAAGTGTATATAGTGTTTCAATAGAAATATATTTTTTGGATTTTCAAACTTTTCAACACATCTCATAAATGTATCTACCAGTAGAGTATCACTAGAAATATATATTTTTATTTTCTTTTTCAAACTTTTCAACACATCTCATAAATGTATCTACCGGTAGATTATCACTAGAAATATATCTTTTCATTTTCTTGTTCAAACTTTTCAACACATTTCATAAATGAATATAGTTTATCATTAGAAATATATTTTTTTTATTTTCTTGTTCAAACTTTTCAACATATTTCATAAATGTATATAGTTTATCACTAGAAATATATTTTTTGATTTTCTTTTCCAAACTTTTCAACACATTTCATAAATGTATCTAGTTTATCATTAGAAATATATTTTTTGATTTTCAAAAATTTTCAACACATTTCATAAGTGTATATAGTGTATCAATAGAAATATATTTTTTGATTTTCAAACTTTTCAACACATTTCTTAAGTGTATATAATGTATCAATAGAAATTTATTTTTTGATTTTCTATTTCAAACTTTTCATAAATGTATCTAGTTTATCATTAGAAATATATTTTTTTTAAATTTCAAACTTATCAACACATCTCATAAATGTATCTATCGGTAGATTATCACTAGAAAGATATCTTTTCATTTTCTTGTTCAAACTTCTCAACACATTTCATAAATGTATATAGTTTATCATTATAAATATTTTTTTTGATTTTCAAACTTTTCAACACATTTCATAAGTGTATATAGTTTATCAATAGAAATTTATTTTTTGATTTTCTTTTTTTAAATTTTTCAACAGATTTCATAAATGTATCTAGTTTTCATCATTAGAAATATATTTTTTGATTTTCAAAATTTTCAACACATTTCATAAGTGAATATAGTGTTTCAATAGAAATATATTTTTTGGATTTTCAAACTTTTCAACACATCTCATAAATGTATCTACCAGTAGAGTATCACTAGAAATATATTTTTTAATTTTCTTTTTCAAACTTTTCAACACATCTCATAAATGTATCTACCGGTAGATTATCACTAGAAATATATCTTTTCATTTTCTTGTTCAAACTTTTCAACACATTTCATAAATGTATATAGTTTATCACTAGAAATATATTTTTTGATTTTCTTTTCCAAACTTTTCAACACATTTCATAAATGTATCTAGTTTATCATTAGAAATATATTTTTTGATTTTCAAAAATTTTCAACACGTCATAAGTGTATATAGTGTATCAATAGAAATATATTTTTTGATTTTCAAACTTTTCAACACATTTCTTAAGTGTATATAATGTATCAATAGAAATTTATTTTTTGATTTTCTATTTCAAACATTTCATAAATGTATCTAGTTTATCATTAGAAATATATTTTTTTTTAAATTCAAACTTTTCAACACATCTCATAAATGTATCTACCGGTAGATTATCACTAGAAAGATATCTTTTCATTTTCTTGTTCAAACTTTTCAACACATTTCATAAATGTATATAGTTTATCATTATAAATATTTTTTTTGATTTTCAAACTTTTCAACACATTTCACAAGTGTATATAGTTTATCAATAGAAATATATTTTTTTTAAATTTCAAACTTTTCAACACATCTCATAAATGTATCTAATTTATCAGAAAAATATTTCTTTGATTTTGTAACTTTTCAACACAGTTCAGCAATGTATCTAGTTTATCATTAGAAATATATTTTTTTTATTTTCTTTTTCAAACTTTTCAACACATCTCATAAATGTATCTACCAGTAGTTTCTCATTAGAAATATATTTTTTTATTTTCTTTTTCAATCTTTTCAACACATCTCATAAATGTATCTACCGGTAGATGATCACTAGAAATATATCTTTTTATTTTCTTTTTCAAACTTTTCAACACATTTCATAAATGTATATAGTTTATCATTAGAAATATATTTTTTTTATTTTCTTGTTCAAACTTTTCAACATATTTCATAAATGTATATAGTTTATCACTAGAAATATATTTTTTGATTTTCTTTTCCACACTTTTCAACATATTTCATAAATGTATCTAGTTTATCATTAGAAATATTTATTTTTTATTTTCTTGTTCAAACTTTTTCATTTTCTTTTTTGAAATTTTTCAACACATCTCATAAATGTATCTACCGGTAGATTATCACTAGAAATATATC
Organism: Meghimatium bilineatum; assembly: GCA_034231615.1. NCBI lineage: Eukaryota > Metazoa > Mollusca > Gastropoda > Stylommatophora > Philomycidae > Meghimatium > Meghimatium bilineatum. The sequence goes on along the minus strand of CM067299.1, from coordinate 37,148,278 downwards.
TTTTCATTTTATTTTTAAAACTTTTCAACACATTCATAAATGTATCTAATTTATCATTAGAAAAATCTTTCTTTCTTCTTCTTCTTCTTTCGTTCACTTGAAACATGTCTATATCTGTAATTCTGTCTCCTTAATAAAACTCACTGTCTTTTGTAGTTCATACAGTGTCCCATAGAGCTTTGATTCCAGTGTTGTTTCCTCTGGCCAATATGTCTGCCTCAGCGTTTCATGCTCAGAACACTCTTGAAGTATATGTTTGGCACTCTGTGCTGCCTGTCCACATGTACACATGGCCGTGTTGCCAATCTTGAACTTTGTATACATGTGACTGCGGAGTCGGTTGTGTCCTGTTCTGAGACGTAGAATTATAACTTGTTCTGATCTGTTCATATTGTGATAGTCATCTTGTGTTGGTGTTTGTGGCTTTCTTATTGACTTGATCATCTGTTTTTTCTGATGGTAGGTGATTGGTATATCTGGTTGGTCTTCGGCAGCACCTTCCTTAGCCAGTTGGTATGCTTTTTCATTTCCTGGTATTCCACAGTGAGAGGGTATCCACTGCATGGTTACCCTATACTGGTAAGACAATTCGCTAAGTAGTTTTTGCAAGTCTGTTAGTTTTCCAGACTGGAGAGCTTGAAGCACTGACCTTGCATCTGTCAGGAATACCACAGGCTGTAGGTCAGAGTTGGAGTTCAGCAGTTTTTTAGCTGCCACACTAATTGCCTGGATTTCTGCATCATAATTATTGCAGAATTTTCCTGTCGGTGTTCTGATTGTATCTCTAGGCTTGTGTGGATATTCTATATATACACCTGCACCTCCATTCCTCACAGCATTCTGTGCTGACCCATCTGTGTACACTCTGACCCATATATCTTGTGGATATTCCTCATCCAGGAAACTGAGGGTGACTGTCATTCGCTGCACACTGTTCTGTTCGTCCTCGCTTAGTATTCCTTTCACATGGGTCTGAATGTATATTGGCATTCCATGGCTTTCACTCCACGGGGTTTGTTCTGGTACAGACCTTAAGGGGCTGTCAACTTCAGGTAGGTCTGTAAGTTGTCTACGGAGTCGTTTAGCTTGATGGATAAAGCTGCTCCTTTTCAGTCGTCCCATTGCTAGATTTTGGAATCTTTCCTTCATTGGATGACTTGGCATACACTGAAACTTTTCTGCTTGAATTAGTACTTTTGTGTCTCTGCGTTCGCCAAGTGTTTGCATTCTTCCCATTTTCTGCATCTCTGCTATGGGTGTTGATTTCATTGCTCCCAACATTATTCTAAGTGCCTGGTTTTGCACTTTATCTAGATCTTGTAATGTGGTGTTTGATGCAGGACACCATGCTGCTGAACCATATTCCAGGTGTGGTCGTATGCCTTGCTGGTAAACTTTACTGAGTATATTCCCACTGGCTCCCCATGTGGTTCCACTTAGTTTTCTCAGGATAGCTAACTTCCTCCTGGCTTTTGTTGTTGCTTTGTTTATGTGCTGCTTCCATGTCAGCTTATCATCAAAAGTAACTCCGAGGTATGTGGGTTGTTTGTCTTCTTTCAAGAGCTCTCCGTCTATCTTGATATGACCAGCTTTTTGTTTTGGTGAGAGGGTAAAGAGTGTAGTGCAGCACTTATCTGTGTTAATGCTGATGCACCATCTATTTGCCCATAAGGTTAGGGCATCGATAGCTCTTTGTATTTGTTTAGTGGCCACTGTTGCATGTTCTTCCGTGCACCAGATCACCAGGTCGTCAGCATACATTGCCACTTTCATCCCGTGTGGTAGTTCAGCAACTAGGTCATTGATGTAAACCAAGAAAAGTGTGGGTGACAGGACTCCTCCCTGGGGGACTCCATGACGCAGTAGAACTTTCTTGCTCTTGCGACCATCTAATTGTACCCTGGCTCTTCTATTATGCAGGTATGCTTTTACCCATTTGTACATTCTTGAGCTAACCCTGCAATTTCGCAATTTCTTTAGGAGTCCTTCTTTCCAGACCTTATCAAATGCTTTCCTGAGGTCTATCCATGCTGCTAGTACCAGTTTCTTTTCTTGGAAGGCATCCTCAAAGAAAATCTTTCTTTGATTTTGTAACTTTTCAACACATTTCAGCAATGAATATAGTTTATCATTAGAAATATATATTTTTTTATTTTCTTGTTCAAACTTTTCAACACATTTCATAAATCTATCTAGTTTATCACTAGAAATATATTTTTTTTAAATTTCAAACTTTTCAACATATTTCATAAATGTATCTAGTTTATCACTAGAAATATATTTTTTGATTTTCTTTTCCAAACTTTTCAACATATTTCATAAATGTATCTAGTTTATCATTAGAAATATTTTTTTTTATATTCAAACTTTTCAACACATTTCATAAGTGTATATAGTTTATAAATAGAAATTAATTTTTTCATTTTCTTTTTGAAATTTTTCAACACATTTCATAAATGTATCTAGTTTTTATCATTTGAAATATAATTTTTTGATTTTCAAACTTTTCAACACATCTCATAAATGTATCTACTGGTAGTTTATGATTAGAAATATATTTTTTTATTTTCTTTTTCAATCTTTTCAACACATCTCATAAATGTATCTACCGGTAGATTATCACTAGAAATATATTTTGTGATTTTCTTTTTCAAACTTTTCAACACATCTCATAAATGTACTGGTATCTATCTTATCATTAGAAATATATTTTTTCTTTTTCAAACTTTTCAACACATCTCATAAGTGTAGCTACTTGTAGTTTATCATTAGAAATGTATTTTTTTATCTTGAAACTTTTCAACACTTCTCATAAATGTATCTACCAGTAGTTTATCACTAGAAATATATTTTTTGATTATGAAACTTTTCAACACATCTCATAAATGTATCTACTGGTAGATTATCACTAGAAATATATTTTTTGATTTTCTTTTTCAAACTTTTCAACACATCTCATAAATGTATCTACTGTAGTTTATCATTAGAAATGTATTTTTTAATTTTGAAACTTGTCAACACTTCTCATAAATGTATCTACCGGTAGTTTATCACTAGAAATATATTTTTTGATTTTCATTTTTTGAAACTTTTCAACACATTTCATAAATGTATCTAGTTTATCATTAGAAATATATTTTGTGAATTTTTTCTTACAAACTCAAAAAAATTTTCTTCCATTTTTTTAAAATATAAAATTAAAAAATTTATTTAAAATGTTTCTTTAAAAAAAGGGCAGAAGAAAATCTCATCAATGATCGGGATAGAAAAATGAATGAAGCATTTAAATTATCATTAAATACTGATAATTAAATTGATGCTAATTTTGAAGATGAAAATGGAAATACTCTATTGCACATTAGTTGTCTGTATAACAAAATAGAATTAGTTGAATTTTTATTAAATTGTAAAAATATTAATGTTAATTTACAAAATATTAACAAAGAAATTCCGTTACATATTGTATGTGAATTATGTACGGTAGTTTTTATATAAGTAAATTATTATTTAATAAAAATATTAATATTCATTTTGTTGTCATGTGACGTATTCATTCCAGAATACTGTCTTCCCAATAAACTCCTGAACCCCTCTCTGTCTTGGGCAATGTGGCTTGCATTTTCGAGTGATGTATTCATGTAATTTTTAATGTTGTCAGTCCATCGTCTTCTTGGTCTGCCCTTTCTCCTCTTACCTGGTACTCTTCTCTCCAATATTAATATTCATTTTCAAAATAATAATAAACAAACTCCTTATCAGGTTTTGTCAAACTTTAATACTTACAGAATTATGGAATTTATTAATGAAAAGATTGAAGAATATTATAGTTATGTATTTCGCAATAGTAGTTATTATATATAAATTCCCCGCTGAAGACGGATGTGTCGGTCCATTGGCGCAAATAAAATGGTGACACAACGCATTTCCATTCTCTGGACTACATCCTGCTTGAAATCTAGTAGGACATGATCCTGCTACAAGGGATATTGAGAAGGAGTTTGAGAATGAATGCTGAAGAAGAAGAAGAATATACCAATTCTGATTTATGGTGTAATTTTTGATCTAGAAGAATATGAACCTCAACAAAAAAAAGTTTAGAAAAAAACTTTAATGATTGTAGATATGAAATAATGGATCTATTATATTAAATTATAATTCATTATTAAATAAATCTAGATTACGTATAAAAAATAACCGTTCAGATATTAATCAATTAAAAGTTATTATTCCTAATATGTTAATTAATTATTTATTAGAAATATAAATCTTTGTATTTTAATTTATTAAACAGTTCAATTATTAATATATTAAAACTTTGTAAAAATATTAAAATTTTGGGCCCTTTTCTGTAATTCTTGTTCATAAAAATAACCTATAATTTCTTCACCATTTAAATCCCTTTTTTATATGTTATAGGGTTTGTACATTTAATTTCACTAATAACAAATATTTCTGTTGTCCATCTATTTGTATAACCTTTTTCAAATATTCCTGTTTTCTTTATTATTCTTACTCAAATCTCCATCTTTAAATTTTAACTTTATTAATTTTGAGCAAGACATGTTTTCAATAGAATCACTTACACCAAATAAATGTTCATAAACATTTTTTTCATTTTCTTTTTTACTACCTTCAACATTTTTATTGAAGAATGTTTAGTATTATTATAAGTATTTACTAATTCATCTAAAACATTATAGTATTTATTTCTGTTATTAGCAGTAAAATATTTAAACATCTTTTGTGTCATAGTTCCATTCCCTCTTTCAACAATACAGCTTTTTTCTTCATTTTCTGTAGAATTAAATTTATATTATTTTCTTCTAATAGTTTTCATATTATTGTTATAGAATTCCTTACCTTCATCAACCCAAAGATATAAAGGTTTTCTTTTACTATCACATTAAAAGATATGACACCTTATTGAAGACCTTACTTGCGGGTAAAGTCAAAGGGAAGCGAGCAAGAGTTAGGCAGAGATACAAGTGGGAGGGTAACATCACACGATGGACAGGTTACAGTCTAGCAGAGTGCACCACCAAGACAAGAGACAGGAGATGTTGGAGATACGTTGCAGCCAACCTTCGTTGCGGAGACGGCACATGATGATGATGATGATTACTATCCTTAAATACCTTTTTAAATGCTTCAGAAACACCAATTCCACTTTTATTTTTTAATAGGTATTGCCCATGCATATTTACTAAATACATCTATAACAGTTAATAGAAATTGATGTTTATTTTCTTTTGAATACATTGACACATCAACTAAATCAGCTGCCCCATATTTCATCAATACCATTTACAATTGCTTTTCTTTTAGGAAACTTTTTAATAATAGGTTTATGTAATTCATTTGCTAAATCACTTGACTAATTAATTCCTGATCCTAAAATTGGATTATATAAATACCTAATGCTTTTAATAAGTCTAGATTAATTTTACTCATTTAAAATATATACTAAATATAAACACGGAAAAAGTATGTAGAAAATGTCATATTTTAAAACCATATTCCGAATATTCAAAAGAAAGTAAAGTTAAAAATGTTTATTGAGCATCTAGTAATGAGTGTTGTAAACCAATAAAACAAGAATATTATAAAAACAATAAAGAAAAATATAAAGAAGTTTATAATAAGTTTATTGAAAGACATTCAGATTAAATATTATTTATTAAAAAAGTTACCCTAAGAATGGCTGAAGAAAATCCACAAATAAAATATGTTATAAATAAATAAAGAAAAAATGTTGATAAATATAGTATTTATATAGAATCGAGTAATTATAATTTTATATATATATATATATATATATATATATATATATATATATATATATATATATATATATATATATATATATATATATATATATATATATATATATATATATATATATATATATATATATATATAGTATTGATAAATTTATAGTATTTTATAGTATATAGTATATATAGATAAATATATATAATAGATATTTTAATCGTATTAAAAAATAGAGTGAGAGATTATGCTGATAATTTTAATAATGGAAGTAAAAAGCTATATATTATAATTCATTGTGTTTTTGATAAAACATATATTGTAGTTTATTATAATGATGGTTTTCGACTTTTAAATTCCATGAATCATTTGGATATTATATATGATGAAATCAGAGATCATTTTATAGATTGGATTGATAACTTTAATCAAAAAGGAAGTGGTAATGTATTTTATGAAATGTTTAAAACAACAGTAGTATTAGTAAAAGTAAGAACAATGAGAGGATCTTCATATTTCGAACTTCCTTTTAAAAGTAGTTATATAATCATCATCATCAGGTGCCATGCCTTTTAAAAGTACTTATATAATAAATATACAAAATAAAGATGACAAATATTTTTTGTGGTGTATAATTTGTTATATGTTGAGAATTGAACATAACATAAGAAATCCTCATAGAGTGTCTAATTATAAAGATTAGGAAGATTGTATAAATATGGAAGGAATCTGCTGAAGACGGATGTGTTGAGCCACTGGCGCAAATAAAACGGCAACACAATGCATTTCCATTCTCTGGATTATATTCAACTGGAAATCTTGTAGGACCATTGTCTTGTTACAAGAGAAATCCAGCGGGAGTTTGAGAATGAACGCTGAAGAAGAAAGAAGAATATGGAAGAAATAGAATATCCAATTAGATTAAATGATTCTGTGTTTGATCAATTTAGAGATAATAACTATGTTAGAGTAAATAATTCAGTGTTTGATAGATTTGAAAATAATAATCCTGAAATCGCGTTTAATATATTTGCATTAAAAAAGCAAGATGATTTGAAATCAATTTATCCTTTCATTTATCATGTTTTAATGAAGAAAGAGAACACATAATAGATTTATTATATGTTGAGCAAGATAGAAATACTCATTATTGTTTAATTACTTCTTTAGGTTCAATTATGATCATAATAAAGTTTTTCCTTGTAGAAGATGTTTACAACCATATTTCTCTAAGAAATCTTTATTAAATCATCTGATAGATCCTTTATCTAAACTTATAGTACCTGAAAAGGGAACAATATTGAAATTTGAAAATCACCATTTTAAATTAAAGTTACCATTTGTTTTTTATTGTGATTTTGAATCTGTAAATATTCTTATTTCTTCTCTTCAACCAAATCCTAATAATTCATATACAGAAAATTTATTTAAGCACGAAGTTTATTCACATGGAATTCAAGTATCCTCATATATATACGTGAGAAAATATTAGACAGTTTGACAGCCAGGCACGGCAAGGAAACAACAACGACCGTGATACATAATACTGTGGACAGAGAGATGTGGCGAGCCATGACTGCCTACGCCAGCTGGCTTGCACCTGATGATGATGATTTTCATATAATTTCATCTGTTTATATATTTTACTCTGGTGTAGATGCAAAAGAAAAATTTGTTGAAATTACGAACATATAGATGGGAAATTAAATTACTTTACTAGAAAAACCAATAAATGCAAACTTACACAGCTGAATGTTAGATATGTAAAGAAAAATTTCCATAAAACAAAATAATAGTAAAAGGACATAAATATCATAATTGTAATGAAATCTGCACTAAAGAATTTATTATACTTGACCCCATCAAGGCCAGCACCGTGCAGTGGTGATGGGGCTTAGTTCAGCCATCAGGGGCTGGAAACTAAGACTGGTCGGGCAGTCCCACACGATGTGGGTGCCTGCCTTGTGGCAGACGTTCAGGCAGGGACGGTGCCGGGCCCTATACCTCGAAAGGGCCCAACCTCAGTTACTGGAAGTCCTAATAGATCAGAACAAGTTATAATTCTACGTCTCAGAACAGGACACAACAGACTCCGCAGTCACATGTATACAAAGTTCAAGATTGGCAACACGGCCATGTGTACATGTGGACAGGCAGCACAGAGTGCCAAACATATACTTCAAGAGTGTTCTGAGCATGAAATGCTGAGGCAGACATATTGGCCAGAGGAAACAACACTGGAATCAAAGTTCTATGGGACACTGTCTGAACTACAAAAGACAGTGAGTTTTATTAAGGAGACAGAATTACAGATATAGACATGTTTCAAGTGAACGAAAGAAGAAGAAGAAGAATTATACTTGATACAAAAATAAGAGAACATAATCATTTTAATGGAAAATATAGAGGCGCTGCCAATCATGTAATACAAAAGAAGGTAAACATTCTAAAATTATTCCAGTATTTTTTCACAATGGAAGTAGATATGATTTTCAATTTATTATAGAAGAATTAAAGAAATATGAAAACGATGATCAGAAGGTTACAAGAATATATTTCTATTGAATATGGAAGTTCTTATAGAAAAGTAGCTTCAATGACATGAGGAAAATATTAACATCTAAACAAATTACAAACAAGTTAAAAATGAGAATTATAAAATGCTATATCTACTCTATTTTAATGTATGGCTCAGAAACATGGACACTAAATAAACAATTATAAGACAGAATTGATGCATTTGAGATGTAGGTATATAGAAGAATAGGGAGAACATCATGGAAAGATAAGAAAACAAATAAAGAGGTGCTATAGACACTTAATATGAAGAAAGAACTACTAAGAGAAATAAAGATCAGGAAAATAAAATATTTTGGTCACATTAAAAGACATGACACCTTATTGAAGACTTTACATGAGGGCAAAGTCAAAGGGAAGCGAGCAAGAGGTAGGCAGAGATACAAGTGTGAGAGTAACATCACACGATGGACAGGTTACAGTCTAGCAGAATGCACCACCAAGACAACAGACATGGGATGTTGGAGATCCGTTGCAGCCAACCTTCGTTGCGGAGACGACACTTGATGATGATTTAGAGAAAATTAAGATTTCTTGATAGTTATAGATTCTTGACAACTTCAGTTGATAATATTTCTAAAGGAATGTTAGATGAAGATTTTACATTTTTGAATAAGAATTTTAATGAAAAAGAATATAATGCATTAAAATATTTAAATTATAAAAATGAAAGAACATTCAAAGGAATTTATCCATATGAATATATTGGTTCTATAGAAAATTTAAAGAAACAATTGCCTCTAATTGATAAATTTTATTCAACATTTAGACAAGAAGGAATTACAAAGGAAAATATGAACATGCACACAAAATTTGGAAAACATTCAATTGTAAAACTTTTCAAGATTATCATGATATTTATTTACAAACAGATGTATTAATTCTAGCAGATGCTTTTGAGAAATTTAGAGAATTCAATTAAAAATATGAAATTGATCCATGTTATTGTTTCTCTCTACCTGGATTAACATGGCAATGTGGATTAAAATATACAGGAGTTGAATTATAATTATTATCTGATACTGATATGATTTTGATGTATGAAAAATCAATAAGAGGTGGATTTTCAGAAGTATTAGGAAAAAGATTGCCAAAAGCATTTTATAAACAAACACCAAATTATGATGATGGAAATTATTGAAGATTTTGAATGCAAAGACATTTTAGATCTTTTAAAGAAGAAAAAAAAAGGAGAAAAATTAGATATTAGAAAATTTCTTAAATATTGTTATTTACAATATTTGGATGCAAATAATTTATATGGATGGTCAGTGTCATAACTATTACCAATAGGAGATTATAGATGGGAAAACCCTGAAAAGTTTATAAGACACACAGGTAGATATATAATTGAAGTTGATTTAGAATACACAAATGAATGTAAAAGAAAAATATTTAAATATCCTTTAGCACCTGAAGAAATAATAACTAAAAGAAAAGAATTATATCAATATCAATTGAATTTATCAGGTGAAGAGAAATTAGGAAAGGTTCCCAAATTGCAATTCGATTTTAAAAATTAAGAAAGATATGTTCTTCATTATAAAGTATTGAAGGTTCTATTTATCTCTTGGAATGGAAGTAAGCAAAATTCATAGAATTTTTTATTTTAAAGAAGAAGCTTGGTTGAAACCATACATTGATTTTAACACAGAACAAAGAAAGAAAGCAAAATCTGAATCTGAGAAAGATCTACCAAAAAATAAGAATTGTTCATTCTTTGGAAAGACAATGGAAAATATTAGAGAACGAGTTAATTTAAAACTAGTTACTAATAAAAAGGAGGCAATTAAATTATATTCTAAACCATCTTTTATAGACGTGATATTTTTTAATAACTATTTTATTGGAATACAAAATATTAAACCATCAATTAAATTTAACCAACCAATCTATTTGGGGATGTGTATTCTTGATCTTAGCAAATTATTGATGTATGAGTTTTGTTATAATAAATTTACTAAACAATTTCCAGATAATGAAATTTGATATGGAGATACGGACAGTTTAGTTTTAAACATATATACTAATGATTTAATTAACGAATTAGAAAATATGAAAGATGAATTAGATACAATGATTATCCAAAATATCATCCATTATATTCCGAAACAAATAAAAAATTTGTAGGAAAATTTAAAGATGAATTAAACGGAAAAACAATGACATAATTTATAACATTAGGAAGTAAAGCATATTCATTTAAAACATTAGGTGATGAAGAAGAAAAGAAAGAAATAAAAAGCGTTGTCAAAATCAACAATTAAAAAGAAATAAAATTTGAAGATTATAAAAGCTATTTATTAAATTCCACAGTACAATATAACAAAATGAATACTATGAGTTCTGAAAAACATGAAATGAAATAAATAAAAAATCATCACCTTTTGATGATAAAAGATAATATATGTAAAAATGGAATAACAACTTATCCATTTGGTTTTAATTAATAATTTATTTCTTTTAAAAACTGTAAACATAAATGTCCACAAATTACTGTATTAAAAGTAAGTATTTGATCAGTAAAATATTGTATATCTCCTAGTATTTCACGAAGATAATCTATTAATTCTAATGGTGGTTGAATTCCAAAACTATCCAAATATATTTTATCATTATTATTTTTAGTTGTATTTTATACCATGCAACCCAATGAGTACCTTTTGTTTTATCAGTTAAATCACCATCTAAATTCATTATTCCACATTCTTTTTTTATTTGATTTTTTGTTCTTGAAGTTCTGTTCACCTCTAAAATTTGGTATTTTTAATTTTTTAACAGCATCTAATAGTTGAAAGTTTGTAAGAGGTTCATTTGGTAATTTTATATTATCTATTTCTACTAGGTTATCTAGTAGTCAGAGAAATTAAAGAGAAAGGCCCCTCTTCTTAAATATCAAGAAAACAGAAGTAATGGTTATTTCAAAGAAACAAAATAACGCACCTTGCAAGATCAAAGTGAATGATATAGTATTAAAACAGGTCGCCCAATTCAAATATATAGGTACAAGGATTACGGCAGATGAAAGAAGTTCAACAGAAATAAGAATCAGAATAGGACAGGCAAAAACAAAATTCAGAAAAATGAAAAATATACTGTGTAATATGACCTTGTCATTAGAGGTGAGAAAGAGAGTTCTGCAGTGCTATATAACCCTTATACTAACATATGGGTGCGAGTCTTAGACAATAAACAAACTGGAAATTGGGAAATTAGAGGCAACAGAGATGTGGTTCTACAGACGAATGCTGAGAATACCATGAACTGACAGAAAAACTAATGTAGAGGTGTTGGAAGAGTCAAATGCGAAACAGACCTTAATCAACAATATAAGAAAAAGGCAATCTTCTTTTTTTGGCCACTTCATGAGACAGGTTGGTTTAGAGAACATAGTCACAACAGTCAAAATTGACAGACAAGGTGAGAAAATATTAGACAGTTTGACAGCCTGGCACGGCAAGGAAACAACGACTTTGATACATAATACTGTGGACAGAGAGATGTGGAGAGCCATGACTGCCTACGCCAGCCGGCATGGCACCTGATGATGATGCTGACTACATTATCATAACTTTGTTCTATCATTTTTATTATTGTAAAATGACAGCAATGGCTGAAATGTTATACTGTGTAAAATATAGAAAGAAAACAGATACTTCAGATTTAGAATATTCAAAAAGCAAAAATAATAGAAATATGTTACAGGGTATGTGTGTGTTAATCTGTGGAACTATAAAAATTAAATTCATTAAAGCTTCAGAAGTAGTTTATGAAGGCGGTAATTTAAATAATATCTTCTTCTTCTTCAGCTTTCATTCTCAAACTCCTGCTGAATTATCTTGTAGCAGGACCATTGTCCTACTAGATTTCCAGCAGGATGTAGTCCAGAGAATGGAAAGGCGTTGTGTCGCCGTTTTATTTGCGCCAATGGCCCGACACATCCGTCTTCGGCGGAATTTAAATAATATAATAAACTACCATTTGAATTACATTTACCAGGTCATAATTTTACAGATCCTGGAACTAATTTAAAGAAAAGGTTAAAAGATCCATATGGTAATCCACCAGATTTTACAACACAACCTTGGAGTAAACCAATTAATAGAGTTGATGAAGCTGCTATGAATCATGGCATCTGTTATTTACAAAATGAAGATAGGAAAACTAGAAATGAAGTTTGTGATAAGAAAATGTTACAAGATTTAAATATATTTAATACTACTATAAGAGAAAGACTGGATATAGGAATTGTTAGTAATATTATTCAAGGAAAAATTGCATTAGGAATGGGATAGTTTTTATGAAGGAGCCACTGAAAACTAAAGAAAACTAAAATCATTTCAGGGAATTTCTGAATGATTTTTAAAAGAAGAAGATACAGTTTTTTTATATTTTTATAAAATTGGTGCATGCTTATTTATTTTATTATTTAATGATAATTATTTATATTTTTTGCTTCGAGCGGACATCCTTTCGCAAAATATGAAACATAATTTTTTTTAAGTGAAGGGTGTTTTTATAAGATGATTATTCTCTTTTTTTATTTTTTAAAGTATATTTTTATACTTGTATATAAACTTTTTGGAGTAAAAATATTTTTAAGGGTGAAAATATGTTTTAAAAATTATCTTTTTTTTTTTTTTAAATGAGTGTTTCATCCCCTATATATATATATATATATATATATATATATATATATATATACAGTAGTTACAGTGGAGATATGGAGTTCTAAAGTATTGCATACAGTGGAGATATGGAGTCTAAAGTATTGTATACAGTGGAGATATGCAGTCTAAAGTATTGTATACAGTGGAGATATGGAGTTCTAAAGTATTGCATACAGTGGAGATATGCAGTTCTAAAGTATTGCATACAGTGGAGATATGGAGTTGCATACAGTGGAGATATGGAGTCTTGTGGATATGAAATAAAGATTAGGAAAGTGAAACCCCCTCTCCCCACAAATTGCACAAAAACGTGTAAGAGCTCTTCTTATTTTTTGTGTCTCCATGTGACTATGAAACGGCATCAATGGTATCTGCCAACAAGACGTTCAAACGGCATCAATGGCATCAGCTGTCAAGACGTTCATTGTTTGCGCAATATCATTTACCTACATCATTCATGTGTTATTAAAGCTCGAAAAAGGAGCAAAGAATAGCAACACTGTTTACACTTTCCATACGTGTCATAGGAAGCATTTAAGAAGGTTATGCGGTGGAGTTGGCGTCATCATGTAGAATCAGTGACCCAAAAGTCATGCTGAAAAAGTCAGATGTGCCAAATTGAAAAATTCAGATATCTCATCACAGCTGTAAGCCTGACACAACGTATTCCATCGTCGGACTACATCCTGCTAATCTGCAGGAATTGAGAATGAACAAGGAAAAAAAGATTTACTTACACGAGATCCCAATCTTTGAAAGTTTGTTCCAATTCCTGCATGAGATCCAACAATTTTTTACGGAAGTAGGGCTCAAACCTAACATCATCTTCAAAGATCAGTATCTTTTGGTAGTTTCTGGCAATCATCTTCAAGTAAGAAAAACATCAATACGTTACAGATAACACTTTAAAAACATCAATACGTTACTGATAACTCTTTTAAAACATCAATACGTTACAGATAACACTTTAAAAACATCAATACGTTACAGATAACAATTTAAAAACATCAATACATTACAGATAACATTTTAAAAACATCAATATGTTACAGAAAATACTTTAAAAACATCAATACCTTACAGATAACACTTTAAAAACATCAATACGTTACAGATAACAATAGAAAAACATCAATACATTACAGATAACACTTTAAAAACATCAATATGTTACAGATAACACTTTAAAAACATCAATACATTACAGATAACACTTTAACACACTCAATCCCAGAGAGGCCAAAACCGCACGCTATCAATTCATTTCCAGAATGCCCGTTTTCTACATGGTGATTTCAAATGTTTTTCTTCAGTTTCTATGTGACTAGTCTAGACACGCTAAATTTAGCCCTCATGTGACTAGCAGTAATTGTGGCTTAAATAGAAATTTACCGACCGTTTCTAACAGTTGTGGCTGCCGAGCTGTGAAAGGGTATTATGTCCTTTAATTTTCTTCAAAACTCGGTAAGAATAGACCAACATATGATTTAGATGATGTTGACAGGCAATTTTATCAGGGAATTTTACAGAACGTGAATGAATCAGACGTTGATAGGGAATTAGTTCAGGACTTAGGAGTTGAAAGTAATGACAATCCAGTAGTGTAAGCCTAAATTATGACATACCGCCCCCATGTCTGGTTGGACCACAAAATTTGTCTGCAGATGTACAGCAGTAGTGGATGTGTGTTTAAATTTGTTGAAAGTAAGAATATTCCAACTTTCTTTCGGTACATATTTTTTTACATGAAAAATGTAATTAGAAATGTTTTCTCTTATGAACATAGTATGCAAATATTGATTTTAAAAAATATATAAAATTTTAAACAGTAGTTATATGTTGAAGAAAGAACAGAGTCAATGTTTTTAATAAAAGGTCTTTGGTCGAAGTATCAACCTGTGTACTATTCATCGTAAAACTGATGTAGTCTATTTCAATATTTATTTACCATATGGTGCATAGTGTTACCGTAGCCTCACTATCACTAGATATGAAAATAATCAGATTTATGCTGCTTCCAGTTAAATTATGCTTAATGTAAATGTTAGATTTTACATATAAAAATGTCTCCTTTTTTTCTGTCAAATGCCATCTTGTCATCTTTTTTCTGTCAAATGACATCTTGTCCTCTTTTTTTCTGTCTAATGCCATCTTGTCTTCCTTTTTCTGTCAAATGCCATCTTGTCTTCCTTTTTCTATCAAATGCCAGAATGAAGATTCCATATGAAATCTGGAGAATTTGTGTCATGGTTGGTTACAGCTTGGCTGCGTCTTTGAACCTGACATGTCCGAATTCAACATTATTTTATTTGGTCACTTTGACCTATAAATGGCAGAGCCATCTCTACCCCAAAACTTTCTTAGCTGCATCTTATGATATATATAGCAGTACAGTGCAGATATATTTTTTTTCTCCTTTCGTAACACTGTAACACATGGACACAAGCATTACTGACATGAAGAGGGAATGACTGCAAAGTGAGGAGTTTGTATTCAGGAAGTGGAGAAATGAAGATGGCTCATGTCTGTAGTGAAGACTGCAGGATCAAAAGAGAAATCACAAAACTATGACCTACTGACCTCTTCCCAGATTTGATAATGGCTCAGAAAGCAGCCGATTTCACCCATTGTCAGTGATCTGAAAATAAAGTGTACAAACAAAGAAATTATGATTCTATCTGTTCACAGAAAATTTTTTTTATTCTATTTCTGCGTTCGTTCTCAAACTCCAACAGACCAGTAGTATGTGGTCCACAGAACAGAATGTGTTGTCATGGTTAACAGCTCAGTTCTGCACATTTCAGCTCAACTCATCTGCTTCTGGGTCACTTTGACTCTATGGGATGGGACAGTTAACTCCACCCCAAAACCTCCTTAGTTGCCTATGGATAATAGGTAAGACTGCTGTAAAACTGTAGAACAACTAATATAGCTAGTACTTCTGTGATAGTACCATTGTTTTCACTGTTTTTATTGTTTGTTCACTGTTTTTATTATTTGTTCACTGTTTTTATTGTTTGTTCACTGTTTTATTGTTTGTTCACTGTTTTATGAACAAACGTTCACTGTTTTATTGTTTGTTCACTGTTTTATTGTTTGTTCACTGTTTTATTGTTTGTTCACTGTTTTATTGTTTGTTCACTGTTTTTATTGTTTGTTCACTGTTTTATTGTTTGTTCACTGTTTTTATTGTTTGTTCACTGTTTTATTGTTTGTTCACTGTTTTATTGTTTGTTCACTGTTTTATTGTTTGTTCACTGTTTTATTGTTTGTTCACTGTTTTATTGTTTGTTCACTGTTTTATTGTTTGTTCACTGTTTTTATTGTTTGTTCACTGTTTTATTGTTTGTTCACTGTTTTTATTGTTTGTTCACTGTTTTTATTGTTTGTTCACTGTTTTTATTGTTTGTTCACTGTTTTTATTGTTTGTTCACTGTTTTTATTGTTTGTTCACTGTTTGTTCACTGTTTTATTGTTTGTTCACTGTTTTATTGTTTGTTCACTGTTTTATTGTTTGTTCACTGTTTTTATTGTTTGTTCACTGTTTGTTTTGTATTTTTTTTTAAAAAGACCTTAACTATTTCCGTCCATAAAAACGATATATCGTTGCAGATAGACATCCATTGCGGACATATCCACAATTATTCATTCTTGCAGATATTCCATCTAAAATTGCTTCGTTTGGATCATAAAATAATTAGCATTAAGTTATCTAGGTATTTAAACCTTAGAAACTGGCTAACGGAACGAAACCCCTGTGTGATTAGACGTGTGACATATTTATTTTAAATTAAAATTTGAACAACGTAGGTTCAGCTTTTCAGAAATTAGCAAAATGGCTTCATCTTTCACTAGTAAGAGAGCTCAAAGATTTAGCAAACATCTGGTTTTATTATTCTTTGAGAGTTTTATAATTGGAGACATTATTTCAAGTGGTGAGTTGGAAAACAACAATGATTTCGATTTTGACAGTGAAGATTACCGACTTGTTGAAAATTGTAAAATAAATAGACCTAATATTATTTGTAAGGGAAGAATAACTTTATAAAAAATTATAAAACTACTCACACTGCTATTGTTTCCGAAGAATCAGATAGGTATAGTGACAGCAATGATAATCTTGCGCTATGTTATACAGTAAATAGTTAGACCTAATGATAATATTGAGTGGAATAAAGTTAAACTTTGGAAATTCAATACTTGGGAATATTTCATAAAGTTTCAGAATATTTTGTTCAGTTCTGAAATTTGACATAAAACACACAAAAATGGCATAAAACACCAGGCAGATAGATTTACTTCAAATAAACTAATTATGATCAGAAAGTGGACAGTCAAGGCATCTACTTTAGTAAGATTGGATTTTAGCATTTCAAGACAAGTAAAATTGAGGGTGAGTAGAACAAAATGCATGCAAAATAATTTCTGTTCATCTAACATCTCTGTTTGTGGTGTAATTTTGGAATTTTATTGTTACAATTCTTATATTTTGTATGGATTCCATTCAATTATCTTTCTTTTTATACCTTATATGACCTTCTATAGCTAATACTTTGTCTTCGGGAAGCTTGCGCCTAGTCATGTTGCGGTCCAAAAATTTTTCGGAAAATTAATTACGTCCAAACCCCAGGAATAAGGAATAATTCCGTCCTGAAAGAGTTACAGTTGAAACATTGAAATGTCTTGTATGTTGTTATTTGCATGTTTTCATACCAATACCATACAGTACAATGGCAGTCTGATAGTCCTCATAAAACTCCATCAAAACTTGTGTTCTACGTAAGTATTTAGTTGCCTCTCACAACATGCTTGGCAGATACCAGCCGTAATTATTTGCTTCCATTTAGGACCCCAGTGACACATTAACGAGACAATACAATAATTATGACATTTACAAAAACATGGACTACCAAAATCATAATAATCTTTTTTTGCCTCATCGAGGCCAACTCCTTGAAGTGAAGATGGGGGCTTAGTCCAGCCAAACAGAGGCAGGAAATTAAGATTGGTCGGGCCATTCCATATATCGAGCAGGACTGTGGCACAGGTACTGAAGTCAGAGATACCAGGTTGAAAGGCACGCCAACAACACGACTAGATAATGTCTTCACAAACAAATTTTGTTTGAATCTTCAGGAATTATGAACAATAGAGCTCTTTCTGGTATCCTTTTGTGTAATGGAAAAATTTGTTTAATACCCAAACTTTGCCAGAGCCTAAAAGGGGAGTAAAGGATAGCGACACTGCTACCTACCATGCATGTTGTAAGAGGTGACTCAGGAAGTTTAGGGGTGGAGTTAGATGTCCCATAACTAAGTTGGCTAAAGTGGCCTAGAAGCCATGCTGAAGTTGGATGTGTCAGGCCGAAAGGAACATATATTGCAACTAACAAGAAGATACCCAGACTTTAACTCTTGGCAGTGTGCAACTTTAACTCTCGGCGGTGTGCAACTTTAACTCTCGGCGGTGTGCAACTTTAACTCTCGGCGGTGTGCAACTTTAACTCTCGGCGGTGTGCAACTTTAACTCTCGGCGGTGTGCAACTTTAACTCTCGGCGGTGTGCAACTATCAGAATACAGTCTCTTCTTTTTTCTGCATGCATTCTCATAGATGTCAACTAGTACAGATTTTCTGTACTTATACAGATTTTTAAGGCTGAAAAAAAAACTCAGAAAAAACCCTACAATCAAAAACTGTTTTGGAGTGGGGGTGTTTTTTTAAATAACATTTTTAAAAAAGGCCATTTCGTGTTACATCTTCAGTTACTACTTCTAATGCAGACATTTTGTACATATTGAATGTATTTCCACAGAAGACGGATGTGTTGGGCCATTGGCGCAAATAAAACGGCAACACAACGCATTTCCATTCTCTGGACTATATTCAACTGGAAATCTTGTAGGACCATTGTCTTGTTACAAGAGAAATCCAGCGGGAGTTTGAGAATGAACGCTGAAGAAGAAGAAGAATGTATTGATTGGATGAAGAAAAAAATGTGGGATTTTTGTTTGTTTGGGGTGCTGATACGGTCATTTTATTGAAATATAGAAATAAATTGTTAAAAATATGGATTTATGGAAAAATAAGCGGACAGCCATGCATTCTCAAACTCCTGTAGGTTAGTAGGATGTAAGCCACAGAAAAAGATACATTTTACATTTTAGCTGCAATATCTGTGCCTTTCAGCCTGGCACACCCAACTACAGCATGGCTTCTGAGTCACTGACTGACCTATGAGGTGAAACAGCTAATTCCTCCCCTCAAATCTCATTGGTCACCTCTTACGATATGCTTGGCACATAACAGAGATGTTATTATAATAATTATTTTTTCTGCTCTTAAGCCCAGAATACCATCAAAGGCGGATGTGTCTGGCCATTGTCGCAAATAAAGAGACGACACAATACATTTCCATTCTCTGGACTATATCCTGCTGGAAATCTAGTAGGATTATTGTCCTGTTACAAGAGAGAACCAGCGGGAGTTTGAGAATGAACGCTGAAGAAGAAGGCCCCACAATTCACAGGTGGAAATAAAGAGCGAAACAAAATGAGATCCCTCTTACCTTCCATGATATGGATCGGCAAAGTCTGGCAACATCTTGACCCCTTGCTTCTCCAGGTAGGAACTATTAAGTTCTCTGTTTGGAATAGATAACATATAGAATGAACATTAAATGTAGGCAAGAATTATGTGCTTCGAAAATATGTTCTTGTGGCCGTGGTTGTCGTCTTCTGGTGTGTTCGTTCTCAAGCTCCTGCTGATTAGCAGGATGTAGTCCAGAGAATGGAATGCATTGCATCATGGTTTGCAACATATGTGCCTTTCGGCCTGAGACATTAGACTTCAGCATGGTTTCTGTGTCATGTTTCTGTATCTAAAATGGTGGTTCTCAGCAAGACAGCAGGGACTTGAAGGGGGGGGGGCACTGAAGAAATTTCTGAAATAGAGATAAGGATAAAACTTGTCATGGGGAGGGGGGCATATGAAGATAAAGACTTGAACAGTAACCAATAAGAAATATAGAGACAAATCTGAAAAAGTCTTGGTGACTTGTAAGAAAAGTCAATGATCTTTTTTTTTAAGCACAAGGGCTTAAAAACGACTGTGAAGGTTAGAACAAATGCAGGACTAACAAACCAGTAACATCTGCAGTTAGAACAAATGCAGGACTAACAAACCAGTAACATCTGCAGTTAGAACAAATGCAGGACTGACAAACCAGTAACATCTGCAGTTAGAACAAATGCAGGACTGACAAACCAGTAACATCTGCAGTTAGAACAAATGCAGTACTAACAAACCAGTAACATCTGCAGTTAGAACAAATGCAGGACTGACAAACCAGTAACATCTTCAGTTAGAACAAATGCAGGACTAACAAACGAGTAACATCTGCAGTTAGAACAAATGCAGGACTGACAAACCATTATTGTTTATTATTTATATGGATAACATTATCAAAACAGTAAAACACCACCAGACGTTTACCATTACTCAAATGACTTAATTGAACCACTCTTTGCTGACCATCAGTGCCTTTTCCACAGTTCAAGTGAAGTGCTGAAAGATCACATACACCTACTCAATGAAAGCTGCCTCAATCACAACATGAAGATCAATAAAGAAAATACAGAAGTAATGTTTATAGGCAGAAAACCCAATACAATCAAAATAAATGATCAACTACTGAAGTAAAGCAAGTGCATAAATTTAAATATTTTGGGAGCATTTGTACAGCTGACTTGAGAATGGACAGAGTGTTGAGACAAGAATTAAAAAGTCAACTATGTAACTTATGAACTTATACCAATTTTCCTGTCGAAGACGAATGTATCAGGCCATTGGCGCAAATAAAACGGAGACACAGCGCATTTCCATTCTCTGGATTACATCCTGCTAGAAATCCAGCAGGACAATGATCCTGCTAAAAGAGAAATTCAACAGGAGTTTGAGAATGTACGCTGAAGAAGTTGACTAATGGCCTCTAGGTTGACCCAGCCTAAAAAAAGGGCACCAGATCTTCTGGGAAAGTAGCCGCAGGTATGATGTTGGTCAATGAAAAATACAGACTTAACCCCATACTCCCCACTACGCCTCAATGGAAAAAGTGAAAACATGAAAACTCCTTTTTTAATGAATGTCATACTGCGAGTTTACAACAAAATTACAAATAACAGGAGAGAAGTTGGTATTTATACTAACTTTCCATCTACAGCATCCACAATTTTGGCATCTATCCCCAAGTAGTCAAAGGCTGTCAGCATCCGAAGTGTTCTAGCCGGCCGTCGTTTCAAGTTGATCATGTATATCTGCAAATATGAATAAATAAAGTTTTTAACACCAGACAGCCTAGAGAAGACCATAATGGAGGGGATGATGCCAGGGAGACGTACAAGAGACAGACCCAGAAGATGGATGCAAGACATCAAAGACCACCTGAACATGACAGTAACAAGAAGCAGGAAGACTAGCTCAAGATTGACAGAAGCTTCGAAAGGCTGTGATGACTGCTACAGGATATGCTACCTGATGAGTATGAATGTTTTTAATTAACAAAGTTCGTGGTGGCTGGATTATCAGAACAGCAACCTCCACATTCTTCTTCTTTCATTCTCAAACTTATTAGAGATTATCTAGATGCAGTCTAGAGAACGGAATGTGTTGCGTCATGGTTTACAACATGACTGTGTTATATGTACCTTTCAGTCTGACACATCCTATTTCAGCATGACTTCTAGGTCACTTTGACCATATACGGAATGTGACAACCAACACCATCCTAAAACCTTCTTAGTCACCTCTTACAAGATATATGGAAGATAAATAGTGTTGCTATTCTTTGCTCCCCTTTTGACTACGAATTGGCCATAACAGACTGAGAAGTCACATGTTCAGAAAGTTGAAAATTTGTAGACAGACCTGTGCAACTGTGGACTGAGCCCAGAGACTGCAGAACACATCCTTCATGCCTGTCAAATCTACCAAGAAGAGAGTGAGAAAATATGTTTATTTTCCTACTGAGACGGCAGAACTTCCAGACTTGAGGGGTTCCATGGATGACCTGAAGCGAATTACACAGTTCATTGAAGCCATTGGCGCTGTAACCTGATATCTGACTGAAGAACAAAAAGCTCCCCTTTCTGGGCCCTGGAAACACACTTTCGCTTTTATGGTTAAAAGCTCTGATATAACCGAATTGGATTAACTTTGCGACTGAAAGGAGCATAATTTTACCATAAGATGAACATTTTACGCAACCAAAAAAACAACTTAATAAATATTATAAAATACCTTTACAACTTTTAAAACTAAAAGTTTACCTTCAGTTATTTAACAAAAAATGTATACAAACTACAACAAAATGATATTGTTTACCAACCATGTTATATAACAGAAAATGTATACAAACTACAACAAAATGACACATAACTTGCCTGATCAGATCCTATGTATACAAACTACAACAAAATGACACATAACTTGACTGATCAAATCCTAGTTTGTCTTTAGGCTTCTCTGGTATATACACATGAGGTGAACTGTACAGAGGAGGAACTTCTTGTAATGAAAATATTATACACTTTGTTCAAGAACATCATCAAGGAAATCATCAAGTATTGCTTACCTCCAGGATCAGCTTCTCTGCACTGTAGGCGAATCTGTAAGCGTTTGGTATGTCAGGTCTCAGATCAGTTAAATATTTACTGTCCGCACAAATTCAACTCTGATTCAATAAATACTTTACAAACACATTTCAGATCATCTAAACCATAAGTTCTCAACTTTTCTCGAGACACAACCCCATTTTATTTAGAAGTAAAGTGACCCATGATCAAAAACATTTTATATAAGGCTTTCAATATGGGAAAAATATTCTATATCGTTCGAAGATTGTTCAGAATATCTTCTACTTCTGCGTTGGCTCTCAAGTAACCAACACAAATTTATTTTTTTATTTCCACCATGGAGCATGAAGTATGATGTGCTACTATTTCATTTGAGGCATATATAATTCAATACAATTTAAACACATGACATATTTAATGTTTAGCTTGATATTGTAACTCGTTAACAATTATTTCTTCATAATTTACATTTGAGTTTTTGCCAACGTATGTTAACCATGTGTGTGTGTCGCATCAGTCTATTAACTGAGAACACAGAAACTGCTCACATTTTGATGAGTTATATTTGGGTCAAAGGGCATGAACTCATGAACCACTAACCTACCATAAGTTATATTTAATATTACATACCGGGTAATCACCAGTGTGTTGCAGGGGAGCAAAGAATAGCAACACTGTTTACCTTCGACGCATGTCGTAAAAGGCGATCCTACGCAAAAAAAAGTTTGAACTACAGTTTCTTCTTCTTCAGTGTTCATTCTCAAACTCCCGCTGGATTTCTCTTGCAACAGGACAATGGTCCTACAAAATTTCCAGTTGAATTTAGTCCAGAGAATGGAAATGCGTTGTGTTGCCGTTTTATTTGCGCCAATGGCCCAGCACATCCATCTTCGATGGTAACTACAGTTTAACCATTAGCAAGACGGATTAAAAAATACAAAACGTCTTCCTGCCACCGGATTCTTTTTTGACAATTTGCGTTATTGATGGTGACTGTTTTGAAAATGTGATAATTTTTTGGTTGTTAGAGATATTTAAATATTTGCACATATAAATAAAGAATTGAATTCTGCATATATTGGTGTAATTTCTGTACATGTGTGTTTGATACCAGACGTATGAGAAAGTGGTAAAGATGTTTTTCACAAAAAAACTTATATTTTATAACAAATAAAGCAGAAAAATTAGTAAAAAAATAACTTACTTTACTTATTGAATTGTTTGGCAACACTGTACACTAAATCACACACAAATCTGTTGTATTTATGGTCTTTCATTATCAAAATATTGCCGGAGGAACTGTATAAAACATGTAGATTTGCAGTAAAGTCATTCTTTGAGCTTAGGCCTAGAGTCATTTTTGGTGCTACTTCAACATATTCGATATCAAACATCTGGAAGTCCCCACACCAACACGCCATTCTGTATATTTACTGCTGTGAAACTAAATAACCCAATAATTCATGATTCAAGCCACGATTCAATGTTATTTTATTCAAAATACAATGATACAACAGTCTATAAACCAGATTCACATTCATGGCATTGTACCGGTGTGCAGATGTGGTCAGATTAATTGGTATAAAATGTGTTACTTCTACGTAGAAATTTTCACTACGATCATGATGGACATAGAAATGTATCAGCTTCAATTGCATATGTTTCCCGAGTATCTGCATTGACCAATCAGGCTCTGGTATGTATATTTAACACAATATCTCATTGGATGACTTCTATCGACAACGGCAAGAGCCGCCATTTTTTTGTTTATCGACAAATGTTTACATAAGCATTGTGAAGGTTAAAGTCACTGTTTTTTATCACCATCCTTCTCCTCATCTTCTTCTTTTGCATTCTACCTTGGACTGCCATGTAGCATCACGTTTTTAATAACGACACTTAATGATGATGATGAACCAACACCCACTTACCTAAAGCTTTCACAGAATGAGCAAATAAAATGATGTCATCTCTTGGACCACTATATCCCACTGGAGGTCTATTGTAGGAAAGATTCGGTGAAAGGTAGTGATGCAGGTTGATAAGAATAGCAGAGTGCACCATAGGAACAGGAAACATTCCAAAAATCTCCCGGTCTACAATGGATAGATAGTTACTACTACGAATGTAGTAGCCCTGAGGAGGAATACAAGAAACATTTGTGACTCACTTCTCAATAAAAGAAATGTTGGATTGTTTATCATAATCTTCTCCTTCAGCGTTCATTCTCAAACTCCCGCTGGATCTCTCTTGTAGCAGGAAAATCGCACTACTAGATTTCCAGCAGAATAAAGACCAGAGAATGGAAATGCGTAGTGTCACCGTTTTATTTGAGCCAATGACCCGACACATCCATCTTCAGAGGTATCAGAATCTAATCATACTTAACTGCAGACTAGGCTGACACACAGGTTCGTGTAAGGCAGGTAACCCACCAAGTAATTATTACTGGTCTGCCAGGCTGATTTATATATATTCCACATGACATATTCTTTCCAGATTGTAGTTGTCTTTAGAGTAGACCTGACGCAGGAAGGGGCGTGTTTAAACATTCTTCATCTTCAGCGTTCATTCTCAAACTCCCACTAGATTTCTGTTGTAGCAGGACAATGGTCCTACTAGATTTCCAGCAGAATGTAGTCCAGAGAATGTAAATGTTTTGTGTCACTGTTTTAATTGCACCAATGACCCGATACATCCATCTTCGGCGGAGTTTAAATAATCTGAGATGTCTCTAATCCATCCTTGTCTTTTTGGCGGCCCTTACCTCTGCTTCCAGGAACCATACCTTCCATTATTAATTGTTCCATTTTGTTATGTCTCCTTATATGGCTAAATTATATCTGATTTAGAATTACTATATACACTACTCTCTGAATTCAGAAAATATCAAATTACAAGCTAGCCAAACTGCAAACTATGATGCTAAATATTAATTAGGAAGCAATCATTATGTCTAAACTTTGATATTGTCAGATAAGTAAGGTTCTGAATGGAAACATTGTCAGATAAAGTGAAGTTCTGAATGGAGACATTGTCAAATTTAAAAAAAAGTTCTGAATGAAAACATTGTCAGATAAAGTAAAGTTCTGAATGGAGACATTGTCCAAGGAGGAAACAACTCTTTGATGTATGTCTATTGTAAACAACAAAAGCTTTGACTTTGTATACAACTAGTCTGTCAAACAGGGAAAAAGCTTTTCAGATCGTGTTACTGGAAAGTATTCATACCCCCTCCGAGTAGATGTCTTTTTCAATAGACACTGCATTGAGCCAGAAGCTGAAGTCTCTTGGGTATGAAAGATAGATCTGAGAAACCACTCCCACTACACACAAGAATTAAGAGCAAATCGTTCACAATTCCTGGCATTATTGACAACAAATAACAACAACCAGAAAATATGAAGTTGCCTCCTCCATGGAAAAAAGCTGCCTACTACCAATGTAGGATCGCTTCCGGCAGATGGTGTAAGGATACACAGTAAAATTTCTGTAGCTCACAAATGTAATATACTTTCATCCATCCTTCCAGATCCCGTTAACTTAACCTGTATGGTTATATAGCATTGAAAGTACCTTTTAATAGAGTATTATTCTTCTTCTGCTGCATTTGTTTTCAAACTTCTGCAGATTAACAGGATGTATTCTGGAGAATGGAATGCATTGTGTCGACATGGTTACAGCTTAACTGTGATATCTGTGCCTTTCGACCCGACACATGTGACTTCTGGGTCACTTTGACCCTATTTGGGAAGGGACATACAACTCCACCTCCAAAACCTTAGTCTCCTTCTCTAATAATTTGCATGGAAAGTAAACAGTAGTGCTATTCTTTGCTCTACCTACAAGCGCAGGCAACATACAGGGAGGATGTATCCTCTGGTTGCAAACCATATCACTTCTAGTTTCTCCAATCACATTTCTCAAGTTTCTGATTCTTCTGTATTCTTTCTCAAATTCCTGCTGGTTATCAGGATATAGACCAGAGAATGGAATATGTTGCTTACAGCTTGGGTGCAATATCTGTGCCTTTCAGCTTGACAAATCCGACTTCAGCATGGCATGGAACTTTGGCCTTCAGCCAACCTTCTCAGTCGCCTTCTACAAACATGTAACGTATAGAGGTCAATGCTTTGCAATTCCTTGCTCCCTTTTTAGGTCCTGCAGCATAAGTACAAGGTAAGGCATTTCATTTCTAGGCTTGGATCTGCCTGTTACTTGTTGGAGTTCATTGCTGTAGACACTTGATAACTAACTTGACATTATCCACTCCAACAATAGTCCTCTTTGTTTTGGAACTCTAAACAATGGACTGTATGTTTGCTATCTCCAGGAATTGTGAGCAACTTATTTTTGGACTGAGAGTCTGTTACCGTAACTGTGCTAGTTAACAGGATTCTATAAGATTGTTGGTTGGTGGTCCAGCGGTCCATGGGCTCATGCCCTTTGACCCAATGCTATTGTGTGATATATGCATGTGTTTGTGAGCTGTTTTTTTGTTCCATATAATGTGTTCCATTTATCTGATCCTGGAGGGAGAAGCATTTTCCTGATGTCATCCAGCGCTGGACATTCAAAAAGGTGGTGGTCAACAGTTTCATAGGGATGAATGCACAGCCGGCACCCTGGAGTGTGTTGTGGTTGTATTCTGCTCAGGTGATTGTTAAGCTGTACATGTGTGCGCAGTCAGAAGATTATACTCTGGTCTTTCCTTCCCAGGAGGTTGATGTTGTCCTTAGCATTTGGGCTGGTCATATATTTATAGAGGTTCTATAAGATGATTAAGAGAAACACTGAGGTTTACCTTTTCAGACATTCCTCCCCAGAAATTGGAATAGTAGCCCTCAACAGAAGCATTTAGCATAGGACCAATTACCAATCTTGCAACAACAAAAAAACATTGAGAATTAAAAGAGAATTACCAATATTAAATAAAACAAAACACATCAAAAATGTTAACACTTTAACACATCTGTAACAGGACATAATATATATATATATATATATATATATATATATATATATATTTTTTCAAGATGTTAACACTCTAATAATTCAAGATGTTACCCACACTAACAAATATAAAACAGGAATAAGATATGTATTCTTCTTCTGCATTTGTTCTTAAGCTCTTGCAGATTAGCAGGATGTAGTCCGGAGAATGGAATGTGTTGTGCTAGGGTTTACAGCTTAGCTGTGATTATCTATGCCTTTCTGCCTGATACAACAACTTTAGCATGGCTTCTAGGCTGTTTTTTTACAGCTGAGCTGTGATTATCTGCGGCATTCAGTCTGACACATTGAACTTCAGCAAGGATTCTGAGTGATTTAAATTGGATAGAACAGCCAATTTCACCACAAAATACCTTAGTTGCTTCTTATGACATGCATGGCCTATTAATTAAGGACATAACTCTAACTGAATTTCAAAGTGGATGTCGTCCATGTGTTGCCTGGGCCAGAGAGGGGAGCAAATAGCAACACTGTTTACCTTCCACGAATGTTGTAAAAGGCGACTAAGGAGGTTATGGGATGGAGTTGGCTGTCCCATCCCATATAGGGTCAGTGACCCAAAGCCATGCTGAAGTCGGTTGTTTCAGGCTGAAAGGCGCAGATATCGCAGCAATGCTGTAAACCATGATACAACGCATTGCGTTCTCCAGACTACATCTTGCTTATCTACAGGAGTTTGAGAATGAATGCAGAAGAAGAAGACAAAAAGTGGATGAAACAAATAGTCATAATCACTTGTGATGGACAAACAATAACAACAACAATGACATGCATGGAAGGTAAGCAGTGTTGCTATTCTTTGCTACCCTTTCGGATCCTACCACATATGTATTCAAGAAGTTAACACTCTAACAAATATAAAACTGGACTGACATCATAAGTCATCGCTGTCTTATAAAAGATATTGTCACAAGTGGATAATAATAACAGTTGTGTACCCATAACATTTTCATCTGGCATGCTAAAGGTCTTACCAGCGGACCATCAGACCAACCAGAATACAACAGTAAATACCTAGTAGATGACGTGCAAATATAGTGATGCTTTCCATTCGTGGAGGCCTCGCGTCACTTCATCTATGCAGCTATATGTTCATTCCCTCTCAGTAAAAGGCTTCTTCAAAATCATTGCAAACCACAGAGAGTTGCAGCCTTAGTGTGTGTGAAATAAAGCTCTGGAGAAACCCCTTGACTGCACAAAAGAAGAATTCTATTTCTTAAAATTCCTAGTGATTCAAACAAACGTAACGCTTTCTTAATATCCAAAATCATACCAGCTGTTCAAATAATAATAATAACAAATACATTACACATCAACATCTCAGGCAAAGAATATTTCAATCAATTTTGTTTGGGTCATTCATTATCAAACTCCAAACTGAAGTATGTATTTGAGGCTTTGGATTCTTGACATTTATCTGTGTACGAGATCCTTAGTCAGTAGTGGTAACCCAATAGTCTGCAGCGGTCTGTTCTAACATGAAACTGTCCAGCAGGATGTAGTTCAGACAAGGGAAATGCATTTTGTCATCATTTTATTTGCATCAATGGCCCAACACATGCAATTTCAGCTGTAAAGTTTCATTAAATGTACAAGAGCTTACAACACACTTACTTTTTCTGCCCCATAAGAATTTGAAGAGTTCTATTATTTTCTAGTGTCACATCAGCATCGATCATCTATCAAAAAGATAAAAACCTGCATTATCTAGTTGCATGTGGACAATATTTTTTTTAATCAGTAAAAATCATTTTGCATTCAATACAACAAAGTATATACACTCTACCGCCGAAGACAGTAGAACACCTCCTTATTGACTGTCCTTACATTTCAACTGACAGGAAAAAACTTGTACAGACACTGTTAACAGTCTGAAACTTACTATATGGATCACTAAGTCAACTTTAGAAGACCTGCACTTTTTTTTAGAGAATGGCTTCACGCTGCCAAGACAAGAGTAGAACTACTCAGTCTATCTATCTATCTATAAGCTGTATCCCTTGTTTGCCTTGAAGTGTCAGGGGTAGAAGAGTTCTCTGGAGATGGCCTTCCAGTGTGCTGTTTGTAAGCTTGTTCCTGTGGCTTCTTTGATTTCTGTGATCAATCTTTTACATGGTCTGCCTCTGGCTTTATAGCTTGTCTATGTGAAATGGCCATCTGTGGCATGCTGTCTGTTGGTAGTCTGGAAGCGTGTGAAAACCACTTGATTTGTTGTCTTTTGATGTGTTCCAATACTGGTATTGCTTTGGTTATCTGTCTGATGTTATCGTTTCTAATTCTCTCTCTTAATGTCACTCCAGCAACTTAGATGTGGTTCTATAGAAGAATGCTGAGAATACCATCAATCAAATCAATCAAAAAACCCATAACCCTTCAGGGTCGTAGGGGTACCACATTGGATGCTTCAGCACACAGAGTCCTCCAGCGAATTCTATCCTCAGCGATGCGGATGAGTGTGGAAATATCTAGCCCTGTCCATTCCTTGATGTTGTCTATCCATGTCTTTATTCATACCATGGACTGCCAGAAAAACTAATGTAGAGGTGTTGAAAGAGTCAAATGCGCAACAGACCTTAATCAATAATATAAGAAAAAGACAATCTTCATTTTTTGGCCACTTCATAAGACAGGGAGGTTTGGAGAACATAGTCACAACAGGCAAGATTGAAGGCAACAGAGACAGCAGGTGACAAAGTGAAAAAATAGTTGACAGTTTGATAACCTGGCACAGCAGGCAAACAACAACGATCTTGATACATAATACTATAGACAGAGAGCTGTGGACAGCCATGATCGCCTACACCAGTCAGCATGGCACATGATGATGATGATGACGAATGACACTCCGAGTATTCTTCGTAGACGTGTCATTTCTGCTGTCACTATTTTACTTTTGTCTTGTGCTGTCATTGTCCAGGTTTGGCACTGGTAGCACAGTGATGGGATAATAATAGTCTTGTATAATGCAACTATTCAGTAGTTTTTGGATATCAAAAACAACATCAGCAGAAGACTGTTGTGTCTGGCTAATGCTTCAAATAGTGCAGCAACACACTGCATTGTTATTCCCTGGGCTACATCCTGTTGGAAATTTAGTAGGACCAATGTCCTGCTACAAGAGACATTCTGCGGGAGTTTAAGAATGAACAACAGAGAAGATGAAATATATACTTGAATAGTGAGTGGTGTGTTCATTGTAGTCCTTTGTGCCCTTCTGTCAATCATGTTACAGCAGTAGCAGCTTCATCTTCTTCTGCGTTAATTCTGCAGTTCTGCTAGTTAGCTTGATGTTGTTCAAATAATGGGATGTGTTTTGTCATGTTTTACAGTCAACATAAGGTACTACTGCAGTGAAATGGAACAACAATAGTACTTATGTAGAACACAGGTTTTTGAAAGTTTCACTTGAACATGATGGACTATCACTAAAACTAAGGGGTTACGTATTTACACCTTTCAGCCTAACACATCCGACTTCAGCATGACTTTCAGCAGTCAATAAACTGAATTTGTTTTTTATTTGCAGCACACCTGCGTGATATTACAATTGTCTTTTCAATTGCTGGAGAACTGCCCAGTCCGTATTCTTCCATGGTGTGAAATTAAATAATCATCAAGTGGATGCTTAAAAAACATGTAACTAGATGTAATGTAATAGAAGTAATGTATTAGAAGTAATGTAACTAGAAGTAATGTAACTAGAAGTAATGTAACTAGAAGTAATGTATAAGAAGTAATGTAACTAGAAGTAATGTATAAGAAGTAATATAACTAGAAGTAATGTAACTAGAAGTAATGTATAAGAAGTAATATAACTAGAAGTAATGTATTTGAAGCAATGTAACTAGAAATAATGTATAAGAAATAATGTAACTAGAAATAATGTATAAGAAATAATGTAACTAGAAGTAATGTATAAATAGTAATGTAACTAGAAGTAATGTAACTAGAAGTAATGTATTAGAAGTAATGGCCTGAGCTTCTAGTTCAGGGTGCAAAAAACAGTGCCATTGTCACCTGCCAAGCATATCGTAAGAGGCGACTAAGGAGGCTTTGGGATGAAATTTGCTGTCCCATCCTAGGATGATCAAAGTGACCTAGAAGTCTTGCTGACATTAGATGTGTCCTTCCAAAAAGCATAGACATCACAGCAAAGCTGTAAACCATGACACATTGAATTCTGTTTTCAGGACTACATCCTGCTAATCTACAGGAGTTTGAGAACAAATGCAGAAGATGAAGTCACACAATCCGACAATTAATGTGACATATACTAGAAAATGTTCTTTCAAAATCTGTTACATTTATTAAGAATTTCTATTTCTATTCAGCTCATTGTGATGTTTTTTACTACTAATTTCTTTTCAGCTCATTATGATGTTTTTTACTACTAATTTATTTTTCTATTCACCTCATTGTGATGTTTCTTACTACAAGTTAATGTTAAATACTAAACAGTAAAAATTAACTCACAAACAGATAGTCAGCCCAAATATTCTGAGCATGTTCTAGAGCCTTTTCCCTCAGACCAATCACATTTGCAAACCGTTTTTCTGTCCAATCACACAGAGATTCTTCATCTGTATATCCTAAAGATGAACCAATAAACTACAATTGAACAACTGATTATAGTTGTGCTTTTTCAATTTTTAATTTGAAAAGAAACAATTATTTTATTACCAAAAAAAAGGAGTTAAGAGCAGTTTACACGTTTTTTAAGTTTGTCCTAAGATGAGAGACACCTGTTGTAAGCTTGTCCTAAGATAAGAGACACCTGTTGTAAGCTTGTCCTAAAATCAGAGACACCTGTTGTAAGCTTGTCCTAAGACCAGAGACACCTGTTGTAAGCTCTAAGACCAGAGACACCTGTTGTAAGTTTGTCCTAAGATGAGAGACACCTGTTGTAAGCTTGTCCTAAGATAAGAGACACCTGTTGTAAGCTTGTCCTAAGACCAGAGACACCTGTTGTAAGCTTGTCCTAAGACCAGAGACACCTGTTGTAAGCTTGTCCTAAGACCAGAGACACCTGTTGTAAGCTTGTCCTAAGACCAGAGACACCTGTTGTAAGCTTGTCCTAAGACCAGAGACACCTGTTGTAAGCTTGTCCTAAGACCAGAGACACCTGTTGTAAGCTTGTCCTAAGACCAGAGACACCTGTTGTAAGCTTGTCCTAAGACCAGAGACACCTGTTGTAAGCTTGTCCTAAGACCAGAGACACCTGTTGTAAGCTTGTCCTAAGACCAGAGACACCTGTTGTAAGCTTGTCCTAAGACCAGAGACACCTGTTGTAAGCTTTTCCTAAGTCGAAAGATGGTGGTCTGTTGTTACCTATGAAGTTGGTGAATGGGGTCTTCTTCTTCTTCATCGTTCATTCTCAAACTTCCGCTAGATATCTCTTGTAACAGGACAATGGTCCTACTAGATTTCCAGCAGGATGTAGTCCAAAGAATGGAAATGCGTTGTGTCGCCGTTTTATTGCGCCAATGTCTTCGGCGAAAGTTTCTGATCAATATTCATATCTTTCTTCCACTGTGATGTTTAATGGCTGTGGATTAGTGGTTGTGTTCATTCTCAAATTTAAGCTTGCTAGTAGGATGTTCTAAGTTTCGGGAGTTTGAACATGATGATGAGTTTACTAATTTTTAGCAGCCATTGTCAAATACAAGAATCTGCAAGAGTTTTGTAACTATTGAGTGGTGTCATAAAGTTCAAGAATCTGCAAGAGTTTTGTTTTGTAACTATTGAGTTGTGTCATAAAGTTCAAGAATCTGCAAGAGTTTTGTTTTGTAACTATTGAGTGGTGTCATAAAGTTCAAGAATCTGCAAGAGTTTTGTTTTGTAACTATTGAGTTGTGTCATAAAGTTCAAGAATCTGCAAGAGTTTTGTTTTGCAACTATTGAGTGGTGTCATAAAGTTCAAGAATCTGCAAGAGTTTTGTTTTGTAACTATTGAGTTGTGTCATAAAGTTCAAGAATCTGCAAGAGTTTTGTTTTGTAACTATTGAGTGGTGTCATAAAGTTCAAGAATCTGCAAGAGTTTTGTTTTGTAACTATTGAGTGGTGTCATAAAGTTCAAGAATCTGCAAGAGTTTTGTTTTGTAACTATTGAGTGGTGTCATAAAGTTCAAGAATCTGCAAGAGTTTTGTTTTGTAACTATTGAGTTGTGTCATAAAGTTCAAGAATCTGCAAGAGTTTTGTTTTGTAACTATTGAGTGGTGTCATAAAGTTCAAGAATCTGCAAGAGTTTTGTTTTGTAACTATTGAGTTGTGTCATAAAGTTCAAGAATCTGCAAGAGTTTTGTTTTGTAACTATTGAGTTGTGTCATAAAGTTCAAGAATCTGCAAGAGTTGGGATGGGACAATGTGAAAGTCATTGATTGTATGCACCAGCTGGTATTAAATTAGACAAATAAACTCACAAATTATTTCCTTTAATTTTTACGTCTATTAAATCTAATTTTTACAAAATACTTTTACCTTTATTTTTGTGGTCAATTTTAACATCAACATGGTGGTATAAATGAGACCCAGCCAACAGCCATTCTGTCAACATTGCAGTTGAATTATCTACGTTGTGATCACTTCGAATCCTAGGAGATGAATAATGAAAAATTGCAATGACAAAGAGAAGGTTTCCACTAAAATAATTGTATTTGTTTTCAAAGGTATCAAATAAATCGGCAACACAACACGTATCTGTTCTCTGGACGTTAAAAAAATATGTTACTCTTCATTTGCGTTCATCTCAAACTCCTGATTGTCAGTAGGATATAGCTCAGAGAAAAGAATGTATTGTATCACAATTTACAGCATTGCTGTGATATCTAGTCTGTGCTTTTCTGCCTGACACATCCGACTTCACAACGAATTGCACAGGGCGATAGGGCAATGGATCGAGCTGATATTTTGAACTCCATAAAACCCGCAGAAGATGGATGTGTCGGGCCATTGGTGCAAATAAAACGGTGACACAGCACATATCCATTCTCTGAACTACATCCTGCTGTAAATCTAGTAGGACCATGTTCCTGCTACAAGAGAGATACAGCGGGAGTTTGAGAATGAACGATGAAGAAGAAGAACTCCATAAGAAATATAGCACACAAGAGTGAGTCTAGTGTGGATAATGATTTCTTTTCAATGTCCAGGATTAAAGATGAGGGTTTGAAATGTGGTGTTGCTAAAAGTGAATATTTTAGAGGGCATAGAAAAATGATGGTCAACCAGAAGAGGACCGGTACTGAGAGCAGAAGTTGAATGGCAGATACACTCAGGTAGAGATCGGAGCAACTATGAACATGTCCAGTTTGCAGTGATCAGATGACTAACTAACTAAGTAACTATCTGACCCATACGATTTCAGCATAGCTTCTGGGTCACTTTGATCTCCTATAGGATGGGACAGCCAACTCCAATCCCAAAACCTACTTTAGTCAACTCTTACAACATGAATGGCAAATAACAGTGTCTTTGCTCCCCTTTCCAGCCCAGCAACACATGGGTTGTTAATGGAGTTTTACTTTAATCTTCAGATAACGATTGCTGTATGTCTGGCATTGTATCTTATGGGCAAGTTTACTAGATGACTTTTTAACTCAACTCGCTATGGCTGTCCCTCAACTTTTGTGGCTTACAACTTGATGGCAATATTTACATCTTCCTGTCCGACTTCAGAATGACACTTTTCATGATTTAGTCACCCTCATTCAATGATACTTATACATAATACTTTTTTTGGTATCTTCTTCTTCTTCAGCGTACATTCTCAAACTCCTGCTGAATTCTCTTGTAGTAGGACATGGCCTTCTAGATTTCTAGCAGAATGTAGTCCAGAGAATGGAAATGCGTTGTGTCGCCATTTTATTTGCGCCAAT
This sequence comes from Meghimatium bilineatum, assembly GCA_034231615.1. NCBI lineage: Eukaryota > Metazoa > Mollusca > Gastropoda > Stylommatophora > Philomycidae > Meghimatium > Meghimatium bilineatum. The sequence goes on along the minus strand of CM067299.1, from coordinate 37,112,744 downwards.
GGCCCGAGACATCCGTCTTTGGCGGCTTTTTGGTATAATAAGCTTCAGTGGTTATTATGAGCATGTGCAGAATATCTATCTATTGTTATTTTCACTTGTGCAGTTAAGAGTCGATGGGAGGAAGTTGAAGGTACCTGTCTTTGGCCATTAGCTTCACATTGTCCATCGTCAGCCCGTTTTTCATGGCTTCTTTGATTGTCTCCATCATTTAATTCAACAAATGGGATTTGAACCTGATCCACACAGATGGCCCCCACATAATTCACAACTTGAGCCAATACGCTTTCCATTTTCGACCACACCATATCTCTAAAAATGATGCAATTTCAGTCAAGGTTTCAAACGTATATTCTCATGCTACTACGAATATGGACCAGTCAATTGACACACAGACAACAACAACACACGCACTGTACAGGTATATAAATTCCTCAAGAACCACATAGGCCTACATTAAACATTAGTAATATGTCTTTTGGCACATTAAGAGCTTTATGCCAAAAAAAGGTACTACCAAGACCAATTAAATAATAACCATCGAAGATGGATGTGTCGGCCATCGGTGCAAATATCCATACTCAGGACTACATCCTGCTGGAAATCTAGTAGGACCATGGTCCTGTTACAAGGGAGTTCCAGCAGGAGTTTGAGAATGAATGATGAAGAAGAAGAATAAGATCTATAACCCATTAGGGTTGCAGTAGTGGCACACTGGATACATCAGCACAAAAAAGCTCTCCAAACAACTCTATCCTCAGCCGTTTGGAGGAGTGTAGAAAAATCACGCCTAGACCATTCCTTGATGTTTCAATACATAATTTTCTGTCCTCTTCTCCATCCACCCTCGACTGCTCCTTGCACAATAATTTTATAAAGAGAATCATATCTCGTTATATGTCTAAACCAAATAAGTTTACGTTATTTCACCGCTGCCAAAAGTGGTTATTGATATGACCACAAGTTTTTTTATTTCCAGCCTGTTAAATAGTCCCTATAGGCCTATTTGTCATATGTTCTGGCTAATTCTTACAGATGTCTATAGTACTTCTTTTCAAAAGCCAGAGTCCTTCTTTCAGTGTCTGCATTGAGTGTCCAATTTTACCATTAAAAAAGACAAATTTAAGCCTACTTGTAAACATAAATACCACATAGACACATAAACAATGATGCCCCAGATGTACATGGGTAAATGACTAATATAATAATTAAAAAGCATCTAGATTTATGGAGAAAGATCATGCCACTCACATACTCTAACTTTCAAAAATTGCATTTTGGCTAATTCTGCTTAGACAGTGTGTATAGTACAGATCAATCATAACAGTCAGCCAACAGTATTTTGGCATTGTGACATCTCGCTTCGTTCATATAACATTATATCAATACATTCATTTCAAGCCCTGTCATCCTCTCCCTTTTTTAAACAAGCAATCATGTAAAATTTATGAAATAATCTTACCACAACCCTATGCGGTGTTTTGGATAGTCCATCTTTTCAAATAGTCCGAGGGAACAACGGCAACGAATGAGCTTTATTTCGAACTAAAGTTGCAATTACCACTGTAGGTAGAAGCTGTGGGGCGTCATCATTCAACTCTGCTCTAGCGAATATAGATTTTCCTATACCAATAAACTCTACATTACCTACAACAAACAAAAATAACAAGCACAAATATAGGTATTTCAAGTTTGGCCAACACTGTATAACTGAGCGTCGCCATCTTGATTATATTAAAAACCCAACCATAGCATTTGATATAGATTAGTCTGCACGTGCATGCTCTCTGGGCGGAGGATTGCCGTAAAGCTATTGAGAAGATAATATGCTTATTGTTGCGTTGGTGAAACCCCTGTGTGCTGCCGTGGACCGAAAAGAGGTTCAAATAAGTAAAGTGTCGCTGTAACATGTCATGCTTGTCGTATGAGGCGACTAAGAGGGTTTTGGAGAAAGTCTGTAAAGAGCTTGTACTCCAACCCACACCCTCATAAGAAAATTCAATATTTAGTATAATGGACAGACAAAAAAATAGGATCCTCCTCCTTTCTAGTTGTTCTTTATAAAAACCTTCAAAAGTTCTACAAAACGAAGTTGGTGGTGGTTGTATTCTGCCACTTTAAGTTAGTTAGTTAGTCGTCAGTGATAAATTATCACTGCAAACTGGACACATCCATAGTTGCTCCGATCTCTCCTTGAGTGTATCCGCCATCACACTTCTGCTGACAGTACCGGTCCTATGCTGGTTGACCATCATTCTTCTGCGCCCTCCAAAATGTTCACCTCTAGCAACACCGCATCTCAATCCCTGATCTTTAATCCTAGCCATTGAAAAGGAATCATCATCCACATTAGTCTCACTCTCGCGTGTTATATCTCTTAAGGAGTTCAAAACGTCAGCGCGATCCATTGCCCCATCGCCCTTTGCCACAATTGCACACGATGCCAGTTGATCCGCTCTTTCATTGCCTCGAAAGCCCACATGTCCCGGCACGAAAATAAATGTAACCGCTTTCAAGCTCGCATTTCTCAAGGCCTCAATCCACTGTTCGCGAACGAGACCCACTTGTACCTTCTAAATCATACTCATAGAGTCACTCAAGATGCAGACCTGCGTTACTTTCTGTGTGCGTAGCCACTCATATGCCATGGTCACCGCCATAGTCTCCATGGTCATACTACTCGTAGTGACCGCAAAGGCACCACTTTCCTCCTTGATCGTTTTACCTGCGCACTGAGCTGTAAAGGCCCAAGCACTGCGAACATGCCTAATTACAGATCCATCAGTGTATATAATCACATCCCCCTCTTTGGTATTCACACTGATTAAAGCCTGCACTTCTTTCTCCACAGCTGTGGGACACCATTCTCTGCATTCCCTGCTATGTGATATTACTACTCTCAAACAAGTTTCGAAATCTGTGGGTAGACCTATCCACTCCGCACCAGCTGCCACATCCTGTAATCTGCACACGCTTTGTATTACATCCTCAGCACGTCCCATCCACGACCTTCCTCTCTTGAGTCTGCTGCCTTTAACTTTCTGTATTTCTTATCTGCATGTATTTGAAGGTACGCCCGTGCACGGCAATACTGTAATCTATGCTCAGCTGTTGGGCAGTCAAGTAGGTATCGCATAGCTCTTGTTTATATTCTTTTTTATAAGGATATAAAAAATCATCCTGCTATCACTTTCTCTTTCATCTTTTTTACTTTTGTGGTTGCACAGCTATTTAGTTCCACTACACAAACCTGGGAAGGACCACACCAGGATACATGGCTACAGAATAATAACTATGCAGAATACGATTGGCAAGCTATTGGAAAAAAATTGTGGCCCGGAAGGTATCGTGTTATCTTGAAAGAAATAAGTGTTTACCAACATTTTTAGGAGGATATCGTCGAGGAAAGAAGACATGGCAAAATGCAGCCATATTTGCGCAGGATGTTTTTGAGGTTCGATTCGCGCATGGAGACATGTGCGGTCGCAATAGACCTCGAGGATGCGTACAATAGGGTGTCCTTGGATATCTTGATGCACCAGCTGTTAAATCTTGCAGTTAATCCATTTGTCGTGCGTTGGGTTGGCGCCGCCCTGATGCACAGGGTTGTAGTTCTTAAGTGTGGTAACTGGATATCTACACCAACAGTTACACTGCGCAACACATAAAAAATTACAGACATGAAAATAATCATTTCCTACTGAAAATTTGGTGAGAAAAACGAATATCACATTAAAAATTCTCAGTTTGCTCTTATTGTTGTGATATTCCTTGTTTATTGTGCCGAAAAAGTGGAAAATTTTTCTGACCTAAAATTTATTCAGCGACGAATGCATGTTGACACCGTGCGACTTCTCTCAATGGCCGCTATATTGTTTAAATCGTGTGTTGATGTAAAAAACAAACCACATATTTCAACATGTGTACTTAATATATAATTAATATAACTTATATTTATATATATAAGTAGTATATATATATATTATTTTCCAGTGCTATAAATGTCTGAATTTGTATAAAGATTGGATTCCATAATGTCACGAAAGTGCGTTAATAGTGCTAACAATATCTAACTGTGCCACTGTGGTGTTTATAATGTATAATGTATACCAAGGAGAGATCGGAGCAACTATGGATGTGTCCAGTTTGCAGTGATGATGATCCGACGACTAACTAACTAACTAACTAACTTATTTATGATAAAACACCATACAAATTATACTTTTTTGTGTTCGGGAAGGCAAGACGCATCTGTTGAATATACTGTACCAATTGTCAGGCATAATTGGGGCTAATTAATATTCAAAATGGTGGCTAATTTGCATAATTTACTTGTAATTTAATTGTCTAATTATTAATTATTTCACTTATTTATGATAAAACACCATACAAATTATACTTTTTTTGTGTTCGGGAAGGCAAGACGCATGTGTTGAAAATGTACCAATTGTAAGGCATAATTGGGGCTAATTAATAAGAAAATTCTGGAGGTAAGGTAGGACATAGCGAATGCCAACTGACTAGAGTACAGGAACTGTATGGCGAATAACTAAGTGGGAGGTTTGGAACAGAGGATGAAAAATGCAGAGGTGGAGAATACAAGAGGAAAAAAGAAAAGAAGAAAAAAATATGTGGTGGATAGACGGAAGCCCCGAGACGGAGATACGCCAGCAAGAAAGTAAAGTGTGGGTGGGAGGGATGAGGGAACCCAGATGCCTAAAGCCTTATGCATTAGGTCTCCAGTCATAACATCACTGTCACTATCAGAATTAAATAGAATATCCAATAATGCATCTTAAAAATTATCTTTACGGTAATTCTAATTTATACCTAGACCTACTAATAATGTTTGAATAGAAGCTATCTGAGTTCGATTACAGTGACAGTGAGACACAAACACTTGTCATCGTCATGGTAACATGGGCTGCAAGCATTCTGACGCGCTGACATGTTTTTTTTATCTGTACCCTTGAATAATTTAATACAATACTGTTTGAAGACATTTCAATAAACACTAGTACATAGTGTCACATTAAATTAACTAAAGGATGATAAGATGTAGAAATTCATTAAACTGTAACTTAAATTTTTAACATTATACACGAATATCGATAATTAACGGCGCAGCAACATTGAACAGCCGAAAACGAACTCTAAAGTTAGTAGCGTGGTCGGTCGATCACCATAGCATTTTTAAAATTTAATAATAATTAATAGGTACTTCTAGAAATGTTAAAATTTGGTACATAAAGATAGAAATGGTTGCTGAATATGTTAGACATGGTTTCACATATTAATTTTAATAAAAATTTAGAAATATACGTGTGCAAAGACAAAAAACACCTACCTCGTCTTGTTTAATTGCTTGGTGTTAATTGTAGATAAGGTATCTCCAACATACCTAATCTTAATACACTGCAGAAATGGATGATAAATAGTATACAGTTCACTTTTATATGATCTAAAGCTGCGTGGCGTCACTAAATGACAATTCCATTGGATAGTACACACGTGGTCCATGAAAAAATGAAAATGTCGGCACATGGCATTTTTATCAAGGGACATTACTCTAAATATCTTTTTGCGGAAATATTTCGATTAGTGCTAATGCCTAGCTAATGCCTATAATATTTGCTATGTAACATTGTTTTTGTAGCACTAAATTTTCAAATTGGGGTTATAACATTATAAACACCACAGTTAGATAGCCCTTGAAATTTGCAATTCAACGATACCTCAACCAAGTCTGTGGGTCGATTCTGTGAAAAGTTATGAATTTTTTTGGTCGAAATTTCAGGAAAAGATAATTACATGAGAGCATATAATAAAATATGAACGGACTGATGATGAAAGTTGTGACCAAGAATTGAAGCAGAACTAGCAATTTATGAAATATTTCTGTTATTTATGATAATATATGCATAAAACTATACATTTTTGTGTTCGGGAAGGCAAGACGCATCTGTTGAATATACTGTACAAATTGTCAGGCGTAATTGGGGCTAATTAATATTCAAAATGGTGGCTAATTTGCATAATTTACTTGTAATTAAATTGTCTAATTATTAACTATTTCACTTATTTATGATAAAACACTATACAAATTATACATTTTTGTAAGGTAGGACATAGCGAACGCCAACTGACTAGAGTATAGGGACTGTATGGCGAATAACTAAGAGGGAGGGGGTGGTTTGGAACAGAGGATGAAAAAATGCAGAGGTGGAGAATACAAGAGGAAAAAAGAAAATATGTGGTGGATAGACGAAAGCCCAGAGACGGAGATACGCCACTTCTTCGTCATATTTGCAACTGTGCACTTCTTTTTTGCACAGGCATCACAGTCGTATCTCATCTTCATAGGTGATGATGATGTAATCAATGTACTTGAAAACAGCGCTGCAATATCAGATGCACTGGAAAGGAATGGTGACTCAGTTGGAATAGGAACAGACTGCAAATAATTGACTTCAGTCATGGGTGCCAGGGACACATCTGAAAAAGAAGGTGCTAGGGATACACCTGAACAATAAGGTGCCATATCAGATGCACCTGAAAATGAAGGTACAATATCAGGAACACCTGAAGAAGAAGATGCCATGTCAGAAACATCTGCTAGAGAAGGTGCCAGAGCAGATACATCTGGAAAAGGTGTCCTATAAATTGGTGCAGGTAGTTGCTGCAAAGCATTATCAGCAACCCTAAAAGGTATAGAATAAGGTTCTTGAAAAAGACAGACAAGATTGGACCAATATACGGTAAGTCAATATGCAAATTTTTACTTTGTGTTCTTAATTCCAGTTCAAATTTTTTTAAAAGTTACTCTAAGATAATCTTCTCTAATATATTTATCTTGTCCCTGAGCAAGCACTATAGTCTTAATCTTCCGTATCACCTCCAAAAATGTATTAGTTTTAGGCTAAGTCTTGACCGGGGTCAATAGCAGCTGCGCAATGTATCCTTTCTTGACAGGATACTCTGGTACAAAATTGGCAAGATGTCTCCTCAAATCCTCCATAGATTTCTTGACCTTATATGCCATCACTGTCACTACCAGAATTAAATAGAATAACCAATAATGCATGTACACCCTGTTAGTTCATACATTCCAAATAAAATTATGGATATTGAAACTATAAGAAACTTACATAGGTGACTTCTCAACTTTGTGAACTCACAATGACATCACAAACTAAATTACAGAATATTTGTTTCAGCACTATTGCTGTATTGAATATGATTCTTACTAAGATTTTACAATACGAATGTCATTATAAACAACAGAATTAAAAAAAAAAAAATTATCTTTACGGTAATTCTAATTTATACCTAGACCTACTAATAATGTTTGAATAGAAGCTATCTGAGTTTGATTACAGTGACTTCGGTGAGACACAAACACTTGTCATTGTCATGGTAACATGGGCTACAAGCATTCTGACGCGCTGACATGTTTTTTTATCTGTACCCTTGAATAATTTAATATAATACTGTTTGAAGACATTTCAATAAAACTAGTACATAGTGTCACATTAAATTAACTAAAGAATGATAAGATGTAGAAATTCATTAAACTGTAACTTAAATTTTTAACATTATACACGTATATGGATAATTAACGGCGCAGCAACATTGAACAGCCGAAAACGAACTCTAAAGTTAGTAGCGTGGTCGGTCGATCACCATAGCATTTTTAAAATTTAATAATAATTACAAGGTACTTCTAGAAATGTTAAAATTTGGTACATAAAGAGAGAAATGGTTGCTGAATATGTTAGACATGGTTTCACATATAATTTTAATCAAAACTAAAACATATGTGTGAAAAGACAAAAAACACCTACCTCGTCTTGTTTAATTGCTTGGTGTTAATTGTAGATAAGGTATATCCAACCGACCTAATCTTAATACACTGCAGAAATGGATGATAAATAGTATACAGTTCACTTTTATATGATCTAAAGCTGCGTGGCGTCACTAAATGACAATTCCATTGGATAGTACACACGTGGTCCATGAAAAAATGAAAATGTCGGCACATGGCATTTTTATCAAGGGACATTACTCTAAATATCTTTTTGCGGAAATATTTCGATTAGTGCTAATGCCTAGTAACATTGTTTGTGGCGAGGGGACGTTGTCGTCTCAAAAACGGAAAATTACACCTTTAATTAAAACTGCATATCATCTTTACTTCGGCTGTAAGATAGGTGATCACGACAAACCCTGGGCCCCTCACATTTGCTGTATTACATGTACTGTAAAACTCTGTGGTTGGCTGAATGGCAAAGTGCGGTCAATGCCTTTCGCGATTCCTATGATATGGAGAGAGCCGAGAGATCATGTAAGTGACTGCTATTTTTGTATGGTGCCTCCTCTCCAACACGGAATATCTAAAAAGAAGAAGTGGACTTTGAATTACCCCAATATTCCATCAGCTATACAGCCAGTACCACATGGAAAAGATCTGCCTGTTCCTACCTCACCCAACCAGAAAGTTATAGAGCTTGATGCAGATTGTGGTCAAGAAATACAACCTGAGTTTGAACAGGAAGATACTCAATTCACACCAATAGGTTCTGTTGATATTCTATATAGAATTTCTCAAAATGAACTAAGTGACTTAATTTGAGATCTTGACTTATCTAAAACAAAAGCTGAACTTCTTGCATCAAGACTTCAGCAGTGGAATCTCCTGGATAAAAATGTTAAGGTGTCTATGTACAGAGAACGTCAGAAATCTCTAATTCCATTTTTCACAATGAATAATAGCATTGTTGCTTGCCATGATGTTAATGGGCTTATGGAAGCTTTGAAAATAGAGCACATACAACAAGAGTGGAGGTTATTCATTGACTCATCAAAGTTAAGTTTGAAAGCAGTTTTGCTACACAATGGCAATTCATTACCTTCTATCCCTATAGGCCATGCTGTCCACATGAACGAGACTTATGAAAATATGAAATTACTTCTTAAAGCAATAATATATGATGATCATCAGTGGCAGATTTGTGCAGACTTGAAAGTTATTGCAATTTACTTGGCATGCAATTAGGTTACACAAAATATTGTTGCTTTCTGTGTGAATGGGACAGTCGACAGAGAACTTCTCATTACATTAGGAAAACTTGGCCTGATAGGAAGGTTATGGAGCCTGGTGAAAAGAATGTACAGCAAATTTCTTTGGTTGATAGAAATAAAATAATTCTACCTCCTCTTCATATTAAATTGGGGCTAATGAAGAACTTTATCAAGGGCATGAATAGGGAGGGAGAGGCATTTAAGTACTTGAGGAAAAAATTTCATTACCATAGTGATGGTAAAATAAAGGAAGGATTATTTGTAGGCCCACAGATAAGGGAACTGTTGAAAGATGAGCATTTTGATGCCATTATTCATGGGAATGAGAAAGGTGCATGGCAATCTTTCAAATGTGTTGTACAAAATTTCCTGGGCAATCATAGAAGTGAGAACTATCCTGTTGCTATTAATGAACTTCTGACAGCATATCAACAATTAGGTTGCAACATGTCACTTAAGATCCACTTCCTGGATTCTCATCTTGATTTCTTCCCTCCAAATTGTGGTGCAGTAAGTGATGAACATGGGGAGCATTTCCACCAAGACATTGCATTGATGGAAAAAAGGTACCAGGGTAAGTGGAATACATCCATGCTTGCTGACTACTGCTGGAATGTCACAAGAGAAGCTCCAGAAGTGGTATACAAGAGGAAAAGGAAACAATAAGAAATAGGATTTTTAATACAAATATTGAAATTACAATAACTCAAAAACTAGAGCTAATAAACATTTTCTGATGTCATATTCGTTTTTCTCAACCCATTTTCAGTAGGAATTGACTAATTTTATACTTGTAAAAAAAACAAACTTTTTTTTGTTGCGCAGTGTTATTAGCCCTGGCCTGCCACAGGGATCGCCTCTATCTCCTGTACTTTTCAATGTATACACAGTACATATCGCTGGCAATCAAATCAAAGGTGTTGGCAGAACGATGTCATATGCCGATGATATCCTGGTGTATAGACAGGGCAGAAATCGAGAAGAGTGCGTCGTGGAACTACAGAAGGAGCTGGACAGACTGACAAATTGGTGTCGAGATACGGGAGCAGTGGTTAATCCGTCTAAGGCATTCGTGACGTGGTTTTCCTTGAACAATCACATGGTAAAGACACCCATGCCACAAGTTTCGTTGTCCAGGAAAAGTTTAGAAAGAACTAGCACAATGAGATATCAGGGTGTGTTTTTTAACAGAAGCCTGAGTTTCAGGGAACATGTTGACCACATTATCATAAGGGCAGGCAAAGGCTTAGCAGCAATGAAGGTTATGGCTGCTGCGCAGTGTGAGCAAAGATTGTTATTTTTTTTGTACCAGGGTTTGGTTGTGGCTGTGGTGGAATATGCACTGGCAATTCTGACTCTTAGCCAAACTCAGATCGAAAGACTGGATAGAGTCCAGAATGCAGCAATGCGTATCATTCTGGGATGCACAAGAGACACATCGTCTGCCACTTTAAGGTATGACCTAACCTGTACTACCTGAAATCGTGCTCTAATACTGGGGAGATCAGGCAGAAATCTCATTGCAGAGATGGGTGTATCCCTAGTACACCCCAGTACTGCCATCATTGCCTCATTTTGAACTTTTTCCAGACTATCGACCTGTGACAGTGTTAGTAGGCCTGTAATAACATGATAAACACTGTAACCATGTGTTATTAATAACAAGGTTACACTAGTTACAGATTACAAACTAGACAACAACATTAAGATTGTGTTTGAAAACTTATCACATTAACATACTCAACTTACTGATTTAAATAACAGTCTGTGATTCATTTGATTTGTCTTTCATTTTCTACTCTGATTGTCAAAGAATAAACCAATTTATAGTTTTCTTAATTTGTAGATTTTGATACACCATTAGCAAGATAAAGTGAAAATACTATTATTATTAGATAAGTCTAATAAATGCTAGTGCCTATATTTTATAGCTATTTTTATTTTAGCAAAAAAATGTAAGGGTATAGGCCTAGATACACAAAAGGATGACAAAAAAAGTTACAACCGTGAACTTAAAATTCCAAATGCGTAAAGAACAATATGTACTATATGCGTAGTAGGTCACAATATCAAATTGTGAATATATGAAGCTCAAGAGAACATAGCGCCTATAAAATTAAAAATGCTAATCAAAGAGAAAATAGAAGAGGGGTGGGAGCTAAAAATGACAGCTTCCCTTAGAAATACTGAAGATGACATTTAGTACTAGAAAACAAGCCAAAAGAAAAAGGTTGGTATTCACACCCCCCCCCCCCCATTATTGGTTTTTCATATAAAATGTCACCAGTCAAATGGAAATAGGGAAATTACTTTTTTTTAAGCTGTCACACATACCCTTAATCAAAGACATATCAACAGCCCTCAAGGTGTAAATGAGCTTTCAATGACTATAGGGGCCTATCTCTTGTTGCCTTGGTAAACAATGTACATCATTTGAAAAGAAAATGTTTTCCTGTTAATTCATTTATACCATATATTGTGTGTGGGAATTCCTCTAAAAAATGGCATAAAAATGAATGTTTTTTCTCCATGTTCTATTCGATAAATGGAGTTTCTCCTGAAAACAATGGCAAACTACTGAAGTAATGTGCCTAGTAATTTTATTTTGGAATCAAGAGATGTTAAAATCAATAAATGTCAAATAAATTCAGCTTAGCATCCTGATAAGAAAGGTGTATTTTTTTAGTCATATAAAGAGACATTCATTTTTTTCATTCATTTTCCTTTTGCACTGACGTTAGCGCAGAGGTCAGATCTCTCCAATTCTGTCTATTCAAAGCTATTCTGTGCAGTTCTTGAATAGTATGGATATCGATTGTTTTCCTTTCTCTAAGTATTGTTCTTCTGAGTGTTTCTTTTGGTCTACCCCTGGCTCATTTGCCTGTAGATATCCATCCATTCAAGAGATTGGTGGTGTATTCTGTTGATGTCTGCACATAGGACATGCCCGATGTAGGACCAATGGCGTTTTCTGATAACATCTGTGATGAAATTTTGATGTGTCTCTTCTCTGATTTTATAATTCGATTTGAATTCACTGCAATAGGTGTTAGTTATCCTACGGAGACATTTGTTCTCGAAACTCAGTAATTTCTTTTCCGAAGATAAAGAGCTTTTCCAGCTCTCACATCCATATGATAGCACCGGAATAACGCAGGAATTAAATAAGCGCATTTTCGTGCGTGTGCTCATTGACTTTATCTCCAGATATTAGACAGTCTGTTAAAGGCACTTGATGCTAGTGCAATGCGAGTTGTAATTTCTGTCTCTCTCCTCTTCCAGTTCTATAGTAGTCTTTTCAACATATTTTTTCTTTTAAACAAAAATATTATTTTCCAAAAAATTTCCTAGTTGCAGCAGAGGAATAAATTAAGTTCTTCTTTTCTATTTGGAGCTATTCTTGGCATATGAAAGTGAGTCATGTACATCAACAGCAAGTTCTCCTTCACTAAGATGTTTTACAGAAAAGTAGTGAGAATATAATGCACCAAAAGACTCATTTTTATATTTTAGAAGTCAACATACACAGGAGTGATGTTGATTAAACCTCAAGGGAGTATGCGTCCCTCACTCATGTTTCCTTCCAAGTGGTGGAATTTTACTTTCGTTCATAGATTAGCATTTTTTTAGCATTATTTGGTATGAGGAAAATTCAGCCTTTGCAGGTCGCTATAATATATTTGTGCTATAAGGAATATAAACTAAAATCCATGGTGATGGATGATGTGGCCAGCAAGAGGACCACCTAGCGATAGTGTCATAGTGATCTGTTGAGTGTCTTCTGTAGCGTAGCGTGCAGCCCATGAACTATCTGCTATCACTTTCTCTTTCATCTTTTTTACTTTTTTAAATATCATTCATGATATTTTCCCCTCAGTGTAACACAATCCATGGTATCCTGTTTCCATGATTCCACATCAATGTCGTTATCATACATATTATTGGTTTTTAGTTATTCATTAAATTCGTAAATTATACAGTTCCTAACAATTAATTGTACATTTTCAAATTAGATTTGCAGTAAACATGATTATTTTCTATTTAAATAGAGATCAGACTCATCACTGTTGGCACAGTTTTACTTTGCGGATGAGGATCTCAATCAGGTGGCTGCAGAGCTTGATAGTTTTGAAGGAAGAAAGGATCCAGAGAGATGCACTTCTTTAGTTAACCAATTAAGGGCATGTCAGGCAAGAGTCCTTAATGTTGTTTCCCAAATGATGGATGAACAGGTTAAGGATTTCAGGGCAACTAGGGATTTCAGAGTCAAGTTCCCAGATGATGTAATCCAGGAAAATTTAGTAGGGCAACTTTGGTTTGGAGCAGAGGTAAATGATTAGCAAGTTAAGTTTGTTGATAATGTATACAATTTAGGATTTTACAATCATTTCAATATGGTTTTTTTTAACTTGTTATTTTCTAGACAATATTTATGTTCAGTAGGTTGCTATTGCTTTCTAAATAGTACGATGCACAACTGCTTGCAGCTAAAGTTGAACCATGTACATTGACCATTCAGGGTGTACTCGGTACATCTTTTCCACAAGCAATGCTTAGTTGTTGATAAATAACAAAATAAACTGAGTTGTTAATTTTCTCTTGAATTGTTCTTAATTATTTGCTTGTCTATTATATATTTGTACACTTTATTAGTAGTGAAAATGTATTGGGGGTCTCTATTGCAAGGGTTCAGATTTGTATTAGCCATCAGAATATTCATATTGTGACCCAGAGGTGGGCAACCTTGTTGGATCTGCAAGCCAATTTAGGTTTTAACATGTGGAAAGAGCCAAAACCTTTTCTTAGTCTCTTGGTGTTCAAAAGAGTATTTTCAGAGGCTAGTATATATCATCATCATTAAGTGCAGTGCTGACGCATAAGCGATATGCGGATCTCTACAATTCTTTATTTCCAGTATATTTTATTAGGATCGTTGTTGACTCTTTACCACACTACTATGTCAGATTATCTAATATTCTCTCACATTGTCATCCTTGATCTCTTTTGCTTTCTATTTTGCCTGTTGCACCTTTGTATCATTTTGGTTATTGTGGGCCTTATCTGTGTGTTGATGGAGACACATGGTGGTTTAGGTTATTGTAGGCCTTATCTTTGTGTTGATGGAGACACATGGTGGTTTAGGTTATTGTGGGCCTTATTACCAGACCTCCCTGTTTCATATGTTAACAAAAATAAAACTTTCTAATATTATTAAGAAACCTTTGTCTCCCATTTTATTCTTTCAGCACTTCTTTCTTAGTCTTTCTAGCTGTCTATGACTCAGCATTCTTCTAATGAACCACATCTCTGTTGCCTATAATTTTCCACTATCCTGTTTATTGATTGCCCAAGACATGCATCCATATGTTAGAATCAGTGATATATAACTCTTCCTCACCTCTATTGATAAGAACATATAACACAGTATTTTATTTATTTTTATTGATGCTGCCTCTGGCCGCCCTAATCTGTTGTTTTAAAAAAAATCTCTGTTGTACTTTTGTTGTTCCTAAATATTTAACTAGTAGCCTGTTTGAGAATTGTGTCAATCACTTTGATATTGCATGCATGCTAGTGGGAGAATTTTGTTTCTTACAAACAACCATCACTTCTGACTTCTTGTTATATTAGAAAAGATCTTTGTCTTTGCGGCTACTACTATGTTAATTAGTTCTTGTAGATCTTCCTCACTTTTGGCAAACAGAGAAGTGTCATCTGCATATCTCAAGTTATGTATGTTATTATTCACTGATCCAAAAAAATAGACAGAATACAAAGATGAACTACCAGAAATAACAAAAGAAATAACACTGCAATACTTTTCCTAGTTCTGTGTGAATAATATGAAAATTTCACTATCAGATCCACGATAAATAACACTTACACCTTAAGAGCTGAATACTCTCCCAAAAGAAAATAATAGTTAAATGATTGAAGATATGTACCCCAGAGAAGTATGGGTACAAGTATATATTGATGGATCAGCAACTAAAGCTGTGCAGTGAAAAACGGAGGTGCTGAAGTGTATATAAAATATCAGAAAAAAGAAAATGAATCCACATGTTCACCAACTTGAATCTTCTGCTTCAACTATTCTGTGGAAGCGTAGACCCTGCACAATATTGCTGCAGAAGTAATTTAAAAACACAGCAAGACAATGTCAACAGGCAGCGTTTCTTATTGATGCAATGTCTGTCCTACAAGCCCTTGACAGTGATAAACTGCCAGACACTGGAAGGAAGCCATATGAGAAGTGAGCATCCAAAGAAGGGTAGTACTACAGTAGATACCATCTCACTAGATACCCAGGAAATTAAAAGGCAAATATGCTTGCAAAAGATGGAGAAACACAGTAACAAAAAGAAAAGAAATAATCTACCAGGAAAAGAGGAACCTCATCAAAGATATTAGTTAAGTCAATTACCCAAAAGACAACTATAACTATCTTGATAGAGCTAAGCAAGTTACCACCTTCCGCATCAGAACAGGACAGATCTTAGATTGAAACGTCAATATTTTTCATTCTTTTTTTATTCTAATTGTTTCCATTATCTTTTTTATTACTATTATTAAGATTTTGTAAAATTCTTACTTGCTGTATTTACCTCCATTATAGTCTTTTCTGGCTGTTATGCTGTTTGATATGGTCAAAATGTAATTTTCTGGATTGAATCTTATTTTTAACCAGTTTCCGTTTACATTTATCTCTCTCACTAGAGTCCTTTTTGTATTTTTTTTCATTGATGGTATTTTGAGGATTCTAATTAACATTTGTTTAAATGCTGCTAATTAATTTTAAATTTTATTTGTAATTGTCCAAAATTCATTCCCGTATGGTGTCACTGGGAATATGCAGGCTATAAGGAAAGTTAGTTTTATGATTTTGTTGCTTATAAAATATGTGAGGATAAATTAGCAATTCATAGAAATTCCAACCAAATGGTTTAAACTTTGAGACAAGCATAATACCATAATGTAACTACAGAAATAAATGATTAAAATGTATCTATCATTCAATACATACGCATTCCTCAATATATTTTTAGGTGAGGTCTGTTTTTCCTAAAAAATTATGTGTGCTTGATAGTTATTTATTTCATTGGTTGGTTTATTAATTAAGTTGCTACAAGCCACCATCAAGCACTGCTAATTAATTTGCAGGTGAGGCGTTAGTAGGATTGGTCCCGCCAAAGATGGATGTGTCGGGCCATTGGCGTAAATAAAACAGTGACACAACGCATTTCCATTCTCTGGACTACATCCTTCTGGAAATCTAATAGGACCATGGTCCTTATAAAAAAGATATCCAGTGGGAGTTTGAGAATGAACGCTGAAGAAGAAGAAGTAGGATGGCTAAACAGAACCAAGTCATTTCCTGTTAAAGATTCAGTATTAATGTGTAATATATTGCTGTTCGGTGCTAGTAATACTGAATTCAACTCTCTAACTTGGAGTGCAGGATAAGGATATCAATCTTGGTCAGGATATGTCATGGTGATGGGCCGTGATATGTTTCCAAGGACATATTTCTTTTATAAACCTGTGGAAAAAAAATAGTTACATCATGGAGTACATAATAGTACATGATTAAATATATGCTAATGGCAGATCTTTTAAATGGAACACATTAGGTGTCACAGGACTGAACGGGGTGCAAAGGGAACGCAATGCTCTTGGTGGACCCAGGGTATAGCAGATAACCAAGATCCCAAATGTACCTCCTCATGGTGCACCCTGGAAACAGAAATACAGTGGCTCTTGCTGATTCTGGCTAAATCATTTGAGGATCGTGTCCGAGAATGTCGAGGTAGCAGATGGAAAGAGATTTGTCTGCATAAGAGACAGACAATATCTCCATCACCATCAGCACCAACACTTGCAGCGGCACTGTCGACATACAGTGACGCTAATCAGTCCAGTCCGAACATTGGAGGGGCGGCCAATGAAAAAGACACAAAAAGGTAGATGCATGGCGAGAGACAAAAAGTTTTCATACTGAGTACAATGAAAGGGCAGAACAGCGCCAGAGGGCAGTGCCAACTGCAAATAGAAAGTGTAAGGAAAATGGGAACTACAAACTTTGTTAGCTCGAGACGAGCTTCTAGTTATGCTCCTTATAGGCAGAGTCCCAGAGCCAATCATGAGCGTCCGGCAAAACAAGAACACCTGGCCTAACTCTAATGTCGAGCCTTCCTATACTGGAAACATGCTCGTGAAGAGAAAGGGTTCCGTACCCGATGGGCTCAGGCAAAAAAGGGACGACGATGGCAGTCCTGGTCCTGCTCTACTGTCAAGATTTCCTATACCGGAAGTAATACTCATGTGGAAGACAGGTAATGAAGTCCTACTGAATGACGACTAAAACACTACACACTATCACTAACGGATGTAAATATGGTACATACAACAAAACAAAACACATAATATAATCATACAAATGACAATACACAGGACAAAGTCGACGTTTCGGACCAATAGGCCTTTTTCAAGATACAGACATAACATACAAACATTAAAAAAACCACAAGTAGAAATGAATGCGTATCCGAGTGCAATGTGGTAGTTAGATAGATACCAGAAGCATACGAGCAGGAAGTACACAAAGACAATAATACAGGTGGAAGGAGAGGAACAAAACGATGACGTAACAAAGACCAATACGACCGAGAACTAAGCGAAAGAGTGGTCGGAATTGAGTCCAAATGGCTTGAAGGTACCCAACTCGAAAATGAGACGATTTTCGAGGGCGTACCTAGATCTATCATCGGTGGTGCAGGATCTGATGGCAGTGACCTGAATGTCAAGGACACCACGGTGGCCATCGCCGTTGAAGTGATTAGCACAGGAGTGGGTGTTCTGTGTTTGATAGCATGCAGGTGGTTACAGAAGTGGTCGCTCAGTCTAAGGTCAGTCTCACCGATGTATTGCTTACCAACAAGTATACCGGAAGTACACTTGCAGAGAGAAAGGGTTCCGTACCCGATGGGCTCAGACATAAAAGGGACAACGATTCTAGCCCTGGCCCAACTCTACTGTCAAGCTTTCCTATACCGGAAATACACTTGCAGAGAGAAAGGGTTCAGTACCTGATGGGCTCAGGCGCTATTGGGACAAGGTCGCTCAGCTCGAGAACGCCTTGCTCCCAAACGTTTGGTGTGAGACTCGAAATGCGCGAGAGGTTCATGATGTCAGTGAACGACACTTCGGCTAAGAAGACGAAAGTGCCAGGGTCCAGCTCTTCTGTTGAGTTCTTCCTCTTATGGAACCAGGCTTGCAGATGAGAAACGGTTCAGTACCCGATGGGCATAGGAACAGTACGTCCAATTACACGAGGCAAGTTCATAGACAGTGGAACACCTTGTGCGAGATAGATGTGAACGACAATCATCTTGGCAAAGAGTCATTAAACACCCGTGTGCCTGGCGATAGATAGGGAG
Source organism: Meghimatium bilineatum (assembly GCA_034231615.1). NCBI lineage: Eukaryota > Metazoa > Mollusca > Gastropoda > Stylommatophora > Philomycidae > Meghimatium > Meghimatium bilineatum. The sequence goes on along the minus strand of CM067299.1, from coordinate 37,094,229 downwards.
GCTGTCACAGGCTAGGGTAGCACACCCAAACTGTCAAGGCATGCCGAAATCGGATGTGCTAGGTCTACAAGGCGCATAACGGTGGCACAATGTAATCATGCTCCCGGCAGAAATCGCACGGATAACCATGCTGATTACAATGGGGTGAACGCAACATCAACAAAAAACAGGACTGACGGCAATAAAATGAAATACTTTTTTGGAGCCTCTTGTGCAATTGGACATGATGAGATTGTGTAAGTAAAAACCACTATGTATTAATGAGCATGAAGTGATTTACTATTCAAACCTTTGTTTGGTGATGTATGATTTTTCACATTTCTTGCTTCCAAATATTTGTCTTCTTCAGTGTTTGGCAGCTGGATCTAGTATTATGAATAGGGAAGTTGAAAGTGCTTGTATGCGACCATTGGCCAGAGCATCTTGACAGTTTAAGGAATATTCTACGGGACCAGTGCCTGCGTAATGTGCACGAGTATACAGAAACAGTAAGTAATAACAATTGATGTTAGTAATTGCTAGCATATCCTATTCAGGACGTAGCCATAAACCCAGCATATTTTATATGTAATGATGTTTTAGGCAATATAAATATGTTCAGTAGTTTGCCATTGCTGTCTGAAAGTCCGGATGCACAATTGCCTGCAGCGGGATTCAAATCCGGTACTTTGGCTGTCACAGGCACGTATGGTACCACAGAGCTGGACAATGTTAGTAATTGTGTAAAAGTCTTCACCCTTTAACAGCACAGTCACCCGCCATTCAAATTGCCTGCCATGAAGTTCTAATATGCCTTTCCTTTCCATGAAGCACTTAGATCTAATCCATTTTTATACAATTTTTTTAATATAATACACCTTTAATTTAAAAAAAATATAAGTTAACATCCTGAATGTTTTTTTTCACAGCATATGAATTTATAAGCAATAAAATGGGTGTTGCTAAATGTAACCAAAAGAAAGACATAAACAAGTGGCTGTGTTTGGTTTGAAAAAATAGTTTACTCTACTAATAATTTTTAAATAAGATTGCTTACTGTGCATGTCTCACAGATGATTCAATCATAACTTGATATACAGAGAAACAAAGATGAGAAATTATTTATTCCTGATATTTCATGTTCATAAACTTTATTTGAACAGTGTTATTTCCAGGGAGCGGAGAGGGGGTCGGAGAGAAATTATGATTGATAAAAGAGCTATGTTGATCTCTGTATTATTTTTATAATTATTTTGTGTTCATTAAAATTTATTAAACTTTATTGAAATTTAAAAAATGGATATTGTATGCAAGGTAGTATGTTTTGCACATATCTGTTGAGTAGGATGTGTTTTATCTCATTATGTTCTAAATGTGACCCACATTGTATAGAAATCCAATAAGTAGAAAGAATATTAATTGCTGAATGTGGGTGTATGCAGGCAAGGGCATGTATGTATGTAAATATAAATATCCAAAGAATTAATGTATTACAGTGGATACCATTCCCATTCTGGCATACCAGGAAATAAAAAGGCAGATATGCTAGCATAAGATGGAGCAACACAGGAACAAAAAGAGCAAGAAATCACCTACCAGGAAAAGAGGATCCTCATCACAGCTATTAGGAAAGTTGACCACCAAATATACAACTATCACTATCTTGACAGAATTGAGCAAGTTACCATCTTCCACATCAGAACAGGAAATAATAGACTAAACATCCACTTAAATAGACCAAGACTGGTTCCATCATCTCTGTTTCCATGTAGGTAGAAAGTATAAACATCAGAACATATCCTTCATGACAACATTACACTAAACCAGTTGAGAGAGGAGCACCGGCCCACAGAAAGCTATATGGGAACACTGAGGAGATTTCAAATACAGCAGCATTCATCAAGTACACCAGACTTGCTGTGTAGTCATGTTAAACTGCGAATGAGAAGAGGAAGACAAGTATGTTACTCTTGCTCACTATACCAGACAGTGGAATTACTCTCAGCTCCAGATTTATGTTTCTCTGGCATTCCTTTTTATAATAGGAAGATTTTTCAAAGCTTTTGCAAGACCCATATTTCTGTTTGATTCAATTTGGTTGTATGGGGCAATGATATATGCTGGACTGTCTTCTCCTGCAAAAATGTTGCCATGACTTTCTTGAAGTTTTAAGACATGCTGCAGATATATGGGTTGATTCCCTCCTTGCAGTCCAGGGATGGGTCTTCAGCATGCTTCATCACAGTGATCATATGGTGTGTAGTAAAACCCACTCCCAACCTCCTTAGTTACCTACTACCACATACATGGCAAGTGGAAGTGTTATTATTCTTTGTTTTCCCTTCAGGCCATAGTAAATTGGTAGCATATCCTATCCAGGACGTAGCTATCAACCCAGCATTTGTTGGCTGTGGTGATTTTCTAGGCAATATAAATACGTTCAGTAGGTTGCCATGGCCATAGTAACACATGCATAAATGGCAAATAACATATTACTTAATTTGTCAGTTTTTTTTGGTATAAGAATTTGCAAAAAAAAATAGCTGCTTGAGAACATGTTATTGACTGGTGCTCACAAAGGGCTAATGCAAGAAACAATGAAATTGTTAATAAGAAATGTTCACAATCCCAACTAACACAAACTAGCTTCAGGGTTTTTTATAGCAGTGAAGTTCACATAACATTAGCAAAGCTACATAACTTCTTATTGTTGTTTAAAAATTAAAGCAGTTGAAAGCTAATGTCCTTGCAGGATACACTTAATTATTTTATTTGTTATAATCTTTAAATCCTGTTGTTTGCCCTCACTCAAATCTTCTTTAACTCTTAGTGGATCAGAGTAAAAACAGCAAATAGGGAAAAACGATAAATAGGTTTTCATTTGGTCCACTGCCAAGTTAAGTCTATATATTTTCTTCTTACATCTTTTCTACTGTTTCTATGATGATGATGATGTTCCTCCTTCACAAGCAAAGATGAGCATAGCATGAAAAACATTAAATGCGATGGGGAAAAAAAATATTTACAAAACTTTTATTAAAATTGGTAATTAACTCATTTGGTTTGTGTGTTCGTGGATGTCCGATTCGTGCACGGAAAGTTCTATTTCTGTTTCTATACAGTTCGATGCAGGCAATATTTTGGTAGTACTGTATAAATGGAGGACACACTAGTAGATGACAGTTATTAACCTGTAGAATCCGAAGTCAACAAATGTAATATAGCGATAGAAACCCACTGTCTGCAAATATCTACATCGAGGTAGCCATTTGTAGTTATGACAACAATCGTTCGTGATTATTTTCCATCATGCTCTTATTGTACATATGTGCTAGAGTGTTTGTCCCAGAATTTTCCGCAGCGATGTAACTACGCAATTGTAATTCATTCAAACTTTTTATGTTTGTACACCGAACTGCATAGACCTAACTTAAGTGCTGCTATTTTTCAATAATTCTTCAGGGATTATGACTCAGACCAACATGAATTTTAAAACTTTAGTGTTGTATGTAATGTAGATAAACGTATGGAGATTGAGGGAGGTATTGATCATATTTAAAAGTGATATAAATGCTGACATTTATGATGAGGAGTTTGAGTAGCGGTGTTTTCTGCAGTTAGGCCTATGGATGGCCTTGACGTAGTAAGTTTTTTTTGTGTGTTTGCCCACGTTCTCAAATTTAGTTGTACACAACATAACACTGACACACACACAAGCAAATAACACTTCCACATTATATCCAACGTCCATTTATCTCTATTGTCTTCAAATTTGAAATCAATAGCTCAATAAATAAAAATGTTACACCAAAAAAGCGAACACGTGCAGAAAATCCAGAAACCATAAAAAATGGACGGGTGCCAGAGGAAGAATGCATTATGTTTATCTAGACTGCTACATGTTAAGATATGAAAATAGTTTGAATAACTCTGGGAGATAGTAGAGGATGATGATTGAGGGGTAAGATGAGGAAGATATACAATCTGCATGTTATAAAAACTTTTCGTATACCTACCATTTGCTACAAGAGATGGAATTCTATGGGAATGGTTTGTGTGTTCCACTGTCTGTTCAGAAAATCACTAATCGCACTTAAGTATAATGTTGGTTTTCTTATACTACAGTTTATTTCATTTTTCTTGATAGTGACTGGCCAGTTATGTTTTAATAATTATTGAGCATTTTGGTTTGTTTTCAAAGTCATCATTTCCCTACCTCCTTGGAAAATTTGTCTTGTTTGTTTAATATCATTTTTTGAGTGTTTCTATATTCTTACTTTTACAGTGTTTGTCTTACTGATCCAAGTATTATCTGCAAAGCAGTAGATGTTTCAATTTGAAGCTTCTATACATACTAAAATACTTTCCATTTGAGGTTAATAAGTTCCATCTGTCCTGGAATTGAAGTCATGAGTTTTCCTAGGATAATTATTATCTATGTTTTATTCAGACAAATAATATAATAGTTTTTTGCCTTTGACAACCATCTCTGTTTGTCAGAACATTGGATGCTTCCCCCCACGCATACACATCATTGTTGTACTAGTACATTTCCCATCCTCTATCATGGGGCAATGTAGTTGGGATTTAACTTTTCTTCAAGATAATACCATTTTGGCATTTCTCATGTTCCCTGTAGTTTGCATAACACCACTTCACTATTCAGGCCCATCTTTCTAATAATATACTTCACGAGTTGTGCCAACGGCTTAAGCACCTTTCCCATCTTTATCAGATGATAGTATGGTGCTATAAGGAATATAATCTACAATCCATTGTGATGATGGATTTACATCCATGTGTTTATTCAAAAGAATAGAATACCCAGGTAGAACAGGAAAATCTTAAGAAGGAAGTGAAAATAGACCAGTCATACACTGCAAAAGTTCTTGAACCTGTACCATAAGGCAATTATCATTAAGGAATTTCCAGGAAGCATTGTGAAGAAAAAACATGTAGATAAATTATATAGAGGTAAGTAGAAAGAAATGCAACTAAGAATTTGAGGAGAAAATCGCAAATAGTTGTTTGGAGAAGGTTGTTTGATCTCTAGTTATGCAATCTTCTGTGATGATTTAAGAATTGAGAAGTTCACTAACTCTTTCTTGTCATATTTTTCAGATCAGAGAGTCACTAATCATATTTGACAAGTTATTTGCTGAATTTGAACTGAGGTAGTATTAGATGTAGTAGATGTATTATAATTTAAGAAATAAACCACATTTACACAATAGATATAACATAAGAAATACAGAATTTAAGAGACATCACACTAACACATTAAATGTAACAGAGAAATAAATAATGTATAAGACATCACAAAGCACATTTGATGTAACAGACAAATAGTGAATTTAACCGTTGGGGCTCTGGGTTAAAATATGCAATTTTTCCCCTGTGCCTGGAATCTTTTTTGGAAAATTTGTATTATTTATGTGAGTGGTAAACAGAATAACTTTTTTGTTTATAAAGATATCAAAATAAATTTTACACATGTAAATAAAGGAGTGAATAATGAATATAATCGTGTTTTTGTTGTTGTTGTATATGTGATATGACAGTTGTGAGCAAGTTATGAAGTTGAAAATTGGGGAGGAAATCTCGAAACGCCATTTTAAAAATCCCAAATATAATTTTTTGACTACTCTAATACTTGAGCAATGTGTGGCAACATTGATAAAATCCTCCTAAATTCCTATTCCTGTTGTATGTATACGTTTTTTCATATCCAAACTAATATAATATGGACTGAACAAACTAATAAAATGTGAAGAAATCGTATACAATGTCCATTCGTTCAAGACTAGGCCAAGCAAGACATACAATGTAATTATTTTCCATTCTGACAAGTGGCACCCCTGATACATATTGTTTTTGTGTTATTCAATCAGTAAACGAACATTTTTATAATATGACAACTAAAACACAAAAACAATTAAAACACGTAGATATTACTTTCCATGAGGATCACTTATTATGCCACACAGTACTACATTTGATAGTAAAATATGGTGCAGAAAATGGACAAAGTTAGAAATTACTTGACATAATCAGCAAACTTTCTCCCTTCTTACATTTATAATGTGTAAAGGAATTTGATCTTTAGGCTGTGACATATTCCTAGCTTTGTGTGGCCGAAATTCTACGTCACATGAGCTTAACTTTGTGTGATTCCGTAATGATGAATCGGGCCATAGCAACAGAGGTGAATGGAGGTGCGACTAGTTACATAATGGCATCGGTGGCTATAGGCGCCTGTAGAGCCCATAAGGCTAAGAGACATAACAGTAGCACATTATATATGAAAGAGAATTTAAGAGACACCACGGTAACACACTATATATAACAGACAATTAGAGAGAATTTAAGAAATACCACATGAGCACATTTAAAGATGAAGAGGAGTTAGGTCACAGGCTCTTAAGAGAGCAGTCCATAGATTGGAAGGCTGGAGTATACTCTAGTTAAAGATCCTATATATATGACCTATCAACTGTAGGTTTTTTTTCCCATTGCATTTATCCTTTTTCTAGTAAATCTTTGGTTGGAAATGGGGATGAGAGTTTAAAGCAGGGGTCGGGAACCTTTTTGTCTGAGAGAGCCATGGACACCACATATTTTGAAACGTAATTCTGTGAGAGCCATACATTATGTTTAAAACTAAAAATTCAAGTAAATGTGTGCATTTTGTGTAATTTCAACACTAAAAGTACAATAATTATGTCTCTGAATTATTTTTAATAACATTGTTATGCTGTTGCTAATCAATAATGAGTATTTCTTACCATTAATGCGACTTCTGATGCTGAGCTGCAGTAGACTTTAGTTCATTTGTAGAATGAAATATTGATTTGCAATTAATATATATCACAGGAGTCTGAAGAAACATTTTTTTTATAATTGAACATTTGTCTGCGAGCCAGATGCAGCCATCAATAGAGCCATATCTGGCTCATGAGCAATGAGTTCCCAACCCCTTGTTTAAAGGGAACAGTACCATTCCCTGACTGTAAGGTTTAATTTCTTATTTTTCCTTATAGCAACATTGCTCTGGTGTGCTTATGACACTTGTTTGACAGTATTTCAAGTACCAGTTACAGTTAATGGCGTCAATAAACCCACATGGATCATGGGAGATAATTTAACTGGTTTATAACTGATTTAATTTAAGGGCTGTAGTCTTGACCTAGTACCCGCATGCTGAAGGTTCGAAGGTCTAACGAATGACTTATCAGATCAACCATGATGCAACAGGAACTACTCAGTAGGTGGGTGACATGCCAGTACATTGAGGTTTTCCTCTTGTGGAAGCTCCACATCATTTTATCTGTTCAATTAAATTTTCCTTTGTGGTGCAATACTTAGAAAACCCAGCAGTGCACACTATGCTTGGTGAGCTCCAGACCTGACCATCGCTCTAAAAGCTAACATGCACATGATGCCTCAGCTATCAACAAGAGCCACATGGGATGTGGTGAAAAGCAATTTAGTTCAGGATGTGATAATTCCAGAATTATAAGCCCAGAATCAAACAAGTTAACTCTGCAAAATTGCATATCCCCCTTGGATAGAAGGACATGCATAGCTAGCTACCATATCCATGCAAGTGACAAGAGCCCAGAGCTTACTATCCTACCCATGCAAGTGACAACAGCCCAGAGCTGGCTACCCTACCCATGCAAGTGACAACAGCACAGAGCTGGGTTGCAGTGAAAAGATCTCTGATACAGAAAATAATGCTTGGCAGATAGTTGAAGATCATGGCTCCAACCCTGCAAACTCATGTTGCAGAAAGAAAGAAAAGCCACAAAACATGTAGAATATATCCCCTCTGAATATGAGACTTCTTCTCAAGGTGTTGCATGTCACTGAGAGTTGGATTCCACTGGATATGAAATAATCAACATCTGACTAGGACTCTGAATCTGCGTACTTTACTGCACGAATGGAGTATGCAGCATATAGGAATATCCTATGTGTCTTGATGCTGTTTTTTACTTTTAAAAAAACATATTAAGTAAGAGTTAATCTGTTGTAATTCCTGGGGATTGAAACAACAACTTGATCTTTAACATTACATAGAGAAACAAGTATTAAATCATATTTATCATAGTATTACTTTCACATCTATTCTACATTAATGTATGCCTCAGAAAAATGGATAATGGAAAAACAGAAGACAGAATTGATGCCTTTGATTAGGAAGAACTCCATGGAAAAAGAAGAAAACAGGTTTTGATAACAGTGCATATGAAAAAGAAACTATTAAAGGAAATAAAAATCAAATAAATTAAATACTTTGGACATATTAAAAGACATGACACCTTGTTGCAGATATTAGGTGAAGGTAGAGTTAAGAGATGAAAAGCAAGAGGTAGGCAGCGTTACACGTGGAAGGGAAACATCATGAGATGGACAGGATATAATTTAGTAAAGAACACTACCAAGGCAAGAAACAAGATGTTGGAGATCCGTTGCAGCCAATCTTCAATGTGGAGACAGCCTCTAATGATGATGATTACTTTTACTATTCTGCATTCATGTGGTTCCCCTTTAAGCACTACACATACCAACTTTGTGATGACTGGTTTTGTTTCAGCTATGTCAGTGCAATGGTTCCTGTAAAAACAGCCCATGAGTACGATTTAGTACAGGAGATTACAGTTTTATTTTCTGAGACTGTGCAAAGGTAAGACAATTGCCATTTTTCTTCGGTAAGACAATTGCCATTCACTCTGATAACCGACACAGATTTTTTTTGTGATTTCCACCGGAGAGCATGAAATATATAGTGCTAACCATCTGCTTTGCTTCATGTAGGCCTAACACATCACATTTTGGCATGCAATTGCCATATAATTTCTACAAATGTAGGCTAATTGTCATATAACTTCTTAAGTACAGATCTTAACCATTTACCTCTATTATTCAGGATATTCCAAAATTATTTTGTTGTCCAACTCAGTTTGTGCCAAAAATATCTGGTGTGGAGATTTTATGCAGAGATGTATTATATTATCTTATTGTCCAGTCCAGTGTTCTCAAATAGGGGTTGTATTGCTTTCTCAGGGAGCCATATCTTTTTCCTGGAGGCTCACATAGGAAACAACAAAATTGATGTAGGTGGAGTTACAGACCTTTTAAGGAGGCCACAGAAAGGTGACTTTGCTCCTTGGATGATGGTTAAGAATATATGTATATGGATACATACATTATAATAACCCTCAAAGAAAGTCAAAAATTATGTTTTTATGGTTTTGCCTCTCCCATCCCACCTTAAAAATAACTTGACTTTCTTTGAGGATTATTGTTATATATATTTTTAACCATCACACAAAATGTTAAAGGGATTCAATGGCAACAAAAAAGATTGAAAAACACTGATCTGACAAAATGTTTTATAGTGAGTGTTTTGTGCCATTGATGTTGTAATATTTTGTAATACTATCTATCAATCTGTATGTTTACTTTCCTCATATTCTCATATCTGTTTCTACTCTTCTTGTTTTATTATCAGTATTTGTATGTTAGGATCACCAACAATGTGTATTTGGTCAATATACATTTGTGCCCTGATTTCTTTCTAACACAGGAAATCCATTATGAATTGGTTTCCAACCACCAAGAGTTCTATAAATCTGCACAAAATTAATGAAGACATACCAATTTAATGTTCATCTTTGGTAGTACAACACACATGACTGATTTACAGTCTGTTTTTCTTCAAATTACTTCAATTTTTTTTCTTGTGTTGCATCAGATAGAATGAATTCAGTATCTTCAAGGTGGAAGACCTGTGGTAAACCTTAATGACACTGTCTTTCCCAGATATTTTATAACTAATGTGATTCCTATAATTTATTTTTCTATTGTCTGCTTTTCATTCTGTGTCTAGTAATTTGAATGCATTATCTTGAATCTTGATTAGAAACTGGCCTCACAGCACGTGGGGCATTCCCATAAGTGCTCCGCCCTCTGTTCCAGCAGCCATTCGACTCGATGGTGTTTCAAGTCCAATGCCGCCCAAACAGATGTCGACGTGAGGGCACAACTCTGGCCCTTGCAACAGGTTTCTTTGTTGATCCGCCCATCCACGCCGTGCCCGTAACTAGTTCGAAAAGCACGTCGGCCTGTTGGAACAACTGGTAACTGTTATCGAAGGTTACGACTACAGGTGTATTTCTCAAAGCACCTCATCTTACTACTTGTAATTTTCTTCTTGTGCTTGATGAGCTTTAAATGTGAACAACATTTAACATTAATAGCAGAGGTTTGGCACAAATATTAAAATGTCTTTGTAATTAATTCCGTTAAAAGTAAGTTTAAAAAATAAGCATATCAAACCTGATTGCCTTGTTATTTTTGCAAGAAACTTGTATGTTAATTAGTTATCAAATCATCATTATTACACAAAGAAAACATCCACAGGTTCTCCTATCTCTCAAAAGTATATCCACAAAAACACAACAGACACCTTTATGGATGCTATGTCCAATGAAATGTCTCTGTCAAAGTGACATCTAAGTTTGCTCTGTGGTTTCTATGTTATTAACATGAAGTATTATGCTATTTCTTTATTTCAGAGCTCTGGCAATAGGATTGTTAACAAGAGACATGATTGATCAGTAGGACCCAGCGTTAATGTTTACAATACCCAGGCTTGCCATAGTAAGGTATAGATAACAGTTTACTTCTTTAATGTAAAATGTATTTAACCTTTAGGACCCTGAATTAAAATTACGCAATCTTTCCCCTGAGCCTGGCTATTTTTTTTCATGTGCATTATTTTTAGAGTTTTGAAAACGTAATAACTTTTTTTTTTAAAGGTTTTAAATAATTTTTGTATATGTAAATAAAGAAGTGAATAATGCATATAATTGTTATTTTGTTGTATGTGTGATATGAAAGGTTTGAGCAATTAGTGAAGTTGAAAATTTGTGTGTGTGTGGGGGGTGGGTCAATTTAAAAATCGCAACAATAATTTTGCGACGCATCTAATACTTGAGTAATGTGTGGCAACATTGATAAAATCCTTCTAAATACCCATGCCTATTGTATATATGTTGTTCAATAGCCAAACTACCATAATATGGACTGAACAATCAAATAAAACATGTATATATCACATACGATGTCAGACATATTATAATTAGGTCTAAGCTGACATACAAAGTAATTGTATTTATTGTCAATCTCTGGCAATGGATAAATTATCTAGACCTGTTTATTTGTTATTTCATTAATAAACAATCACTCACTTAATATTTTAACACATAAAACACTAGGACAACACAATAAAACATGCAGATGTCACTTACCACATTGATCTCTTATGGTGCCGTGTGGTTCACATGAAATTTTATCAGACACTGTCCTATTATATACTCCATTTTATATAATTTAGCCCGTAAGTGTGTATGCTGGACGGAAGTTGTGTATTCCTAACTTCGTGTGGTGCAAATTATACGTCACAAGAACTTAACTTCTTGTAGTTCCGTATTGACATGCAGCATGTTGTTTCGTTGAGAGAGGTGGAGTACAGATCAATCTTCTGCATTTTTAAAAGCCACTTTTCCATTGTTGCAAACATCTTCATGCCCAGAATAATGAATATTTGTAAGAGCCTGGTGGTTGAAGTAGGTTGTATATGCCATCCATACCAAAATGAATCAAATTTTGAACATTTAAAATCAGAGTCCAAGAGTTATTGCTTGCAGTTCCCATTGTGTCTGTAAGTTGAATGGCTAATGTTTATATTAAAAAGGGAAAGGAATAGTTTGTGATTAATATCATTAATTTATCTGGTCTAAAACTGTGCATAAAATGAAACAGTGTACTTTAAAAATCAAATAATGAAATAGTGTATTTCACACATAAGACCCATGAAAAGTAAAATAGTCTGTTGTCAAGTGCTTATTTCTATTTAGGCGACTCTTCACGGTTGATTTCTCTGCCTTCCTATTCAATTGTTCTTCTCAAATTTTTATTAAACCATTAATCTTTAGACAGCCAGCTTATAATTATGCAATATTTCCCCTGCGATGGAATTGTTTTTTGACATTTTTTGTGGGTGTTTTTTAAATCTAAAAATAATTTTTGTACATCTAGAAATGTTTATTTTTTAAATCTAAAAATAATTTTTGTACATCAAGAATTGTATATTGCATATATTAATGTAAGCTTTCTTTGTTTATATGAGAGATGTGAGAAAGTGGTAAATACATATTTTCACAAAATACAACAATTTTTTTAACACAACCTTAAATGATGTTTTTAAAATTACTTTCCTTTATTTTCTAAAGTGACAACCCTGATAACACATCAAAATCTGTAGTATTTATGTTGTTTCATAACAAAACGAACATAATATCTCTGGGAGGAATAAGTAACACATTTAGATTTGCAGTAAAATCATTACCTAGAGATAGACCCAGTCTTTTCAAAAATCGCATCAAAACATTACATCTAAAAACATTACATAACTAAAGCATTGTGTTTACAACCACACATATACCTTGAAAACAAACTAATTCCCAAGAATTCATCATCAGAATCACAATTGTTTTATCAAAGTCTATAAAACCTGATTCACGCTGATAGCATCACACTGATTTGCTGATGTATACAGATCACTCAGATTTAAAATTATATCTTCCCTAGTCTTCTTTCATGCTAACACAATGGTGGAAAAGGAAGTCAAATTGAACAGCTAGCTATGATTCGCAGATTCTGGTCACATGAACATTAAACATGTCGTTCACGTCACAAAATTAATGCATAGTAACAGGTGAGTCCACTCACCGGAAGCGTAGTGAAACTGGTAAATCGTCTGCGAATCCACCCACCAGGAACTAGCTATAGGCTAATACTGTGAACTGGTTATGCCATTCGATTTGTGCTTATGAAGCCGAAGGTTCATATACAGCTCATAACTTCTTGTTTGCATGGTATATTTTTCAGATTCCTAGAGATTACAACTTAAAATTACAATGTTATATGATAAGAATGGTACTCTCAGCAGCCGGTGTGCCAATTCATTGAGAAGTATGGAGTACTTGAAAATCCAAACACAATAATGTCAATTCTCATCTTTTCAACTTTTCTTACTTCAAGTTGCACTGCATACAGACATTTATAATTAATTTAAGGATATCACTCAGTTAATTTTGTCTGGTTTATCTGCAGTGGTGTTCATGTATTCAAGGATGGACCTCTAAATCCAGACAATGATCCATGGAATCTTTCTGAAATGTTTAGACCTTTTCAAACACTGCTGCTGAAGATAAGGTTAGTATAACTAACAAACTCAGCTATGATAAGAGACATTGTACAGATGTTTGTCAGTTTAACCTTTAGCATAAAAATGACACAATATTTCCCCTGCCACTGGATTCTTTTCGAAAATGTGTGTTATTTTTGTTTGGATTTTGGAAAATGCAATAACTTGTTTGTTTTTATATATTTTAAAATAATTTGTGCACATTTAAATAAAGAATTGCATACTGCAAATATGTGTGAAATTTGTTGTTGTTTTTTTAATGTGTCGTATGAGAGGTTTGAGGAATTTGTGAAGTTACCACTTGAAAACGTAATAACATTTTTGTTCGGAGATATTTTTAAATAATTTGTGTACATGTAAATAAAGTATTCTTCTTCTTAAGCATTCATTCTCAAACTCCCGCTGGATCTCTTGTAGCAGGACTACTAGACCTCCAGCAGGATGTAGTCCAGAGAATGGGATGTGTTGTGTTGCCGTTTTAAATTGCGCCAATGTCCTGACACATCTGTCTTCAGCAGGAATAAAGTATTCAATACTACATATATTGGTGTAAGTTGTGTATGTGTTATACAAGAGATGCAAGAAGGTTGGAAAAAAAGAGTGACAAATTTAAAAAATCTGAAAATAATTATTAAAACATTACTTAACCTTTATTTCCAATAAGGCAACCCTGATGACATACGTTTAAACACCCAAGTCTATTGTCTTTATGTTGTTTCATAACCAAACTAACATAATATTGCTGGGGAAATAAATTTACCTAATTATGCTCAATGTACTATGTTGAACATATCCCATTTCAGTCCCTCTGAGTGTATCATGATCAATCATGAATGTGGCCACGTCTATTATACAGTAATTTAATTCACTGATTTCAGAAAAAAATCAATTGACTCACTAGATTCAGTTTTGGATTCTATTTCAATTTCCATGTCATTTTTTGAATATTAAAAATCAAAATTTAATTGAACATAGGCTACTCTGAATCATTTAGCACAAGTTCAATAGCTTGTTTCACTGTTAGCCTTTTAGAACAGAAATTTTGGTATGAGATGCTATTATGCCACCTGTGAACTCGCCTGGTAGGGGTCGGTAGCCCCCCCCCCCCCCAGGACTGGGGGCGACTAAATCTTCAAATCCATGACAAGGGGCTGGCTGTGATGTGTACTGACCCAAATAAAACATTAATTATAGTCTATATTATTAATTTGAAGATTTGTCACAACTTTCTAATTTTCAGGGGGATCTCCCTAGTGTAATGGGGTTACGCTGTTAGCCTTGATTTCAAGAGGTCATGAGTTCGAATCTGGCTCATGTCATTTTGTGTATAAAGTGGATTTTTTCAGAGATCCCTGTGGGTTCACTTGAAGCTATGGAGTTATGTGCTATGAGTGGTACTCTTGGCAAGCGGCATGCCACTTTGTTGAGAGTGATGAGTATATATGGGAAACCGAGTACAGTGAAGTCAATCCTCTACAACTTTTGAACCCTTTTTTTTAACTTTTCTAATTTTCAGATGATGAGAGATAAAAAAGACAGAAAGTAGAACAGACTACAGATAAACATCAACAAATGACTTCAGTAGTAGAATATGAAGAGTGGAAAAGAAAATTATTAGCTAGAGCTGCTGAAACCTCTTGATGCTTTACTAACCCTACTGCCCATGAATAGAAATAATCAGGGCTTCATGATTGGGGTGCCAAAGAGGGAGTTTTAGTGGTGTACTTTGCTGTCCTATTACATGGGTCCTCCAATTGTGTTGTTAAATGTTGTGGGTGAAGTTGGAGTTGTCAGACTTTGGCTATTGTCAGCACGTGTCTCTTTAAGGTTTCTTTGATTGTCTCCATCCATCTAATTCCTGGTCTTCCTTGTTCCCTGTAGCCCAATCTTCAGCTGTTGTATGCACAAAGTGCTGGTTGCTTTGGTTCCATTCTAATGATGTGACTAAACTACCTTGTTTGCTGTCTCTCAATGTAGTCTTGAGATAGTTTTTATTTCTTCTCTGATATCTTCATTTCTCCATTGCTCTCAATGTTTGATATTTTTAACTTTTCTCAAACATCTCATTTCACGCAAATGTATTGTTAAAACCATACCTTGCAAGGTGATTTGGTGCCACAGAATGGGCCTGGTTCGATTTCCATTAGTCTCAAGAATTTTCACCTCGCTGGGAGACTGTGTGCTAAAGATTTCAATGTGGTACCCTTATGACCTTGATGGTTTGAGGTTTACAGATAGAATAGATATTTAATGTAAATAAAATTGTTGAAAATTATATTAAGTACTTTGTCATGTTTTTAAACCACAATGAATGACAGAATTATATCAAAGAATGATTGTCCAGATTTAGAGACATGTCTCAGAAATAAGAGATTTCTTCTACATCAATCGCTCTGATTCTGAAATATTTTTGAGTCATGACCCCATTTTATAGAAACAAACTGATCTGCGACCCCATTTTACGAAACAAAGTTACCCTCTACACGAATACATTAAAACAAGGTCTTGATATAGTTAGAAGAAAACATACAAAATTACAACTTTTTGAAGGAACCAGGCTCACGGATGAGAAACGGTTCAGTACCCAATGGGCACAGGCACAGCACGTCCAATTACACGAGGCAAGTTCATAGACAGTGGAACACTTCGTTCGAGTCAGACGAGAGCAAAAAATTGTCTGGGCGAAGAGTCATCACTACGCGTGCCTGGAGACAGATATAGAGGCTGTCACAGGCTAAGGGTAGCCCACCCGAATTGTCAAGGCATGCCGAAATCGGATGTGCTAGGCCTACAAGGCGCATAACGGTGGCACAACGTAATCACGCTCCCGGCGGAAATCGCACGGATATCCGTGATGGTTACAATGGAGCGAACGAAAAACAAACAAACAAACAACTTTTTGCATCTTTACAGATGGTCGAAAAGCTGGCCAGGGCAAAATTTCATATGAACAAGGAGACCCTCAAATTAATTAAATTGCCAAAATGCATAGTGTCTATGTTTCACACGATTTCTTTCCTAGGCAAGTTTTATTGGTTGGTTGGTTGGTTGCTGATTCAGCGGTCCATGGGCTCATGCTCTTTGACCCAATGCCATTGTGTGATATATGCATGTGTTTGTGAGCTGTTGATTTGTTCCAAATAATGTGTTCCATTTATCTAGCCCTGGAGGGAGAAGCATTTTCCTGATGCCATCCAGTGCTGTGCATTTAAAAAGGTTGCGGTCAACATTTTCATAGGGATGAGTGCACAGCCGGCACTCTGGATTGTATTTGTATTCTGTTCAGGTAATTGTTAGGCTGTACATGTTGTGTGGTGTGCAGTCGGAAGATGATACTCTGGTCTTTTCTTCCCAGGAGGTTGATGTTATCTTTAGGATTTGGGCTGGTCATATATTTATAGATTTCCCTCCCAGTGTTTCCCATAGCACATCTGTTCATCCAATTTTCTTTAATCACAGATTTCAGCATCGTTTTAACTGTGTGCATGGTTGTTTATGTATATGGCTGTTCTTGTTGAGCTCCCATCTTTGCTAGTCTGTCTGCCTTGTCATTGCGAGGTGTGTTTGAGTGGCCAGATATCCACTGCATAACAATGTAAGTAGCTGGTTGGTATGGTGATATATTTCCACCAGCTCAGGCTTACAATGTCCATCACATTCTAGTGCTTGAAGAGCGAACATAGAATCTGTGAAAATAACAATGTTTTGAACTTTTGATGGAAAGGCATCAAATATGGTCTTCAGGTGGTACAATGCAACTTCTAGTGCTTCAATGGAGGCTTATGAAAGAAGCAAAATAAAATGAACAAAGACCACACAAATAAACAAGCCAGTTTTATTAAGATGCTGCTTTATCAATTTTTACTTGGAGGCTTTGAATGATAGCTGTTTAAACAAGAAAACATGATCAGCCTTTTGATATAAATGTTGAAAATGTTTTGTGTATTGTAATTTGTAGGTTTTCTTGTTTACATCATAACACCCTAGTTTTAGTGATAGTTCGTCGTGTCTAAGTGGACCATTCTAAAATCATGTGTTTTACGTAAGTACATTTTTAGATAAATTTAAACAAGATTATATGTGAAAGTAGATATGCTTTCAAAATAGGCAAAAAAATTGTCAAATATTTCGTTTTTTGCATTCTTTCTCAAAATCGATTGGTAGAATGTAGTCTGGAGAACGGAATGCATGTGTCATGGTCTAGAGCCTTGTTGAGAAATCTGCACCAGTCGGCCTGTCAAATTCAACTTAATCATGGGCCAGATATTTAAAATGGCAACCCTGTGAAAGATATAGAAACCCTGTGAAAGAGATGGCAACCCTGTGAAAGAGATGACAGCCATGTGAAATAGATAGAAACCATGTGAAAGAGATATAAACCCTGTGAAAGAGATAGAGACCTTGTGAAAGAGATAGAAACCTTGTGAAAGAGATAGAAACCCCGTGAAAGAGATGGCAACCATGTGAAAGAGATTTAAAAAACCTGTGAAATAGATGGCACCCCTGTGAAAGAGATGGCAACCATGTTAAATAGATAGAAACCCTGTGAAAGATAGAAACCTCATGAAAGAGATAGAAACCCTGTGAAAGAAATAGAAACCCTGTGAAAGATATGGCAACCATGTGAAATAGATAGAAACCCCGTGAAATAGATAGAAACCCTGTGAAAGATAGAAACCTCATGAAAGAGATAGAAACCCTGTGAAAGATATAGAAACCCTGTGAAAGATATGGCAACCATGTGAAATAGATAGAAACCCTGTGAAAGAGATAGAAACCATGTGAAAGAGATAAAAACCCTGTGAAAGAGATGGCAACCTTGTGAAAGAGATAACCATGTAAAAGAGATGACAGCCATGTGAAATAGATGGCAACCCTATGTAAGAGATAGAAACCTCGTGAAAGAGACGGAAACCCTGTGAAAATTATAGAAACCCTGTGAAAGAGATAGAAACCTCGTGAAAGAGATAGAAACCCTGTGAAAGAGATATAAACCTCGTGAAAGAGATAGAAGATTGAGATCCGTTGCAGTCAACGCTTGAAAATTAGACTTGAAATAGCCACGGCTGCAATGCCCAGATTAAATACCATATGGGAGAGCAGAATAAGTACATCAGTGAAGATACTTCTGGATACCATTGTATGCCATGTGTACCATTATAGGTCATGTGGTGTGAGACTCGGAATTGGGCGAGGGGTTCACGCTGTCGGTGAACGACACCTCGACTAAGAAGAAGAAAGAGCCATGGTCCAACTCTTCTCGCGGATGAGAAAAAGTTCAGCATCCGATGGGCATAGGCACAGAACATCGAATTACACCAGGCAGGTTCACAGACGGCGGAACACCGCTCGAGATAGACGTGAACGACAATCGTCTTGGCGAAGAAGAGTCACTACGCACCCACGTGACTGTCGACAGATAGGCAGACTGTCACAGGCTAGGGAAGCCTACTACCCGAATTAAAGGCATGACAAAAAAGGATGTTCTGGGCCTCGGATGTCTAGACCACAAAGTGAGCCAATCGAGGTACAAATAACACAGTTCAACTGTGGAACTTGTCGCACAACGTACTTCACTCTCGCCGTCGGAAATCTCACGATTTATTCGTTGTGGTTATAAGAGAATGAACGCAGAAGAAGAAGAATAGGTCATGCATACCATATGTACTATTATAGACCTATAAATCTAAAAAGAAATACATTTTCTATTTGTATGGGTACACAGATTTCTAGTTAAGATGTTGAGAAGAATATGCTAAGTAATATGTCACTGTCATTTGAAGCGCTGAAGAGAGTTTCATGGCTAGGCCCTATATCAATCAATCAAATAACCGTAACCCTTCACGGTCGTAGGGGTGTCACATTGCTTCAGCACACAGAGTCCTCCGGCGAATTATATCCTCAGTGATGCGGATGAGTGTGGAAATATATTGTCCTGTCCATTCCTTGATGTTGTCTGTCCATGTCTTTATTTTCCCTCCTCTGTTTCTTCCTCCTTTGATAGTTCCTTGTAGTATTGTTTTTGACAAGGAATCATGTCTGCATACATGTCCGAACCATGCTAGTTTTCGTCGTTTCACTATTGAAAGCAATGGTTCCTGAACTCCTGCACACATCTCTACTTTATTTCTTACGTACACATTGGTCTTATGTTCCCTATAGGAAATTCGTAGAATTTGTCTGTAGCATTTGTAGTCGAAAGCCTGTAATCTTCTCAGGCCTATATAGGGACCTACCACTGACTTTAAAATATTTATGCTAAGTTTGGCAATAAATAAACAGGATAGTGGAAAAATTAGAGGCAATAGTGATGTGGTTATATAGAGGAAAGTGTTGACAAGACATAGAGGATTTATTTAATTGTAGTTGGATTATCCCATGTGTATTCCATCCTTCTAAAAAAAAAGCGATACGCGCCAGCCGAGAGTATCATTCATAGCACGTAATTATGCAGCTTTAAGCTAAAGATTGCTATAATTCATAGGTAGGTAGGTTAATGGGTATGACCTCTTTTGGAGAGGCGTGCCCTTTCAACCAGCAGACAAAGTCCAATTAGGCTATATCAGGACACAATCTATAATTCACGGGGATTTCCGCCATCTTTGTTAGCATATTCTTCCCCGTGTCCTTGAGTGATGGGCGTGCCGAGGGGGTTGCGGTCGCACCGGGCATGAAAATGCCCCTCAAAATAATGAAAACATTGAAATAGGATTTAAGTGCCTTTGCCGTGCCAAAGTTGATGCCCAGCAACCAGTGGCGTAACGAGAGGAGGGCGAAGGTGCGGACCGCCACGGGCGGCATCATCGGGAGGGCGGCAAATTTATTTTCTTCCAGGCTTCACAATCACTGCTATATTTTTTTAATGTCACAAGGACGGAAAATTATGATTCCGCCTCGGGTGCCATTGACCCACGCTACTCCACTGCCGATAATCTGTTGTTTTTCAAGTGTTGTGTCTATTGTATATTGCCTTTCACCAGGTGAATGATGGTTGAACGTATTCCCACTTGCCGTTGAGCGTAGGGGTGGGAGCTTAAGCTGTTGTTCCAAGGCCGGATGTGTCACCGTGGTTGCATTTAGTTCATGTTAGTTGAAGGCTATCATGTTTTTCACTATCCACCGTTTTCTTGGTCTATCTTTGGCTTTACGCCCAGTTGTTCTTTTCCCATATGCTCTTATTGGTATTTAGTTTGGGTTCATTCACATAAGGGGACTGAATCATTTTTCTTGCTGTCTTCATAATTTCTTATTTTATCTGGTTTAGTAACATTGCAGCTTTATTCAGACACTTCATTTCACATAGGCCTATAGAGATTTTCCTCTGCTGCGAAGCTGCTAAAGACCATGTTTGACATTGGTAGCATAAGTCTGGTATAAAAATTATAGATATTATGCCTATCTGTTTGTTTTTGTAAATTTCCAACTTGGTCTTTAAAGTGTTGTGTAAAATTGTAAATTTGCGATTTATAAAAATAAAAATATCAGGATACATAGGCTATAAGGCCTATGATACTAAGCTTAGTATGATAATCACAGATTCACACAAGTTGTACTTCAATACGGATATGTATGCTATTTACTTATCATGAACTACTTCTTATTATTTATTAATTAATTTATAAGTGACAGATTAAAGTAATCGTATCGCATTTTCTAAGTATAATGAATCATTGTATATTTTTCAATGTATAGGGCCTACACAGTACATATCGCTGGCAATCAAATCACAGGTGTTGGCAGAACGATGTCATATGCCAATGATATCCTGGTGTATAGACAGGGCAGAAATCGAGAAGAGTGCGTCGTGGAACTACAGAAGGAGCTGGACAGACTGACAAATTGGTGTCGAGATATGGGAGAAGTGGTTAATCCGCCTAAGGCATTCGTGACGTTGTTTCCCTTGAACAATCACATGGTAAAGACACCCATGCCACAAGTTTCGTTGTCCGGGAAACGTTTAGAAAGAACTAGCACAATGAGATATCTTGGTGTGTGTTTTGACAGAAGCATGAGTTTCAGGGAACATGTTGACCACGTTATCATAAGGGCAGGCAAAGGCTTAGCAGCAATGAAGGTTATGGCTGCTGCGCAGTGTGAACAGAGATTGTTATTTCTTTTGTACCAGGGTTTGGTGGTGGCTGTGGTGGAATATGCACTGGCATTTCTGACTCTTGGCCAAACTCAGATCAAAAGACTGGATATAATTCAGAATGCAGCAATGCTTATCATATTGGGATGCACAAGAGACACATCGACAAGAGCTATGCAATACCTACTTGACTGCCCAACAGCTGAGCATAGATTACAGTATTGCTGTGCACGGGCGTACCTTCAAATATATGCAGATAAGGAACACCCGTTGCATTCCGAAAAACAGAAAGTTGAAGACAGCAGACTCAATAGAGTGAGGTCGTGGATGTACGTGCTGAGGATGTCATACAAAGCGTGTGCCGATTGCAGGATGTGGCAGCAGGTGCGGAATGGATAGGTCTACCCACAGATTTCGAAACTTGTTTGAGAGTAGTAATATCACTTAGCAGGGAATGCAGAGAATGGTGTCCCACAGCTGTGGAGAAAAAAGTACAGGCTTTGGTCAGTGAGAATACCAAAGAGGGGGATGTGACTATATACACTGATGTATCTGTGACTAGACATGTCCACAGTGTTTGGGCCTTTACAGCTCAGTGCGCAGGTAAAACGATCAAGGAGGAAAGTGGTGCCTTTGCGGTTACTACGAGTAGTATGACCATGGAGACTATGGCGGTGACCAAGGCATTTGAGTGGCTACGCACACAGAAGGTAACGCAGGTCTGCATCTTGAGTGACTATGAGTATGATTAAGAAGGTACAAGTGGATCTCGTTCGTGAACAGTGGATTGAGGCCTTGAGAAAGGCGAGCTGGAAAGTTGTTTCATTTATTTTCGTGCCGGGACATGTGGGAGTTCGAGGAAATGAAAGAGCGGATCAACTGGCATCGTGCGCGATTGTGGCACAGGGCGATGGATCGCGCTGACGTTTTGAACTCCTTAAGAGATATAACACGCGAGAGTGAGACTAATGTGGATGATGATTCCTTTTCAATGGCTAGGATTAAAGATCAGGGATTGAAATGCGGTGTTGCTAGAGGTGAACATTTTGGAGGGCGCAGAAGAATGATGGTCAACCAGCATGGGACCGGCACTGTCAACAGAAGTGTAATGGCGGATACACTCAAGGAGAGATCGGAGCAAGTATGGACGTGTCCAGTTTGCAGTGATGATAATTCAACGACTAACTAACTAACTAACTAATGAATCATTTTCATTATGAAATAATGTACAAAAATTTACTGATTACTCCCAAGCGGAAGTAACACGTACACAATGTTGTTATTTTAGTGTTCGCACGCAACGAATAGAATAGTGACACAAGTAGACCTATCTATTGCAAAACATGGGTAAGATTTAACGAACAACTTTTTTGCACCATGATTAGGTTAACGGCGTTAAGAATGAAAAAAGGGTCGCTAACAATGGCAGCCTACTTAACGTGTACACACTTAACGTGTGATAGCCACATGACATACTATACTTTAATTTTAATCGATAACAGATAGGCCTACAATTCAAGCCGGCAACGCAGTCCTCTCACAGTTCATCATATATTTATAATCATATCATATTCAATAATAAAGAATTAATCTATCTAGACTAGTACGTAGTACATGAAATGCAGTTGAGTAGTAGACATATGCAGTAGACCCTATCCTTTTGTTTTTAAGTTTTATTAAATCAAAATCTAATAGCAGTGTGTACTCAGAGTACTGTGGTGAGACTGCATTTTTGAGAAACTAGAAGAAACTAACAATCAATTTCTACTAACAATGCCAAATATTTGTTTACAATAAAAATTTTGATGGCTGAAGACATACTTATAGTATAGATATTTGGATAGGCCTAGGCTTAATCTTTTGAATGTGTCAAATGCAACACTATTTATTTGGCTGACTACTGAAAAATATCCCATCCTGGCAAATGCAGACATCAACAGAGCTCTCTACACAATCTTAGTTTATAAAGAACTGTGGAAACTGAAAATCAATAGCCTATACATAAAACTGCTTACAAAATTTAATCTCAATTCTACAAAATAGCAAAAAATATCTGTCAACATCAAAATAAGTGAGCAAATTCTAACAAAGGAGGAGTCTCATGTCTATCTTGGAATATAATTAAGCAAACAACTAGCATTAAAAAAACCACTGAAAGTCTAAGAGAAAAAGCAAGGGCCTAAACAAGTGACTAGCTAGTACAAACTGGTAGCACACAACAAAACCCACTACCTTCTCTATCTGGCGATGTGAGATCAAAAATGAATTATAACCTTCTCCAGACTATTGTGAGTAACTTTACCATCTTGTCTCTAACATTCAACACCATTCTGAAAGGTATTGCACAATATTGGTCTCCTCTGTAACACTTCCCTATGTCCAGCAAAGCTGAAATTTTCCCTTCAAACTAACCCAAATCATAAGGCCACACACTTCCCCATAAGCCCAAGAAAACTGACATCATCCCTTTTAAACTACCCCCCCCCCCCAAATCCTGAAGCCACACACTTCCTCATGTACAGCAAAGCTAACAAAATCCCCTATATACTAACCCCCAATCCAGAAGACACCAAAATTCTACCAAACGCACAATAAGTGAGGCGCCTCCCCCCCACCCCCATGTTGTTGGATATTGGTAACATCCTCTTTAAAAGTACCTAATGGTTTCAAAATTGGTTACCTCCCATTTAAACACATCTTGTGGTCTTCAATTCTTATCTGTGACCATTTGTTACCATTTGGGTACAGCTGCAGACAATTTGATGTGACAATCATTAACATTGCTGTCCTGTGGAGATGTGTAACGCCTCCTTTAAAAATTATTTGTTTGTCATATCTGGTTATCTCCTCTTAGTAACCTGTTGTAAATGATACCATCCCTTAGAGTGGCAGAGTCCATGCCAGCTTGGAGCTTTAGGGAATAATACACTTACAAGCACTCTTAAGAATTACTCATTCTTTGTATGGATTGCAAAATACTCATTCTTTGTATGGAGTGCCCTGATGTCGACGTCTGTTTCGGTGGCATTAGACTCGAAACATCATCGAGCCGGATGGCTGCTGGAACAGAGGGCGGAGCACTTATGGGAATGCCCCACATGCTGTGAGGCCAGTTTCTAATCAAGATATTAGTGTTTTGTCTTTTCACCATTGCTTTCTCACTATATTGTTTACATTAATAATACTGATGCTAAAATATTCAGAAATAGATAAGTAATATAAAACCATGTACTTTATTCTTCTTCTTCAGCGTTCATTCTCAAACTTCCGCTGGATCTCTTTTGTAGCAGGACCATTGTCCTACTAGATTTCCAGCAGAATGTAGTCCAGAGAATGGAAATGCGTTGTGTCTCCGTTTTATTTGTGCCAATGGCCCAACACATCCGTCTTCTGTAGTACACTTTATTCATATATTTATAATATTGTATAAGCTATAATTTAAATCCAAGCACAATAAAATGAAATTAAAAGATAAAACTGTTCTTATCTATACTTTCATCATAGTTAAATAATAATTAAAGATCGTCATAAAATTAATGATGGAATTGTCACCTAACATATTCTGAAACATTTCCCAAATGTTGAGGAGGTCTAGATGCCATTATTTAGAATAGTACTGGTAATAACAATCAGAAGCTAAAATTCATAATGTAAACATAATTATTTATCATCATTAAGCGCTGTCTCAGCAATAGAAGGTGGTACTGCTAGTAGAACATAATTGAAAATAATACTCATGTGGAAGACAGGTAATGAAGTCCTACTGAATGAAGACTAACACTAACACACTATCACTAGTGGATGTTGACGTTTCGGACCAACAGGCCTTTTTCTAGATACGGACATAACATACAAACATAAAAAAACCACAAGTACTGCAGCGAATGCATGATAGTGGAAGATATAGATGAAAATGAAGCTAAACTAAATGCTAAAATATAAAGTATTATTTTCAATTATATTCTACTAGCAGTACCACCTTCTATTGATTACCATTTTATATCCACTGCAACCACTCATCTCGTACGTACTTTTATGTTTTAGCATTTAGTTTAGCTTCATTTTCATCTATATCTTCCACTATCATGCATTCGCTGCAGTACTTGTGGTTTTTTTATGTTTGTATGTTATGTCCGTATCTAGAAAAAGGCCTGTTGGTCCGAAACGTCAACATGTGATAGTGTGTTAGTGTTAGTCGTCATTCAGTAGGACTTCATTACCTGTCTTCCACATGAGTATTATTGTCTCAGCAATGAAGATTTTCTGCAACAGACCTCCAACATCCCTGTCTCTTATCTTGATCGTGCACTCTGGGAAGGTCGTAATATGGCACCATTGCTACTGAGCAAGTAAAACAGGCAATGCTAGTCAAGGAAGTTTCTGGTTAACTACTGAGAATTTATGGGAAACCATATGCTATGACACTGATTCAAACATAATATTAATTTTTTACCTTTAGAATAAAGGATCTCCGAAATATCAATATCAACAATTTGTTGGAGATGAGGATGATGGACTGAGAATCAAATTTAAAAAATGCCTTAGTAAATGGAATTTCCAAGAACTGTTGCAGGGCTGCATCAATAGTCTCAGTTTCTGTTCTCACACTGAACTTTCCTGTTGACTTATATATTTTTTTGCTAAATGATAACCCAACCACTAACAATTAAACACCACTATGAAACACCAAAAATATTTATCACCATGACTATCATATCCATATGTGATCACAATGATACAATCATCCTTGGTATTATCAGCTATTAGTTGTTTTCTTTCTTTTGTTCGCTATGTAATGTCTACACTGTCCGACTAGTCTTATGGATGAACTCCACCATAGTCTGGAGCTCTTCTTTGGCTCCAAATATCTTTACTTGCAGGGTTGCACTACTGGTCCATATATCCCTCTACTATTAGTTCATAAATTTAATGTTCTGCTTTTCCATATCCTTTTTGTAGTACAAGAAGAGGTTGAAGGTAAGTGGAAGGAACATATGAAGAGGTGGACAATTAACAGACCAGTGGCACTGATATTAATGTCAGCATTTGGGGTGGGCCAATAATTATTATGAAAAAATTGCAATTAACTATTACTATTTTGTGAAAATTGCAATTCATCTTTTTATATTTCCACAGCTCTTCCAACAGCTCCATCTGCTGTAGTATCACTACTCTTGAGCATCACTATTTTTGCACTTATGCAGATATTCAAGAGTGATATTTCTTCAAAAGAGTACTTAACAATAGCTGGTGGATTTGTAGGTTCACTGTTATTTATAACACTGCTTACAGTATCCTTTTTTTCACATTTGTTTGTGTTATCTGAAGAGTGAGTTGTTGGAAGCAGAGATGCAATATAGTGGTTGTTTAGCAAATATAAATTAGGCATACTCCATCAAGACTAGCTTGCTGATGTGGAGATGAGACTTAAGTACACCATTAGATGCTGAAGAAAATGAAACCTTGCCCAGCCCATCCACGACTTAGCAAAGATCACTGTCTGACCGGCAAATTAAGTAAAGTTCTGCTGTCTCTTGTTTTGGTGGTGCACGATGCTAGTTTGTAACCTGTTCATCTTTTGATGTTACTCTCTCACTTGTATCTGTCACAGTTGTGATAGAACAGAGAGAATAACTGTTTGTGAACTAAAGAACAGGCATCAGTACCTGTTTAAGAAGATATTGTCAACTTTTAAATTATAAAACTACCATACATTGTTTTCATTGGTAAAAAATTGTTTACAAAACATTAAGTATTAAGTAACTGATTTTCCATTGTTATTTCTGTAATAGTACCCTTAACTATTTTAAGTTCACCAGCAACATTGAAGCTTTAGCTTTTGGAAAAGGATTTCAAACTCAACTCTTCCCTGAAGGTAAGTTGTCTCTGTAACTGTGTATTAGCTAATAATTTTTTTTTAGGGGGGGGGGGGAAGCATGTACTTTGAAAAATATACCTGGTTTCTAATTGATAAGTCAAAGATTGTAATGCATAGTGTTGCAGTAGCAAGTGTGATATAAGGGTTCAAGTCCCAGTTCGGTTGATTCCATAGTCTTATATTTCCTCTTATTCCTTTCAGTTCCCTATGGGACATGTAATTGAACATAGGCTGCAACTGTTGCTCTCCAATGATTGCTGTGTTGTACTATCTTCTTTAACTGTGTCCATGAGGTCCCAATTGATTTGGTTGAAGAGGTTTCACTGTACTTCTCTGAGTGTTCTTCTGTTTTCCAACTCTCCTTTCCTTGAGGGTCAGGTGTTATGTTGTTAGACTTCTTTTTGAGAGTGTGTCCTATCCATTTCTATTTTCTAATTGTTATCTCTACCTCCATCATGCATTGTTATGTTCTCTTCCACTTCTCTTCTCATGTTATGTGTGTTCTGGCCATTTAGTGCAAAGTAGAGAACATAAATATCTATTGATGAATATCTGCAGTTTGCATGTGATTTTTAAGTGGTACATGCCATGTTGTGGAACCATAAAGTAATACAAACTAATTTGCTGACCAAGTTCAATGATAGTCACATTTCCAGTAAGTACTCTTGGTTACCAACTTATAGAAGGTGGTACTGCTAGTAGAACATAATGGAAAATAATACTCACGTGTAAGACAGGTAATGAAGTCCTACTGAATGACGACTAAAACACTACACACTATCACTAACGGATGTAAATATGGTACATATAACAAAACAAAACACAGAATATAATCTACAGATGACAATACACAGGACAAAGTCGACGTTTCGGACCAATAGGCCTTTTTCAAGTTATGGACATAACATACAAACATAAAAAAACCACAAGTAAAAATGAATGCGTATCCGAGTGAAATGTGATAGTAAGATAGATACCGGAAGCATACGAACAGGAAGTACACAAAGACGATAATACAGGTGGAACGAGAGGAACAAAACGACGACGTAACAAAGACCAATACGACCGAGAACTAAGCGAAAGAGTGGTCGGAATTGAGTCCAAATGGCTTGATGGTACCCAACTCGAAAATGAGACGATTTTCGAGGGCGTACCTAGATCTATCATCGGTGGTGCAGGATCTGATGGCAGTGACCTGAATGTCAATGACACCACGGTGGCCATCGCCGTTGAAGTGATTGGCCACAGGAGTGGGTGTGCTGTGTTTGATAGCATGCAAGTGGTTACAGAAGCGGTCGCTCAGTCTAAGGCCAGTCTCACCGGTATATTGCTTACCACAGCGTTTACATATGATCACGTAAATAACATTACAGGATTCACATGTAAAGGCCTCATCGATGGAGTTACTGGCCTTGGGGAATGAGATGGAGCGCATCTGAACCACATAAGGACATGTGAAACAATGGCCGCGTGAGCACCGCACGGTACCAAAATGGTCAGGTGCAAAGGACCTGAGGTGGCTGTGGACCAAGATGTCCTTCAGATTTTTGTCGCGCCTAAAGGCCACCAGAGGTAATTTGTGGAAAGCATCACGGGTGTCAGAATCAGACTGGAGAAGGGAATAATGTTTAAGTAGAATACGACGGACAGTCGAGTTACCAACTTAGAAGACAAAAGTCAAATCTGCTACGATATGTTAGTAATATGGTAAACATAGATATAGTGCTACTAAAAATAGCTCATCCAGGATAATGTATCATCACAAAATACAGTCTTTTAATGTAGATTGTGGGTGGATCTTTAATCATTCAGATTTTTTACAGGTAAATTTGTGCTATACATTGAAAGTAATGTAAAATGATGCTGTTTATAATATATAGACATTTATTCTCCATTTTAATAATTTTTAATTCCCATTTTGATTGACTGGTGTTGGTGATAAATATCTGTAAATAAGATTTAATTTTAGTCATGGTAAGTTTTTAATTCTATTCTATTAATTTCACTCCTTATCTCTCTATTATCATCTATTATCACTTACACTGTTTTCTCTTCTTGACTTTACAAATTGCTTCCTATTTCACTCTGTGAGTGGTCTATCTTTCTCCTTTCTTTTTATTTTCCTCAGGATTTACCCATTAGTTTATTTTAAAACACCTTACAAAGAGATTGTCATATTTCTTAACCCTGATCATGAATGTGTAGAAAGTTGAAATTTGACACATATATAGCTCATACAATTTGTACTTGGTGTGTGGTGTATGAATTTCTTATATCAACTGGTTTTTATGATATAGTGTGTTGCACAACAGATACTATCGACCGGATCTGCTACTCCAATAGTTTGTTGGTACCATGATAAAATTTGTGGTGTTACAGTAAAAAAACACCTACCAAAATACACCAGAAGATGAAACCAGCGTTTGATGAACTCTGTCATTTGTATGCCTCTGTAAAAACACTGGTGTAGGCAGATTAAGTGTGGCTGATCCAATGTTGCTGATCGGACAAGATCATGAGTGCGATGATGAAAAGGGTTAGGGTTGATGTCCATGGTGACAGTAGATGTTTGGTTCACCATTATGAACTAGAATCCAAAATTTCTATCATGCAGTGGAAATCCCTGAGTTCGTCAACACATGTCAAGTCAAGAGCACAGAAATCTACAAGAAAAGTGATACGGACTGGTTTTTTGGGGATATAAAAGGTGTTCTATTGAAAGATTACCTGCCTCATGGCAACACAATTAGTAGTCAGTACTATGCAGATCTCCTTACCAAACTAAGAAAGACTGACCAGAAAATGAGAAATAGCACACATTCAAGTTCTGCCTTTGTGCAGAGCATGCCCTCCCATAAAACAAGACTTGTGCTACAAAAGCCAACAATGTGAATTTTGAAATCCTTCCACACTAAAAATGTGCCCTGGATTTGGCTTTGACTTTTTCTTTTTCCCAAATGTTAAAAAACAGTTGAAAAGAAAACATTGTGTTGAAGATGTCATACTAGCTTGTGATGACTGGTTTAGTTTGAAAAGTAGGTTGTTTTATTCTGAAGGTCATTACGGTCACCCAAAGATGACAGAAGTGTATAAATTCAGTTGCTGGATACATTGAGAAGGAAAAAGTACTGTGTCAAATTTAATCTTTCTCTGACTCCATCATGGTCAGTGTAAATACATATGACAAGTCCCTTGTATGTACCACAATCTCTCACAATCTACCTGTTGATCTCCTCTGCGGTATGGCCTCCTTACCTTAGGGCCTGTTTTCTTTCTTCTCTTCTCTTATGGTTTGCTACTCATCATATTATACATGCACTACCATGTACATTCATTGTTCTTTTGAAGGTCTTCTAGTCAATGTGTCACATGTGATTTGTTGTTTGCATGTTGTTATTACTATTGGTAACGCTTTCATTTACCTCTTGCCATTCACACTTTCATACTTTGGTATTTTCCTTTCAAATATGTTTTGCTTTAGGAAGTTATATAGATTGTATAAAAGTTCATGTTAAATGAAGGTGTTTTTCTTGTTTGTTTTATTGATTACACACACTCAATGTCTGTTTTTTTAGCATTAGAACATAGTGATCTAAACACCACATATCTTTTCATGTTGATGTTTTAAAGCAAAATCATTTTGTTTGTTTCCACAGTGATTCTTTGTTTATTTACTGCATTGTTTGCATCTGCTTTAGTACACAGAGTGTGTGTCACTACTTGGTAAGTTCTTTGTGCTTATTTTTGAACCCTTTCAGTCCCTGCCTCTCAGAAAAAAACTTGGGATTTAACCTTTAGCAAGCTGGATTAAAAAATACAAAACCTCTTCCTGCCACAGAATTCTTTTTTGAAAATTTTTTCCGTGCAAATGCAAAATTGAATACCGCAAATGTATGTATATTTTTTAAATTTTTATGTAACATACCCGGGGTTGTCGCCTGAACACCTTTTTTGCGCAAAAAACCAACAGAAACAACAAGACATGGGTGTTTGGAAAACTCAATAACATTTTTGCTATTAGAGATTTTAAAATAATTCTAACAGATTTAAATGCAGAATTGAATACTGTAAATGGGTGTGTAATTGTTTTTTAAAAATGTATCTTACCCGAGTTTTGCGCAAGAGGTGAAGACATTTTCTCGAAAAAACAAAATACATGCAAAAAAGACATGGGTGTTCGGAAAACTCAATAACATTTTTGTTATTAGAGCTTTTAAAATAATTTCAACACATGTAAATGTAGAATTGAATACTGCAAATGGGTGTGTAATTGGTTTTTTTTAATGTATCCTACCCGAGGTTTGCGCAAGAGGTGAAGACAATTTTTATTTTAAAATTACATAAAAACAAACAACACAAATGACTTACCCACTGGCCATGCAGCTCTGGAGTAAACCTACAGGCTGTGCGCTGCTCTCCTACTTGCTGTGCAGCTCAGAGGAACAATCAATTTTGAAATGTACCAATGTGTGGTATCTATGGAAGCAGGGGTAGGGGCACAGAGTGACCTGACATGCTGCGCACACGTACTGAGTCTGGTGACGCTTCTTTGACCGATCTGAACAGACTACACAGTCAGGAAGCGCAGGCTTGCCACTGGACAACCGTTTAGGATTTATAGCAATATGGTGTGTTGGTCCTATTGTCAACCTATCTGGTGGGTGGCTTGTTCTTCTTCCGGCACTGGAAGAAGAAGGCCTAGAGTTGCAACTCTGAAGAAGCCCATGAACTATCTGCAAGCGAAATTTTTCCGCCAGCGAAATTTTTCCGCCTTGACTCGGCCAGGATGTTTGGCCCGCCACAGGACAATTGCATTTACAAAGCATTTACATTTGCTTCCAACAAGTAAAAGAAAATTTTCTTCCACCACTTGCAAGACCTGTGGCCTAACATATAATATGTTAGCTGCTTGTCAACACGATCAACGCCTCCCATATGACGGGTATAGGCCTGTATTGCGCATGGTTTTATCACATCCCTCACATTGCCACAATGACATTTGGAATGGACCTTCCTATTGAAGGTCTGCGCATCGTGTACAGATGTCATCAAATTTACTTGCCTCTTGTCATACCATGACATGTAAAGCATGTTGTCAGCACTATCAGTACGAAGTGGGTCACCAGCCTTGAGTTTTAGACCCTTCAACGCACGGGGGACCCCTTTGCGATTCAATTGTAGTGTGCCGCAGGCGCCTATCTGGTTCTCGGCAAGCTCCTTGAAAAGGGCTGGAGAGGAAAAGAAGTTGTCCATGTAGACAATATGGCCCTTACCATGCATTGCGGCCAACAAATTACTCACAACACAGTGAGCCAATCCCTTCTCTTTGTTATAGATGTCCTCCTTCCCAAGGTACAGCTTCCAGTTCCAGAGATAACTAGTCTTCGAGTCAGCCAGTGCCCAAGACTTTATACCCCACTTTGAGGGTTTCTTGGGCATGTACTGCATAAGACTAGTCCTACCCTTGAAAGAAATCATGCTTTCATCGATACTGATTTCTTTGGAGAGGCCATAATATTGTTGGAACAGAGGAATAAGTTTGTCAACAAACCCCTGTATCTTGAACGCCTTGCTGTGACCCGGTTGCCCTCGTGCAACAGCTGTTGTGTTGTCTACAAGGTGCAGGAATGAAAGAATAGCTAAAAATATATTCCTACTCATGATATTCCTGAACCCAGGCATCTCGATGATACCATCATTAGACCAATACAATTCAAAGGAGGAACGTTTGGTCAGTCCCATCAAGAGCACCAAAGCAACAAAAGCTGTCATCTCATCAGCTGTGACTTCCTTCCACATCTTCACACGAGATGCATTGCCGGCGGCCTGTCCCTTCGAATCACTAACCTGCTTAGCGTAACGATTAGTTTCAGTTACCAACATGTTCACAATATCATCTGTAATAAACAGACGAAACACGTCTACCGCACTAATGTCATCAGCTAAGCCTATAGGTCCAACAACTTCATCGAAGTTGCTAAGCCAATCATGGCTATACCCCGAAGGAACACTAGAATTTCCAACAATTTCTTCTTCCAATATGTCATCATCGGCCACACTGCCAACTGAATAAGTATCACTATTATCTCTATCTAACAACAAATCATCTATTGGAGCGATATCTGCATCTGTTAACGGCACACTTTCCTCCTCATCCGAATCGGGATCCATTACGAACTCAAAATAAATTGTATCCATTGTAGGCCTAGGTTGCTGTCGGAAAATGCGATGGAACAATGTCTGGACGCTACCGTAAATTATATCAAATAGACAGGGCGGACGTGAACTGGTACCGGCTTTGATTGCGCATGCCCTGAACTACATACATGCTGTGATTAGGCTGTCGTAGGCCTATTTGGCACAATGTCTCATTGAGCGAGTGCACTTGACAACGGCAAACAGCAGCCATCTTTTTTTTGTCAATCACACTTAGCGACGGCGCGGTGAAGGTTAATTCCCAAGGCAAGGTACAAAAACTAAGATAAGTGATTGTGCAAAAATATTAATTTAAAAAAATACAATTTGTAATTAATTTTTATGATTCAAAGTCTCTCTTACAGATAAATGTAAAAGTACTGAGCTGTGAACATGTCTTTGTGAATGTCATGTAAGACAAGTTTATGTGTCATGTATCAAGTGAGAGGGAAAAAATGAGCACCACTTTGACATCAGCTTCATTTACTATGTCAAATTGTTTGCTGATAAATGATCAAATGAAAAACGGCAAGGCAGTATCCCTTACACAGCATAACAATATGATATCCTAATCCATCTGTTTGTCTGATTATCAGCAAGCATACACTTTAAAGTTATATAAGTATCCAGAATGCAGCTCTGCAGAACACAAAATTTGTATTCCCAGGGTTTTGTTTGCTATATAGGTCTACTGTTTGAATTGGAGTCTACCTGTGAAAGCTATCATAGCTTCATCAATGTTAATATCTTGTTCTTGCATCATTAGCACTCTGGACTTTGTTACAATTAGATCACACAGAGGTCTAATCTTAAAAATTACATTTAGTCTTCGGGTCATGAATTTGGAATTATCATTGAGATGAAAATATTTGTTTATACTTTCAAATATATTTCTGGACAATACACTTGACACTGCAGTCACTTTCAGCAGTTCACCAGTAAACAACATCATTTTGTAACTGTTAACTACTCCAAACATATAGGCTTAGTTCACACACAAAAATCCCCTGATATTATATGGTTAAACAGGTTTCCAAGAACTTGTAGAAGGATCTTGTTTTTCTGAAAATTTTATTACTGGTATACTCATTTGTTTGTTTTTTGCATACCCAAAGAATTACTCAAGTATAAATGGTGAAAGATATGCCGAGACCTAATAAAAGGTAGAGTTATCTGGATCAATGTAATTTGCAGGACCTGATTTCTTGTGAAATTGATCAATATTGACATAGATCAGCTGCTTTGACTATTCTCTATCATTACTAGGTCTAGAGTGTGGGGGATGCACATTATCAATTAAGCCTATGCTACAAATTGTTGCTACTTTGAACTTCTAAATCCTGAACTAATTTCCCATCAATGTCTGATTCATTCTTGGTTTCTAGGATTCCATTAAGAAATTGTCTGTCAACCTCATGTAAATCATAAGTAGGTCCATTCTGATGAAGATTTGAAGAAAATTTAAGGTCATAATAAACTTTTGCAGCTCAGAAACCACAGCTGTTAGATAAGATCAGAAAAATGCTATTTAAGCCACTATTACTGCTAGTCATGTGTCCTAGTCCATCTTTCATCTGTTTGATTATCCAGTAAACACCTTAAAGTTGTAGCGGTGTCCAGAATGATGATCCGTAGTGCACCAAATGTGCATTTCTCTGGGTTTGTTTTTCATATAGGTCTACTGATTCAATTGGAGCCTGCCTGTGAACAGAGCTGGTTCAATTCCCGTCAGCTGTCGAAGGTATCATAGCTTCATTAATGCTTATACCTTGTACATGCATCATTAACCCTCTGGACTTGGTTAGAATAAAATCAAACAGAGGTCTGACCTTAAAAATTACATCTAGTCCTCGGGTTGTGAATTTGGAATTATCATTGAGATAAAAATATTTGTTTGTACTTTCAAATGCTGGACATTAGGGCCCTACACTTGACACTACAGGAACATTCAAAAGTAGACCAAAACATTCTGTAGGAGGAACTGGTGAATCCCAACCATATAGGCCTAGTTCACATAAAGAAAGACATTGATATTATCTGGTGAAACCAGTTTGCAGGAATGATATAATGTTTTTGAAAATTTTGATACCAGTATACACCTCAATGTCTCTGCGCATTACCTAAAAGAATGACTCACGTAGAAATAGTGAAAGATAGGCCTTGCCCTAATCAAAAGCAGAGTAATCTGGATCAATGTCATTTGCAGGACAGATGCTCAATATTGACATAGATCAGCTGTTTTGACTATTCTCTATCATTACTAGGTCTAGGTTGTGGCACATGCATCAATTTAGGTCTACACTTCAGATCGGCGTCGTTGCTACTTTAACTACCAAATCCTGAACTAATTCCTCATCAATGTCTGATTCATTCTCATTCTCTAAAATTCCATCAGAAAATTCCATTTCCAACCTCATATGAATCATAAATATGTACATTCTGACCAAGTTTTTATGAAAATTGAAGGCTATAATAACTAATTACAGCTCAGTAACCACAGCTGTTAGAAAATATTGTAAAACTGCTATTTGAGGTGTCATTACTGCTAGGCACACTAGAGCTAAATTTAGCATGTCTATTCATACTTAAACAGTGAAGACAAATAATTTAAAACACTATGTCGATGTCGGCCATAAAAGACTGTTCTGAGAATGTATCTAGTTACCTCTTAGCCATTTGCCGAAGTCTTTTTTCAACATAATTCTTAATGTGGGACCCAAATGTAATTGATCTTTCCTATTTTTCCCATGCTTTTCATTTGCTAACAAATCAAAGTATATATAAAGTCAATAATCAGAGGCATCAGCAAATACCATATATTTCTGTGTATAGGGTAAAGCCAAAAGTTGTTTGTATTTTTTCAGTTACTGATGTAGGCTTATATACACATACAATAAACAATTTTTAAAAGAACAATATGGTAACACAGAATAACACCAATTACCACTAACAGAGGAAAAAAACTACTGGTACTAGTAATGTCATTCAAATCCTTGGAAGTCACTGTCTGAATTGTGAAATAATTATGAGAGAAGTAAGAACCTCAGATTAGATACAGATAGCCTCATCTCATGACATTGTTTTCCACTTTCTCTGTGAGATGTGCCCGAAACAAGTCCCAGACTAGCAAGAATGGTTTTTATAATAGCTGCTCCCTTCCTCTGTCCCCACACTTTATCCAGCCATTCCAGAGTGTGACTTTTCTCCATTCAGCTTTTCATGTGGGTACACACAAACACACCATTTGGAAATTTCAGCCCCTTAGGCAGTCTTGTGTCTATAAACCCATCTCCAGGAGGATGGAAGCACTTGCCTTGTATGCAACCTAAAGTAACAGTGAAATTCATCTGCTCCTGTATGGTTATCTTTATGGAACTGTTTTCATACCTTTTCATTCCCACACAGGCTTTCTAAAAAAAAGACAAGCTAAAACTTGACCGTGTTCATTTGTTGTATGTATGAGCTTTGAATGTACAATAACGCTGATGTTACAGTTGTTGAAACTGCACTCAATGAGTGAATGACTCCACACACTCCTGGTACAGGGTGGTCAAGTGTTGAGATACTGGAAATTATTACATCACACCTGGTGATGGCCATTTTTATGAGTCTATCTTATACTATTTTCAGTAGGTCTCACGGTTTTCTATTGGATGTTGCATTTTATATTAGTACGTGTAGAATGGAAGAAATAGCCTTGCTCTTTACTGTTGCCAAAGTTTGTGTTGCTTACCTTTTAAAAATATTTTGCCTGTTCCTTCTTTCTTATAATAACAGGATTCCACAATATTATTACCCATACATATAATATTTTTTTGTACAAGCCTACACAGCCTATGCAAAGTTTTTTACTTTTGTCATATTTTAGACATTAAAGTTACATCTGTGGCTTATACAGAGATCAGCTAATACACGGGAAATATATACAGTATATATATTCTGCATGTTACCAATTCCACTGAATGATGGACCTATTTGTCAACATTACTTGCCCAGCACGCTAACCTTTTTGGTACTCATCTGAATTGTGGCCATAGTTAAATTTACTCGATCTTTAACATAAAAGAAATCATTGATGGGAAGATAGTGTTCATCCCACATTTCAATGTTTTATTTCCTACTATGTTTAAATTTCTCCCAAGTAAGATTAAATCTATCTATTCACTAGACCCTTTGTTGCCTTTCAGCGTCAGGGGTAGAAGAGTTTTCTGGAGACGACCCTCTTGTGTGCTGAGTATATCGTTGAATTTGTCGCCTCTTTTATTTTGGTGGTCCATCATTTTCGTGGTCATCCTCTATGTCTGCCTTCACTTTATCTGTCTAGCATAGCTTGCTGTTGTATGCTGACTGATATAGTCTGGTGATATGTGCAAACCATTTGATCTGTCTCTTAATATATTCCAAGATTGGGGCAGAGCCGGTTTTTTTGTCTAATGTCCTCATTCCTCACTCTAGTTGATTTGAGCCACAGTTAGATGATTTGTATAATGTAGAAGTTAGATGATTTGTATAATGTAGAAGTTAGATGATTTGTTTAATGTAGAAGTTAGATGATTTGTTTAATGTAGAAGTTACCGTAGATGTTTTGTCTACTATCAGCATCATTCTCATCAGTTTTGAAAACTTCTTAATTTTTGTTTCAGTTTAATATTTTCTCTCGTGGCTCTGTACTATATCAACCGCATATCTCAAGCTATATATGCGCCACAAGTGACAGCAGCCAGTGTGACTCAGTCTAAGAAGAGAAAGTGATACATTTTCAGTCAACATTGACACCAGTTTGTGCAAATACTAAGTTCAAAAGGTTTTAGTTCGTGTCTTCTGTTAGAATTTTATTGTTCATGTAAAAGCTAGCAACAGACTTCATTGTATGAAATTGTTGTCTGCCTATTTGTATAGAAATATTATTTTAGTAATGTAAAACTGTGCGCAATTTTATAATGTGAAGCATGTATGTTATTGTATTAAATGCATGTATGTGTAATTTTATTGAGATTTGTTTCAATAGAAATATATATTGACTATCAGTGAAATCACTTTATTCTCATCCGAAAAGTGATAGCTTTTACTCCTTATTTTCATATCAATTTTAGCATTTAAAATTAAATATTGGTTATCACTTGACATCACTGTGCACAAGAAAAATTTTGTAACATATAAGGAAAAGTTTCAGTTGAGAATGTGCTAATTTGTAAACATATTTTGTTATAACTTTGTTGAATTTTCAATCCTGAATAATATCTATACAGTATCTCTGAACTTGTTAGAATATACAAAGTTGTTTTGAAATACAATATAATTTATGTAGTCATGTATGTCAAAGTGAAAATAAAATACTAACACATTATTGGCATATGATTTATTTTTTGAATATTTGTTTTTACTGTTGATTTTTTGTTTTTTTAACTTATTTATTGATTAGACACAACACATTTCTGTTCTCCAGACTATATTATTCTAACAGAGAGGAATTGGAGAGAAAATGTAGGAAAAAAAAAACTGCTCTTGATTCTTGATTAGAAACTGGTTTAACAGCACGTGGGACATTCCCATAAGTACTTCACCCTCCATTCCAGCAGCCATCTCAGTGTATTCAGTGTCCTGGTCAGGTGTTGATTGTGTGATCTTTGGGACATTCCAAAAAATTTACTTTTCCTTCCTTCACCTCTAGATACTCCCATTTTCAATTAATGACTTAATTGTGGTATCACAGTGGTTTATATCTGAACTTACCTGATGGCCCATGGCTTAGTTCCCAGCAAGGAAGATTTTTTAACATTTTACAAACCAATTTTGATGGTACCAATATTGATGATTGCCGAAACTGATATGATACATCAGAAACACAGCAACCATAGCTAAAAATACTGTTACTAAAAATAGCTTGCCCAGAAATGTATGCTGTTCCAAAATAACAGCACCCATGAAATACAGTCGATAGACTTCGATCATGAATAAATTGGAGTTTTCATAGGTGAGATTATATGATATATAGAAAGTAATGTAAATGTAAGCCTAGCATTATAATAAGCAGGATTTTGCACTTGAAATAACTCTGAAGCTTTTAACCTTTAGGACTCCAAGTTAAAATTATGCAATTTCTTCCCTGGTCCCGGATTCTTTTTTGACTATGTGCATTATTTTTGGTGAGTGGTAAAGACAATAACTTTTTTGTTTATGTTTGTAAAGATATAAAAATAATTTTTGTACATGTAAATAAATGAGTGAATAATGCATATAATCATGTTTTTGTTGTTGTTGTATGTGTGATATGACAGTTGTGGGCATGTTGTAAATTTAAAAATTGGGTGAAAATCTCAAAACTACTATTAAAAAATCACAAAAATAATTTCTTTATGCACCAAATACCTGAGCAATGTGTGGCAGCACTGATAAAATCCTCCTAAATACCTATTCCTGTTGTATATATCTGTGGTTTCATATACAAACTAATGTAATATGAGTTGAACAAACTAATAAAACATGAAGAAATTGCATACAATGTCCGTCCGTTTAACATAAGGCATAGGCAGACATACAACATAATATTTTTTTATGCTAACACGTGGCACCCTTGATAAATATTGTTTTTGTGTTATTGAATGAAGGAACATTCTTATAATATAACAACAACTAAAACATGTAGATATTACATACCATGACGATAACAAACCATGCCACTGGTACTACATTTGATAATAAAATATTACATCGAAAATCACCATAATTCGTTCAAGACTTTTGGTGAATAAATGAGCAGGCATTCTTCTTCTTATGACTGTAATGTGTAAAGGAATTTTACCGACGTATTTCTAGCTTCATATGTTGGGAATTCTACATCATGTGAGCTTAACTTTGTGTGATTCCATACTGAGGAATCGGGGCATAGTAACGGAGGTGACTGGAGACGCCAATAGTAATGTAATGTTGTCAGCATTTTCAGCCAACTATGGGGTGAGTAAGGTTAAATTCATTCAGAAAGTGCAAACAGTAATTAAGACATAGAAAATTTAAGGGCTGTCTCGCTCGAATTGATTTTATACAGATTTTTTAAGACGCTGATGTCTAAATACTTTACTTGCACCCTTGGTAATTGGAGATACATAACTCTGGATTACTGGTCACCCAAGGGGTTAAAACTGAAAGGGGTTTTACGACCCAACTGAACCTTGGAAAATTGGTAGCAGAACAGATCAAGGAAGCTTGCACCACCTATAGAGCACTTACAGTTAAAAAAAAAGGAGGCATGTGATCATAACATAACACCAGACTTTAAAATTAGTCTACACAGGTTTCCGTAGTGTTCAGTGTTGTGCTATGCTTAGTGGTGTGGATACATAGAAAAAGCATGATTACTCTTAATATGTAGGCCCTTGTACATCATTATTTTCTGTGTCAATTCCACCAGAATTGTAAACAATTAGATTATCACTTCCTATTTGCAGTCTTAAAGTTTTAGTTTGGTTGTGTCACAACTTAATACATTTAAAAAAAATTCCTTCTATTGATAGTGTTATGAGTATTAGTTTTGTTTAGTGCCTAAATTTATTAAATGCATTTTCATCAATGTGTTCATGGGGACTGAGAGTGAAGCAGAGAATATCAGTACCATTACCTGTCATACATGTTGTTGGAGACAACTAAGGAGGCTTTTGGGGTTGAGTTGGCTGTCCCATTCTGTAGAGGGACAAAGTGACCCAGAAGCCATGCTGAAGTCAGATGTGGCAGGCTGAAAGATACAGATATCACATCAAAGTTGTAAACCATGACATAACGCAATCCGTTCTCCTGACTACATCCTGCTAATCTGCAGGAGTTTGAGAATGAACTCAGAAGAAAAAATGCATTTCCTTATATTAGTGAACCCAGCATTATTTCTTGAATAATTTGTATAGCACAAGTTTACACAAAACAAACAAAAACAAATAAATATAACACATCAGCACTTTACCAACATATTATTCTACGGAAATGTGTTTTATTTTAGCATCACATACCAAAAGTAATATAGGCTTAACATCATGACTTTACTCAGAGTAGAAAATGCCAGCTTCTCATTATGCACAGTGTCAATAAGAGCACCCATAGATGTGTCCAGTGCTGATGATCTAACATGGGTCAATATGTAAGAAAAAACCCAGCAAGAAAATTGTTTTCTGTATTCTTTTTTCTCTAATATTATTATGTTCCAGACTGTGTGGCTTTTATCATATCTGTCCACAGTATCTGTCTTGTGAACTAAGATAGAACTGGAACCATTGGCCATCATACTAAGAGAGCTACTGAAGTGGAGATCTTAGCACATATGGACATGTCCGGTGTGCAAAGGAAATAATCAACTAACCCAACCTAGGTAGGTCCCATAACAAGCAACTTGCCGTCGGGGATATAGATAACTCTTCATATACTAAGCCACAGCAACTATTAGGTGGAGTGGTCAGTTCAGTTCCTTGCTTTCTTTACCTTCCCCTAACTCATGCATCAGTTACTCATTTACATCTGACTTCAGCATGGAGGAGTGGTCGTATCAAGCAAGAAGTCACAACTCGATTTTTGTGTGTGTCCAAATATGGTTTTGAACCTGGTATGCTGTAACCCGGTGATAGCAAGTAAGCTCACTATCAATTAGGCTACTGTGCTCCTCACCTATTTGCCAGTAAACAGTGTGTCACATGTGGTTTCTGGTTGGATCTCTCACTGACACATGGTGTTGGGAGTCTTTGTTTTTATGCAAATTTTCAAACACACACATGGTTCATAAGAAATTCATTGTAACAGGATTTCACTGTAATTAATCTGTCGTATAGTTATGTTTATCAGTACTACACTAATATTTCCTACCAAAAAATGTTTATAGGTTTTCAGGAAAAAATATATGTAAATAATTTAATTTAATTTTCTTTTAACAGTTCATAGGGTTATTTCGAGTGACAAACAAAAATAACAATAAATCTGACATGCATTAAGTTTATTGTTTCATTTAGTGTTTTTATTCATGGTGCAGTATATTGCACATGCTTATTCTATTATATTATCCTTACTCACTGTCTTCCTAATCTGAGGTATGTTGGATTCACTTTCAGTCAGCTTTACCCCTCAGCAATTTAAAAGAAGTCCCCAGTTCCAAAGACAAAAAACCCCAGTTTTATATATATATCCACATACATACATTCATACATATATACATATATATATACACACATACATACATTCTAATATATATAAATACTTATATATATATATACACACATATACATAAATTCATATATATATATATATATATATATATATATATGCTTTTTTCTAGTTAAAAAATTGTGGTGCGTAGGTCTACTTATTAACTTAAGGATGTTGCCTTGTCATGCAAAATTGTTTTTACATTTATTCGTTGATTTTATACTTATTTGTTTCACCTTTTGGCCTCGCCACTTTGCCCCAAAAAGGGGGAAAGTGTTTTTTTTTTTACATGTAAGTTCTCATTCTACTATCTGCTTGTAACTAGCTATGTTTTTAATATCCGGATTAGTGTAAGATGGATGGATAAGCTATACACAAATGGCAGTTTGATATCTCATAGTTAAAGTCTAGGTGTAAGAATGTGAAAAGTATATCGTTTTGCCCCCATCTACCCTATATATAAGAACTGGTTAGTTTTTTTGTCTTTGGAACTGGGATCTTTTCAAAATGCTGAGTAGTAACGTTAGTCAGAAGCAACACTAGACCTAGAAGACCTCCATATTTCGTCAACGTCTCTTTTCCTTACAATATGAAACATTACTGTTGTAATGATCATAGTCCTATAGCTCCCCCCTAACCTTTTCCTCTTGTTTTATACTCCATATGGTTGTCTGCAAAAAGAAATTTCAAACAGTTTAGATCTACATTTACATCAAATCTTGAAGGAGTTCCTTCAGTTTTAGACTGGATGATCAGGAAAAAAAATACTGAAAATTGTAAACATTCTTTTGCTAATAGAAACGTGTTAATTAAATGAATTAGAAAATGCTAAATAAATTATATATTAATGTATGGCTCAGAAATATGGACACTAAATAAACAATTAGAAGACAGAATTGATGCCTTTGAGATGTAGGTATATAGGAGAATAGGGAGAACACAATGGAATGAGAAGAAAGCAAATAAAGAGATGCTAATATTACTTAATATGAAGAAAGAACTACTAAGAGAAATAAATATCAGGCAAAAAAAATATTTTGGACACATTAAAAGACATGACACCTTATTGAAGACTTTACTT
Organism: Meghimatium bilineatum; assembly: GCA_034231615.1. Lineage (NCBI taxonomy): Eukaryota > Metazoa > Mollusca > Gastropoda > Stylommatophora > Philomycidae > Meghimatium > Meghimatium bilineatum. The sequence continues at coordinate 37,050,551 of CM067299.1, read as the reverse complement.
GAGGGCAAAGTAAAAGGGAAGCGAGCAAGAGGTAGGCAGATACAAGTGGGAGAGTGACATCACAAGATGGACAGGTTACAATCTGGTTGCGGAGACGGCATAGCATGATGAATTTAAATGTAAGATTTACAGCAAATATCGCAGGGGACTTAATCATAAATTAAATTGTGATGGTTACCTCCAATTTATGATCGAGAAAATTCTAATTCGCGTTCACAATTTATTTTTACTAACACTGCTATCACAGTGACACTATATTAAGGACTTCGTGGTAACTTTTAGGGCCTATGGCATTTAGGCCTATATGGCTAAATTACTAATATGAGAGGTTGCAATCAATCTACTACATCTACATAACATTGTATAGTGTATGAATTGGTTCTACAGAAGAATGCTGAGAATACCATGGACTGCCAGAAAAACTAATGTAGAGGTGTTAAAAGAGTTAAATGCGAAACAGACCTTAATCAACAATATAAGAAAAATGCAATCTTCTTTTTTTGGCCACTTCATGAGACAGGCAGGTTTAGAGAACATAATCACAACAGGCAAGATTGAATGCACCAGAGACAGAGAGCGACAACGTGAGAAAATATTAGACAGTTTGACAACCTGGCACGGCAAAGAAACAACAACGACTTTGATACATAATACTGTGGACAGAGAGCTGTGGAGAGCCATGACCGCCTACGCCAACCGGCATGGCACCTGATGATGATGATGAGTGTATGAATAAAAATAGTTTACATTGTTTGGAAAGAGAGCCGTCCTATTGATTACTTCCCTTGCTATGTTTATCAGTTTTGTTTATCAGTTATTAATTTAAACATAAATTTATTTAAGGTTAGAGTTAGTTATATGGGGTGAGGGTAGAAAGTATGTCTTATCTGGAACGTTTCGAAAATCACATAATAAACATCTGTCTTGAATTGAGTCTGCATAATCTTGTGTGGCTGCTGGAACGTAGTGTGGGGCACTTATGGGAATGTCCCGTGTGACATGATGATGGTGTCTAATCAAGAAATAACTTTGTTGGTTTGAATGTATCATCGACATGTAGAAGTTGAATGTATCCTCGACATGCAGAAGTTGAATGTATCCTCGACATGCAGAAGTTGAATGTATCCTCGACATGCAGATGTTGAATGTATCCTCGACATGCAGAGGTTGAATGTATCCTCGACATGCAGAAGTTGAATGTATCCTCGACATGCAGATGTTGAATGTATCCTCGACATGTAGAAGTTGAATGTATCCTCGACATGTAGAAGTTGAATGTATCCTCGACATGTAGATGTTGAATGCATCCTCGACATGCAGAAGTTGAATTTATCCTCGACCTGCAGAGATTGAATGTATCCTCAACATGCAGAGATTGAATGTATCCTCGACATGCAGAGGTTGAATGTATCCTCGTCATGCATGGGTTGAATGTATCCTCGACATGCAGAGGTTGAACGTATCATCGACATGCAGAGGTTGAATGGATCGTTGACATGCAGAGGTTGAATGGATCGTTGACATGCAGAGGTTGAATGGATCGTTGACGCGCACAGGTGGAATGCTTATTCGATATGTAGGAGTTCAATGCATCGTCGTAATGCAGAAATTTAATGGATCGTTGACATATAGGGGTTGAGTGGATCGTTGACGTGTAAGGATTCAATGGATCGTTGGCATGCAAGGGTTGAATGGATCGTTGAGATGCAAGGGTTGATGGATCGTTGACATGCAAGGGTTGAATGGATTATTGAGGCACCGGAAAAAGTCCATTCAGTGTCAGGAATTCATAACAGTATCTACAAGTTTACGAAACATTTTTTGGTGGCAGTAAGCTTATTGACAAAGAAATAAATACTAGGAACACATTCTGCTCACTATAACATTTCCTTCAGGATAAAAACATAGGTCTACGTGTTCTATTCCACCCCACCCCTTATCCCCCAACTCAAAATTATTATGTTTGTTCTCAAACTCACGTCACACAGCATAACTGAGATATCTGCTCCTATTGGCCTGACAAATCCGACTTCAGCACGGTTTCTGGATCACTTTGAACCTACATGTGACGTGACAGCCAATTCCACTACACATCTCCTTAGTCACCAGTTACGACATGCATGGAAGAAGGGCAGTAGATACGTTTTCATTAAGGAAAACTTAAGATTTACCTAAACAAACAAACATTTTAAAAAAGGTTATTTGCTTGCTTTCGTTTCTAATTCCTTCTTTCCTGGTGAGAAATTCTACTACCTTTCTGTGTTAAGGGATTACTTGTACCCATATTTTGATTACATTCTTAGTACTAAAAGTCATGTTATGATTTGCTAAAAGGGTCACCACACCCCCCCCTTCCCCCGAACCTTATCTAAGGGGTTACATGGAAGGTATACATTTTTGCTATTATGCGCTCCGATTTCGTACCTGGCAACACAAGGGTGCTCAAACTTCCAAAACAAATAATTTGCTTTAAATGAATATGCTCTACGTTACATTATCATATCCCCACCTCCCCAATGTATATTAAGATTGTGTGAAGTTGCAATGTGAAATAACTGTAATATAACTTTGGGCAGAGGCGTCGACTTCTGTAGGTTAGACATTTTTAAAGTGAAAGATTGTGTCCAACTTTAATAATAACGTTAACTCGTGTGTGTAGCCAACAATAATATATAGCTTGATTCTTGATTAGAAACTGGCATCACAACACGAGGGGCATTCTCATAAGTGCTCCGCCCTCTGTTCCAGCAGCCATTCGACTCGATGGTGTTTCGAGTCTAATGCTGCCTAAACAGACGTCGACATCAGGGCACAACTCTGGCCCTTGCGACAGGTTTCTTTGTTGTTCCTCCCACCCACGCCGTGCCCGTAACTGGTTCAAGCACAACGTCGGCCTGTCGGAACATCATGGTAACTGTTATCGAAGGTTACGACTACGGGATTGTATAGATGACGTACCATGAAGCTTCTATATGAAGATAACCTCAATATAAAGGCATGTCATCTACTAAGGTTTTCTTTTGCATGGTTGGTTTGTCTAGTGAACCATCGGTGAGACCCACAGACGCAACCGCATGCGCAATATATAGCTGTAATGGTCAATGTATTGTGTAAATAAAAGCTATTACTGTGAGCTCATGCAGGGGATAATTGATAGACATAGATACAAGCATTGACTAACTTCGAATATTTGACACGTCACAGTAACAGGCGGTTGTAAACAATATACACACGTAGAAAGGGTCTGATGACATTACACATCCTTGTCTGACGTCCATTGTTATCTTTTCGAATTCTCTTTCAATACTGTCATCTCAGCTTCTTTTTTCCAAATACATATTTGTTAGAAACTTTAGATCTTTCCTATCAACATTTTTTCTAACATTTTTATCATTTCTGAATGTTTCACCGTGTCAAATTATTTGTTATAATGTAGGATGTACACGAACTAGTCAGTTTGTACTTCTGTTGCTTCCTCAGTCAATGTTCTTATTATATATTGGGCGTTTCTTGTGCCTTTTCCTTCAATAGATCAACACTGCTCTTCTAAAATTTCTATTTTTATATTTCCTCTTATTCATCTCAGGATTAGATGAAGTAAGTTCTAGTTCATCGGGTTCATAGCCTGTTCAGTAATCTTCACATTCTACTGTACCAGATTTCAGACTGGACCAGGTTTCTTCGTTAACGCTATGAAGATTGATTACACAAAATCAGATGGAATATAGCCGCTGTTGTAGATCTCATTTAGTATTGTCATTGTGGTGTTTATTTCTATGCAATTCTAACTCAGTATTTCTAATTCTTCCTTGGCAATCTTATCTGGTCTAGAAGATTTATGTATTTCAAGAGTTGTATAGATTTTTTCAATATAAATAACCAAATGGTCGGAGGGTGTCCAACAAAGTGAAGGATGCCGCAATAACCAAACGAACAAATGGTTAAGTATTAAAAAGTTAAACAGATTACTAGAAAAACGTACCGCAACTATGAATAACAATAGATTTTTAAAAAGTGTATGAAAAACAAACAATAAAACTAAACAGGACAATTTTTCGACGTATCGGTCCAAATGGGACCTAATCCATATATATAGGACCTATCTGTGGATGAACATAGGGTTGCAAATGTCGCTTTATGACGATTTCTGTGCTGCATCATGTTCTTGAAATGTGCTGATGAGGTCCTAATAAATGTGGTCTCTTCCTCCATTGTTCTGCTCCAGTCGTTCCTCTTTTCCTACTGGTTTCACTACATCACCAGTTTAGTTATGTTGTTTGATTTCTGTCTATGATGCGCTCTACGCATCCCCTTTGTCTATCTTTTATCCCTATCTCGACTAGACACTGGTGTGTTCTTCCTGAACTCACTTTTTAGGAACGCATACATTTTCAAAGTCACCCCACCCAAACTGTGTTCGCGCGCATACACACACATATACTCGCGCCCACACAACGCAATAAAGACTCACCGAAAGCCTTTGGAATAAACTATGACATTTGGAAGAAACTGCACGCAACAGAGATACATGACGCTCGCTAGTTAAAAAAGGCTAAGCTTCTTTGACAAAATGAGAAATACAACAACAGATAACATTAGCTTGAAAGATATGGGTAGATCAAACATCATCTAACGTGATCATACCATATCCGGTTTGTTCAAGAACCTTTGGGGCCAGCATGTGGTTTACTTGCCATCAACGAACTCATCAATTAAGTGTCGTCTCCGCAATGAAGGTTTTCTGCAGCAGACTTCCAATATTCTATGTCTCTTGTCGTGGTGGTGTACTCTGCTAGATTGTAACCTGTCCATCTTGTAATGTCACTCTCCCACTTGCATCTGTCTACCTCTTGCTTACTTCCCCTCGACTTTACCCTCAAGTAAGGTGTTGAACAAAGTGTTATGTCTTTTAATGTCCAAAATATTTGATAATATTTGATATTATCTTCTAATTGTTTGTTTATTGTCCATATTTCTGTTAGTTAGTTATTCCTCTAGGACCAAAGACGGCACATAGGGCGGATGTCATAGATTTCCATGTCTCTCGTTTCATTGCAATTTGCTTTAGATCTTCATTGTTTCTGATACCGATGGTGAAACGTTCCCTTGTAATAGTTCTACGTAAAGTTTCTCTTGGTCCTCCTCGTTTTCTCTTACCTTTTGGTGACCACATCAAAGCTTGACAGGGGAGCCTTTCAGTATCCATTCGTAGTGCGTGTCCGATGTAATTCCAGCGACGTTTTCTAATATAGGTGGATACATATTCTTGTTTTGATTCTTGTCTGACAACTGTGTTTGATTTGAAGTCTGACCAACGTATGTTCAGTAGCCTTCTAAGACATTTGTTTTCAAAGATGTTTAGTCTTTGCTATAATTTTGATGTTGCTTTCCAACTTTTGCATCCATATGTTAATGGAATTATGCAGGAGTTGAAGATTTTGAGTTCTATGTTCTTTCTTAGTGTATTTGAATGCCAGATATTTGATAGTTTATTGAATGAGTTAGCAGCCAGTACAATACGGTGTGATATTTCTGTTGATGAATTGTTGTTGATAGCTTGCTGCCAAGGTATGTGAAGTTGTTGACTTTTTCAAGAGTGTTGCTGTTTAGTTTGATGCCATATTTCTGAGTCATATATCAATATAGAATAGATGTAGCATTTTATAATTCTCATTTTTAGCTTGTTTGTAATTTGTTTAGATGTTAATATTTTCCTCATGTCATTGAAAGTACTTTTAGCCATTCATATTCTCATTTTAGCTTCTGTTTCACATTTGCGATAAATTGTCATTATGTATCCGAGAAATTGATAATGTTCTACTTGTAGTTGCCATGCATTTTTATGTATATCATCTATTTTTTGTGACTTTCCTGATTATCTTGTGTTTTTTTGTAAAATATTTATCTAGGCCATAGCCTATTCTTTACTTGGTTTATCAACTTGATAATATTAGTCTTTGTAGTTCATTCTCTTCTACAATGACTTAAATAATGATTTAATTTTGTTTAAATAAGGGATTGAAGTTTCTTTCAGCCAAGAGACATACTCTCGCCCTAAGACCGGAGTCTCATGTGGTTAAAGCAGGGCACATATTTCGGTTTATTATTTAATTGCCACCTAATGGTCTGGGACTAATTGTTATTGTTAATATGCAGTAGCGTAGCGTGAATTTTTTGAGTGGGGACGCCGAATCACTGTTTTTTAGTAGGTAGGTAGCTTTTCACCCTCCCCAATTTATCCACCAAAAACACGTACTTACGGCCTTATATAAAATATTAACGAGTTTGGTTTTTTTTTTAAATTTTATATAATATTGTCTTCTTCTTCTTCTTTCGTTCACTTGAAACAATTCTGTCTCCTTAATAAAACTCACTGTCTTTTGTAGTTCATACAGTGTCCCATAGAGCTTTGATTCCAGTGTTGTTTCCTCTGGCCAATATGTCTGCCTCAGTGTTTCATGCTCAGAACACTCTTGAAGTATATGTTTGGCACTCTGTACTGCCTGTCCACATGTACACATGGCCGTGTTGCCAATCTTGAACTTTGTATACATGTGACTGCGGAGTCGGTTGTGTCCTGTTCTGAGACGTAGAATTATAACTTGTTCTGATCTGTTCATAATGTGATAGTCATCTTGTGTTGGTGTTTGTGGCTTTCTTATTGACTTGATGATCTGTTTTTTCTGATGGTAGGTGATTGGTATATCTGGTTGGTCTTCGGCAGCACCTTCCTTAGCCAGTTGGTCTGCTTTTTCATTTCCTGGTATTCCACAGTGAGAGGGTATCCACTGCATGGTTACCCTATACTGGTAAGACAATTCGCTAAGTAGTTTTTTCAAGTCTGTTAGTTTTCCAGACTGGAGAGCTTGAAGCACTGACCTTGCATCTGTCAGGAATACCACAGGCTGTAGGTCAGAGTTGGAGTTCAGCAGTTTTTTAGCTGCCACACTAATTGCCTGGATTTCTGCATCATAATTATTGCAGAATTTTCCTGTCGGTGTTCTGATTGTATCTCTAGGCTTGTGTGGATATTCTATATATACACCTGCACCTCCATTCCTTACAGCATTCTGTGCTGACCCATCTGTGTATACTCTGACCCATATATCTTGTGGATATTCCTCGTCCAGGAAACTGAGGGTGACTGTCCTCCGCTGCACACTGTTCAGTTCGTCCTCGCTTAGTATTCCTTTCACATGGGTCTGAATGTATATTGGCATTCCATGCCTTTCACTCCATGGGGTTTGTTCTGGTACAGACCTTAAGGGGCTGTCAACTTCAGGTAGGTCTGTAAGTTGTCTACGGAGTCGTTTAGCTTGATGGATAAAGCTGCTTCTTTTCAGTCGCCTCATTGCTAGGTTTTGGAATCTTTCCTTCATTGGATGACTTGGCATACACTGAAACTTTTCTGCTTGAATTAGTACTTTTGTGTCTCTGCGTTCGCCAAGTGTTTGCATTCTTCCCATTTTCTGCATCTCTGCTATGGGTGTTGATTTCATTGCTCCCAACATTATTCTAAGTGCCTGGTTTTGCACTTTATCTAGATCTTGTAATGTGGTGTTTGATGCAGGACACCACGCAGCTGAACCATATTCCAGGTGTGGTCTTATGCCTTGCTGGTAAACTTTACTGAGTATATTCCCACTGGCTCCCCATGTGGTTCCACTTAGTTTTCTCAGGATAGCTAACTTCCTCCTGGCTTTTGTTGTTGCTTTGTTTATGTGCTGCTTCCATGTCAGCTTATCATCAAAAGTAACTCCAAGGTATGTTGGTTGTTTGTCTTCTTTCAAGAGCTCTCCGTCTATCTTGATATGACCGGCTTTTTGTTTTGGTGAGAGGGTAAAGAGTGTAGTGCTGCACTTATCTGTGTTAATGCTGACACACCATCTATTTGCCCATAAGGTTAGGGCATCGATAGCTCTTTGTATTTGTTTAGTGGCCACTGCCGCATGTTGCCACTGCCGCATGTTCTTCCGTGCACCAGATCACCAGGTCGTCAGCATACATTGCCACTTTGATCCCGTGTGGTAGTTCAGCAACTAGGTCATTGATGTAAACCAAGAAAAGTGTGGGTGACAGGACTCCTCCCTGGGGGACTCCATGACGCAGTAGGACTTTCTTGCTTTTGCGACCATCTAATTGTACCCTGGCTCTTCTATTATGCAGGTATGCTTTTACCCATTTGTACATTCTTGAGCTAACCCTGCAATTTCGCAATTTCTTTAGGAGCCCTTCTTTCCAGACCTTATCAAATGCTTTCCTGAGGTCTATCCATGCTGCTAGTACCAGTTTCTTATCTTGGAAGGCATCCTCAATCTCTTGGGAGAGGTAGGTTGCCTGATCTTCAGTAGAGTAGCACTGTCTGAAACCTGCTTGCTGTGATACCAGAAGGTTTTCACTTTCAAGGTACCACTGCATCCTAAGATTGATAATGCGTTCCATTGTTTTGCATAGACAGCTTGTGAGGCTGATGGGCCTGTAGTTGGAGACTGTGTTGCCATCTTTTCCTGATTTGAGGAGAGGTATCATTATTGCTTCTCTCCATGCCTGTGGTACATTACCTGTGGACCAGCTAGTGTTAAAGATTTGCAGCAGCTTTGCTCTTGCTGCAATTCCCAGGTTTCTAATCATTTCATTGGACACTCCATCAGCTCCAGGGGACTTTTTCATTTTCAATTTGGATATTGCATGCTCCAGTTCTCTCATTGTGATTGGTGCCTCCATGACTTCAGGTATAGGTTCGTCTTGTCCAATGTTTTGCTGGATTGCTCGAACCTCCTGTTGTTTGTCTGGGCTGACTTTGACGTTATTGTCTTCTGCAAAGGAATCTGCAAAGTAATCAGCTGCATGTTTACCTGTTAAAATGTTTTTATCTTTATAAAGTGTGATCCTGGTATTTCTCCCTGTACCTTCATCATTTAGTTGTTTTACATGTTTCCATAATTTCCTAGTATCTCTTTCTAGGTTCAGCGACTCTGTTTTTTCTTTCCAGCTGTTCCGTCTGGCTTGTAACTTGGCTCTTTGAAATTTAGCCTTTGTTTGCTGATATTTGTTGTGATGTTCTTGGCTAGGTCTGTTCTCAGCCTGCTTTCTAGATGTTTCCATCTCATTTTGCAGCTTTTCCAGTTCATCATTCCAGTAGGGTTTGTAGTTTTTGCGTGCCCCCCTGGGTATGGTTTTACTAGCAGCATGTAGTATACATCTATTAAATTCACTCACTGCTCTATTGATGTCTTTGTCCAAGTTCATGTCCTTAGCTAGAACACTGGTTAAATGCTGGTACATTTTCCAGTCTGCCCTCTTATAGTTCCACCTAGTGAGCGTGCTGCTGTCCTTGGTATATTCATTGTGAATTTCCAGAAATACTGGTCTGTGGTCACTACCCCCAAGCTGCTTTCCAACGATACGTGTGATGTTCCATTCCAGGCCTGGTGAGTAGAATGCCAGGTCTGGTGTAGAGGTGATGTGCCATGCTCTCGAGTAGAAGGTTGGTGAGTCTGCTGGCTGGTTAATAAGAATGAGATTATTTTCATCCTGCCAGCTCTCAAGTTCCTCACCTCTCTTGTCGATATGATCGTAGCCCCAGCTCTGAGAGTGGCTGTTGAAGTCACCACACACCATAAGCCTTTCTTTGTCTGGAATTGTGTCTAGTGCCAATGGTTTATCATTTGGGCAGTAGTAGTTCAGGAGATGGAATTCTGCACTGTCTGTTTTTAGGTGGAGCATCTGGTATTCTGCCCCGTCCATGTATACTTCCAGCTGACATGCACTGATATTGTTTTTAACTAGTGTCAGAATTCCACCCTTTCGCCTGTCTTTTCGGTCAGATCGGTAGCACTGGTAGCCTCTGATTTTGAAGGCTATGTCGCTGCTGAGGTGTGTTTCTTGGATACAGCATATATTAACTTGTTCTTCACTGAGGACATTTTCAAGTTCCAATTTTTTGCTGTATCCATCTCTTTTACTGTTGACACCCTCAGCATTCCAGTGCATTATTTTTATTGGTCGTTTGTTTGTTTGGCCAGTAGCTCTATTCCCTTGCCTCCTGGCTCCTCGGGGCAATTGAGAAGGACTTCCAGTAACTGAGGTTGGGCCCTTTCGAGGTATAGGGCCCGGCACCGTCCCTGCCTGAAAGTCCGCCACAGGGCAGGCACCATAACGTTTATTAGATGCAGACATGTTTCCATTGTGTTTTATGCGTGGCAACCTGATTATCTGTGCGCCTTTTGGCTGGTTGCCTCCGTCTTCAGCACTCTGCTTACTTGGGCCGGACTATGGTCCTGCTCGAGTGGGAGTGCCCGACCAGTCTTAGTTTCCAGCCTCTGATGGCTGAACTAAGCCCCATCACCACTTCAAGGTTCTGGCCTCGATGGGGATATAATATTGTAATGCAGCTCCAGTTCTCTGTTCTGTTCTTCTGTTCCAGCTCTGTTCTTCTTTTCTACGAAAATGTTCAGTACCCTCCAATAAATATTGATTCTGATGAAAGGGCACTTACTAGTTTCTTCTAAATCGCAAAGGAATTCAAACATGACAGGCAATTATTATTCATGGAATTTCGGAGATATGGTTTGATTCTCTTCAGGATGCTTATACTTCTTTCACTGCTGGCTGTAGTAGTTGGTAGAGTCAACACTAAGCCAAGCAGTTTTTACTTCCTGATAAATAAATCTGTCATTTCAACAAAATATGCCTGGAGTTTTTTTAGGAGGTAAATGCTCTGTTTCATCTGCATATACGTTATGAAGTTCGTTTTCTAGTAGGTTGCTATCAAATAATGTGTTACTATTTTATTAAATTATTCAAAATATTATGGGAGTGGTTTTATGGGAGAAAGTTGGCAGAAAGAACGGTTAATGTGCGACTTTACGGGTTCCTCGAGAGCTCAAACATCCTCTGACATGAACAGGCAGGCTTTAGAAAATGCAGTTGCAAAGAAGATTAACTAATTAGATTGACACAGAAAATCCATGATGAATTCCATGAAAACTGCAACACTCTAGCCATCTTCTTCAACTGGCTTATGATCGAGTATGGAGAAAAGGTCTAATGCTGAAGATAATTGAGGTGGGAATTATTGGAAAGCTGTATAACTGGATAAAATAGTTCCTCATTGACAGAACAATCCAGACAAAGATAAATGATGCAATCTCATATAAATACTAAAGAAGTTATTGAGGAAGGTTTGCCATAGAGTTCTGTATTCAGCTTTCGCATTTACATTAATAAGACATGTATATAATGTTAATATAGGCCAAACATAAAATCTGAAAAAGCCTTCTATGGTGATGACCTAACAATATGACAGAGCCATGAACATTTTTAATGCAGCAAAAAGACTAAATGGAAATTTTAGATGACTGCTTAGTACTGTTAAACATGGAAGCTGAAAATTAATTGTGAGAAAACTGTTTATACCATCTTTACCAAGAATCATAAAGTAGTCAAAGAGAACGTAGACCATTGGTTAGATACTTCATTAAATACTATGGAAAGAAATTGTCAGGAGAAGAACATCACACATATCTTGGAGTCATGCTTGATATGAAGCTCTCTCTCTCAAGAAGCACGCAGAAAATGTCAAAAATAAACCACGGAAACGGTTATAATTACTGAAAAGGCTCACTGACACATCCTGTGGATCAGACAAGAATACCATACACAAAGTATGTAGGCCCTAAAGCGTAATTGTGCAGACGTGCTACATAACTTCCATAAGAGAACCTTAATATAAAGTCATGTCACCTACTAAGATTTTATGTTGCATGGGTAGTTTGTCTAATGGGCCATTGGTGAGACTCACAGAAGACAATCCGAATGTGCGTCAATTTTGATAAATAATAAATAAGGTTTACTAATAAATGACTATCTTCTTGAGCCGTGGGTGTAAAAGCCTAAACGCAATTCAGCTGACTAATCCAAGTCGTTGCCCGCTGGTAGGGCGCTGACGTACACAAGCATACACGTGGAGTCATATATGAGCTAGATGTGAGTAGGCAACCAGTAGTAGGCCTATGATTTCTTAACTGTAAGTTGCTACCACTTAATATGAAACAATGCTCCTTACACACACCTGCTCTACCCCCATCTTCAATCTTAACGTATTTCAAAAAAACTTAACATTCCGTCATACGATTATATCCCTAGTGTTGTACCCACCCACTTCTTTATATGGTAATTCATGACGTCATATATGTTTTGTAACATTTGTTATTCTCGGAGTTCATTTCATTTCTGTTGTTTCAATTTGCCTTTTATTTTAATGTTATAGTCAATGTTTGACATGGTAGTATAATGGTGTGTGAAAACATTATTGAATAGTAATCTTTTTGATTTGTTATACATTTCTTATTTAGTGTTAGCAACATCTGCACAAAGATCTGATTGGATTCATTAAAACTATGATTGGTTTTCTCCTCCACTATTCCACTGGACGATGTTATTTTCAATATTAAATTAAATAATGTCATGTTTTAAATTAAAATATTTCAATACGATATTAAATAATTTCATATGTTTTAAATTAAAATATTTCAATACGATATTAAATAATTTCATATGTTTTAAATTAAAATATTTAATTAAAAAATATTTAATTTTAAAATTATTTTTAACTATTAATTTTATATAGGGCCAATGTATCTTTGGTTTTGCTTCACCTCTAGAAGTGTGTGTACGTTGTTTGTTTTCTCATTAATTTCCATATCGTTGTATTTAATAGTAGTGTTAAATTATCTAAAAACAGCCGTAGTTCATCATCTGTAGTGGTCATCAGCAAAGAAAATGACATTGTTTTGATAGTCCACATTATTTCCCATTGATAGTCTGTTAGAAGGCGTCAAGTAATACTACAAAAAAAAATATAAAAAATACAGTGTTCTACGTAAGTACTATTGTTATACAGTTTTACAGCAGTATTATCTATGGTTGCCATAATGGTTTTTTTAAAAACGCTACGGATGACCTGCGTTCTCTATTTTATATATTTTTTTAATTTAGAACAAGGGGATGTCGTGTAACACATCCAAGCCCGTAGATTAAGGAAAGGTTTGGGGTGTTCAGACCCCTTCCGTAGCAAATCTAATATGATTTTTAGCACTAGGAACTTAAGCAAAAGTCGATAACAACCACTCCTTTGAGATTTTTTCACAAAATGTCTTCAAATTTAACGTCAAACAGTGAATGTACTGACGAAAACATTACCCTATCCTTATGTTGAAAATATTTACTCATATCCACATCAACAATTTTGAATCTTTGGAAGATGAACTGTGTATCAGGCAAAATAACTACAATTGTGCATGATAAATGGATTACGAGAGTCAATTTATTGTTATTTATTCTTGTTGTTTTTTATATTATTATTATTATTATTATTATCATCATCATCATCATCATTATTAGAGAACAATTGGAAGGCTGCAGTAACGGCCTCAGCATCTATCTTCACACTGGAAGAGGTTATAACATAACATGTTATGTGTGAACAAATAACTAACCGGCCAAACAACTAGCTAATTAAAACTAAGCTGATTAACTATTCGCTATTGTGAGCACACATTTGATTCGCTCAGATGATCTCTTATCCTGCACTTGTTTAGATAAATTAGCGGACATGACTGACTCATTTAAAACACTTAAGTGTGAGGTTATAGTGTGTCATATCGTCAAGAACATCATTGTTTTTCTTTTACCTTTAAAAAGAAAACAAAAACAAAAACATAGTGCGAAAACACTTATTGAAGAGAGTTAACTGTCAACAAGTACAAGCATTATGGCTAGAGGTTATTTATTATTGTCTTCCGTGACGTTGTTTTCGACAATGATAACTCGGTCATAGATGAGGATGCGATTGTGTGAATTGAGAAATTTGAGATCATACAAATCATGTGTCTTAAGATACAATAGAGTTATCGCTTGTGTAAAAAAAATAAGGGGGGAGGGAGTTGATTAGAAGTTGGTGCTGTTAGCCCAGGGGTTGACAACATACGACCCGTGGTATGGATGCGGCCCGTTAGTTCAAATTACACGGCCCGCCAGTATTGAAACAAAGAAGAATCGTACAAACTGATCAGCGTTGGAGTAAGAACACATTCTTGTTTGTTCCGCATATATGACAGGAAAGGTTGGTAATGATACTTAATCACTGATAACGACGGACATCATACCATCAAGGAACTGTCGCACGATGTTGATACATTTACATTGGGAGGGGGGGGGGGAAGCCAAATTTGGCTAGTACTTTCCACAGCCTATATATGTTCAGTGTGTCGAATGCTTTTGTGAGGTCTACAAATGTCTACAAATGCATAATTCCGACATTAACATATGGATGGGAAAGTTGGAAAGCAACATCAAAATTAGAGCAAAGATTAAACACCTTTGAAAACAAATGTCTTAGAAGGCTACTAAACATACATTGGCCAGACTTCAAATCAAACACAGTTGTCAGACAAGAATCAAAACAAGAATATGTATCCACCTATATTAGAAAGCGTCGTTGGAATTATATCGGGAATTACGTCGTTGGAAACTTTACGTAGAACTATTACAAGGGAACGTTTCACCATTGGTATCAGAAACAATGAAGACTTAAAGCAAATTGCATTGAAACGAGAGACATGGAAATCTATGACATCCGCCCTATGTGCCGTCTGTGGTCCTAGAGGAATAACTAACTAACAAATGTCTTGAAAAGGTCCCTGTGGGGTTGTTGGATTTTTTCCTTGGAGTTGGCGGGCAGCAAAGATCATGAAAATTATCCGTGAGTGCCTGTGTAAGTCGGTTTATCATTACATGAGATAATATTTTGCCAACTATGGATAGCAAAGATATCCTCTTTGGTTGTCACATAATAGTTTATTTAACTCTCTTTTTTATATGAGTGGCCAATTGATACATCTTTCAAGTTTTGAGTCAGGGTTCCTGAGCTCCAGCACGTGACAAAGATGTTTATAAATTTCTAGAAAAGCACCCCTTCTCCTACCTTTTAGATGTTTCCAGTGATGGCATCAATATAGGAAGCTTTTCCATGTGATTTTTCTGCAAGGGCAGTCTTTACTTCTTGATTTGTTGGTGGTATGCAGTGGCGTAGCGTGAATTTATTGAGTGGGGACGACGAGTGACCTCTTTCATAAGTAGGTAGGAAACCCCCCCCCCTCCCATTGTTCTCTACCAGAAAGAAGTATTAAAGCCCTACATAAAATTTAAACTAATTTTAAAAAACATACCTCATATAATCTTGTAATACAGCTCCAGACGTCTGTTCTTTTCTGCGAAAATGTTCAGTATCCTCTGTTCAAATATGAACAGACGATTGTTGTTCATGGAATTTCTGAGATATGTTTTGATTCACTTCAGGTTGCTCATACTTCTTTCACTGATGGCTGTAGTCAACAATAAACGGAGCAGTTTTGTTAATTCATGATAAATTGAGTCTATGCCATTTGTAACAATATATACCAGTAATTTTTGTTTCTTCTTCTGTTTTTTCGCTATATACCCCCTTATGCCTTGCATCGTCAGCTGTAGAAGAGTTCTCTGGACATGGCTTTTCTGTGTGCTTCATATATGTTTGTTTTCGTCGACTTTTATTTTTGCAATACATCGTTTGCAAGATATCTTACTTTTATTAAATATTAAATTGTATTAATCCATTTATTAAATTTGGTTTGGACGTTTATTCTTTGCGACTGGGGCTTCCGTTTCAGTAAGGTGTATGGCCTCCTCTGGCCTTTATCAGAGAACGACATCTCCCTGTCATGGATCTGATTAGCCGTTGTATCTGTTGTTGTGGGATGTTTGTCTACTCTTCCCGCAGTGCAAGAGACATTTGTTGGAGATTGGCTAGAACTACATCTCGCTGGCGGAGTGGTCTGTCGATTTCATCCGTAAGTGTTCTATGGGGTTCATGCCTGATGACATAGCTGGCTACGGAATGGTCTGGACGTTGTTGTCAGCGAGGAACTGGATGATGAATTGTACCACAGGAGGTCGAGCGTTATCCTGATGGAAAATCGACCATCGTGCAGCCAAAATTGAAATGACGCGAACAATTTTAACGACGTATTGTTCGGCATTTATTCATCATTCAATTTGCACAAGATCACTTCTTCGCTTGAAGTTGGTCGCTCCCCCATATCAGTACACCTCCACCACCATGTGGAGGAGCCTCATCAACGCTGTTATGGGTGTTGCGCTCACGAACTTTGCAGTAAACTCTTCTCCGTCTATCGTGTCGCTGGAGCAAAAAAAATGATTTTTCACTAAACCAAACCAGTCTCCAGTCATTCCCAGCGGTCCTTTGACGATGCTGGTTCGCCCACTGCTTTGGGTTCTGGCAATGCCGGATCGTATGAACAAGACCTCTGTATGGTATTCTAGTCCAATGACCAGCGTCATGAAGCCGGTTTCTGACCGTTTGATCTGAAATTCGACGAGCTGCTGGCATTGAGTGGACTGTGGAGGACGCAGATGCAAATCAATTCCTGATATGACGCAGCCGTATGAGGCGATCTTCGGTAGGAGTTGTGACCTTTGATCTTTCACTGCGCGGCTGTTCTACCACTGCGCGAGTTTGTTTAAATCACTTTCAAAGGCAACTAATGGTTCATCTAATTTAATTAAATTGTCTGGCCGCTATATTTTGTGATTGTCCGGTCTGTAAGCTTCCAATGCTGATGTATCGTTGTTCTGTAGTGAGAAGAACCATACTTGCGTACTGAATTTTCCATATATATCGTTCCAGAATCGAATTTGGAAATGAGGGAACTGGGGAGTAATACAAGGTAAATATCAAAATAATCAGAAATATGTATAAGTGCTACCAATATATGTTAATAAAGTTTTTTTCTCCTTATTTACCACTTTCGTCTTCCCCTCACACTCTCTTTTCCACTGCCATGCTGCACTATCTTTGCTTCCTCCGTCTTCCTTTCGCTTCTGTCCTTCTTAACTTCCTATCACCACCATACTAAATGTATGTCTCTATGTAAAATTTGTTGACTGTGATTTTTTTGTTTGCCCTGATGAAGGATTTTAGTCAAAACATCGCTTGTCATTGAATTTTCAACTGAATTCATTCGAGGACCGTCAATATTTTATGGACGTTCAATAATATGGTCAGTGAGTTTTTAGTTCAGTAAGTTTTACGAGATTCTCATGAGCCTGTCACAAGTTATATTATTATTGTCAAAAATGTTTTTTTAAAACCTTGATCTCTTTCATAACCTCGCGAATCATGTGAGTACAATTCAGGTAACCACGAGATGTTAATGACCAGGTGAACACAATTGATAGGTTGAATGATGTCCAATCAGCGAATATCTTTTATAAAAGTAGCTCCAAAAATGTTCATTTCTTTTTTTGAACAGTAAATATAGATGAACCCACCACTATTTTTCACTGCCTCCTCCGGTGAGCCATTTGTATATACTCTTGTCCAATGAAGTTTCTAGTAGTCATTTTGGAGCATCTTCAATACTATTTGTTTTAGGACACTTAGATCTTGATACGGATTCTGTCTTTAGATTTTATACAGTCTTTAATTTTTAGTAAGTGTTTTTGGAGGGGGAACAGCGCTATATGGGTTATCTTTTTTCACGATACACAATAATTAGTATAAGGCGATAGATTAAATGATTTTTCCGTTTATAAAAACGGGACTTACTGCACAAATATACATTGGTTCTAACAAAATTTAACATTATATGCAAAAAATGGCATTAATACGCTTGACTGTTAATCCATTATTATATTTGAGAGCAAGCTAGTGAAACATGTTATATTATCATTCATTATCAGCTTTTTTTATAACCGATACAAGTCCTGTAGCGATGGGGATGTGGCGAACTAGAAATGTGGAATATCCAAGCTGCAGTTATAATTCTGCACACATGCTGATCAGGGCATATAGCCACTTTATGTTAAGATAAAGGCAAAAATGGGATACTGCATCATCCTGGTCGACTGAGAAGTTCTATTCAGAATAGCTCTGCTCGCTTTCCTACAATAACATGGGGAAGGGGATATAACAAGTCACCTAAATTAGCCTGTCTCACCTGACCTGGTCAGTATACTGTGGCTGACGATTGCCCAACAGACACGGTTGAAACGCACACAAGTTATCAAACATTTACTAGTGGAAACGTGGGATGTCCGAACACTCACAGATATAACGTATGTAACAAGACCAGAAAAAATAACAGCGATAGATGCAGAGGAGTTGGCGAGATACACACTTGACATTGTCGAAGTGAGTAAAACGAGTCTATATCTGTTGTAGGAGATGTACATCTGTTAATCTCAGAAAAGTTATAAACATCAGATGGCAATACAAGATTCCAGATACCACTGTCCTTCACAGATTTGGTATCCCTAGTATTGATACTATCCTGATATGATTCGTTGGACATGGCATTTGGTATACATGCCAGACCATCGTCTACCAAAGATACTTCTCTATGGAGAAGGGTACACGATCTCAAGGTGGCCAAAAAAAGTTCAGTTCTACAAGAACTCGTTAAAGACCTCACAGAAAGCCTTTGAAATAGACCATTGAAATAGTGATTATGACCATTTGTTACATCCACCTTTGAAAATTCAGTTAGAATTATGTCCATGCCTAATAGTTTGCAGATGGCTAATAAGCAATATTCGAGCTGCAAATGTTATTGGACAGTTCTGGCATGGATTGACCACTGTAGAAGAATTGTGTTATATCCTTGACTTTCTAGCTACTCTCCGCTGTTGAGCTGCATTTCTCGTCTTTTCACAAGATAATGAGCTCTTTTTGACTGTAGAATGCCATGTAGATATATTGTGTGCAAGTTCTTCTCATATATCTTGCTAAGGTTTACACTACACTAACATCACACTTACACTAAACACATTGTATATATGTATGTACTCTTTATAAAGGCGTATGGTCGAAACGTCGTGTGATTGTGTTTTCAGCGTTAAAAATTTTAATTCTAGCAAATCTTCATTACTCTGTTTCTAGCTTTACCTGTTGGATTTCATCTTTATTAAGTACATATTATCTACATCTGTAAATAGACCTGGGTACAGTCATGACCGTCTCCTATACTGCCGACAGTCTCGGTACAGTGATGGAAATGATCAAGAATGCGGCGATGCTGGTCGCAGTGGTCACTCTAAGACCAATTTTCCAAACCTAATTGAATGTGTATAGAAAAACATTGTTTTGTTGAAAGTAATAAATAATTCACGTGTGTAGCCTACAACGTGCGAAGCGGAAAGGTAAACGTGCATCACAAACTCACTGACCTAAATGTATAAAATACAACATAACGTGGAAGGTTTCAGTAGGGACTTTCCCTCGAATTTCCCAACTTCGCATCTCATCCTATATTTCACGTAGTTTTTAATCTACATCGTTGTTCCGATTTTGTATGTTGCTATAGTTGATAAAAGCAACGATCTTTTTGGTCAAAGTGACAAGTCTGTGTATTTGTTTCAAATAAATATTTTATTCAACCTATATAGGCCTATATTTATATTCTATGTATTTACCATGTGGTGCAAATTTTTTACTAAGTCTTAGGATACTCAGCATATTTCTAGCATAGACTACGCACAAACTATACCCATACACTGTTAACGAGTGCAACCTTAAATGAGGTAAACTTAAAGAAGGTGTATACAGGTGCAATTAGACCAGTACTAGAATGTGCATCAACAGCATGGATTTCAGCCGCTTATTTCCATCTACAAGCCCTGGACAAGGTATAAAATCAAGCACTTCGTATTATGAAGGTGCCATGAAGACCTCTCCCATAAATGAAATGGAAAAAAATACAGGCCCCCTTACAATACAAGAGAGACACTAAGACCATGATCTATGCAGAAAAGTACAAGAGCATGCCAGCGCATCCAATGAAGGCTAGATTTGGTGACCTAGCCAGTGGAAATCTGAAGACGATCAATTTTATTCACCGATAAAATAAAAAAAAACTAAACAGAGAATATAAGGAAGAACTACCAGACATAACAAGAGACATAACACCAACACTATTCCCAGTTCCGCAGTAGCAATATCAAAATCTCACTATCAGAACCACCATAAACAGTAACTACACTACACTATGATAGAACTGAAGACTTTCCAAAATAAAACAATGATATGCAAAATGATTGAAAATATATACTCAAGAGAAGCATGGATACAAGCATATGCCGACGGATCAGCAACCAGAGCAGTGAAAAATGAAGGTGCTGTAGTGTACATAAAATATCAAGAAAAGGAAAATTAATCCACGTGTTCACCAACATGAATCTTCTGCTGCAACGACTCTGCAGCAGTACGGGCTCTAAATATTACTGCAGAAATCATTAAAAACACAAGCCAATGTCAACAGGTGGTGTTTCTTATTGATTCAATGTCTGTCATACTAGTCCTTGACAGCGACAAACTTCCAGACCTCAAGGAAGCCATACGAGAAGTGGACATCCAAAGAAGGGTAGTACTACAGTGGATACCATCCCATTGTGGCATACCAGGAAATGAAGAGGCATATAGGCTGGCAAAGGATGGAGCAACACAGGAAAAGATAAATAAATCGCCTATTAAGAAAAGTGGACCCTTATATGAAAAGTCGACAACCCAAAAGACAACTATCACTATCTCGACAGAGCTGAGCAGGTTATTATCCTCCTCTGCATCAGAACATGACACAGAACACTAAACAGCCACTTAAATAAACTAAGACTGGTTCCATCACCTCTGTATACATATGGACTGGCAGCACAGACCGATAACACTCGCCCACAGAGATGGATATCCACAGAAAGCTGTATGGGAGCACCGAGGAGCTTTCAAATACAGCAGCATTTATTAAGAAAACAGGACTTGCTGTGTAGACATGTCAAACTGCGAACGAGAAGAAGAAGAAGTTAACCAGTGGCATGAGGTCCTGTCATGTAACGATGATTTATGTTACTATATGTTTCCATGTTATGGATTTTGTGATAGGCATTGGGAATAAAGTACCTACATAGCAATCATCCCGACGTATAAATACAAGATCGTCTTCTGAGTTCTTTCTCGAATTTCCGCAGATTTGCAGGATATATTTCGTAGAACGGAATACGTTTTGTCGTGGTTTAAATAATCGCCTTTAGGCCTGAC
The DNA here is from genome assembly GCA_034231615.1 of Meghimatium bilineatum. Taxonomy (NCBI): domain Eukaryota; kingdom Metazoa; phylum Mollusca; class Gastropoda; order Stylommatophora; family Philomycidae; genus Meghimatium; species Meghimatium bilineatum. The sequence continues at coordinate 37,029,403 of CM067299.1, read as the reverse complement.
ACATCCGACTTCAGCAAGGTCTGAATTTTAAAAAAAAATCCAGTACAAACCGTGGTTTGTAACCGATACCACTAGAACCACCTTTAAACCGTCAAAATAGTGGATTTCGCGGTTCTGGCAATTCAGCAACATTCTAGCCTTATTTTGTCGAGACACGGTGTTTAACAATCAGTGTGTAAATTTCCTAATTTAACTAAAAACAACTAATTTATGCTGTGTTGTGTGTGGTGCTCCTCCTTTTATGGTCCCTGCCTAGTTTCGGCGATGGTGGTAGAAGGGAGCTTCTGTGGTTATATGACCTATCTTTGGGTTTCATATTCTGTGTAACAAAAACCACGACCCGGCGACACTATGTACCCATGTGTATGTAGGCTAAATAAAATAAGAGGATCTAACATTAATAATAACACCTAATGACAGAAAAAATGGTACGTGGCTTAGATATGGGGAATATATGGGCTTAGAATGTCCATAAATACTGCTATTTTTGCCAATATTTGACCCCCTTCTTCCTACCATTAGCCGGGACAGTCGACTGGAAACAGTGACTATCACAAGTAAACCAGGAAGTATGGTAATGTCACCCTTTGTTATTTCATGAGAACACACTGGCGTAGCCATGAGTTAAGCCGTTCGCTTTTGGATCAAAAGTCGCGGCTTCGATTTCGGATCGCCTTGTCTTGATTTAAAAAAAAAAGTTTTTCGAAGATCCATGGGGATTAAGCCTATCGCTTGAAGTAGAGTACGTGCTATAAATCTTACTTTCTTGTCGCCAGGGACGGAGCGCATATAGGGTAATCCATGAAGTCATCAATTCTCTGAGTCTATTGGATACTTTTTTGTTATTGATTGCTAGATTGTTCAGTTATAAGTGAACTGGCTTCCTACTCTCGTAATCCAAGGCTCAATTTCCAAAACAACTAGAAATAGTATTTAAGTCACCAAGGGCTCAACCTAAATTGAACCAACCTAATTAAATGAATACCATATTTCTGGGACAGCAAAGGCGGTGGGCCTAATGCTAATCACGTATGCCGCTGGTCAATGAAAATACGGGCCTAACACTGAATTCCACAATACGCTTTAGTGGCGTAGAAAATGGAAAACTGTAATTTTTACTGGCGTATGGCGTAGGGAGGTTTGGGGAACATAGTCACAACAGGCAAGATTAAAGGCAACAGAGACAGAGGGCGACAACGTGAGAAAATAGTAGACAGTTCAACAACCTGCCACAGCAGAGAAACAACAATGATCTTGATACATAGGTTAATACTGAAGAGCTATGGAGAGCCATGATCGCATACGCCAGCCGGCATGGCACCTAATGAATGAATGAATGAATGAATGCATGAATAACGCAGAGGAAGATGGGGCTTAAAGTCTAAATTTTTATGTTTTCATGTAGGCCCTATACCTATTCTACCTTTCAAGATATAATTTTTGTTTTGCGTTCATTTTTTATAGCTCACCCGTTCCTCTAAGAATGGACTAAAAAGTCAACCAACATTGAACTTAGGCCTATACAAATTTAATGAAAGACATCAAAAATTAAAACGTAACTTTTGCCCCAGTGATGTGTAAAAAGTCACAGTCAGTGGGACAAAACATTTCACCTCATTATTCAATCATAAATTATCTCAGTTGTTCACAATTGAAAGCATGTGATCCTATTGTCTAGTTCCACCTAGGGTTGCCATCCGTCCCGCTTTTTCCGGATTGTCCCACTTTTTCATCAAAAATTAATTGTCCCGCCTAAGGGTCTGGGGGACAGCAATTTGTCCCGCTTTTTAATCCAGCCAAATTTTTCACCTACAAATTTTAATATTTTCTTAAATTATTTATTATTGGTTTGAGTTTTGTTACAAATGAAGCTTCTTAGTCCGAAACGTCTATTTGTAGAGTCCTGCGCTATCGCTGTTTAATAATAAAGTTTGAAGATACAACTCATAAATTTGAGAATATCCAGCACAAAATTGTTAGTGCGGAAGGCGGTATTATTTAAAAATTTACAAAAGATGACGTCTTCGGCTTCGCGAGGCGCCGAGCCTTACTCTACCCATCTCACCGCCGCTCACGTGATCTGTGCCTACGTGACAATCTGCATGCTTTTGTCCTTGTCGTATTCCTGTAGGCGCTAATAATTCATTCAACAACATCGCGCTATCCTCACCAGCAGCAAGAAGAAATTTTGGCTTCATTCTTTCTTTATGTGTTGGAGGCTGGAGGTTGCTTCCAGGAATCCAGTCTGTTGTTACCGGTGGTTGTGAAATATTAAATTTGTTCATTTTTAATTGAGCATTCTAATTTTGTGAATTCTGTTTTTGGATTTATTTTTATTTGGAAATGCCGAAGAGAAAGTGTTTTTTCCAAGAAAACTATTAATTAATTACTGGTACAGGTATTAGAATTATAATGTAATAATAATTAGTCTATGTGTGTGCTATCTCTGACTTTTCCTATGGCTATTATGCTTTACATGATGTGTCCCGCTTTCGCGTCTAAAAAAGTACCATTTGTCCCGCTTTCTGCTTCGAAGGTTCTGGCAACCCTAGTTCCACCAGGAGAGAGCTTTGGGAGCAAATGCAGGACATATGACAGGGGTACTTCACTGGTATCTTTACCATCAGGGAAGAATAATAATCCATCTAGTTTTGTATCCCCCCCCCCCTTAGAAATTGGACCACCAGAGCGTAGTCCACCACAGCAATAATACCTGGCATCACAGTCTCTCTATTAAATGTCCCCTGATCTGCATAGCGCTTTTAGTTTCTTATTTTAGTAACATGGTGACAATGTTAAAATATTTTACTATGCTCATAATATATAATAAAACAACATAGGCTTAACCCTGAGGATACACAGATTAAAACCATGTTTTAATGAGCTGCTATGTAAATACCAACTATTAAATAATATTTAAATCCACTTCAGGTGACGTCTAGTAAAAAATGGGGGCAAGTGAGAAACATTTCACTTTGGTCTTATATTTGAAGAGTCTGACCAAAAGTCTGACCAATAACAAATAGTAACACTTAGTACATAACATTAAATAGTACCAACTTGTGATTAACATTAACAGACTAAATTTGTCGCATAAGATACAAACTGTCAGATGTGAAAACAAAAATATTTTTTTCTTGGGGCAGAAATCACAACTATCTAGCATTGTGACCTTTTACCCCCACCCCTACAAATATTTACCCTTTGATCGCACAAAATATTGATATGTTAATTAGTTTGTCGTCGGATCATCATCACTGCAAACTGGACGCGTCCATAGTTGCTCCGATCTCTTTCCGAGTGTATCCACCATTACACTTCTACTGAAAGTACCGGTCCTATGCTGATTGACCATCGTTTTTCTGTGCCCTCCAAAATATTCACTTCTAGCAACACCACATTTCAAACCCTGATCTTTAATCCTGGCCATTTCATCATTATCCATACTAGTCTCACTCTTGTGTTCTATATCTTTTAAGGAGTTCAAAATGTCAGCTCAATCTATTGCCCCGTTCCACAATCGCGTATGACGCCAGTTTATCTGTTCTTTTATTGCCTCGAACCAGGGCCGGCCCTAACAATTGAGGGGCCCAATGCGAAACGGATTGCGCAGGGCCCAGTCTGGATAGGGAAGAGGATAATAAAATAAATCAATATGAATTTATGGGCCTATGAAGTGCGGGTCCCACTGCAGCCGCATAGGTTGCAATGGCTTAAGACCGGCCCTGCCTCGAACACCCACATGCCCCAGCACGAAAATAAATGTAACCACTTTCAACCTCGCCTTTCTCAAGGCCTCGATCTACTGTTCGCGAACGAGACCCACTTGTACCTTCCTAATCATACTCATAGACTCACTCAAGATAATATTGATATATTCCATTTTGAAAACAATAACACTACATTAGTAACTGGTTAATTATATTCAAAAATCAAACCATTTTGTCAATGACAAGTTGCTCTAAACTCACCTTTTTAAAGATCGTTATTTCAACATCAAGCACATGAAAAAGTGTGATAATTACAAAAGTATCAGGAACATAGTCCCCAATATAGGCCTAGGTCTGTTGCATATAGGGCTTATGTTTTGTGACTGAAAATAAATGAAACAGTACAATTGTTTTCATTCTCTCTACTTCAGATTTCTGTATCCCCTATGCTATGTGCGACTTGCTACCCTTGAGGCTTACGCCACATCTTCCCATATGACAATTTTAACTGCACGAGCCCGCTCTAGATATCATGTTGGAATGATGGTAGATCAATTTGAAACAAGTACTAATACATTTAAATCATGGGTGCTGTCCTCCTTTATAATATTAGGGTGTATGATCAATTCAAAAATTGGTGAGACCGAAGCCATCTTCTAAGATACCGTAATATTAGTGCAAACAATATATAGGCCTACGTGTTCATACGAGGAATGATTTGAGGAGAGGAAGGGGGTGGAGTGGAGGCAAAACTTAATTTTTCTCAAATTTGTTTTCAGGTCGAGACAAGAATCATCGCGCAAGTGAACAAACACTCGAAAGGCACACCAACGCACTTACAAATTACTCATCCGTTGTGTTCCTTGGTACACCTAGCTCGGATATAAATATCAAACCGCGGGAGTTATTGACGCTCGCACCAACAGTGGATGATCGTCGGCATTCTTGTACTTTCTCGTCTGCAGTTGTGATTGACGAGTAAATATGGATACAAGCAAATTTGTTCTACTTGTATTATTCTTTGCTTATAATTCTCCACAGTTTGGAGTTCAAGCAAAAAAGTAAGCAGTTCTTTCTTACTTTTTCTTATGATGATGTTATTATTATATTATAATTATTATTAAAGGCCTAGGTAGTTTAAAATGTTTACTTTTTATGGGCTTGCTAAATGTTTCTGTGATCAGTGACAAATCACATGCAATGAAAAACAAGACATTGTAATTTTTGTTCAATTATACTACTATCATTCAATTTCATACATACAATTTGGATGAGTACAACCGCTGCCATCACTCATCTCATAGGCCGAAGTCTGCTAAGTTCACATTGTAGTTTTTCTTTTAAAAATAAATTCGACATCTTCATATTTGTAAACAATTTTTTACGGCTGTTTCTCTTAGAGCCATTTTTTTTTTTGATGAATCCTTGAAATTTTCAAGAAGATATGATTTTCATGATATTCTGCATGAATATAAATATTAGGCCTATACATAAATGTTGGCCAAAAAAAGAATAAATAGTGAAAATAAAATTTGTTATGCATTTCTACAAGGTAGGCACATAGCCTAGCCCTATATTTTTCTTATTTATTTTCAATTTAGTTAGTTTTCTGAAATATTTTATTATTGATTAAATTGATTTACCGATTTTTGTTTTTTGGATACCACTTTAATTATGCCTATATGTAGTCACTGCTCACCTACTCACTGCGCCAAAAATGAAATCCAACAAGCAAACTTGGATTGTCTAGGTTGTGCATACAGATTACTGCTGTAGGCCTATATGCTTAGGCCCTATATCAATATTGCAGCATTGAACCTTTTGGGATCAATGTCTGACAGTCGTATTAATGATAGGCCTATCATGTTCTGTCATTTCTCTGTCTTACTTCATCGTAGGCCTATTTAATTATATATTATCATAAGGGCAGGCAAAAGCTTAGCAGTAATGAAGGTTATGATCTGCTGTGCAGTGTGAGCAGAGGTTGCTATTTCTTTTGTACTTGGGTTTGGTGGTGGCTGTCGTGGAATATGCACTGGCAATTCTGATTCTCAGCCAAACTCAGATCGAAAGACTGGATAGAATCCAGAATGCAACAATGTGTATCATACTTGGGTGCACAAGAGACACATCGACAAGAGCTATCAGTACCTACTTGACTGTCAAACAGCTGAGCATAGATTACAATATTGCCGTGCACGGGTGTACCTTCAAATACATGCAAATAAGGAACACCTGTTGTATTCTGAAATACAGAAAATTAAAGGCAGCAGACTTAAGAGAGGGAAGTTGTGGATGGGAAGTGCTGAGGATGTCATACAAAGCGTGTGCAGATTGCAAGATGTGGCAGCAGGTGCGGAATAGATAAGTCTACCCGCAGATTTCAAAACTTGTTGGAGAGTAGTAATATCACTTAGCAGGGAATGCAGAGAATGGTGTCCCACAGCTGTGGAGAAAAAAATGCAGGATTTGGTCAGTGAGAATACCAAAGAGGGGGATATGACTATATACACTGATGGATCTGTGATTAGACATGTCCACAGTGTTTGGGCATTCATAGCTCAGTGCGCAGGTAAAACGATCAAGGAGGAAAGTGGTGCCTTTGCGGTTACTACGAGTAGTATGACCATGGAGACTATGGCGGTGACCATGTCATTTGAGTGGGTATGCACACAGATGGTAATGCAGGTCTGCATCTTGAGTGACTCTATGAGTATGATTAGGAAGGTACAAGTGGGTCTCGTTCGTGAACAGTGGATTGAGGCCTTGAGAAAGGCAAGGCTGAAAGTGGTTACATTTATTTTCTTACCTAGGCATGTGAGTGTTCGAGGCAATGAAAGAGCAGATCAACTGGCATCATGCGCAATTGTGGCATGGGGCAATGGATCACGCTGATGTTTTGAACTCCTTAAGAGATATGGCACAAGAGAGTGAGAATAGTGTGGATGATGGTTCCTTATCAATGGCCAGGATTAAAGATCAGGGTTTGAAATGCATTGTTGCTAGACGTGAACATTTTGGAGGATGCAGAAGAACCATGGTCAACGAGTATATGACTGGTGGTACTGTCAGAAGTGTAATGGCGGATACACTTAGGTAGAAATCTGAGCAACTATGGATGTGTCCAGTTTGTAGTGATGATAATCCAATGACTAACTAACTAATCATATTTGGGTGTGTTTTGTCTTTTTTCTGTCTGTGTTGTTTTACCTCTGACCTTCTAGTTTTAATCCTTCTGGGTTATCTCCATATTTAGCTCTGCCATGTGAACACCAATAGTGCCATTCTTACTTGTCATTTTTTGTTGTCATTTTTTGTTGTGCATGTAGTCTTGATAAAGATCTTTTGCCCGAAACATCAATGTGTTTATCATCATGTGTGTTTCCAGTGATTAACAAAATTTCATTACCCTGTTCTAAGCTTTGCCTGTTTGATACAGCTTTAGTTTAGACCTATTTCTGCATTACGTTTTTGTAAAAATATACTCTTTTCCCTCCAAAAATCACATTAGAGAAAAGGGTACCACGCTCATAGAAACATTAACAGGGCCTATAAAACTTTCTTAAATATGTTTCAAATTTCTCAAATTAAAAATTTTTAAATTTGTTTATATGCATAGGTCTACGTAAAAAACTTGAGATATTCAGTAATCATATTTTTATTGTAGAAAACCTTAAATGGTATATATAGGATTAATAATAGGTCTATGATGAGTCAGCTGTGACACTTTACCCCAAATTACATAGTTAGCAACTTTTATGAAATTTCCCCCCCAAAAAATAAGTAGCCTGACAAGATAAAGTTCTTACAACATATATTTTAGTTTAAACATTTAAAAAAAATCATGATATTAATGATAACAGCAGGCAAAGTGCCAGAAATTGAAAAAAGAAAAGATCAAACATAGTGAAAAAATATTATTCCACATGGTTGAAAATTGACATGTCCTGGGCCTATCAAATTGGGTTGTGTTAAAGATTGGAATGTTGGCATCTGATCGAAATATGTACTACCAGAAAAACCTATAGATTCCGGGGGGGGGGGGGGGGGAGGGAACCGGTTGCTCTGTCTTACCCCATGCGCCATCCCTCTGCTACCCTATAGGCCTATATCTTGAGAACATTAATAGAAAAACCTACGGGAGTAATGTGCCTAGAAATTCATAATGGATACATTGAACAGTGGTGTAAATACAATGGAAGAGGTCAGACATTCAATCAGAAATCTGAAAAAAAAAAAAATCCAGGGAACAATGGAATAACATCAGAGATGATACAAGCCAGTGGAGATGGTAAAATAATAATGGATAAAGAGAAAATAATAAACAGATGGTCAGAGTATATACAAGAATTATATGAAGAATTATAATATCCAAAATAATAAATTCATTTGAAATGACGTGCTACAGAAAGATCCTACGAATAGGGCCTATCATGGACAGAGAAAATGAAGAACATTGAAGTTTTGAAATTACTGAAACTAAATCAAGGCTGGCTTCACAATGTCATCATAAGAAGGAAGCTACAGTATTTTGGACACTTAAAGCGACATGATGGTATCGAAAGGCTGATTCTCGAGGGCAGAGTGCCAGGCGAGAGAAAAAGAGGAAGACCAAGAAGAAGATGAATCAGCGACATCGAAGAATGTATGCACATGTCTCTGGCCAATGCAGGCTTGCTTGCCCAGAACAGAGAGGCATTCAGAATATCCATGATGAAGACAACGTTCTGGAAAGAATATATCACTTGATATATATATTAATAGGAAGAATGAAGAAAGTAAACAAAAATTTATAGTTGTGCTTTATTGATTATACAAAGGCATTTATAAGGTGAAACATAAAGAAATAATTAGAATGTTAGAGAATTTAGTTAAACATTGATGATATAGATCTAAAAAAATTGTAAGGAATATATATTGGCAACAAAGAACAGCTGCTAAAAAAATGATAACCAAACGGGAGCATTTCAACACATGAAATGGCATTAGACAAGATTGTGTGCTGTTACTCCAGATCTTTTTAATTTATTAAGTGTGTCATGTGACGTATTCCTTCCAGAACGTTGTCTTCCCAATGAACTCTCTGAACCTCTCTCTGTCTTGGGCGATGTGGCTTGCATTTTCTAGCGATGTATTCATATTATCTTTAATGTCGTCAGTCCATTGTCTTCTTGGTCTGCCCCTTCTCCTCTTCCCAGGTACTCTTCCCTCCATTACTCCATTTGTTAATGTGAAATGACCTTTCTTTGCCCATCTATGTTCTGCTATGCCCAGTATGTCTACTTGTGTTCTTTTCATCTCTTCTATTACTACATGTTGTTTCCCGTGTTTTAAACTTCTAACGTTCCATGTTCCTAATTTAATGTGTTTGACCTTGTTTACATTGTTATCCATGATGTTGAATAAAGCCTATTACTGTTCACCGAATATTTTCTATGAATATTATGCTAATTGCTACACCACAAGATCACAATCCTAGAGAAAAAGTTCGGTTAATCCATTGAAAATTTCTAGGCACAATATTCCCGTAGGTTGCCATTACTTTCGGGAAGGAACAACCGTTAATCGAGCACCGTAAAGAGAACACATGCAGGAGTTTGAGAACGAACGCAGAAGAAGAAATTTAATACTATCTGTATGGTGTATTTCACATTATTTTTGACTGCGGTATCAGTTTGACTGTCACATAGCTTGAGGTGATTAACTGATTTTATTTTATAGTCACATACATTTGTGTGATTTATCTTGCTCTTGTTCATAGAAAAGGATGTTGTGCATTTAAACTAAATTAAAGGACATATGTGAAGTAAATACAAAAACACATTGATCCATCAAATGAAAAGAGTAGCAAACGATACCAATTTACTAGTTTGGAAATATTAGAAAACAAATCAAAATATTTGTTGTGCGTAATTTAATGATACATGAACAAATAAGCTAGTTAAAAGGGAATACTTAACTTGGTTAAGAGTTTGATGTTCTGTTGTGAATCATAGCTTTCATCATCAGTCATTTCATCTCGTAAACTCAACAACTATTCTTAAAATATGTTTGAGATGAAGTTGTTAGTTCCTGTTAATTTCCGGTGAAGAGATGTCTCTGACTGATATGTATAATAGATTGTTTTTATTTGCTTACATCCATAGTGAATTGCAAATATGTTTCGTAAATATTGTCTGATGGCAAAATGTTATACTGTAATGCACTTAGTAGACGTATGTCTGATTCTTAGTCATGCTTCAAAAAATTCAAAATGGTTGGTGTCAATAAGGGTAGATGGCATAGCTACCTTACAAGCTACAGGGTATCACAGAAAACTTCTTCTTCTGCCCAAGACATGCCAGTATTTATGGCAATTTATGATGTGATATAATAACTAACCATATAAATAACAGTCCAGTAATCTGTGCCAATAGCCCTTTAAAGAGTAATTGGACATCAGGGTTGCATCAATGGTCTAACAAGCTGTTATTACGCGGGGGAGTCAATAAGTAAGTCACAAATTGATGTTGGATGGCAGGAAAATGCAGTAGGTGGTTTCTAAAGCTGTTTATAGTTGATATCATCATAGAACTTTATGTTTATGTTCGCTAGATGGCGCTAGCTGTACCTTGCGCATGCGCAGCACAAAAAACAAAATGGCTACTGTACTTACAGAGTGTACAATCAATGAACAACGTGCTGTTGTGCGTTTTTTATGGGCAAAAGGACTGCCTGCAAAAGACATTCATAAAGAAATGCTTCCTGTTTATGCTGACAATTGTTTGTCCCGTAAAGCGGTGCACAGCTGGGTAAAAAAATTTTCTCAAGGACGCTCTAAAATTGTTGACGAAATCCGATCTGGTCGTGCTGTTGAAATTGCAACAGACGCATCTGTGCAGCGGGTTGAGGAGATGATTCGAGGTGACAGACGAGTAACGATAGACGCTGTAGCAGCTGCAATAGGGTGCTCACATGGTTCAGCATACAGCATCATGCATGACCGATTGAAATTTAAGAAAGTGTGTTCAAGGTGGGTGCCCAGACAATTGACGGACGAACACAAAATGAACCGATTAGGCTTGTCATTGGAGCATCTCTGTTAATACGCAAATGAAGGAGAAGACATGATGAACAGGATTATTACTGGGGACGAATCATGGGTGCATCACTACCAGCCTGAATCAAAGCGTGCTTCAATGCAATGGAAACATCCTTCTTCGCCTTGTGTCCAAAAATTCAAGGTTACACCATCAGCAGGGAAGGTTATGCTGACAGTGTTCTGGGATTGTCAAGGAGTGCTTTTAACCAATTTCAAAAAGAAAGGTGACAATGTGAATTCTGAATCATACTGTGAAGTTCTATCAGTGCTTCGGGATGCAATTCGAAGAAAACGTCCAGGGCTGCTGACTAGAGGAGTGCTACTCCTTCATGACAATGCTAGACCACATACGGCTCGATTAACTCAGGAGAAAATAAAAAATCTTGGTTGGAAAATTCTGGAACATCCTCCTTACAGCCCCGATTTAGCCCCTAGTGATTTTCACCTTTTTGGTCCACTAAAAACCCACCTTGGCGGGAAGCATTTCGCGACTGACGCAGAAGTTGAATGTGAAGTGAAAATGTGGCTTAAAAAGCAGAGCACGCAGTTCTACGCAGCAGGTTTGGGAGGACTCATAAAACGATGGGATAAATGCATCAATGTTGGTGGAAATTATGTTGAGAAGTAAAGGGATAATGTATGTGTAAAAATAAACAGTTTTCAGGTTTTTATCGTCTTCAGTTTTTTTCTAAAGAGCCATTTGTGACTTACTTATTGACTCCCCCTCGTATAAACAATCAGCATTATAGAAATAGAAACAGACTCAACGCTAAACATCTACAATGACTGAACTTGTTTTCTGGGACCAAGAGATATCTTTAAGACTGAATATTGGAATGTGATAATTATGTATCAAGCAGGAAAATCAGTAGAAAATTGAAAAGAAATGGATATTTAAGATCTAGACATTATTATAATTAGTAAATGTAGATGGACAGTTGCAGACAATATCGCAAGCCTATTCCTATGCGTGCAAATTAAGTGAATTACAGGCTTTCGAGTACAAATGCTACAGATGAATTCTACGAATTTCCTATAAGGAACATAAGACCAATGTGTACATAAGAAATAAAGTAGAGCTGTGTGCAGGTGTTCAGGAACCATTGCTTTCACTAGTGAAACGACAAAAACTAGCATGGTTCGGACATGTATGCAGGCACGATTCTGTGTCACAAACAATAATGCAGGGAACTGTCGAGGGTAGAAGAAGTAGAGGAGGACAAATAAAGGCATGGACAGACAACATCAAGGAATGGACAGGGCAAGATATTTCCACACTCATACGCATCGCTGAGGATAGAATTCACTGGAGGACTCTGTGTGCTGAAGCATCCAATGTAGTACCCCTACGACCCTGAAGGGTTACAGGTTTATTGATTTGTTTGATTGATATTAAGTGACTCACTGAATGTGATTCAGAAAGTGAATATCAATCAATCAAATCAATAAACCTGTAATACGTGATATATGTAAGGAATAGGTGGAGTACTTAGAGAGAGCTAAAATGTGGCATCACTACGAAAACACATGCTTATCTTTGTCCCCGGACACGCAAGCGTTGAGGGAATTAAACGTGCCGACCAATTAGCTAGCCTCGCCCCCACAACAGATGGTCAACCTATGAACAAAGCGGACATACTCATTGCTCTTCGTGCATCATCACGATCTGAGAATTTTGAGATGAATGAGCATGAGTCAATATAGAGAATGCTGGAATTGGGAGTGAAGATGAGCGTGGCCCGTAGAGAACCCCTGACAAAGAGCTCAAAAATAGCGGTGAACCAACATAAAACCAGAACCATCTGCTGTTATACTCTGAGAGATTTACTGAAACGGAGATCTGAGCACCTATGGACGTGTCCGGTGTACAAAGAGGAGAATCAAGAGACCTAATACCTAATATTTAAACTGAACAAAAACAAATAATATACTTTAGTAGGGCAGAGCCATCTTTTGCAAGACTTCAATATCTTATGACATCCAAAGCTGCAAATTCCCTTATCACCTTATCAGTTGTAACCAGTCAATGAGAGACTAATTTCAGCTCACCACCAGACATGATTCTTTAAGTTGACAATTGTTCAATGTTATGCAAAAGCTAATGATGCCCTTTGAATATCTAAATATTGAATATACTGAAGTGGTGCCTTTGCGGTCACTACGAGTAGCATGACCATGGAGACTATGGTGGTGACCAGGGCATTTGAGCGGGTTTGCACATAGAAGGTAACGCAGGTCTGCATCTTGAGTGACTATGAGTATGATTAGGAAAGTACACACGTTTTAATTGCTACCTTTACCTGTCATATTCTATTTCTTATCTTTGCTGTATGGTGTATTTCACATTATTTTTGACTGCGGTAACAGTTTGACTGTCACATAGCTTGAGGTGATTAACTGATTTTCTTTTATAGTCACATACATTTGTGTGATTTATCTTGCTCTTGTTCATAGAAAAGGATGTTCTCTATGTGAACATTTTGTCTAAATAATTGAATTGGTGGACTTATTTTAGAATTATAATTACATGGTCATTTCTTTTGACCATGATATGAGATGAGGCATATTGTTCTAATAACTATTTTTAAAAATCACTGAATTCACTAGTAACATTTTTTAATTTCCTCAGGGGATATGTTTTCACAATGCCAAAAATACTTCGGTCTGGCAGCACATCTGAGTTCTGTTTGACTTTACAAGATGACAACATGACATCACACCTTGTGACAATGACTTTGAAAAAATTGGATATGATCATTACTAAAGTTGAAGATAGTTTTCCTGTTGGTAAGCTGATATTCATACATTTATATACAACTATTATTGTAGAAGTTGGCTTATCATTACTCAAGTATGATGATGGTGTCTTGTAAGTCAAAAGAGATTATGAATGTAGTGCCCATTGATAGATTTTGTATGCAGCATCTTCCAGGCACAGTGTGTTAGCATGCTGCAAGAGTCTGTCTTTAATAGTTCAAATCGTGTGAGTAATTTTTGTAATATCAGAAAGTGTGATTGAATTGAGATGATTTACTTGGAGATAAAGAATACTCATTAAATAATGGTTGAACATCTTATGGAGATAATAATTAATGAAATCTTAGTATGATATTCTAGTACTTTCCTGTTGACTGGACACACAAATGTGTATTTTTATGTCATTATAAAATCATACTTTTGTAGATGAACTGTTTAGATGACAGCACAATATGGCATTTTTCATTTGCAAATAATGGCTTCTATGAAGGTTGCTAACATGGATATTATAAGCCTTCTGTGAACTGAGGAGGAGGCTTGAAGTGCAACAAGCTTACACATTACCAACAGCTTATTGTACACATTTGTTCATTTCTTTTGTTGACTTGCAGTAACAATTGTAATTCATTTCTGTAGAGTTTGGTCTTTAGACAACTTCTGTCAAACATTCGTGTATGTGAATTGCTTATAAATAAAAAACAATAGTCGGATGGAACACCTTTCTGAATGAAGTAAACCACTAAAGATGGATTTGTTGGGGCATTGACACATAAAACAGCAACACAATGCATTTATATTCTCTGGACTACATTTTGCTAGAAATCTAGTGTTACAAGAGAGTTCCAGTGAGATTTTGAGAATGAATGCTGAAGAAGAAGAATGAAATAAAAGAATAGTTGTTCCAATAATATATTGTACTCTCATTCCATTTTGCATCGAATAAACATCTTTTTCTGAAATGATTGCTTTCCCTTGTTGTAATCTGTATTCTTAGTTTTTTCTCTTAGTTACAATATATTTCTTTTCCATGTTGCAATTTGTTTCATTAAATGTGTGCACCCTGTTTAACAGAAACTAGAACTCTAGCCAGACTCCTCAACATGATGCAGTCTCGTATATATATATACATACATACATACATACATATACAACACATGATCCTTAGAACTAGACTCAATCAAATTATTACATTTGATGTCTACTATCCTATTGCCCCAATCTCTAGATTCTATGTGTATTTATGTCATTGTACAGTTTGTAATGGTCTCATAAATCAAAATTAATTTTTCTTCCTAAGGCTATGATCACAATTGTTGTCATCTTCTTCTTGTTCAAAGCCTATTGTCATCTGACCCTTCAGCCTTTATCATCTGCAACATGTGTGCTTGATTCTCATGTCCTTAATATCATTAGTAACTTGTGGAATGAGTGTCTCTGGTTTATGAAAGCATATATAGGCCTGTATATGATAACAAATATATTTATGTTAATATACATTTGAATACATTTTCTTTAGTTATATTCTTAACAATTTATATTAATACTATTTACAGGCAAGCAAAAATGCAAGGAGTTCTCAGTACCCAAACCTGGTGACTATTATCTACATCTGTTCAACGAAACTGGTGCAATGCATGAATCAGTGAAAGTCACAGTTCATGGTAACAGACTTATTACACTTGTTCAAACAGACAAACCTGTATATAAGCCAGGTCAGAAAGGTAAATATACATAATCATGAAGTTAACTCATGCTGAATAACTTTATGGTTAAGTCTTTTGTGGGGAAGATGTAGTTTATCTATGGTGATATGAATGCCAAAAGTCTAAAGATCTCACTATTGGCCCATCAGACTAAGAACCATTCAACAGTTAAACTCCAAGTAGATGACATGCATATATAATGAGACTTTCCTCTTGTGGAAGCCCCACAGCTGAACAAATCTATAAAAATCATGTTTTACCTTGTTCTAAGTAGGAGACATGTTCTCAAAGCATTGTAAACTGCTGAAAATTGGAGTCTTCTAGGTTAGAAATAAACTTCTGGAAAAACGCCCCATTACACAAAAAGATACAATAGCTCTAAATGCTCGTGATTCCTGGGGATCAAAACAAACAAATAAATCCATGGTGACAGCTAGGACATCAACTTAATATATTGTTCTGCATTTAAAAAATGCAGACAATATAATGTCTAAGTAATTAATGAGATCACATGAAGAGATACATACAAAACCTCATATATGAAAGCTTTTGAAACATCTCTGCTACTCCTGCACACATTTTAATTTTCATCTGGTAAGAATAATAAAAATAAAGATAACAATTTTTAAAAAAATATTAAAAGAAGTGACATCTTGTTGAAAACCTTGCTGGAGGTTGTTAACAAGAGACAAATATACAAGTAGGAGGGAAATATCAAGAGCTGAATAAATAAAGTACAATTTGTCAGAGTTTATTACCAAGGCAAGAGACAGATAGTAGAGAGATCAATCACTGCTAGCCTTTATTGAAGAGATGGCACATGATCTGGCATAATCCATCACAACTAGTCTTTATTGCAGAGATCTGACATAATCTGATTTTTCATTTCTATTTTATGAATATCATAACTTTTTCCCTCATTAATAAAATTTGACAGTGATTTATTTTAATGCATCAGATATACATTATCTACATACACTTGTCCATCAATTCAAGTATTTAGGTACAATGATTACAGCAGATGGAAGAAATTCAACAGAAATAAGCAGAATAGGGCAGGAAAAAACAACATTCACAAAAATTAAAAATATATTGTGTAATATGACCTTGTCATTAGAGGTAAGGAAGAGAATTCTGTGCTATATAACTCCTATACTAACATATGGATGCGAGTCTTGGACAACAGCAGACAAAATTGAAGGCAACAGAGACAAAGTGCAAAAACGTGAGAAAATATTAGACAGTTTAACAACCTGGCACGGCAAAGAAACAACGACAATCTTGATACATAATACTGGAGATAGAGAACTGTGGAGAGCCATGATCGCCTACGCCAGTCGGCATGGCACCTAATGATGAATGACATACAATTGATCATATATTGTTTGTTCTTGGGCCTTCACAGCTCTGTCTTTAGGGAAGACCATCACAGAGGAGAGTGACACATTTGCCATGTTATGCTCAGCATGACTATAGAGATTATGGTAGTGACCAAGGCCTTGAACTGGATAAATGCACAAAGCAACTCATGTCTGCATTCTTAGTGACTCAATGAGCTTGATCAGAAAAATACAAATGGGTTGCATTTGAGAATATTGACATGATAAGTCAAGAGGTTGAAGTTGGATTGTATGCCATTGATTTTGATGCCTGGTTATATGGGTGTTCAGGGCAACCAGATCGCTGATCAGCTCACTTGCACTGCTACTGTGTCTTGTGGTGGAACAATGAATTGTGCGAACACTTTAAACTCTTTACGAGAAGCAACACGGACAAATGTAATTAATAAGAGTGATTTCTTTTCCATGTCCAGAATTAAGGAACTGGGCTTGAAATGTGGCATTGCTAAAAATGAGCACCACTGTAGGCATAGAATAATGTCAACTAACAAAGACCTGAAAATCTTGGTCATCATGTAATGGTGGATACACTGAAGTGGAGAGTGGCGCATATATGGGCATGTCCGGAGTGCAATGATGATGATCTGATGACTAAATTACTAACTTGTTTTCTTTCCACAGTAAAGTTCAGAGTCTTAACATTAATGAGTGACATGAAACCAAGAGTTGGAAAGGTAATTTTGTCTTAAATAAACTGTATAGATGGAAAAATAGACATAAATAGATAGAGAATCCCTAGTAGTGAACATTTAAATAAATATACCAGTCACAGACATGTTTGGTTAAAATATTGTTATAACAATACATCATTGTTTGCTCACCTCTTCCTTATTAACCTTTAGCACACTGCATTAAAATTACGCAATTTCTTCCCCTCCACTGGATTCTTTTTTCTTCTTTTTTTTTGGTGAATTTGCAGTATTCTTGAAAAGGGCAATAATTTTTTTGTTTTCAGAGAATTGTGTATATATTTTTTTATGGAAATAAATAATTGAATACTGAATCAAATTATCTAAGTTATGTTGGTGTATGTATGATATGTGATATTTTTTAATGTGATGAAGATAAACAATTGTTTAACAAAATTGGAACAAAATACTGGCTCTCCCATACTTGTCCAATGTGTAGCAAACCTGATACAATTATTCAACATAGGTCGGCCTATTGCATTTTATAATGTTATTTCATAACCAAACTAACATACTCATAATATTGTTTGATAAAACGCATAAAATATGAAGATATAACTTACCTTGTTAGTTCATTCTCTACTAGGTCTAGGAATATTTTTGTCCAATACAATGTAATTATCTCCAAATCCGAGTATAATGTGGCAAAATTTCTGGGTATATTCTCCAAAACTAAAATGCTGCTAATATCTTCTTTGAAAACAAATGTAATTTTCAAGAAGTCCTCATCTTGAGAACCACAATCCATAATAATTTAACTGATAATGACTACCATTTCACTCAGATCAGCACTGTTTGGGATAGATTATTTGAAATTAAACCGCAGCTGTGATATTTCCCTCTATCCCAAACAAGATAAAGGGAAAGAAAATTCAATTTAGATTGCTTAAATGGTGCTAATTCATGGTCACATGAGCTTAAACATCTTGTAGTTTCTCTTTGATAAATTAGTGTATAGCAGCAGACAATTTTATTAGCCGATAAGTGTGTTAGGACAGACTTGGAAAATTCTTTAGCAAACCGTCTGCAACAGGTTAATTGACAGTATGCTTCATTTTTATAAGATGTGATATTTTTCTAATTGTGTAGAGCATGTTTTGATGAGTATACAACATTTTCATCCATAACATTAATGAGCTGTGATAGCTCATTGGTTAATAATAGATGTTCTAGATGGGTGTCCAGATTTTTCAGTTCTAATGGGAAAAATTGTATACCATGGATCCAACTTATGGAAATGGCTATCCAACTCTTCGGGGAAAGTAAAAGTTGCTTGCATGATGCTAGCGATATCATGCTTAGGGATGCAGTTACTTACCAAATTTTTTTTTATCTGACACAATATTCCCCAATATGCTTAAATGGTATGATGATTACATCATTAATAGCATGTTGTTGATAACAGAATAATATGAACCTAATATTAAATTACTAATATGAAATATATGGTTACAGAAAAGGTACTTTTCAAAATTGTATATATAAAATAATCAATGCAAAAATAAATATTGTATTAGTCTTATATGTCTTGGAAATCCAAATTCTTCAGTGCATGAAAAAATTGATATTAATGTTAGTGTATAAGTTCCAGAACTTCTTCAGTGATCCACTGACTCCTGGACTTTTACCCTTTGGTCCAATGCCATGTAGTATCTGCAGGTGTTTGTCAGTTGTTGCTGTGTTCCGTATAGTGTGTTCCGTTTGTCTGGTCTTGGAGAAAGAAGATTCTTCCTCATATCATCCAGTGCTTTTCATTTTAAGAGGCTGAAGTCAACATTTCTTAGTGGTATTTACTTCTGCATGCTTTCTCAAACATCTGCAGATTAGCAGGATGTAGTCCAGCAAATGGAATACATTGTGACATGGCTTACAGCTTGGCTGTAATATCTACACCTTTTGGGCATCACTGTTTACATAGCTGGCACTGTGGTGTCTGTTGTGGTTGGATGCTGATTATTTGAAATATATAAGTGATGTCTAAAAATATCTAGATGCCATTCTTTACTTTTTTACATTCCAGTTATGATCATAGTACAACTTGCTTACATTATAAACAATAACAAAACAATAGCTTAGAAGTAATGTTCTGTATTGCATTAGTTTCCTCATGCTGAAGGTCAGAAGGTCTCACTATACGCCTATTGGAGATTTTCCTCTTGTGGAAGTCCCACAACATGTCATCTGCACAATTAAGTTTCCCTTTGTGGAGAAACATTGTGAGGATCCAGCATTACATATCATTCTGGGAGTCAGATGAGCTCCAACTCTGACCATGGTCCTAACTGCTAATGTGTGCATTTTGCCACAACTCTGAACAGGTGGCACATGGGGTGTGGTGAACAGCAACTCTGTGCAAGACTTGACAATTCACTGGATAGCCCAGAATGTAAATAAAAATGTGAGCTCTTGTATGACAGGGAATGCATAGCTGGCTTACTTCCTATGGATACCTGACAGAAAGGGATACTTGGCAAGGGCTCTACATGTTTGGAATTCTACATGTTGTGGAATGGTAGAAAGCTCACAAAATCCTAGAATTTACCCCCTCTAAGGGGGAAACTTTTTCTCAAATCATTGCATACTGCTGAGAGTTAGTCTTCTGGGTATGAAATAAAGCTCTGAAGAAACAAACCCAATTCAATGGTTCATTATTCACTGTCAAGAACTGCAAATAAATAGGTGACACAGCACATTTTTATTCTCTGGACTATATCCTGCTGGAAATATAGTAGGACCATTGTCTTGCTACAAGAAAGCTTCTGTAGAAGTTTGAGAATGATCACTGAAGAAGAAGAAGGAGTTTCAATTATTCCAATGTTTCAAACAACTGTTGTCCAGTGAAACACTGGACAATAATGGAAGGTATGATATAATCACCATTGACACTTCTTGTATATAGTTAATTTGTATGATAGTATTCCTATCAAGTCTGGTGAAAAATAACATTGCAAAATGTGTTTTTAATGAACTATTAATTATTCAGTCTATTACAAATAGATATTTTATAATACTGACAATGATAGTTTAACAAAATCTGATAATTTAATATTCATTTATATGTCATTTTCAGATCAGGAATATTTTTATCATTGACCCAAATGAGATCCGTGTGAAACAATATTTGAATGTGCAAACACAAGGTATAGTATGTAATTTGTGCTTAATAAAATGTGTCTGTATATTGAAGTTGATAACTTTACTGAAACGTTATCATACATAATTTACACACTTAATAAATAAATATCTGTTACTTTGTCTTAGCTATAAATTTGTAATCCAAAGAAACGGTTGGCTTCCTAATTTGGTTTTCTAGGATCTATGTCAAGTTGAGGGAGTTACAGTATCAACCCAGATCAACCTAGATTCAGCAAGTGTTTTTCAGAGAAAATTTTGAAAAGTAAAGGTGGCTGCCGTGAATCTGACCACATTACTCTTAGTGAGTTTTTGATCAGTAAAAATACAGTCCTAAAACCATATTTCCATGACAGTAATGGGACATCTTTATTTAAACTTACGGACCCCATAGGCGACTGTAAATTATGATGACTATACGTTACTAGGAGCTTGTCTGCATCTCAAGTCACCCCCTCAGTACGGAATCACACGAAGTTAAGCTCACATGACGTAGAATTCCTGATACACGAAGCTAGGAATATGTCACAGCCTAAAGGTCAAATTTCTTTACACATTACAATTGTAAGAAGGTGAATGACTGCTCATTTTGTCAATGAATTTCTGGAATTAATTTTGTTGATTTTTGATGCCATATTTTATTGTTAATTGTACCCCATGTCATGGTTCATGATCATCATGGAATGATCTACATGTTTTAATTGTTGTTATTAATATATATTACGTTATAATTCAGAATGTTTGTTTATTCATTGAACAACACAAAAACAATATTTATCAGGGGTGCCACGTGTCAGTATGGAAATAAATACGTTGTATGTCGGCCTAGGTCTAGTGTTGGATGGACAGACATTGTGATTTTTTCATGTTTTATTAGTTGCCACACATTACTCAAGTGTTTGGTGCATCAAGAAATCAGTTTTGTGATTTTTTAAATTGTAGTTTTGTGACGGGCTCATGCCCTTCAACCCAATGCCATTGTGTGATATATTCATGTGTTTGTGAGCTATTGTTTTGTTCCATATAATGTGTTCCATATATCTGGCCCTGGATGGAGAAGCATTTTCCTGATGTCACCCAGAGCTGGCCATTCAAGAAGGTGGTGGTCAACAGTTTCATAGGGATGAGTGCACATCCGGCACCCTGAAGTGTGTTGTGGTTGTATTCTGTTCAGGTGATTGTTAAGCTGTACATGTTGTGTGTGCAGTCTGAAGATGATATTCTGGTATTTCCTTCCCAGAAAGTTGATGTTATCTTTAGGATTTGGGCTGGTCATATATTTATAGATTTTCCTCCCAGTGTTTCCCATGGCCCATCTGTGCATCCAATTTTCTTTGTTTACAGATTTCAACATCATTTGAACTGTGTGCATGGTTGTTTGTGTGCACAGCTGTTCTTGTTGTGCTCCCTTCTTTGCTAGTCTGTCTGCCTTGTTATTGCCAGGTGTGTTTGAGTGGCCAGGAATCCACTGCATAACAATTCTGATAAAATTAGGAGTGTATTGTATCCATAAACTACAGAAACCATCAACATGAATAGCCTTTGACCTCTGCTGGGAGAGTTTTGAGCACCTATGGGTCTGCTTGAAGTGAAATGATGTTGGTTCATTTCTAATAATCACTGTTTACTTTCTTATATTCCAGTTATGATCATAGTAGGCATACTACTTACTTAAAGTGTGAGCAATAGCAAAACTTCACAACAGTTCATTCTATTTCTATGAAAATGATATTAGACTTGTGATACTTGTATATGCTTGCAAGAGATGACAGGAGCGAAGTGGAAGGACAATCTAAAAGCATTCTAAATTGGGAAGTTTTGTCAAGAAACATTTGAAATATTTTTTTTTGCTTAGATCAAGATCATCATCAAACCATAACACCTTGAGGTCATTGGGATCCCACTCTGGAAACCTCAACACAAAAATCCCACCACGACAATTTGTTTTCAGTTTCTTGTTAAACCCTGTGCAGTTATTAGTATTACCAATCCAAACTTTCTTTGGCCATTCTCTTCTTCCACCCTAAACTCTTCCCTGCAGGATAGTTTTGGGAAGGAAATAATGCCTCATTACATTGTCAAACGGCACAAGTTTGTGACATTTCACCACTGCCAAATGTTCTTGTTGATGTGGATTAGCATTTATTATTATGTTTCTCATGTATATATATATATTGGTTTTATGTTCTGTATAATGGATGTGAAGTACTCCTCTGTAAAATTTGTTTATAAAATTCTGTATTCTTCTCCCTCCAATTCCATTGTAAATGTCTAAATCACACATCCATACAAAATAAAAATAGGTATTATTAGAGATTTATATAGGTTAATCTTCACTGTTTTACTTATTGTGTTCTTTCATATGGTATTCAATTTGGACATTGCAACAGAACCTATTTCAAGTCTAGTCTTGATTTCTTTACTAATGCTTTCATCATTGCTTATAGAAGACCCTAAATATAAAAGATATTGAATAGGTATATATATGAAATCTCAAAATCCTACTTTATTTGCCTAGCAGTGAGTTTTCAAATGTCACAATTTATAACCATGGAAGAGATGTACTGTTTTGACAATTGCTTAGTATAAATGTACACCTTCATTTTGTTTCTTTAGGAATTGCAAGTTTAGAATTTCAACTGGCAGCAGAAACAAAAATAGGAAAATGGAAAATTAAAATTTCAGTAGATGAATCTGATGAGGAACAAAAGCAAGTTACCTTTGGAGGATTTGAAGTGATGGAATATGGTAAATATCTTTATTATTAAAATAATAATATATGCGAGTTACATAACATTCATTTCAAGAGCACTTACAGTGCCAATATTTTGATGGAATTCCTATCCATATAACACATAACCATCATAGGAGTACTATGTTGGATGCATCAACACACAGAATTCTCCAACAATTTGATTGATATCTTCTGTGATGCTAATGAGTGTGGAAAAATCTTGACCAGTTCAGTCTTTGATGTTGACTGCCCATAATTTTGTCTTTATCCTTCTCAGTTTATTCTACTTTTAATTGTACCCTGCAGTAGCATTATGACATGGAATTTTGAATTAGTATGGTACTGTACTAAAATATCTTTGGCAAGAAAGCAACTGCACAACAAAAGTACAACTAATTAGGTCAAATATATTTCCAGTGGCAATTCATGGTTGCGGATCATGGTCATTAAAAAAGTTAGTGGCTAAGAAAATAGCTGCCTTCGAGATGAGAGGCTACAAAGAAATTTTGAGAATACCATGGATGAAGAAAAAATCAAATCAAGAAGTGAGAAGTAGGGTAAATGTTGAAGAGGGCCGGCTTCTTAACTCTTAGTGGACCAGGGACAAAACCAGCAAATAGGGAAAAATGACAAATAGGTTGTCGCTTGGTCCACTATGAGTTAACATTATAATAAGAATGCTGAGATTGGATATATAAAGAGGCATAGTGACATGAAAAGACTATTAATGGAGGGCATGATCGACTGTAACAGAGGTCAACCAAGAAGAAGATGGACAACAGACATTGGAATGTTTATAGATGATACTAGCAGAGACAGGTCAACTGGCCCAGATTTGCGAGTTTAGAACAGTCATAAAGAAAGACTACATTCTTACAGTTTTAAAACAATAACCTGAGTTACTGTGTTAGGTGCTGTTACTGGTACTTTAACCAACTCTCAACCAACTCCTTACTTTAAGAAACTGAACAATGATGTGGTTATGAATGAAATACATAATTTCCAAGATGTATTTTTTAAATTTATACAAAGATCCTCATCTGTGTTTATCAGAACCAAAGAAGGCCAAAGTTATAAATGAAAAACAATTGATAATAAAAAAGACTTTGAAAAGAAAATAAATAACATATTTATATAATGATTGAAACCAAGTGACTATTATAATATATATATCAGGTGAAATATTATTTTCAGAATGTAGTTTTCTGTATGGATCTACTGTATTTCTCCTCACTATTCTGGGCCTGTTGACCTGCTGCAGCCAGGGGCATGTTTAAACAATCAGAGATATCGCTTATCCATTGTTGTCTTGGGTGGACTTTTTCCCCTGCTTCCAGGAACCACTATTAACATTTCTATGATGTTATGTCAAGAGAAAAGAAAATATGCTTTTCTACTATAGTCTTGTGCTTCAGACATGTGACTTGCTTCAACATAGCCTTAACTTATAAATGGCGGCTGGGACAAAACATGTTATTTGATATGTGGCAATGTTGTAGATTCTTGTGATGTCAGTGACTTCCTAAATTCACATGCTCCTTGACCTTTGTTTACATTTGCTGATTTCCATTTTCATATTGTGAGCTGTTACAGATGATCAAGTTTAACCCATTTTCACAAAATAACTAAACCATTTCTTTGTTTAAAAAAAATATATATATCACAAAATGGATAGTCTCCATGCGAGTCTGGCATCTATGTTCCATTTTTTAAAATTGCTTTTCTTAAATTATCTCATTTTACATGTCGAGCTTCATTTCATGATTTGTGTGTGTCTGTATTCATATCTGACATTTGTAGAATAGTGTAATGATGGTATCAGGTTCAGCCTAATGTAAATGCAGAGAGGACTTTAGATCACTTCAAAAGTGATACCTACAAAATAAATAAGAAATTATTTCAGTAAATAAAGACAACAGTAAAAAAACAACTCATCCATCATTCATTAAATACTTTAGATTGCATATGTATGTTTATAATAATCTCAGGTTGACTTGTTTTACTATTGTTATATTATCTTTCTGATAGTTCTTCCCCGATTTGAAGTGGAGGTAATCACACCACCATATTTCATTGTCACTGAAAAGAAAGTAGATATTACAGTATGTGCCAAGTAAGTAGAGAGTATGGCTATGTCCTTATATTTATCTAGCAAATTTTCACATATATAATATTTTAAAAATGAGCTACTAAAACATGAAAACTGTCTAATTGATATACCTAAAATGATAAAGAGAAGTGTGGAAATATTCCGTTGAGGTACGTAAAAAATTATCAAAGTTTTAATGAAACAAATTAGCAAATAGTAATTAATAACTAAGATGTCAGAGATAACTTAAACAAAAAGGCAACTGCTACAGTAACCCAAAAATAAAGTGCTATTGACCCCATGGCTGCAGGGGTAAATTTTAAGGATTGTTGATAGTTTTTTCCCCTAACCAATTTGTTCATCGTATTCTTGTAAATGTGAGGTATTAATGCTGTATACTCTAATAAATGAATTTACAAGCATAATGCTTTTTTATATTATGGATGAAACATAAAAATCTTTAATACACATTCATCTCGCAAAAGGAAACCTTATTTTTTTAAAATAATCATAATAGTCAATTTTATTCCAGATGCATTGTTTTTCCTATCAGTAATATGGTAGGTGGGGGCAAAGATCTGGACTTTTTACACTTTAGTTTATTTTGACACTTAGACCTTATTACAGAACAACAAACTATGGTCAGTGTATAGCTTATCTATCCATCTTACATTACTGTGTGTATTGAAAGCATAAGTCTTATGTGTAGGCACTAAAATTAGAGTTTATGAACTTGGACAAATGCAGATTTGTGCAGCATAAAATGGGGCACAGATCCGCATGCAAAAAAGGTGATACAAACCATTCTAAAATTGATGGAGATTGCCACTCAAGACAGGTCTAGCAAACTGGCAGTGTGTAAATGTGTGCTAAGAATAGATATGTGTAGTTTCCTAACATTAATTTTAAAAAAAATTAACGTTACAATACAAAATAGTTGGTAAGTTCTGTTTTAAGCTAATAATGTCTTTGTAAGGTTGGTTGATCGTTATAATTATATATATCAGTGTCTCCCAGATTTAGATCGTCATCTGCAACTTCCTCATGACATCAGCATTTTCTTAATTCATTTTGCATGCAGTCCTTTGCCCCAATAATATGCAGATCTTTATCCCAAAACACATTGTTAGAAACTATCATAAATTCCGATGAAAAAGCAAAGTAGCCTGACAAAATAATGTGCTTAAGAACTTAACAATACAACATATTAATAATACACCAGTTTAAACATTTAAAACATCACAATAATAACTCTTCATGTACTAAGCCGCAACCACTATTAGGTGGGGTGACCAGTTGCCTTCCTTGCTGCCTTTACCTCCCCTAATTCATGCGTAGGGTGCTCATTTACAGCTGAGTCGACTAAGGAGTGGTCATCTCGAGCGAGAATCACAACCCGGATGTTTTATTTAAAGACATTTTTTTTTTACTGCTACTATCACAATGAAAATTAACACTTTTTAAATCACTCCCTGCATCAGATAAATTAATGCTAGAATTATCAGAAATATTTTCTCCCAAAAGTTTAGAAATTTTGAATTTCACCATATTTGTAGATGTAGGTGTAGATCTAGGTAAGATGGTTACACAAAGAAAATCCAGCTATGTCGACACACAAAAGTAGAAATGATGCTTACAAGTGTGTCTAATTACAAAAGCTCTATTTTAGATGACCTTTAGACAGTTTGAACTAGTAAATTAGAGTATTTGAACACCTTAAATTGCATTCTGCAATACTTATACATATACGCGTACCAATGCTGCTTAAGATGTCCACAAGATGGCAGTAAGTTTTTATCACTCCTTAAGGATACTTCCACAGCCAAGGGATCAACAAGTGTAAGTAATTATTAATTATATAGGCCTAGTACCATTAATAAAAAACTTATCAGATTTGGCAGCAACGTCAACATCAATCTTGTTCATATAATTTATATTTATTAAAATTTTTATTTATTTAAATTGTTATTGTTGCATATAATTACAGACATTTGTTAATATCACAAATAGTAAGGTATATTCAAGTAATGAAGTTAAGAAGTTAATTCTTTGTGTCTAAAGGGGTTTTATATAAGAAGCCTAAATTGATCATTTGTGTGGCAGAAAATTGACATATTTGATTGAAAGTTTTCATATGTAATACTACATAGTCCTACTATAGATTAATGGAAATATTTAAAGCTGTAGAACAATAATCAAATTAATTAGCTGGTTTGTTTTTGACTATAGCAAAAAATTCAGCTCAGAAGTATTAAATATCAATAGAAAAAAGAATAGAGAATCACATTTTATGGAACATATTTTGGTATAATAAAGCAATTATTTGATAAATAATGTAAAAATACTCACAGGTACACTTATGGCAAGAATGTTACTGGTTTCTTTGATGCAGAAATATGCTGGAGATCATCATATTCATCACCTACATCTTGTACAAAGGAAGTAGCTAAGGTATATTTTACATTGCAACATCAATGTTACATAAATGTAAAGATTTTCAAGTTATTGCTATAAGGAAAGAGTAGGGGGTATATTTGACCAGAGAAGAACTGAATCTGTCATTATGCATGCCATTTGACATCTGCAGAGCAAGACTGAACACCTATGGGCTTAGCAATGATATTGGTTCATAACCATTAATGTTACTTTAGTAATATTATTATTATATTCATTCATTTTCCTTTTGCGCTGAAGTTAGCGCATAGGGCAGAGGTCAGATCTCTCCAATTCTGTCTGTTCAAAGCTATTCTGTGCAGTTCTTGAATAATATGAATATTGGTTGTTTTACTTTCTCTAAGTATTGTTCTCCTGAGTGTTTCTTCTGGTCTACCCCTTGCTCTTTTGCCTGTAGGTATCCATTCAAGAGATTGGTGGTGTATTCTGTTGGTGCCTGCGCGTAGGACATGCCCGATGTAGGACCAACGGAGTTTTCTGATAACATCTGTGATGAAATTTTGATGTGTCTCTTCTCTGATTTTATCATTCGATTTGAATTCACTCCAATGGGTGTTAGTTAGACATTTGTTCTTGAAACTCAGTAATTTCTTTTCTGAAGATAAAGAGCTTTTCCAGCTCTCACATCCATATGATAGCACCGGAATAATACAGGAATTAAATAAGCGCATTTTCGTGCGTGTGCTGATTGACTTTGACTTCCAGATATTAGACAGTCTGTTAAATGCACTTGATGCAAGGGCAATGCATCTTGTAATTGTTGGCATGACATTACCGTCGAGTGTTAATTTGCTTCCTAGATAGGAGAATTTCTGTACTTTTTCAAGTTGTTGTCCATTTAAAGTAATTTCGTTAGGTGAATTGGTGAAGTCCATAATTTTGGTTTTTGCTGAATTGATTTGGAGACCTATTTGTCCTGCAATGAGCTTTAATCTATCAGTTTTTGTTTGTGCATCTTGATGGTTTTCACTCAATAGTGCAAGATCATCGAAAAAATCCAGGTCTTCTAATGTTGTTTTATTTATCCATTTGATTCCTAAATTTGTGTTGGATGTGCTTTTTCTCATAGCCCAGTCAATTGCAATATTGAATAGTAATGGTGACATAGGGCAGCCTTGTTTAACACCAGTAATCACAGGGAACCATTCTGAATTGCCTTCCATTCATATCCATTCTGAATTGTTCGAACACAGCATTTTGAGTTTGTATAGAATGATTTTATCACATTTATATATTTGTTTTGGAATCCATATATTAAAAAAAATTCCCAAAGCGATGGTCGATGAATGCCGTCGAAGGCTTTTTGAAAATCAACGAAGTTTATTATGAGATTAGATCTAAATTCTAGACATTCTTCTATTATTGTTCTAAGGGTGAATATATGGTCGAGGCAGGAACAACCTGGTCTAAAGCCTGACTGCTCTTTTCTAAGTCTTTTGTCTAAGGATGACTTTAATCTTGCAAGCATCATATTACAAAGAATTTTGCCAGGTACGGATAGCAGTGTGATTCCCCTCCAGTTATCACAGTTTGTTAGGTCTCCTTTTTTTGGTAGTATGATAATGATGTCATTTTTCCATTGTTGGGGTGGGCATTCGTTTTTCAAAATCATATTGAAAATATCCATTTAAAATGACAAGGTATTATCATTTGCTGCTTTTAACATTTCACTTGTGATGTCATCTTGACCTGCTTTATTGTTTTTTAATTTATTAGTGGTTTGTTTTACCTCTTCAAGGGTGAAATTTTCTATCGAAGCTTCTAAT
This sequence comes from Meghimatium bilineatum, assembly GCA_034231615.1. NCBI lineage: Eukaryota > Metazoa > Mollusca > Gastropoda > Stylommatophora > Philomycidae > Meghimatium > Meghimatium bilineatum. Next base: position 36,999,888 of record CM067299.1, on the reverse strand, counting down.
GGTGGCATTGTCTCCTCTTCCTCTAGATTTGGAGTAGATTGGGATGGTGGTCTGTTAAGAAGATCTTGGAAATGTTCGGCCCATCTTTGCTTTTGTTGTTCAGTTGTTGTTAGAACTTTGCCATTTTTGTCTTTATTAGATGCATTTGGGATAAGTGGCTGATTGCACAGTTGTTTGGTTATGTGGTGTAGTATCTTGCTGTTGTTGTGTTGTGAAGCTGATTCAGCTTCCAATGATAAGTTGTTTATATAATTCTGCCTGTCCTTTCTAGCGTTTGCTTTAAGTTCTTTGTCTAAAAGTGCATATGTGAGTCTGTTTAGTTCCTCGTCTTGAGTGGTTTTTGCAGCAAGTATTTTTTGCTTCATCTCTTTACGGTTTTGGATTTTTGACCAAGAGTTCTCGCTTATCCATTTCTTCTTATTGTTTTGTATGAGACCGGCTGTATCCAAAGCCGCATTTATTGCAGTATTTCTAAAATTCTCCCATTTTGTTTCTATGGATGTTATGGGATTTACTCATTCAGATGGCGTATCTAAGGCGGTGTATTGATTGTTGATTTTGGTGTTGTATTCTTCTTGTAAATTACTTTCTAGTAGACGTTCTATATCGATTTTTCTGTGGTAGATGGTCTTTTGATGTTTTTTAAGTTTGATTTTTAGCTTAGCTATGCAGAGATTGTGATCACTTCCAATATCTGCTCCTCTAAAAGCTCTTACGTCTTGTACAGCTGAACTAAATTTTCTGTTAATACAAAAATGGTCTATCTGGTTTTTGGTTATTTTATCAGGTGAGTTCCAAGTGATCTTGTGAATATTTTTGTGCGGGAAGAAGGTATTCGAAAGTTTCAAAATTTCCTATTTCACAAAACTCAATTAATCTTTCTATGTTGTGGTTTAGTTCATCTATACCATATTTTCCAATATGTTTTTCTGCTTCTCTGTTATCATCACCAATTTTGGCGTTAATGTCACCCATCACAATGTTGATATCGTGTTTGGGTACTAAATTTAAAACATCAACTAGAGTGTTGTAGAATGTGTCCTTCGACAAGTCAGAAGCATCGTTTGTTGGTGCGTAACATTGGATTATTGATAATTTGAAGAATCTTGTTTGAAAACGTGCGGTAATAATCCTTTCATTGACTGCCTCCCAGCTTAATAACGCTTTTTCAACCTGAGATGTCATTATTATTGCCACTCCTTCCATGTGGAGATCAGGTCTGCCTGAGTAAAAAATGTGTTTGTTGTCATTTTGAAGGTATAGTTTCCTGGACCCAGTCCAGCGACACTCACTAATTACCAAAATATGTATGCCGTAGTTTGACATTTCCCTACACACCTGTGCTTGTTTACCTATTTGATACAACGATTATACATTCCAGTAACCTATTTTAAATGAATCTTTTGCATTTAGCAGTTTTGGTTGGTTTTGACTTGGTGTTGTAGACGTGTTGTTTAAACATTATAAGGAATTTCTTTAGAAGTAAGTTTGGTTATAATGTGTTGTTGTTAACTAGATCTGACTGTACGACAATCCCACGATGATGATGAAGAGAAATCACATATGCTTCCTAAATATCTTATGGTGTCACAAAATAATCCTTTTAAATGAACAAGAATTGTAACTAGATCTGACTGTACGACAATCTCGCAATCATGAGGAAGAGAAATCACACGTGCTATCTTAAATATCCGATGTTGTAACACAGTTTGACACACAATAATTCGTTTGAATGAAAAAAGAATTGGAATTAACTGACTTCTGTTACACAAATTATTATATGGGAACCATGATATTGTAATTACTAAGTCAGTTGTCTGTTGACTTGAAGACTAGAGTCTGAGTTCATTTGTGATTTCCAGAAAGACACCAGTGGTCAGTTCTGCTCCCAGAAAATGGGCACAAAGATTAACTCTGTGGAGGTAGATGAACAGTTTGTTGCTAAAGAGTACATCTTGAAGACGACAATAGTCTTGTGGGTCCTGGTATAAAGGCTCAAAAGATCTTTTGACCAAAGGATGTGGTCAATTACTGGCTAGTCAGCTGAGCATAAATATGTACAGTCATGTGCTATGACTCAACTTTACCATTGTTCTTATTATTAGTATTATTACAGCAATCACCAAGCAGAACTAATTCCACAATCCATCCATCAGATGTTTTATGTTAGACAACACTGCCTTAGAGGTTTATGTGCTAGTGCATTACATACATTACTAAATCAATATATTGATATGACTATACAATTATTAACAATTAGAACTTTGTAAATATGACAAAGAGAACAGCACATAAATAAGAAACTTAGATTGATAATAAAGGTATTCACAAAAATATGTCCCCATTCCAAAATTCCTGCAGTCTTTTGTATGTCCCTCTCATTCATGTCTAAACATATGCCTAAGAAACATATTCTAGTATGTACAGCATAAGAGCTCTGTATCCTATTTAAAATAGTATGTGTCAGCTTTACATGTAAGGAAGTAAACTTGTTTTAAATATTAATTTTCTCTTACAATAGAACATATAGGCTAGAAGTAAGGTGTTTGTTAATGGTTCTTAAGTTACAGTGACTACCCTTGCTGACTTCATATGCATAGTTTGATGCAGTACAAGAACAAGTGCCTACACTCCAATTTTTTAATATTATCTGCACTTCCATTCCAACTTTGGTATAGTACATGCAGCTTTTGTGACATCATTGTAATCATGTCACTAGTAAACCTTGTTGTACATATGGTTAAATTAATCTGAGATTAAAAAGTCACTAGGATTGCTGCCGGATGAATCGATCTTTGTTATGCATTGAGAGCTGCCCACACCCAGGGTCATGCTCTACACTATGGTAGAGCATCACATAATAATATGATTATACATTTTCTTCAATATTTCAGTGTGCTTTAATCAACTTTTAACAAGTGATCTATTTAATAATGACATTTTAAAAATGAGAGCTGAAGGCATAACAGTTTTCAATATATTCTCAGTTCACTGGATGTCACAGTTTCTCTGTAAATAACGTTGAACCTGCTCAAAGAAGGTACTCTTACCACAACTTTGATGAGCTGCATATCAAAGCTTCTGTAACAGAAGAAGGAACAGGAGCAGTAGTACATAAATCTCACAAAGGTCCTACGCTATCTTATCAGATATTAAAAATTGAATTGGATGATTACTCTAATGGATATTACAAACCAGGATTGCCTTATTATGGAAAGGTATTTTGTTATGTCCTGTGCTTTGAAAAGTGTTGTGAGAGTGGTAAAGTAAGATTTATAGCTCTTTATATGTAGATATAATATTTATAGTGGTGGCTTCAAATAGTTCCAGGAATTAGTGGATTATATAGAAATAAGTAACACTATAAATATCTACACTACATTTCCTTCAAGGTATTTCCCCTCAGCAACTACACACTTTTGCCAATGTGCATACAGCTGCTGGAAACATTCATGGAGCCCATTCTTTGACACCTCTTTCAGCTGTCTCGTCACATTGATGATAAACATCATCTACATCCTTGAATCTCTGTCCTTTCAATGGAAGGACAATATTTCAAGGAGGCTGTTGCAAGATAATCACATTGTGGTTTTCAAAGTACTACATTTCCAATTGAGATTGATTTGTGGATGCCTTGTTATGCAGCATATCCAACAGTTTGTTCTCCATTGTTCTGGTAGTTTTCTTCTTATTGCATCTCTTAAATAATGGAGGATATCAACATACATTTCCTTGTTAACTTTGCGGTCTTAATGAATAAAATTATGGTAGACAATACCTAGATATTAAAAAAAATACCAACATAACTTTTCCTTTGTTCTAGTCCAAATGAAATTTCTGTGTCCAAAGAGATTTCCATTCAGAGTGCTAATATTTTGTATGAGGATCATTAAAAAAACACCAGGTCTCATCACCTGTGATTATGTTGTTAAGAAAATTGTTATCTTGATCAGATATAGTGATTACCGTTAAATTCCGTGTATAACCCGAGAATTTTTGGACAATAAACAGAGATGACTTCATACTCTTCGTCTTATAATCGAGTAACATCAAATTTTAAAAAAAAATTACGTCCAAATCACAGTAAAAAAGGAGAAAAACACTTTAAAAAAAATGCCAGTGACAACTCACATGTCCCGATATATTAAGCCAGGATAAAATGACTAGGGCTCTCCAACAATCTAGAGCGTACTACCATACTGCTAAGCCTCTAATTACATTAATTTCTATATATCATACAATATTTCCTTCGAAACCTCCGATATTTCTTGATAAAACTCACTTACTAGGTCTATATCGTTATTTCCGACATGCCATGCCCGCCATTTTTACTGAGCTTAATTTCCCCGGAAATGCTATTTTTAGCAATGGGTATTACCGTTTTTTATATATTGACCAAAATACGGTAATGGTCTGTGAAAAAATGAAATATGGTAGCCTAAGCTGATCTACCAGTAACACATGTTTATCATCAAGGCCCAGTCTTGTTTGTGTAGGGAAACACCGACTACCAGTAGTCTAAACACTGTCACACACTTTCATTTTGGGTAAAGCAAATGTTACAACAGTTACTGACCCTCTACTAGGCTATAAGACCTGTGTACAGAAAATGTAAAAACACATCAAAGGCAGATTTTGAGTATTTCCGTGCATGTGCTGGTCGGCCTTGCCAATTTTTAACATGCGACTCCAAGTATATAAATAGGGACCAAGACAATAATCAGAAACATAAAGAATGAAGTCCTAATTAATTCTGTACAGAGGTCTTTTTCTACATTCAACGGTCTTGCACAAACACGGTCTTGCACAAACATGTAACTGACATCCAAAACTTTGCTACTTAGGCAGTGTTGGGGGGATGGCGGAGAGAAATAAATAGTGAAACTCGTCTGAGCTGTGCCTCATGTTTATATTACTGTATAAGGTAAACATACAGGTCACACAAAGTTCAAACTCGTTGTTAAGTTCAAACTGTTGATTCTGTATATTTTAAAAACAAAGCCGGGGAATGACTGTCTGCAATATTTTTGTGAGAACTCTGTGGCAAATACCGGTAGTTACATACTGGTACTCTGTATATTCTGTTAATTAGTCCAGCCCACTGAGGCTGAAGATGGACTACTGGCCCTACCCATTTCAATCGGCTCAACCAATCCACGTTTCCCTCACATTATGTGATGCCATTCAGATAAGTGACTAAAATGTAATCTTTCTTTATAGAAGATTTGAAACGGGTTCCAAATCACAACACATCATAGGCATTTTGTAGTAAAATTGCACCGTAATTGATTCCCTCCCCCAACCACTGTACATTTAGTGGAAGAAGAGATCAATTTCACAATCCTCTGTTATGTTTATTTTATTACCATATTCTCCCCACATGGTAAACATAACCAGGAACAAAGTTCAAACTCTTCTGTATCTTATAAAAACAAACGTGATCTTGCTGTCTTGCCTTTCATCATTTCCCACTTAAACGTCACTGTCAGAAGCCAGTGACATAATAGTTACGTAGTAATTACTATTCACTAGCGCTGTTCCGAGTCATAACGTCCAGACACCCAACACAGACAATTCATTCAGGAAAAACTTTGTTCCCCAAAGTCTTGCCACCTCATAAACCGTCTATAGTCATGGATAGGGAAGTCAGCCTACCGGGTATTCATTATTTTCGGATATATTGATCCAGAATACAGTAGCCACGGGGGTTTCATTCCTTGATTCATTCAAGTTACGTGAGTGAAGCAAATGAAAGGAATGCTATTTTCTTAGAGTTGCAAAAGTTTGTGTTAATTTCCATTTAGCATGTCGGTTCTTTCTTATGATGATGAAGTTCATTATTGCCGGCTTTGTTAAGTTGGGGATGTCGGTCTATAGTTGGACTTTCGACTTTCTCCACTTTTGGGAAGGGATAGTTAGGTTATCGGCCTACAATCGGATGGGTTTATATTCAGAATTTAACGGTAGGTCTCCTGCCAGTGTCAATCTCATTTCTTTCTGTTCGGGAGATAACATGTTGGGACGATGTGTTGGCAAACACAGTGCATGTGCAGTTCATTATGTAGAATACTGTGGTAACTTCCAACTGATACTTCAGCTTCTGAGGCTATTTTCTCAACAGCTAGTCTTCTGTCTGTGCGAACAAATGTTCCGAAGATGCTCAATGTTTTAAATGTTTATTGAGGTTGACGATTGTCCACTTCTCATCATAGGCACTAACATGACCTTCGCAGAAAAGCTTGTGCCACACAAATAATTGCTGTTTCTTCATTGCTTTATCAAAATTATACTTTAATAATTTCTTGCAAACATTATACTTACAAGTGTCTCAAAATAATTATAGGGATTCTTTTTGAATGTATAAAATAGATACTTGCTAAAATAGTAAATTAAATAAGCTATAATTCATCACAACCATTTAAAACTGACATACCTGTCTAGATATTTCATCTATCATCATTTTTTTAATGTTTCTAATCCCCATAGGCTATGGTTACCAAACCTGATGGAACACCAGTTGAGGGAGAAGTCATTAAAATAACAGCAAAAGATGATTATAATTACAAGGTTTTTTCTAAGGTCTTCACTACAGACAGTTATGGCCTTGTAGTATTTTCCTTGTGTGGTAGTTTTACTGAGGATTCACATTCAGTTTCCATATATGTAAGTTTTTCATATATTCTTGTTTGAAACCTGTGTCACCTGCTTATATTAGGAATAACTAATTTAAATATTATCAAATATTAAATATATATGTTACTTATAAATATTAAATATTATATACACATTTCAAGGTTTAGGGGTTAGGGTTAGGAGAGTTGTGTTTTACATAACTAATCCTAACTCTAAGATAAATTTATATTTAAATTAATGAATGATAAACATAAACTGGTAAACATAGCCACGGGAAATAATCAAATAGATAGACACACATTCCAAACAAGAACCATTGTTCTTTTCATACAGTAAAGACACTGATATATAGTTTTCTTAATTGCATATCAATCAATCAATAAACCCATAACCCTTCAGGGTCGTAGGGGTACCACATTGGATGCTTCAGCACACAGAGTCCTCCAACGAATTCTATCGTCAGCGATGCGGATGAGTGTGGAAATATCTAGCCCTGTCCATTCCTTGATGTTGTCTGTCCATGTCTTTATTTGTCCTCCTCTGCTTCTTCCACCCTCGACAGTTCCCTGCAGTATTGTTTTTGACAAGGAATCGTGCCTGCATACATGTCTGAACCATGCTATTTTTCGTCGTTTCACTATTGAAAGCAATGGCTCCTGGACACCTGCACACATCTCTACTTTATTTCTTACGTACACATTGGTCTTATGTTCCCTATAGGAAATTCGTAGAATTCTTCTGTAGCATTTATACTCGAAAGCCTGTAATCTTCTCTCCATGTCCGCAGTGAGTGTCCAACTCTCACAACCATACAACACAACAGAAAGCACCAGCGACCTATACAGTTTGATTTTCACTCCAACACTGATGTTGCTTTTCCAAATCACAGTTAGCCTTGACAATGACGCTAAAGCCATCTCCAGCCTAATTGCATATAGATTTTCATGAAGGATACATTACATCATTATGGAGATAAATGAAGTTACTATTTTGATCGACTAATATAATTATATATTTTGACAGTTATTTATATTTTAGAAAAAAAATTAATTAAACTTTTAATTTAAAATTAAATAAAATTAAATAAGCAAAAGGTTGATAAAAAGAGATCCAAAATGTATCTTAAAATCAAATTCAGAGTTTCATAAACATGATATAAACATTTTTTAGAATAGTATGGGATCAAGGGTCCATGTATATACTGTCAATTAGAGGGATGTGAAATGAACGTACATATATTTCGCACTGTGAAAATTTGTGTTCCTTTGTTCACTCACATTTATCTTAATTTTTATCTCTATGACGAATTAGTGAAAAGACAATAGAACACACAAACACCAAATGAATATTGAATTTTTAGATTAAGAGTAGGCTTTCGGCTGAATAAATAGAGAATTACTCTCGAAAATAATGAAATAAAAGGACCATTATTAAACTGTGTAAGAGCTATATACAAAGATCTCAACATTATTTTGTAGAATAACATGTCTGTGGCCTCAGTCATCCACTCTGCTGTTTATTTAGTCAAAGACACACATCAATATGATAAATTACTGTTATGTAGCACTGAAAAGCTTGTAGTGCATGTTTTGTGCTTCATTATCAAAGAACTCCAAAAATATTGTACAAGTATGTTAGTTAAACAACTTGAAATATTCTTTCTAATTATGATTAAAGTAAAATAAACAAATAACTGAAGTGTATCCTGTACAGGATATTACTATTAAACTTTTGTTGAGTTTGAAACGCCACTAATGCATACAATAATATCTCCAGTACAATGTAGATGATCCTCTTCAAATCAACTAAACTGATGAGTTCAGTTTGTTAGACAAGCTCACTATCTACTCTGCTACCATGCTGACAATTAAAGTATATGCCCTATGTCATATAGAATAACTTGAAGAACTTTAAAATCTTTCCACTATTAAATCTGTAAAGAAAATGTAAAAATGCATTAAGAGCACGTAATTTGGAGAGAATACATGCTGAGTATGTCTATAAGGGATTTGATTATAACCTGACTTCAAAATACTAATGAACATTGCCTATGTTCTGCAGTTGGAGTGCTCATCAGTTCAGTCAGTGTTGGAAAACATTAACATTTAAGCCTCTGACCGCGTATTTATTTCCGGAAGTTCTGTTAACAAATGTATTGGCAGGCACGTAAAGCATTGGCAGGCACGTAATGTCAGACACGTAATGTCAGGCACGTAATCGCTATCATCATCAGATTCCCTTTCAATTTCATTAGTCCTTCAAATACATAAATAGGAACTCTGTTCTTACATAAAAGCAAAATTCTGAATATTATCAGTATTTTAAATCGTGGGATAGCAATGCAAAGAAACATAAATAATTGTGAGCACGCAGAAATTGCGGGATGAGTAAAATTAAGCCAGTAAGTGCTGAACGGGGAAATCGTGGGATACCCGGTCGGAGGGTTAAGTTATGGTGATGATTCCACAGACATTAGCTGTATTTTGACAAGAATACTTTCCCTTGGTGTGTGAATCCAACTCACTTACACTCAACTTTGTTGAATATTTAAAACTACAGTGTTAAAGTAGATTGCTAAATCTCAATGACAAAACTTATAAACAAATGAAGTATGGTAGTTTTAAAAGTGCAATAGTTGACAAAATGGTAACAATTATAACTTATATTTAGAAATTAATATAAAAGAAATTGTTCCATAATTTAATAAAAATATAATCATTCTTGATCAAAGTGTTTATTGCTTGGTGTGAAATGAATATGACCCAAACTATTTTATAGTAATTGCAATGTTTACAGGCTGAAGCTCAACACTACCCCTCAGATGTAGATCTATATTCTCCAAGAGGGTACCGTCAAATCAAGCAATGGTTCTCACCATCCTTGAGCTATGTACAGATACCACGAACTGACTCAACTCACAAATGTGGTGATAGACTTACATTGAGCATCCCCTTCACTACACAGGCCAACACTAATGTTGAATTTAATTATCAGGTAAACTAGTAATATTAATATTTATTTAGTATTCTAACATTGATTTTGAAAAAAAGCCTATGAACTCATTATTCAATAAATCTTGTGTCAATATCAATTAAAGATAACATTAGAAAAGATAAAGCTACAGGATTGTGGATTAGTAATCAATGTTCCCTCTAAGTTGCATGGGTGTGTGACCACTCATGTCATCAAAAGGTTCCATACATGGAATTTCACACTCTGAATAGAAAATCCAGAATTGCAGACCCTATATAAAGTTCTTCAAGTAACACTTCAATCATGATGCATATTCTTTTGTAATTTTGCATTTTTCTAATTTCTGTATGATCTGCACATTTAAGAAATATTTAGAAGAATGTAGTTCATTATCAGATCTTTGGCCCTTGTTAAAACTGTTGTTAAAGGAATCATAGAAAGAAAGAAAAAATGTTGACAGACAGGAAAAAAATAAATCAGCAGTGTAATAAGTAGACTGGCCTCAGTGAATGCATCATTCACAGGAAAGTTCTCACAAAAACATATTGGAAGAGCTTATGTTGAAATCCATGTTAAAAAAGGTACATGTAAAGCAATATTTTTGTATGTTGAAGAGACTCTAAATATTTATTATTTGATTTGAAACATACTCATATAAATTACACAATTTTATGAATATAATTGTGTTTAAAAGCTGTAATTTTCTAAAAAAATGTTTCTACTATTTGTTTGAATATTTGTTATTCACTATATTAGTTAGTTAGTTCCTTTTGTGCAGCATAGGGCTGAGGTTTTGATTCTCCATGTGTTGCGGTCTGCTGCCTGCAATTTTAGTTCTTGTATGGTCTTGCAGCCTATTATTTCCCTTTCCTTAAGTATGGTGTTTTTTAGGGTTGCTTTAGACCTTCCTCGTTTTCTTTTACCTTTAGGTGTCCACATAAGGGCTTGTTGATTTATTTGATTTCCATCTGCGTTTTCTTATGACATTTGAAACATATTCTTAGTGTGTTTTGTTTCTTAAATCACTATTTGTGACGAAATCGCTCCATTTGATGTTCATCAATTCACTATATAATGAAAAGTATTTACAGAAACTATAATGACTATAAAATTAAAAAATATTTGGTTTTAGAAAATGAAATTTATGAACTAATAATTGTATAGGTGATGTATATATTTAGCTGTTAGATACTATGTCTATCAAAGAGAAATGTTGTTTACTGGATATACCAGGATTTAATCTTGCTTACTACGTTCCAACTTTTATTTACTAATATCAGTGTTTAGTTTAAGTGCAATATGTCCATTTCATTGACTTCGGGGGAAAAGACTGGCATTGTGCTACTAAGCAAATACATAAGCAACGTACCTACTACTGCATAGGGTGTTCATATAAGCCACATCTGTATGCTAAATCATGCTTTAGGAAATACCACACAAGATGAGCTCATTTGTAATAAATAAAAACATGTAAATAATAAAGCCATGACTGGATGTAAATATTTTCATATTTTTATTGCTTCTGGTGTCATTCAGAAAAATGAACATAACTTTAACATTTATTGATATAAATTCATTAAATCAACTGCATAGTGAAGCCAATTGGATAGTCTTGTGCAAACATTATAGAAAAATGGATATCAACAACTTTAACTATGATTACATTTGGGTACATCACAATATTTATACTAATAAATTAACATTTTAATTTTCTTGTTTTGTGTTTTACTAACTCTAACCTTATGAAGTAATCAAATATCATCAATGTACTTATATACGAGGCGTGTTCAAATGAAAACGGGACTTGTGGATTTATTTAAAAAGTATCATATGCAATTTAATATTTTCAACGGAATTGAACAAAGCAACCACTTGTGAATAAGAATGCACCTGGGTTCATCAGAAAAAATCTCCGTATGCATTTAGGCAAGCATCCCACTGTTTAGGTAGACGTCGAATGCCGTCCGAGAAAAAGTTGCGTGGCTGTTCTCTGAACCATGTGGTCACCGCTGTCTTCACGTCTGCGCCGCTGTTGAATCGCTGTCCCTTTAGTGCTTTCTTCAACGGTCCGAACAAATGGAAATCTGCAGAAACCTGTGTCTTGAATTTTTTTGGTTTTTGTGAACCTGAATGTTTCCATTGCATGCTGTCAATTTTGCTGGTCGGTTCATAGTGGTGGCACCACGATTCATCACCTGCCACAATGCTCAACAGAAATGCATCACCCTCTGCCCTGTAACGCATCAGGTGGTTCAAACTCCACCCCATCCGTTCTTCCTTATGGTGGTCCGTCAACATCCGTGGGACCCACTGTGAACACACCTTCCGATAGTTCAATTTCTTCCGAACAACCATGTGGGCTGTCCCAATTGACATATGGAATTCTTCTGCAAGCGAACGAATGCTCCGACGACGGTCAGTCAGTACTGCTTTATCAAGCACGGCTATGGCTTCTTCTGTTGCAACAATATGCGCCTGACCTGGCCGTGCAAGATCTGCTGTTAACTCACGTCCGTCTTTAAACATACGCACCCACTCCATCACTCTGGTCCTCGACAAACATTTGTCACCATATGCTGCCTTCATTCTCCGATGAATGTCTACTGCTTGACATCCTTCAAATGAAAGAAACTGGATCACAGCACGCTGATTCACTTTGGACGGGTTCGGAATCACACCCGCCATATTGTTAACAGTCTTCTGCAGCACATATGCATGCTGGGAAGATGAACACGTGACCGTATGTAAATTATTGGATACTCATTACTAGTGCAAAATGTCATTAATATCAGTGCGCTCTATCACGCGTGGTGTAACAAGTCCCGTTTTCATTTGAACACGCCTCGTATTTATATTCTGTATCCATCCCCCCTTTCCAATGATATATTAAACATACAATATTTATCAATATTAGTATGTCAAGTGATACAATGAAACACACATATAGTGAAATTGTTCTACATCTGAAAATTAATTTGGTCCAAACCTAAAATTAATCATGTTCTGAAAGAGTTAATGAATGAAGGACTATTGAATAGTGGAAAAAATTAATATGGTTAAAAAGGAAGTCAAAGTGGATAAAGGATAGAATTATCAAAGGTATATGTATGAAAAGAAATGGAGCATATTAACTCTTTAGCTACTACGCATGAGCGTACTCATTCCTCCCTCTGAATGCTAAAGGCGAGTTAACTCATTTTTGTTTTTTTCTATCCCCTCTTTACTAAATTTTATTTCTCTTTGAAATCGACAAGCACCAGTGCCTGTCAAACATCCCATCAATCCAATATATATTCTCTGGTGTCAATAAAAAAGCCAGTACTGTGGAAGCTTTTATTTTTGTAGGAGCACATGGGGAGCATCATTGGGAAAATGAATTGAGCACAGCTGGAATTGGTTATTAAGAATATTGTAGCAACTAAAGGGTTAAAGGTTGCAAAATACCTTGTACTACATGCTTTGATTTTTCCACTATTTGTTTCTAGGACTCTTTATCACATTACATTTTTCATGTATTCCTGAGAGTATTTTGTTTGGTGTTTCTTATTTTCCATGCTGTGATAAATTTATAATTAGCACCCAAAAGATCTGCTGTGAATGGCAATCCTGTTTCCAGATTTTCCTGCTATATTTATTGCTGTTAGACTGATTTGTAGCTTTTTACCAAAAAAATTACCTACAGGTTTGAGTAAGACCAATGTTGCATTTTGAAAGCACAATTATTTTGTATTCAGAAATCTTCAAATAATATATAGAATTGATGTTTTGACCTAAAGGTCTTTATCACAAAGAATGATCCCACCTAATAAATGAAGACTACATGCAACAGCAGTGGGTACAGAATACAGATTTGGAAAACATTTACTGCAGTCTTCTGATCATTCAATTGCTTTTTCTAAATATTGTGAATATTTCGAAACATCTGATTTTTTTTTTTTTGCAGCAGCAGCAGCATGTAAAGCTGTGTATCAAGACACATCTATTGCATTTTTAATGATATCACATTCACAAAAACATATTTGAATCCATTTATAAAAATTCTCCAGGTGATGGCTCGAGGAAAAGTAATCAAAAGTGGTCATATTACTTATGATCAAGCCACAACCTATCCAGGCAAAGACCTGATACTTCCTACTTCAGATATATGTCTACAAAATGAAATTATTACTCCTCCATCAACATCAACTGCTGAAAATACAGTGTCTGATACTACAGTACACATCACAGACAATGAACCTCCAACAGAAGATAAGGAATATAGAGATGCTTCTGACAGTGAATTTGTGGCAGATGTACCTTGGTCATACAGGCAAGGTGAGCATGGTCAAATAATTGATTAGATGGAATTAGACATCTGGTCACTATAAGAATGAAACTTTTATTTCACAGTAGACATTACATGTTTTCCATTATGTCATAACACAAATAATACTTTTGTTTCTTCAGTCTATGTTGTATTACTACATTTCCATATTTATCATTATATGAGTTACATTTTTCTTGTATCTCCACTAATGAATAGTGTGTTTCCTAGCTCAAAAGGTGAGCCAAGAATCACGACACCTGCCAGACTAATAAGATGGGGCCTATGAGATTTTTTGAGGTAGAGGCCTGTCTCATCCCATAGAGATAGAATGATCAAAGTGACTCAGAAGCCATGCTGAAGTCAAATGTGAAAGACTGAAATGCATGTAAATCATGACACAACAGATTCTACTCTCTGGGCTACATCCTGCCTATCTGCAGCAGTTTGAGGATGAACGCAGAAGATCACACAAATGACACTTTTATCTTTTCTTGTATTTATCATTGCATGAGTTACACTTGTCTTTTATCTGTCACTACATGCTGAAGTCGGATGTGTCAGGCCGAAAGGCGCATATATCGCAGCAATGCTGTAAACCATGACACAATGCATTCCGTTCTCCGGACTACATCCTACTGATCTGCAGGAGTTTGAGAACAAACGCAGAACGCAGATGTCACTACATGAAAAACATTTTTAAAACCTATCATATATGACATTAAAAAAGTTATCTTTCATCACATTACTAACACTTTTCTTTCACTACATGAATGACACCTTAATTGTATCTCTGATTACATAAATAACACTTTATCACTCATTAAATTAAACACTCTTCTTTCTCTATGACTATGAATTGTCATCAATATATTGCCAGGCCTGGAAGGGGACAAAGAATAGAAAAAGTGTGACATGCCATAGGAGGTTACTAAAAAGTTTTTGGAGGTGGAGTTGACTGCTCCATCAGTGCTATCCAAATTACATGCGGAAGTTGAATGTGCCAAGCTGAAAGGCACAAATATTGCAGCCATACTGTAAACCATGATATAACACATTCTGTTCTCCAGAGTACATACTGCTAATTGTAAACAAATAGATAGGTCATTGTGAAGTTGTTTATACTGTTCTAATGTTTACCTTTCCACTTACTCAGCATGCACCATTTTATCTCAAGTTGAGACATGTAGGTGACAACATAAAAGTTTATTCATCTCTAGGAAATACTGCATTCAAGTTCACCAATAGCACAGCACTCAAAACATCTCTATAATTATAGGCTACATTGACTGTATGGTGCTACAGTAATTAGCAAGTTGTTACTAGTCAGCAAGTTTGACGAGGACACCTTCAGATGATGTTACTTGCTCCCAGGCATAATGATTTGGTCAGAAATTAGATGACATAATTATTTCATCATGGAATATTCAACTATATTTGTGAATCCATCTACACTATTTCTAAGTCATCAGTGCCATACTTTACACCCACTTAGGGCTTCATTCTTCAGTGTTGATCACACAAGTGTCTCTGCAAAACCCAACCTTATTTTCATAGGTTTTCATGTCATGTGGAAATCTCCTATTCTAAACACAGTAACAAGCTGCAGTTGACTTGCCTTCTTATCAGATCTGAAACTCCCTTCTAGAACAGTTTCCTTTTGTTAAGTTTTTCTAATCTGCTGCCCAACTACCCCTTGTTGAGTTTCTGTCTTCGATTCCGACTTAAACTGCCTGATGCCCAGTTTCTACTCTAGACAGACTCCCTAAAAAAATCATCCTGTTTTTCTTTAAACTCCTACTTCATCTTTTCTCTTGATTGACCATTGGTCCCTGAAAAGCTTCAACAGTAAAACTGTTATCAGATTTGCTGATCCCACATCTACCATAGTTCTTGGATACCCTTATGTAAAAGTGAGGCATTAGTCTTTAGAAGGATCATACCATATCTCACACTCACATGTACAATATGTAATCTTCCAACCAATTCACACGGTAACAATGAAGCTAAGCTCAATTTTTTATATATATCACCAGCCAATACATAAAACACTTCATGTATTTTCGTCAGCGTGCCTACAACTGGGACAATGAAAGAGCGGGGAAGGAATAAATATCAGCATATTCAGACCTGGTTGTCAACATTACCTGTGCAATAATCTGCATGGTTTGAGAACAAACACAAAAGAAGTATCAATTGTCATATTTATTTTTTGCTACTACAGATCATGCAAAATAAAGAGTATATATAACTTCCAATGTATAAGTTTATGAATTTTGATACTTCAACTTCCTGTCATCAATATTTGTGGCTAAAGTAATTTAATATCTGTTATATATTCTGTTATAAATTATATATTCTGTTATAAATTAAATTGTATTCATGTACTATTATGTATCAACAGAACAACAGCATGGCCGCATGAAATTTGTAGAACCTATCGTGAGACCAGAAAATTTGTCTGATGTGGTGTCCAACTTCTTGCTTGACTTGAAAATTCAGCCAATCATGTCTCCTACATTCACTCTTCTAGTGTATCATATTATGCCAGATGGTGAGGTAGTGGCTGATAGCATGAAGTTCTTGGTAAACCAATGCTTTGATAATGAGGTAAAGTATGAATGACTGAAAAAAAATGAGAACTAGTGTGAAGTATTAATAATAATAACATCTGTGCAAATAAATTATGTTATGGTTATTTTATATAACAAGAAAATAGTTTACATTATGATAATAGATACATAAATGGTACGCTTTTAAGGAAGAAAATTAAATCTAACTGTAATCATCTTTTTTTTAAATAATTGATGCATATTCTGTATAGAACATTGCTATTGAACTATTACTTTAGGTATCCATCCATGTTGAGGCCAGCTCCTTGAAGTGGGGATGGAGCTTAGTCCAGCCAACAGAGGCTGAAAACTAAGACTGGCCCAGCCATCCCATAAAATAAGCAGGACCACAGTCCTGCCTAAGCAACACGAATGCTGAAGTTAGATTTACCAGACCAAGTGGCGCACAAGCAACCTTGATATCATGAAACCTGCCTTAACATGTCAATTTTTTTAATCATCATGATACTCACCCTGGCAGGTGCAGTGCTGGATTCTGAACCTCAATAGAATCCACCCCAAGCTACTGGAAATCCCTCTAGTCTACTATGTGGAGCCAGGAGGCAGAGGAAGAAAGCGACTGGTCAACCAGACAGGATGACAACCTTTCTAAACAGCATGCACAGGAATGCAGGAGTCAATGAAAAAAAAAAGAATCAGAAAACACCTTGCATAAGAAAGAGATTAGTGTTTGTTGCATACTGGAAACCCACCTCAATTAAAAAATAACTGCACAACCTGCCCTTTCTTTTTAGTTCTTGCCTTCTGCTCGGTCTATCGTTCGTTCACCTTTTACTGCTTCTCTCTGCCCGGGATGCTTTACTTTTATGCCTCATCTTTATCTACATTCTAACAGCGTACTTGAGTTTATTGCTGCAAAAGGCATTAGTTACTATTTAACTCTGTTACAAGTCCACATTTCTTAATTCACTGCAGACATACAGCATATCACCAGCTAAATACAACTTTTTTTGGACTTGATTTGATTTTATCATTTTCATTCCATCCGTTCTTTTACGTTTTCGTTTCCCCTCTTTATCTTACCACTTCTATTTCTCATACCTTTTCCCTGTCATGCTGTCCATCTCCCATCATCTCCTCACTTCTTTCCTTTTCTTCCTATCACCACCATATCATATGCTTGTCTCTATTTAAAATTTGGTGTCAGTGGTATTTTATTGTCCTGATGAAAGCTTTTTAGTAGAAACATCATCTATACTTTGTTTCTTGCTAGGTTGTTTTATTGACTTATTTTGGTACCACCTATTTCTGTTCATTTTGATACAAGGGTATTAATGTTTTAGGGTTGACAGGAAAGATCGGAGGAAAGGTGACATACTAACACTGGTCGAGAATAACATCAATACCACAGAAACAAAAACACACAAGGAAGGTGCTGAATACCAAATAATTCAGATAAAGAACAACACCCTTGAACTTCACACACTAAATGTCTACTGCCCAAATGACATACCATTAAACTTGTTTATATATTTATATTAACATCTCCAACTATCACTTCCTGGCAGTGTAGGACTTTAAAATTAACAGCCACTCCCAAAACTGGGGATACAATAATTTACAGAAGGGAAGAAGAGATAGAAAATGTGAAAGATTATAACAACCTAATTCTTCTCTTTAATGTAAAGGATCTATCAACATTCTACTCAGGAAGATGGCATAACACCTTTACCCCAGGCCTGGCATTCTGTACTCCAGAATTGACTGGAATAGTGGAAAGAATAGGTAAACGACTTGGTGGCAGTGATCATCACCAAGTCATTATCCAAATGAACAAAACAATAATGACAAGACCAAGCCAAGATAATGTCTTAGATTGTCTAACTAGTTCATCATTCTTACAACAGATCTGTTGACTCATCTGCAGTGATTCTCCACCATTTTAGCATTCTCCACCACTTAGGAGTCTGCCATACAAGAACCTAGTTGCAATTTTTGCTGGCCTGCATCTCTGTCAGTAATTATGGATATAAATGAAAACGTTGCTTATAAATAATAGCTTTCACAAAAAAAGTATTCAACCATCTGATACCAATACAATTTCACGTAGAAAGATAATTCTGTGACTGATTGTGAAGGTGAAGAAATTAATACCAGTCATTGTTTTTTTTATTACGTATAGGTAACAATGGAGTTCAATCGTACTTCTGCTTTACCTGGGGAAAATGTTGACATCAATTTGAAGGCTGCCCCAGGTTCAGTATGCGGTGTGGGAATTGTAGACAAGAGTGTCAATATCTTAGGTGGAAATCATCAAATAACGGCAGAGCAAGTGAGTTATGTTTTTTCAATATTTACTACCACAGAATAGTAAATAGGCTTTTAAAATGGTTTGTCTTTGCTTTAAATGACCAGTAATAATTAGCAAAGTACTAAATTTGTAAACCTGGCTTGTTACTGAAACAGAAGTTAGTAACTCATCAAGATCATCACTTTGTCAGACTTGCAATCCATAATATTCAAAAAAGGTAGGTTCAGCTTTCCTGAAATTAGCAAAATAGCTTCATCTTCCACTAGTAAAAGAGCTCAGAGATTTAGCAAACATCGGGCTTTATTAGTCTTCGAGTTTTATAATTTGAGATATTATTTCAAGTGATGTGTCGGTAAACAACAGTGTTTATGATTTTGACAGTGGAGATTACTGACTTATTGAAAATCGGAAAAGAAATAGGCCTAGACCTAATAGGTAAGAGCTAAAAAATTCTAAAACTGTTCTAAGACAGTAATGGTTAGACCTAATGATAGTATTGAGTGGAATAAAGTTCAACTTTGGAAATTGAATATTTAGGAATGTGTCCCAAATTTTCACAATATTTTGTGTGGTTCTGAAATTGGACATAGCACACACAAAAATGGCAATAGGCAGCTGATAGATTTACTTCAAATAAACTAATTATCGACAGTCAAGGCATTACTTTAGTAAGGTTGGATATCCACATTTCAAGACAAGGAAAATTTAGGGTGAGTAGAACAAAATTCATGTCCAAAATATGTCCTTTCTTCTAACATCCCTGTTTGTAATTTTTGTAATTTTGTTGTTACTATTCTTGTATTTTTATATTGTATATTGATTCCACATTGTATATTGATTCCACATTCAATTATCTTTCTTTTTATACCTTATATTACCTTCCATAGATAATACTTTTGTCTTCAGGAAGCTTGCACCTAAATCATGTTGTGGTCCAAAAATTAGGCCTAAAATTAATTACTTCCAATTCCTGGGAATAATTCTGTCCTCAAAGAGTTAAGAAAAGTGGAGAAATGGGTGCATCACTGTGTATATTATAAAATTATAAACACATAACATGTAATGTATGTAGAAATTGTGCTGTATTATGTTTGTTATTCACTATAATTCAATATGATTACCTTTGAGGTACTTTTGTAAATATCCATAACAATTATTCAATCTCAAAGCTTATTATTATTATCATTGTTATTAATCGAAATACAATAATCTACAAATAACACATGTTTAAATGGAAGCGAGAATCTGTGAGAGGTGCCAGATTGGATCTTAAATAATGAATGTAGCTAAACCATATAAAATAGTTATATAGGCCTATATATACACTACAAACAAAAGTACGCTAAAAACAAATATTAGACTACATGTAAAAATTTAATTAATAACTCATAAAATTGACATAAAACATCAAAATCATGCTAGAAGTAATGCATATGTGCTACATTTTTTATCAGAAATATTCTTATATTGTTATAAATACTGTAAATGCATAGGTGTCAACTAGTACATATTTTCCAGCTGCTTTTGCAGTATACCTGGCTAACACTTTTAGTCTTGTGTCTGTGGATGTAGATGTTGTAGATGGAATGAGATTTTCCTGCAGATATTCAAACCTCTACCTCACTACATCCATCACTGTTGGCACACAGTGATGCAAGGCATCTGTGCATTATGTCTCGGCTTGCTTAAAAAGCAGAAACATTGGAGGGGCAACAAAAGTCAATGTCCCTAACTTATGATGATCTTATGTGTACACATGATTCTTGAAAATGAAACACATTAGAGGGCAGCGTAGCATTATTGTGTGAATCAATCCAGTGGTAACGATGCTACAATAGTCCATGCTGTTAATGCTCGAGAACACACAGAAGCCCATATGTTCCACCACAATTGACCCTATTCAAAGTAGGAGTCAATACTCAAGTATTGAATATGCCAACTTGAGCATGCACTACTGAGTTTTGAAAAAAAAGCTTTGAATACAGCTCCCCATTGCACACAGAACTAGCATGGAACAAAGGTTGGGGAGTGCATTGTTCAATTATCTGACAGATGCAGTGTTGAGACTCGAACTCTGAACACTGCGGACAACGCAGAGGGAGGCGGAAGTCTCTAACGATACTGCAAATTAAGCCCAACTCGACTGTCGGCCGTTGCCCAAATGGCTCATACAGAGAGAATTGGGTTCAATACCCAAGAGCCCACTGAGAAGCTCCTTTTCCGAGATTTGTATTTTACTTATGTCTTTGGGTAATATATGCAATGATGAAGAGTCAAAATACACAGACTGTGCCTGGCGATGGATCGATGGATTGGAAGGCCATCTCAAGCAGACGAGACATGAAAGAAAACTGAGAAACCTCCCCACTGCAAATAGGAAGTAAGAGCTAATCATTTGTAATTACTAGGGCTCAAGAAGAAGAATATAATTCACCATCCTCTGAATTATCAAACACAAACTCAACAACTTGATCATCAAACAAAAAATTCTAATTTTCAGCACATCATTTTGGTTTAAAATACTAATTCTACTGTTTTTATTTTATAATTTGTGAAGAAAATTAGAAAGCATAAAAGAATGCTTTATTTTTATTGTTCTGTTTGCATTTGTCTAACCATTTGAATTT
The DNA here is from genome assembly GCA_034231615.1 of Meghimatium bilineatum. Taxonomy (NCBI): domain Eukaryota; kingdom Metazoa; phylum Mollusca; class Gastropoda; order Stylommatophora; family Philomycidae; genus Meghimatium; species Meghimatium bilineatum. The sequence continues at coordinate 36,978,468 of CM067299.1, read as the reverse complement.
CCCTTTGCAATCATTGTAAGTAATGGTATTAATCTGTAACAATGTTACAATATTTGAATAGTCTTTTAATGACTAACAAAAGAATGTATTTTTCAATTTTGTACATTTATATACTTCATGCTTCTCTTCAACGATTATATATACTTCATTTAAAATTAAAGTGAGAAATTAGTAACTCATTTGCTATTATATTATGTTTTTGTTTGTTCAACTAGAATTGTGTCAGCTTTCATTTTCAAATGTATGTTTATATTATAATTTGTAAAATGTTATAACATTACTGTTTTCTATTTTAAAGGTATTCACCAAAATAGAAGAGTTCAACTTAGCCCAGCCTCAGTTTGCTGATCAATACAGTCCATATCACACAGACAACTATTGCCAAGAGCGTCTCGGCAAGAATCAGCGTATGTTTTCTTCTTCACAAAGAAATAACTTATAAGTAATTACTATTCAGTCTAGTATGGGTAATTATCAATCAGACTTGTTAACTAAAATTACTATTCAGATTAGTATAAGTAAATAGTTAAACCAGGATAAAGAAGGTCCCAATAAGAGAGTTGCTCTTTGCAGATGGTGCTACAATTTTAACACACTAGAGGAAGAACTGCAACAATTACTAGCTCCCTTTTCTGTTTTGCCTGCTGTGAGTTTGGGCTAACAATCAGCAAAAATAAGATGCAAATTGTGTTGCAGGCTGCCATCAAGTAACCACAAATTGTCATCTATTGTGATCAACTAGAGGTAGTTGACCACTTTACATATATAGGATCCTTAGTCAACAATAAATTATCCTTAGATTAAGAAATAAGCATCCAAATTGGCAAGGCATCTTCAACAATGAACATACTTGCAAAAAAGGCCTGGGAAAACAAAAAATGTAGCTATAAAAAGTAAACTCCTAGTTTACCTAGTGGAAAAATCTAGTAATGGTTGGTGGTAACAGGATAGAGGGCTACTCAGATGTTGTTCGTCCATCACAAGTGTTACATTTGTTACCATTTGTTACATCCACTTTTGAAAATTCAATTTTAGTTATATCGTTGATTATGGGTTCGTAAAGGTGATATTGCTACTCAGATAACTATGAACAAAAGACATTCAGAATGTTTAAAGACTACAGCAGGTCAATTTGCCCACAATCATGAATTGTTAAGAGTATCCCTTAAAGTAGACTATGTTCTTGAAACATAGTCTTATGAAAAGTAAAGGTTAGTAAATATTGGCAGGAAAAATTTCAAATCAAATAAGTGAAGACATCAAATAGTATATATTTCTACAACAATAGCACCTATGAGAAAAAATATGTGCTTATATTGGACATTTTATATGACATAAGATGCTGTGTTAGAACAAATGAGTAAAACTGAATGGATTAACATATAAATAGGAGTAAAACAAGGCTGTGCTATGTCGCCTTTGCTTTTTAGCATAGCTATAGATTGGTAGATTTTGTACTTGCTGTATTATGTCATGGTAGAAGTTCACCAACCGAGCTTGTTGACAACACAAAGAGACAGAGAGTCCTGGAGAAAACATGATCACCTACACCATTCTGCATGGCACTTGATTGATTGATAGAGCAGCCTTCAAGCCAATACTTTTGAGACCAAGATCATCAATTAAAAAACTGTAATTTTAAGATCACTCTTAATGGAGAAATAATTCAGACAGTTGATGAATTTTCTTGTTTCTATATTGTCTATTGTCTTTTCCCAGGTGTAATGATGGTTTATATTATCCACATTTGCCGATAAATGTAAGGGTGAGAGCCTCAGTTTTCATTCCATGGCCATTTATGTTGTCTTGGTTGCATTTGGTCCATGTATATTCAAGGTTATCTTGATGTTTTCTGTCTGTTTTCTTGGCTCTACCTTTGGTTTTATGTCAAGATATTCTTTTGTTATATGCTATTATTAGTATTTGGTTTGGCTTTATTCTCATAGGGTTACCAAACCATTTTGCTGTCTTTCAATATGTTAAATCATAGGTGTCAACTAGTATGGAATTTCCATATTGAACCGATGTGTTGGCTGGTAAAGCCTTGGTGAACGGCTCCGAGATAAGAAGACAGGATTGAACTGATTCGATCAGTTATGGATACCCTACAAGAAGATGAGGAGGAGGTCGAATGAGACAATGTACATATTCAGAGAATGGTAGAAATGGGAGGGACTCAAGGCTATAAGAGAAAGGGCTCCCTCTCAGAAAAGATAAGAAGAGCACGTAATCAGCAACTGAGTGGGACACTGAGCTCATACACTTTTAGGTGGCTGACAGAACAGCAAGCAAAGCAGATATGAGAATGCCCCAGTACTTAGCCGCTTGTTCCTAATCAAGAATCAATTCCATATTGATACAGATTACCTCTCCCTCCTCCCCCCAAAAAACTAACCCACAAAATAAAAGGTCATTTGGTATTAAATTTCTTAGTATTTATTACTAAGTGGATGTTTTTTCCCACACGCTCGTATTGATGGCCCAAAAAAAAAATTTCTGGTGCTAAAAGTACGGATGTTTTTTTTAATGAAATGAAGAAATAAATTGTTAAAAATATGGATTTATGAAAAAATAAATTGATAGCTATTAAATTTCAATACATAATATTATATCTACTATTTTTCTAATTTCTTCATTTTTTATTTTATCTAGTTTAGTAACCATTGCTGCTTTTCTTAGACACTTCATTTCACATGTGACATAACATTTCTTATTTAAGCAGCAAAATAATGTAAGAGATTTCTACAAAAATTTCATTTGAATCAAGTTCATTCAAGCACCTAACATCTTTAAATAAAAAACAATAAGTAAATATACCAAACTATGACTGTTAACTCCATTGTAATATCCATATTAATATATGGTTGGGAAAGTAGGAAAATTACAAAAGCACTGGAGAAGAAATTAAATTCGTTGGAAAATAAATGTCTTAGAAAACTCTTAAATATTGGTTAGGGAATATCAAGTCAAACAAGTAAGAGAAGACACCAAACAACATTAAGATGAAAATGATGGACTTTAATCGAGCATGTACTTAGAATGAATGAAAACATACTGTCACTACAATGTGAAAATTGGTACCATATGGCAAAAGAAAAAAAGAGGAAGATCAAGAGAGAATTTTTGCAGAACAACCATCAAAGATGATATAACTATTGGTCTCAATAACATGCAATTATTACACACAGTAGCATCATATCACTTGAACTGGATAGCTCTGGTTTCTGCCCTATGTACCATATTTGATGCTGAAGGAACATAGATAAATAGATATATAGGATGCATACCTAGATTGATAGAAAAGAGACTTACTACAAGCATTACAAAGGGTACCAGATGGAAAATGAGATAGATAAAGACCAAGAGAAACTTCACAGAACAATCATCAGATTCTTAGATTGAACAGCCATCAGCTTCTAGCTATTATTTGGCATTGTCTTCAGAAAGTACTTTAATACATTTTCCAACTTTAATAATAGTTGTATTGACTATTTGTAGTGACACATGGTATAATTTATACTACTTGCAGGTGATCCTGAAAGCTACTTTTACTACCGCTATGTATCACCCTTTGTGGATGCAATACAAGCTTTCAAGGTATGTATTAAAAATATAAATCATTATAGTCAAAATTAGAAGCAACTGCCAGCAACAGCAGATAGAAAAGGCATCACTACAAATGAAGTCCATCATTAAAATCTTGCATTTGGACTGGAATGCAACTCATGTGTTTTAGACATGGAATCATGTTGAGTGATATGCTTGAACCATATCAGCTTTCTTTAACTGTTGATATAAATGATTCTTGGAATCCTGAGTGTGTTATTTTGTTTCTGACATTCATTTGCGATATGATCTCTATAATATATCCATAGTATTTTCTATAGCATTTATGTTCAAAGACCTGGATCCTTCTCTCTTCTCTTGATCTGTCACGGGTGTTCAACTCTCACATCCATACAGTATGAGAGATGAAACTAATGCTGGCGGTCAAGTTTCAAATCATTAGCAAGTTTGAGCAAGTAAAGTTCGTGAGGCCACTAACTAATCATTCTACCACCAAGAAGATTGATAATGATGATAGAATATAATATTTCTTTCTATTACAGTGACATACTATATTTCTTTCAAGTGCAGTGATTTCTTCTTCTTCTTCTTTCGTTCACTTGAAACATGTCTATATCTGTAATTCTGTCTCCTTAATAAAACTCACTGTCTTTTGTAGTTCATACAGTGTCCCATAGAGCTTTGATTCCAGTGTTGTTTCCTCTGGCCAATATGTCTGCCTCAGCGTTTCATGCTCAGAACACTCTTGAAGTATATGTTTGGCACTCTGTGCTGCCTGTCCACATGTACACATGGCTGTGTTGCCAATCTTGAACTTTGTATACATGTGACTGCGGAGTCGGTTGTGTCCTGTTCTGAGACGTAGAATTATAACTTGTTCTGATCTGTTCATATTGTGATAGTCATCTTGTGTTGGTGTTTGTGGCTTTCTTATTGACTTTATCATCTGTTTTTTCTGATGGTAGGTGATTGGTATATCTGGTTGGTCTTCGGCAGCACCTTCCTTAGCCAGTTGGTCTGCTTTTTCATTTCCTGGTATTCCACAGTGAGAGGGTATCCACTGCATGGTTACCCTATACTGGTAAGACAATTCGCTAAGTAGTTTTTTTAAGTCTGTTAGTTTTCCAGACTGGAGAGCTTGAAGCACTGACCTTGCATCTGTCAGGAATACCACAGGCTGTAGGTCAGAGTTGGAGTTCAGCAGTTTTTTAGCTGCCACACTAATTGCCTGGATTTCTGCATCATAATTATTGCAGAATTTTCCTGTCGGTGTTCTGATTGTATCTCTAGGCTTGTGTGGATATTCTATATATACACCTGCACCTCCATTCCTCACAGCATTCTGTGCTGACCCATCTGTGTACACTCTGACCCATATATCTTGTGGATATTCCTCATCCAGGAAACTGAGGGTGATTGTCATTCGCTGCACACTGTTCTGTTCGTCCTCGCTTAGTATTCCTTTCACATGGGTCTGAATGTATATTGGCATTCCATGGCTTTCACTCCACGGGGTTTGCTCTGGTACAGACCTTAAGGGGCTGCCAACTTCAGGTAGGTCTGTAAGTTGTCTACGGAGTCGTTTAGCTTGATGGATAAAGCTGCTCCTTTTCAGTCGTCCCATTGCTAGATTTTGGAATCTTTCCTTCATTGGATGACTTGGCATACACTGAAACTTTTCTGCCTGAATTAGTACTTTTGTGTCTCTGCGTTCGCCAAGTGTTTGCATTCTTCCCATTTTCTGCATCTCTGCTATGGGTGTTGATTTCATTGCTCCCAACATTATTCTAAGTGCCTGGTTTTGCACTTTATCTAGATCTTGTAATGTGGTGTTTGATGCAGGACACCACGCAGCTGAACCGTATTCCAGGTGTGGTCTTATGCCTTGCTGGTAAACTTTACTGAGTATATTTCCACTGGCTCCCCATGTGGTTCCACTTAGTTTTCTCAGGATAGCTAGCTTCCTCCTGGCTTTTGTTGTTGCTTTGTTTATGTGCTGCTTCCATGTCAGCTTATCATCAAAAGTAACTCCGAGGTATGTGGGTTGTTTGTCTTCTTTCAAGAGCTCTCCATCTATCTTGATATGACCAGCTTTTTGTTTTGGTGAGAGGGTAAAGAGTGTAGTGCTGCACTTATCTGTGTTAATGCTGACGCACCATCTATTAGCCCATAAGGTTAGGGCATCGATAGCTCTTTGTATTTGTTTAGTGGCCACTGTTGCATGTTCTTCCGTGCACCAGATCACCAGGTCGTCAGCATACATTGCCACTTTGATCCCATGTGGTAGTTCAGCAACTAGGTCATTGATGTAAACCAAGAAAAGTGTGGGTGACAGGACTCCTCCCTGGGGGACTCCATGACGCAGTAGAACTTTCTTGCTCTTGCGACCATCTAATTGTACCCTGGCTCTTCTATTATGCAGGTATGCTTTTACCCATTTGTACATTCTTGAGCTAACCCTGCAATTTCGCAATTTCTTTAGGAGCCCTTCTTTCCAGACCTTATCAAATGCTTTCCTGAGGTCTATCCATGCTGCTAGTACCAGTTTCTTTTCTTGGAAGGCATCCTCAATCTCTTGGGAGAGGTAGGTTGCCTGATCTTCAGTAGAGTAGCACTGTCTGAAACCTGCTTGCTGTGATACCAGAAGGTTTTCACTTTCAAGGTACCACTGCATCCTAAGATTGATAATGCGTTCCATTGTTTTACATAGACAGCTTGTGAGGCTGATGGGCCTGTAGTTGGAGACTGTGTTGCCATCTTTTCCTGATTTGAGGAGTGGTATCATTATTGCTTCTCTCCACGCCTGTGGTACATTACCTGTGGACCAGCTTGTGTTAAAGATCTGCAGTAGCTTTGCTCTTGCTGCACTTCCCAGGTTTCTAATCATTTCATTGGACACTCCATCAGCTCCAGGGGACTTTTTCATTTTCAATTTGGATATTGCATGCTCCAGTTCTCTCATTGTGATTGGTGCCTCCATGACTTCAGGTATAGGTTCACCTTGTCCAATGTTTTGCTGGTTCTCTCGAACCTCCTGTTGTTTGTCTGGGCTGACTTTGACGTTATTGTCTTCTGCAAAGGAATCTGCAAAGTAATCAGCTGCATGTTTACCTGTTAAAATGTTTCTATCTTTATAAAGTGTGATCCTGGTATTTCTCCCTGTACCTTCATCATTTAGTTGTTTTACAAGTTTCCATAATTTCCTAGTATCTCTTTCTAGGTTCAGCGACTCTGTTTTTTCTTTCCAGCTGCTCCGTCTGGCTTGTAACTTGGCTCTTTGAAATTTAGCCTTTGTTTGCTGATATTTGTTGTGATGTTCTTGGCTAGGTCTGTTCTCAGCCTGCTTTCTAGATGTTTCCATCTCATTTTGCAGCTTTTCCAGTTCATCATTCCAGTAGGGTTTGTAGTTTTTGCGTGCCCCCCTGGGTATGGTTTTACTAGCAGCATGTAGTATACATCTATTAAATTCACTCACTGCTCTATTGATGTCTTTGTCCAAGTTCATGTCCTTAGCTAGAACACTGGTTAAATGCTGGTACATTTTCCAGTCTGCCCTCTTATAGTTCCACCTAGTGAGCGTGCTGCTGTCCTTGGTATATTCATTGTGAATTTCCAGAAATACTGGTCTGTGGTCACTACCCCCAAGCTGCTTTCCAACGACACGTGTGATGTTCCATTCCAGGCCTGGTGAGTAGAATGCCAGGTCTGGTGTAGAGGTGGTGTGCCATGCTCTCGAGTAGAAGGTTGGTGAGTCTGCTGGCTGGTTAATAAGAATGAGATTATTTTCATCCTGCCAGCTCTCAAGTTCCTCACCTCTCTTGTCGATATGATCGTAGCCCCAGCTCTGAGAGTGGCTGTTGAAGTCACCACACACCATAAGCCTTTCTTTGTCTGGAATTGTGTCTAGTGCCAATGGTTTATCATTTGGGCAGTAGTAGTTCAGGAGATGGAATTCTGCACTGTCTGTTTTTAGGTGGAGCATCTGGTATTCTGCCCCGTCCATGTATACTTCCAGCTGACATGCGCTGATATTGTTTTTAACTAGTGTCAGAATTCCACCCTTTCGCCTGTCTTTTCGGTCAGATCGGTAGCACTGGTAGCCTCTGATTTTGAAGGCTATGTCGCTGCTGAGGTGTGTTTCTTGGATACAGCATATATTTACTTGTTCTTCACTGAGGACATTTTCAAGTTCCAATTTTTTGCTGTATCCATCTCTTTTACTGTTGACACCCTCAGCATTCCAGTGCATTATTTTTATTGGTCGTTTGTTTGTTTGGCCAGTAGCTCTATTCCCTTGCCTCCTGGCTCCTCGGGGCAATTGAGAAGGACTTCCAGTAACTGAGGTTGGGCCCTTTCGAGGTATAGGGCCCGGCACCGTCCCTGCCTGAACGTCCGCCACAGGGCAGGCACCATAACGTTTATTAGATGCAGACATGTTTCCATTGTGTTTTATGCGTGGCAACCTGATTATCTGTGCGCCTTTTGGCTGGTTGCCTCCGTCTTCAGCACTCTGCTTACTTGGGCCGGACTATGGTCCTGCTCGAGTGGGAGTGCCCGACCAGTCTTAGTTTTCAGCCTCTGATGGCTGAACTAAGCCCCATCACCACTTCAAGGTTCTGGCCTCGATGGGGAAGTGCAGTGATAGAATATAATATTTCTTTCTATTACAGTGACATACTATATTTCTTTCAAGTGCAGTGATAGAATATAATATTTCTTTCTATTACAGTGACATACTATATTTCTTTCAAGTGCAGTGATAGAATATAATATTTCTTTCTATTACAGTGACATACTATATTTCTTTCAAGTGCAGTGATAGAATATAATATTTCTTTCTATTACAGTGACATACTATATTTTTTTTCAAGTGCAGTGATAGAATATAATATTTCTTTCTACTACAATGATAGAATACAGTTTCTTTATACTAGTTATATAATGTAATGTTTCTTTCTAGTACAGTTGTGCAGCTGAAAATTATTTTAACTTAACACTTAAATATTTATGTAGAAAGTTGAAATAAATGTTAATATTTAATGTATGTATATACATATTTGAAAGCATGTTATACATGAATTTATTATAGACAAGATGAAAATTATAGAAACAAGAAATCATAATAATTATCATTTATATTTGAAACAGAGCTCCGGATTTCTGGTTCTCAGTAATTTGAACTTAGAAACAAGACCATGTATAAAAGAAGAGAATATTCCAATGTATGGTAAGTTTCAATGTAAATAAAACTATTGCGATGAAGATAAAGAGGTATATTGTGGAATAGTGCCCCATCTAGCTACAGGGGCCTGGACTTCTAGTTCAGAGTGAAAAGTATAGGGTTATTGTCTTCTTTTCAGGCATGTCATAGGAGGCAACTAAGGAATGTTGTGGGATCTGTTGACAACTTGTCACATGTGAAAAAATCATTGTAACTATGTCTTGCCTCAGTTTCTTACTTTAATTTTCTGTAAAATGGTACCCGTGGATGACAGATAGATTCAGGCCAGCGAACATTGTACAGAGGTCCTTTTTTGGCAGTCCTAAGTGACGGATAGTGCTAGGTGTGACATCACTGCAGATGGGTCAACAGATCTGATGGAAGAGAGAGGAATTAGTAGATCTTAGGATACTACCACACTGGAATTTCCCATAGGGGGCAAAACCTGCATTTATAAATTCCCCTTAACACAACAATGCCTTTGAGACAGCACATGTTTGTATGTCACCTTGGTCACTCAACTGAAGAGGACCTATGCTATTGTCAAAAATGCTATGTGATGTTAAGAGCTACCTGCTTACAGCTACAGGATTACTTCATCATCATCACTGTGGAATAGGACAGATATAGCATTTTAAGATGATATGATGAGATTAGTACATGTCAAGGTGGTATGATGAGGTTAGAGTAGCTCATAGATGAGGTTGAAGCTAGTTCAAGGTGGTATGATGATATTAGAGTAGCTCATGGTGGTATGATGAGATTAGAGTAGCTCATGGTGGTATGATGAGATTAGAGTAGCTCATGGTGGTATGATGAGGTTAGAGAACTCATGGTGGTATGATGAGATTAGAGTAGCTCATGGTGGTATGATGAGGTTAGAGTAGCTCATAGATGAGGTTGAAGCTAGCTCAAGGTGGTATGATGATATTAGAGAATCTCATCGTGGTATGGTGATGTTATAATAGGTCATGGTGGTATGATGAGATTAGAGTAGCTCATGGTGGTATGATGAGATTAGAGTAGCTCAAGGTGGTATGATGATATTAGAGTAACACATGGTGGTATGCTGAGGTTAGAGTAGCTCATGGTAGTATTATGATGTTAGAGTAGTTCATGGTAGTATTATGATGTTATAGTAGTTCATGGTAGTATTATGATGTTAGAGTAGTTCATGGTAGTATTATGATGTTAGAGTAGTTCATGGTAGTATTATGATGTTATAGTAGTTCATGGTAGTATTATGATGTTAGAGTAGTTCATGGTAGTATTATGATGTTATAGTAGTTCATGGTAGTATTATGATGTTAAAGTAGTTCATGGTGGTATTATGATGTTAAAGTAGTTCATGGTGGTATTATGATGTTGGAGTAGTTCATGGTAGTATTATGATGTTAAAGTAGGTCATGGTGGTATGATGAGGTTGGCATAGCTGGTATATTGAGGTTTTAATAGCTCATGTGGTATGATGAGGTTAGAGTAGCTCATAGTAGTATTATGAGGTTAGAGTAGCTCACAATAGTATTATGAGGTTAGAGTTAACCATAGTATCATTATGAGGTTAGAGTAGCTCGTAGTAATGTGAGGTTAAAGTAGCTCAGGAAGATATGATATATTAGTTTAGTTCATAGTTGTTGGATATTGAGATTATGGATGTCTGAAGTAGTATGATGAGGTTATAGGTGTCCATTTTAGTATGATGAGTTTATTGAACCAATAGTTGAAGGTCTGATGTTGAGGTTATAGGTGGATGAGATAGTATAATGTTTTTATAAATGTTTAAGGAAATATGCTGAGGTCATAGATATTAAAAGTAGTAGCAGAGGAATGATGTCATAAATGTCTAATGTCTGAGGTAATATTATTTGATTATGAGATGTTCAATGTAGTAAATTATGAAATTAAAGTAGCTCAATATTGTATGTTATAAGTGAGAGGTTTTGTGATATGGTTGTCATCAATGATGTATATGTGTGGTTTGCACAATGATGTTCTTAGGACATTTTGTGATAAAATTCTGTGATTGTTTAAAATAGTTGGATTAGAACATCCCATAACTAATCAGGCAGTTATAGTATCCTATAATATGCCTAGAAATGCTAGTGTTAAGATGATTATAATGAAGCATTTCTATCGTCTACACTGATAGGTCTGTATTTTTTAGCACATGATCAGTGCTTTGGTATTCACAATTCAATGTAGAGGGAAGTGTATTAGGGAAGAAAGTAGTGTCTCTATACAACCACTAGTAGTTGATGATTGCAGTGACCAGGGCAATGGCGACAATATGGCTGGAGACTTGTTACTTTATTGAGTGCTACAGTTGTCTATGACTGATTCTGATAATGTACTTTGAAAGATTCAGTCAGGCTACGCTACCTATGCCCTCATGAAGTATCTGCTGAATAGGGATATTTTCACTTTTGTGCATGGACTTGCAGGTGTTTGGGGAAATGAAAAAGCAGACAAACTTGTCAGTTTGGCCACAGGACTAGTGGTTGTTCAATAGAACATGCTAATATTTTGAATGCAATCAAGGAGTTAGACCAGTTAGAAGATGTAGGGTTTATTTCTTCTTCCGTATCTATGACTAGAATTCAGGATGTGTGATGTTGCAAGAAATTATCGCAATATAGGAATAAAGAAAAAATATCAACCAACACAAAACCCGAATAGTCAATTAACACATGCTGAAGGGCATACTGAATATGAGATCGGTGCAGCTATGAATTTGTCCAGAGTGTCATGATGATGATCTGACGACTAACTAACTATACATATTCACTATAATTACTTTGGGGAATGAGACTTGTTCACCGGGAACTGAACACTTTCTCCAGTGAGGCATAATGGACTCAAGGTAAACTTAATTTACTACATTTTCCCACTTTGAAGCTGAAACTTAGAAAAGTCACACTGAAATCAAGGAATCGATTAAATTCACCCAAGAAATTGTGATAGTTGTTTGAGAGTAAACACAAACAACCAATACCAGCATTCAGTAAAGTCTTTATGGGAAGTAATGAAAAGCACCAGGGATTACTAATTTTGAAAGACATGCTATTCACATCATTCATAAATTTAAGGAACCCAAAACTGTGATCATTTTAACCTTTTATTGATGACAGTTTGACCAGTTAAAAAACTTTGCATATTAATTAATCAACAGATTGCTCTCACTACACATCAGACCATAGATTTATAACGGCTTAGATCTCTGTCAGCATATAGTAACTGACTACACCCACTCTATGTTGGTTTACCAGTCTCCTCTGATTACCAGTATAGCACTCTTGTTTAGTTAGTTTCATAATTATATGATGTTCATGCAGTTGTTCTTCGTAGTGTGATAGATAGATTCACCAGCCGTAGTCACTTCAGTCACCTGACTTATTTCTCTAAGGGCATCCAGAACATCAGCTCAGTCTATTGATTGTCCTCATGGTCATCATACAGCAAACCCGTCCAATCATTTATTTCCTCAGACACCAGCATTTCCTGGGTCAAATATGAAGCTAATTATTGTCAGCTTAGATCGCTTCACTAACACCTGTCAGTGAGCCCATCCATTCTCAATCTTTTTTAGCATGATCAATGAGCCACAGAGAAAATATACATGAATGTAGATTTGAGATTTAAACCAAGTCATTGCTCTGGTTATTGCCATGGTCAAGTGAACATAATAATTAAATTAGAATTTGCTGTATTTATTTTTTTCATATCTATACAAAACATGTTATTGATTGAACCAGTAGCAGTGATCCCAATCTTTTTGAGGAAAAAGGACAGGAAGGAAGTAAATCATGTGATTTTTTATTTTAGCCTCTTATGCAAGTCGTAATTTGTTTCCTGCTATACCCATAATAGCTACACGTGAAAAGAAAGAAAATTCTGGTTCTCATAGAAATGTTATTCAAAAAGAAATACGCAGCTATTTTCCAGAAACTTGGCTATGGAATTTAATAGCAATTGGGTATGTGTTGAATGAGACATTCGATTAAGAAGCACTGGATGATTTCTTTTTTTCAAAATGTACTTTGCTACTTATATCTGTCATACAGTTGTCATTGCTCACATATTTACAAAAGCTAATACTTGAAATTATGATTGATAAGAGGATAAGCAATACATTGCACTGTTATTGTGTATATGTATACATACATATTTTCATACATACATATATACAAACATATACATAGACCTCCATACCCACATAGGCCTTATGTCACAGCAGAACATTCTAATATTCTTGAAATTATTTAAAAATCGTTGCATACAAAAAGTTGGCGGCCATAAGATAAATCAAAGACGACCTGTAGTCAATGAGTAAAGCTATATAAGTTTGTGCCTGCACTTTTTCTGATCATCACAGCTGCTCTTGCTTTATTCATTGCCAACACTTTTAGGCTTGTGTCCATGGATGCGGAGGCTGTAGATGGAATGAGAATTGCCTGCAAACAGACAAGCAATATCTCCAAGACCTCTAAACCAACACACCCAGCAGCACTGTTTGCACACAGTGATGACAGTGAGACCAGGCTGAATTATTATAGCAGTTATTAATGCACTACAAAATGATGAAGTAGATGCTGAAAAAGACAATGCATATCTTCAGTGAATGATAGAAATGGGAGTGACCAGGGAAGAGGGGAGAAAGTACGACCTTATAGAAAGGACCAGAAGAACCCACAACCAACAATTGACTGGAACACTGAGCTTATATTCTTTTAGATGGCTGACGAATGGCAAGCAGAGCATTTATGGGAATGCCCCTTGTGCAGTGATACTGGTTCCTAATCAAGAATGAAGTCCAACGGAATGTTCTGTCATAGTTTTACAGCTAAGCTGCAATATCTGGACCTTTTGTCCTGAAAACTCTAACTTGAACATGATCTATGGATCTCTTTGGCACTATTTTGGGTGGGGCAGCCAACTCTATCCCCAAAAATCTTCTTAGTTGCCTTCTCTTGCCTGGCAGGTAACAGTGTTGCTATTTGCTGTTCCCCTTCTGGGTCCTGGTAACACAAATGTGGTTGTCACAATATAACTTGAAAGCTAACATGTTACCCCACTTGAAAAAGTGACTGAAATTTTAGCCAACATATTGATGTGATCTGTCACACCTCAAAGAGGTATATTGCTTGTCTAAAACTGTGAAATGGAGATGCTGTGACATATGTATCTACACACACACACATAAATTTGTATGTATAGTCTACATTGCATAAGTACTTTTAGCTAAAATTGTTTTCCAATATAAAATTTATATCAATGCCATTTTCTAAAATATTTTATATAATTAGGGCCTATGTTTTAATAGCTAAATATGTTAGCAATGACTGTGAATTATGCTAAATGGCACATTTTGTCAATAGAATCTCTTCTAGTCCTGAAAAAAATCTTTTAAAATTAATTACTTGTAATCAATTAGAACAGCTAAATGTGTATGTTAATGGCACAAAACTAAACCAGACATAAGAATTTAAATATCTAGGAAGCATTTTTACAGAAGACAAAATTGATAGGAAAATTGAGATGAGGTACTAAAAAGCAAATGCTGAAACCACCATCACCACTGCTTAAAAACTCAGCAATCAACCTGGCGACCACACAACATATAATAAACACCATCTTTATTCCAACATTATGCTACCAGTGCCAGAAATGGCTCTTAACAAAAAAACACCCATGAGAAAGATTATGACACGTGAGATAATATGCCTGAAAAAGGCTATAAATGTCAGCAGAAGAGACCGAATGAGAAATAAAGACATCAGAAAGATAGTAAAGACCATATCATGCAAACAACACATAGAAAAATAGCATGTCAACTGGTTCTGACACCTTATGCGAATGGAACCATCACAACCAGCCATCCAGGCAAACAAAAGCAGATAGAACGGCTACAAAGCAAGAGGAAGACCAATAACAAGATTGGAAAATTTAGAGAGATTGTTAAAAACAACAGCCTAACCATGGCAAGCGCAACAAAGATGGCCAAACACAGAAAACGTCAACTCCCCACTGTGCCTAACAGCATTTGTGGAAAAGATAATAGATAAATAGATAAAATCAATTAGAAAAACATAATGACAATTGGAGGCAAAAAATGTTTATAGACATACTTCTAAGATGTGTCTTCACTAAAAGCATGCAGAAAACACACGTCAGTGTTTTGACCAAAAGATCTTTATAAGAAACAAAACATGACTCACAATGAGTAGAAGTCAGCACTGTCTTTAAAAATGTCATTCCGTTAATCCTGTGCTTTTTATTAGTTGTACAGTGATGTCTTTATAGATAGTGCATCTTCTATTCATCATGTGGTATGTTTTATTCTTGATAAAGGCCTTTTGTTCAAAACATTTAATTTGTGACTGCTTTTAATGTTTTGCAAAACTTCATTATCGATGCTTTCACTTTTTTGCTTATTTATCATGATTTTTACTGCAGTCCCACCTGTTGAAAATGTCTTGTGTATCAGTGATTTTTTACATTCATACTATTTTACTTGCATCTTGAGTTGATGTTTTATAGCTTGTGATTATTTGTTGAAATAAATAACTCAGATCTTGACAGTGAACCTGTACTGTTACCTGGCCCACAAGCAGTGAGCTTTGAGTCTTCTCCAAGTGCTTTTCCTATGTCCAAAACTAGTTTACGCACAAATTTTCCAGATACTTGGCTATGGGATTTGATTATTGTTGGGTAGGTTAAACAATTAACATTGTTCATGTTTTTAGCATAAACATTTCATGCATGTTAATTGTAAATATATTTTTAATCAATAGATTAGTTGTCAAAAAAATTAATATTGTTAACACAATAACTTGAATACATTTAGGTTTATTGTAGACCTATTATATGTGCATGTTTTTGAGAGGAAACCAAGGGTAGGAGGAGGCAAAAATGCACACTATTCACATTTTTTAATTCTCACAACTAGACTTAATTATGAGAGACCAAACTGCCTTCAGTGTATAGCTTATCCATCCATCTTACATTAGAGAGGGTATTGAAAATGCATGATTACTTAGACAGTAAAATTAGAATTTATGAACATCTGTAAAATGCTATCGTTGCAGCATTTTTGGGGGCAAAAGTATGCAGGCAAAAACAGTTATGAAATCAAGGAAGAATTGGCAAAAACAACAAAATAACTCTTTAACTGCGTATCTTCACATATTGAGTCACATTGTGTGAAAATTATAGAACAAAAAAGACTATGTATCATTATGTAACTTTAATACGAAAAAAATAAAAATAGGAAGAAAACACCATTAATATAAAGAATGAATACTTAGGTTCATTTTGAAACTGATCCGTTTTGATCGTGCATCTATGACTGGAGGAGATCGTGCATCTATGACTGGCAAAAGTGCATCTATGGCCAGCAGAGACTGTGCATCTATGATCGGTGAAAATCATGCATCTATAAATGGCGGAGATTGTGCATCTATGAATGGTGAAGATTGTACAACATGAGGGGGAAATGAGTGGGGCAAATGTACGCATTGAGTCTGCCATGCATATTTGCCTCACTAATAGTGTGTATTTTACCCCAAATCATATTGTTAACAACTTTAATAAAATGTCACCAAAAAACACAGTAATTTGACAAGGTAATGTGCTTAATAACTTAACAATACAATATGTATTTCATTTTAAACATATAAAAAAGCATGATAGTAATGATAACAGCAGGCAGGTAGTTAGAAGTTTAAAAACATCTAGATCTAGAACTTAGAAAAATGAGTTTACCTCATGGTTCAACATGACCTGTCTTTAGTCCATCAAAATTCATTGTGTGATAGATTGAATTGTTATCGTCTGACACATGATTTGCGGAGAAAACCCATAGATCCGAAAAAGAAACAAAAAACCTGTTGCATATTTTTGGTCATCACATATTTTTTGCCCCCACCTACCCTATGCTATGTAATATATTGAGGCTTTAAAACTCAATACCAAGGGTAAAAATAAAAATAATTGTTCTAACACTTACCACTGGACTAAATGAAAATCTATTCATTGGTTGCAAATATCTGGTAATGAAGGTGCGGTAATCTGCTTGTTGATTTGGTTTGTTATGAGTTAAAATTTGTAGTATGACTTATTCTAATGTTTATAATTCAGTCCTGGCAATATTCAATTTTATTTTCATTTCCTTTATTTCATTCCCAATGCACAACACACATTTGTGGTTCTAAAATGTGATCAATGATATAGGAAAATCAACAGCTGTTTTTGTTTTCTTAATTTTTCTGGTTGTCCCCTCATTTATTTTTCAACGATTATATAAATATTGCAAATTATAAATGCTTCTGCCCGTGTGTTGCTAGGGCCCGAAAGGGGAGCAAAGAATAGCAACACTGTTTACCTTCCACGCATGCCGTAAAAGGCGACTAAGGAGGTTATGGGATGGAGTTGGCTGTCCCATCCAATATAGGGTCAGTGACCCAAAGCCATGCTGAAGTCGGATGTGTCAGGCCGAAAAGCGCAGATATCGCAGCAATGATGTAAACCATGACACAACGCATTCCGTTCTCTGGACTACATCCTGCTAGTCTGCAGGAGTTTGAGAACGAACGCAGAAGAAGAAGAAGAATAAATGCTTCAAATGCAATTAAATCTTCATGTAGTATGTACATAGTGAAGTGTTTAGTTTGTGACCTGCTTGCATAGTGGAATGTTATTCATTTACATTGCGTGGCAAGTGAGAATTTTATTTTAATATATTATTGTGTTTTTTACTGCCTAATTATATGTATAATTATTTGTGTCTGTGTGGCAACTGAGGACTGGACATATCTAGTTCAGGGTGCAAAGGTTAGGTCACTGTCCTTTTCCATGCATGTCGTTGGTGACTATAGAGAGTTGACAACCTGTCACTTGTGAGAAAATCATCATTGCCACATCTTGTCCTAATTTTGAACTTTTATCTTTTATCAAGAAGATATATAGAAGACAGTAGAGGCAAAGATTGACCAAGACATTGCTGGACAAGAGATCTTTAGAATCTCCTACAGGATCTAATACAGTTACGGGCACAGCATGGGTGGGCGGAACAAAAAAGAAACCTGTCGCAAGGGCCAGAGTTGTGCCCTGAAGTCAACATCTGTTTTGGCGGCATTGGACTCGAAACTCCATCGAGTCGAATGGCTGCTGGAACAGATGGTGGAGCACTTATGGGAATGCCCCACATGATGTGAGGCCAGTTTTCTAATCAAGAAGATCTTCAATGCATACATATGTCGCTAGAGAAGGTGGGACAACTTGCCAGAGTGATTGGGGATAGGAGATTCATAAGGAACACTACGTTCTGCAAAGAATACGTCACATCTTCTATCAAATAATCACCATGAATGACGAAATACAGGTCAGTGGACATTGCACCTTTGTTCTTGTGGGGCAGTTTGAAGGTGACAGGGAATGCTAGATCACTGCAAATGGGTCAACCAATCTGACAGAAGAATGATGAGATAGTTGACATCGCTCAATCTGGAGAACACTGGTTTCTGCCCTATGAACTGTATTCTGCGCTGAAGGAACATAGATAGATAAATAGAATAAAATGGTGGCAAGGCAGTGTGCTGTCACCCGATCTGTTCAATGTATACAGGGAAATAATAATGAGGTACATACAGGATATACCAGGAATATCAGTGTTAGGGGGGGCATATTATAAACAACCCGTGATACAGTTTTGATAGCCAAAAATGAAACAGTTACAAGAAATGATGAACATCATTACAAAAGAAAATCAAAACCAAGGACCTAGTCTGAACAGCACAAAACTTAAGTAATGGTAATACCAAAGAATAAATGTCCTCCAGAATGCAACATCAAAGTAGATTGAATTAGTCTGCAATAACTCAACATATTCAAATATGTATGTATAATAATATCAGGTGGAAGATGTATTAAAGAAGTCAAATGTAGAATTAACCATGCAAAAGCAACATTTTACAAGATGCAGACCATCCTATGTAACATATCTTTGTCAATTGAGGTGAGAGAATTCTTAGAAGTTATATAGAACTAATTATTATGTATGAAAGTAAATCATGGACACTAAGCAGAACAGGCACACATTTATTGAGGCAACAGAAATGTGGTTTTATTGATGAATGTTAAGAACACTGTGGACAGATAAAAAGCGTAATAAAGATAGAGAAGTTAATTCAAAAAGAGAGCTGCTTAATCACATCAGAAAGAGGCAGTCCAGATTGTTTTGGACACATCATGAGAAAAAGAAAAATGAAATACATTGTAATATCAGGAAAGTTGAAGAGCAAGATAGGTAATGGAAGACCAAGAGAGAAGATGCTTGAAAACCTAGCCAGTGCTGGTAAATTCTTAGAATGCTGTGGAAATACTTGATAACCAATGCCACAATGCATGGACCATAAGAAGTATATTTGAAATTGGATTTGCACAGTTTGTCCTGCATAATCACTACCAATAACATCAATATTTCTTATGCTATTAATGAACTTCTGACCATATTTAGATTTTCTGTTAGGAATGTGCAACAAGTTTAAGTAGCTACTCACAAAGTTTCTTTAGATATCAACATGAGAGCCTTTGGTAACTCGAAGAATGTTGAGACAGTATTCTATCTCTCTCCACGTATTTTGAAGTATCTGAGGTGTGTCATATCTACAAGTGTCAATTATAGCTCAGGAAAGATGATCCAGTCCCTGCACCAGAGTTTGATAGACAAATGTTTTTTATATATCCTCATAGAAATAAATCTTAGGAGGATAAAATCTGATGATCTTGGTGGTCATTCAATAGGACCTATTCTTCCAACCCATTTGTCTGGAAATTATTGATGAAGGTAGTTTCTTACTTCATTAGCATAGTGTACAGGTGTGCCATTATGCTGAAATATGAATTCTTCTTGTATAAACTGCAACATTTTACAGCATGTTAGGGTATATTGCTCCTTTGTCTGTCTTTAGCGAAGAAGAATTGCCCTATCACAGAATTCAAAGTCAAGACACATGATGTTAAGTTGATGGCATCCTTGCTCAATTTTTAATTTTCTTCACTACTTCAAAAAATGTAATAGTTTCTATACGAGGTAACCTTAAAACAACATTCTAGCTTACATGGATGTGAAAATATTTACATTTGTTATTGGTAGGGATTTTGCCAGATACTCTGCATTATAATTTTATCAAAGAATATTTTTCACAACTCACTTCATCCAAATTTCTTTTTATAAACAATTCTCAGATGCATATTTAACCATTATAGAGAACACATTGCTACTGCTAAATATTTTTGTATATAGTAAGACTAAAGGCTTAGGAATTCCAATTAAATGATTCATAACAAAATTAATGACATCGGCTATATTATTAAAAATATGGGTTTGAGCTAATTCTACATAAATTCATAATGTCACCAAAATGTTAGTTGATTATTTGTGCATAACTTTTATCTACAAAGTCTCATATCAGACTGCTAACCTTTAACTTTCGAAGTATTCGGTTGGCTGAGGCATTGACTACCTCAACCTATAGAAACTTCATTCTGAAGTTGAATTTGCTGGGTAAAAAATATACAGATATTGTCAACCTGTAAACAATAAAACAGTATATTTCATTCTCCAGACTACATCCTGCTGCCTGCAGAAGTTCAAGAGTAAAAAATAAGATAATCTCTATTCAATCCAACACTCAACTTTCTTTAACTGTTGACATGCATGATAAGTCAATGTTATTATATCTTTCTTTTCAAGACCCTGGCAACACATAGCTGATTTTTGTAGCTAAAACAATGATTCCATCTAGACTATGAAAAAATTTCATATTGAATTAATTAAAAATAGAACATCCCAAAACAAAAATAAGTGTATAAGAGCTAAAAATGTTAATTAATTCCATACAAAAATAATTTTAGTGGGAGTGTTTATTTACTTCTGATGTTCACACACACATAGGCTGATAGTTAAGATGGTCACCCTATTGACTGAGCAGACATACTTACTGTTCTTTGAGAGTCTGCACAATGAGAGATTTAAGATACTGGAGCATGAGCCAGTATTGAAAATTAGCCAAATGGGATTGAGGATATGTGTGGCTCGTAGAGAACACCTAACAAAGATTTCTAAAAGAATACTAAACCAACATAAAAGTGGAACCATCAGCTGCTATTGTAGCTCTTGCGCTGGTCAATATCAGTTAATTCTCATTTAGTTGCAGAACCAGTTATGTCTTATTTTTTTTCAACACATTTGACCACAGACATTGTTCAGACAGTTTTTGTAATCTCTTCATTTTTCACCTGATTTATTCATGTTCTGTTTGCCGCATTTATTTAGACACCTTTATTTCACAAGCAGTAAGCTTTCTCTCTTATTCTTTAGTCAACTTGCATGTCTGACATTGATAACACACTGTTCGTAGGAAGATTGAATTTATGATGTGCCTTTTGGTTTCGATCAGAGTAGATTTGTTTTTCTAAATAGTGGTAATTTCATTTAGTAAGATATAATCAATCATAAATTCCTATACTTCATATATTTAGAAATATTTAATGCATTTTTATGTATTTTATCAATATTTTACTATTAACCATTGAAACTTTGATTCAAAAGGTAGCATTAATTTTAGAAACAATTTTTTATGATAATCATCCTGTAATATATTCTTGTCACATTTGGCTGCAACAAAAGCACGCTATTTTTCTCTTGTCATTAGCCTTTTTTAAAAATTTTGTGATGCTATTCACTTCTATCAGTTCAACTGTTCACCAACACATTTAGCTATATATTTCTCATTTTTTTCTTCTTCCTCACTACCGACCAAGTATATAATTTGATTAAATATATAATGATTATATAATTTCATTTATCTTTAAAATCATATTTTTAAAGTTTACATGTCCATTTCTTCTTGTTCTACATTCGTTCTAAAAAATCCTGCAAATTAGCAGGATGTAGTCCAGAGGACGAAATACGTTGTGTCATGGTTTACACACTTAGTTTAGATATCTGTACCTTTTGGCCTGACACATCTGACTTCATCATGGCTTATGAATCACTTTGACCATATATGGAATGGGACAACAACTCCACCCCAAAACCTCCTTAGTTGCCTCATACAATATGCATGGAAAGTAACAGTGTTGCAATTTTTTGCTCCCCTGTCTGAACATGGCAACATGTCAAATAATTTTTTATATTAATATGTGAGTAATTACATTACTGTGCAAGAATATATAATAAATACTGCTACTACTACTAAACCTTCATGTTGCCATTATAATAAATAAGGTTGCACTTTTCACCATTTAAAAAAATGTTTAGCTGTTGAAGGTCTATTTATCTCTGTCCATATTGATCCAACACCTTCTCTTCTACTGCTCTTTGTCAGACACTCTTCCCCACTTTTCTCTTCAACTGATTAGTTTAGTGTCTACTACTTCACAAACATGATACCTATGATAATTATGATTCCTCATAATTTTACCAGGACTTGGTTGACTACAATATTTTATCACATTCGTAAGGCAAAATGATTCCATTAAGATGTTTATCTCATACCTGTCAACGTACAGAAGGATCATTCTGCTTTTCAATTACAAAAACTGTCTATATTCAGAATAAAAAGTACTTCACTAATAATAATAATAAAACTTGAAATGGTTTTTGGGGTACCACATTGGAAATAGTACAAAAAGCCAGCAAAATATCCCTGGCCATATAACAAATCATGGGGACAAATCATTCTCTGGCCATTCCTTGAAATTATCAAGCCAGGATGCTATTTGTCCATCTCTCCTCCTTAATATTCAACTGTTCCCAGTAGGATAATCTTTGAAACGTTATGGTATCTTGTTACATGTTCAAACCATGCAAGCATGGGTCATTTCACCACTGTCAACAGTCATCTCTGTGACCTGTGAGTTTAGTTATTTTGTCTCAGATACATTTATTTTATGTTCTCTAAAGCAGATTTGTAACATATGCCTGAATTACTTGTATTCAAACGTCTGAATCCTTTATTTATCTACAGTGAGTGTCCAGCTTTCACATTCATAAAAGAAGAATAGATAGCACCAATGATTTGTATAGATTGATCTTTACTAAGACTTTTCCTTACTACATTTAACCGTGCCATGGCAGATGTAGCCATTTTGAGTCTTTTCTTGATTTCAATACTGGAATCTCCATGATCACATATCTATGATCCAAAGTATGTAAATGTAGAAACTTCTAATAAGTAACCATTTAGTTGCATTTTAGTTGGATCATGAACATGATCCAACTTTGCTAATGATGGTGGCCTTTTGCGTCTGTACCTACAATCAGGAAGCAGGCCAATGTAAAAGATACAAACGGACTATGTAGCTCTCAGATTTCAGTTTCTGTTGTTTCTGATTTTGCTGATTCTCTATCTGCAGAAGTGAGAACAGAATATTCATACCAAATTTGTGTTTTAGAGTGCAGGTGCTTTCCACCTAAGTCACTTTTGATTTCTCCTTTAGAGCTCTCCCAGATGATTGGATATGTAGCACTGGACTTCATCTGCCAGTTCTTTCCATGAATATGGATTAATCATGAAATTGTTTAAGACTGTTTTGCAGATGTCTTTATATCTTAATTTTGGTTTGCCCCTTTGCTGTTCACCAAATGAGTTTGCCCAAAATAACTTTATGAATGTGATTGATATTCCTTTCACATGACCAATCCATCTCAAATATCTATGTCTGAGAGTGGAGTAGAGGAATTGCATCTTAGTATACTGCAAGATGTCTGTGTTAGTAACATTATCATGTCATATGATGTTCAATGTTTTGTGGACACACGACATATGAAAGATATTAGCCTCATAATTGAATAAGGTGTCCATTTTTCTAATTCATACATCATGTTAGATTACAACATAACACATATACCAACTTCATTAAAGGTAAATAATAAAGGCCAAAACGAACATATGCACCTGGGTATTATTTTTTATAATTACATAAAATCTGTGCAAGTTGACATGTATTATTTAATTCCTTATGAAAAATTGATTTACCATTATGATTTTTTTACTATAGAAATTTTATACCAAATGCATGAAGGATCATGCAGTAAGTAATAATTTAGTCTGTATTGTATTACTACCGTACATATTATAAAGTTGCAATTCCATCTTAGTTGCAAGATTGTTACATATTAATGAGGTGCAAGTTCATATAAAAACCTGTTTTAGTTGCTAAGTTTGTCTCATTTTAATGAGGTTGCAAGTCCATATGCAATCTCTCTTAATTGCCAATTTTGTGCTCTGCATAAGATATACATATCTTCTTTCTTACTCCTCATTATTAGGATTCAATTTGTATTACAAATTTCTCTTAGTGATAATTATTGAGTTTCAATTTGTATTACAAATTTCTCTTAGTGATAATTATTGAGTTTCAATTTGTATTACAAATTTCTCTTAGTGATAATTATTGAGTTTAAATTTGTATTACAAATTTCTCTTAGTGGTAATTATTGAGTTTCAATTTCATTGCAAATTATTGCCAGACAAGAATAAAAACTAATGTTTTCCTCTAGTAAAATTTACATGTTCTTCACATTGATAGTTATCTAATAAATTATATTTTGCGTATGCTACTTCTTATCCCTCAGTGAAACAGGCGAAACTGTGATTAGAGAAGAAGCACCTCACACAATCACGAAATGGGTTGGTAATGCTATGTGTTTAGATCAGCAGAAGGGATTTGGCATTTCTAAGTTGACCAGTTTAACTACCTTCCAGCCATTCTTTCTTTCACTGCAACTGCCATATGCTGCTGTGCGTGGAGAAAGGCTGCCTATAATATTCACTGTGTACAATTATTTGGAGAAGTGTTTGCATGTAAGTTTTAGATAAGTATTTGTTGCCATATTTTCTCAAAGACAAAGAAATTTCTCTTCATTTTTAGCTTTCTTATAAATTCTAATAAAGAAATTACAAATCAACTTAAACAAAGCTAATGAAATTCAATTAAACAACAAACATAATGGCCCAACTATGGTGGAATATACAAAAATTGGAAAAGTGTTCTGCCTGCTTAGTAAAAGACTGATCATATTTCACTTCTAGTTGTCCTATTTCAGTACTGTACAAGTAGATGCCAATACATTTTTAACGGAACAATATTGAGTGAAATGAAGCTTTCCCATAACTAGGGTACAAAAGGATATAAATCAAAATAATAGAAGGACACAATCAGAAATAATCGAACACTTATTTATTGTGACAAGTAATCTTTCAAAACAATGAGAACAGCTTCAAATGTGGTTACTGTTGTGTTTAGCCTTGATCTCTTCATAAATTCTGCATGATATCTTTTAAGATGGTATAGAGATGTGCCATGGTGTTTCTTGTTTCTCCATTTCACTCTACCCCAAAATTGTTCAATGTCCAGAGCGCCATTGACTTCATTGTGTTTCCGTAACGAGTAGATAAAAAAAACGCCAATCATTCCTTCTGTGCGCTAAGCACTGAGAGTCACACTCTCAGTTCATAGCATGGGAAGGAATGTAGACTACAGAAATTATCAACAGGTAGTATTTTTCTGCTTTTTAGAGAACACAACTGCTTCGTGCTCGTTTCTGAGGAAACTCACAGTGTTAACAATCATGTTTGTGTTAGTAGCCATGTTTGTCTTAGAAGCCATGTTTGTTATTGTAGCTACGAATTGTCATTCCCAGTGACTATGTAAAAAGTCGATTAAAAAACTGAATGCTGTGTTGACATCTACTTGTACAGTACCGCCTACGTCATTGTAGTTCTCTTATTCTCAACATGACTTCGGTACAACTACTCTCAGTTTTAGTGTTGAAAATATGATTATTCAGAGAGAACCATTCACAGCTGCTTTAGTTGTGTTGACTTGCGCTTCACTGCACCATCACCTGTTTGAGTGTGTCCAGAATGCCTTGATGATGATCTGACAACTAACTAACCCCTTGACTATGCAGTTGAGTACTGTCAAAAATTATTCAGCCACCTTATAACAACCTTTACTCTGATGTACTAAAAACATCATTAGTATAAGACAGTCCATCCCATGATCTATCATCTGTGATTAGAAACCATTACAGCTTTAGATTAGTGAGAAAAGATAGTAATGAATTAAACACACTTTCTAGAAGCTGTAATATAAATAAAAAGACATGGACTCCCCAGAAAGATAAGAACATGTAATCAGCAACTGACTGGGACATTGAGCTTATACACTTTTAGATGACTGACGAAACAGCAAACAGAGTATATATGGGAATGCCTCCACTGCTGTGACACATGTTCCTAATAAAAAATCAAGACATGGACTTGATTGGAACTATTTCTTGGAAGGAGCTACAGTAGTGTACTTGGTGAGTCACTTGTCCGCTGATCCAGTGACTCTGATAAGATTTTCAGCTCTGGTAAGACTGGTAATTGTGGTGTCACTTGTGGTTTGCAAATGAGAAAAAACTCCCACGGCAACAAGATCATCAGAATATGGATACCAGGTTCACATTCTGGGAAGATTGAATAGTATCATTAGGATGAAATACATACTGAAAGCAAGACTCATGTGACATCTGATCAATCTTTCTGGCTATGTCGCTGAAGACTTTTGGATTAAACTGTTTGCTATGATGCTTGGGCCTATTTAGAAATGAATTTACCTTGCGCAGTAGTAGTGGTAAATAGGTTAATCCATTTGCATTGTGCTCATGAGATTGTCATGTAACATATACTTTCAAGAATGTAGTCTTCCTTATGAATATCCTGAAATCTCTGTGGTCTCTGGCAAGTGGTATGTGGTCTCTGCTTCCTCTAGCAACATGTGTATGCATTCCTGAAAATCTCTTGTCCAAAAACATCTTGGTTGGCCTCTGCCTCTACTGATTTCTATTGACACCTCCAACAACAAAACTCTTTCAATGTCATCGTGACTCTTCACATGGCCAAAAAAACCTAACTTCCTTCTTTATCTATCTATAGTCTTTTCTCTGCTTATGCTGTGAGGTGTCGCAGAATTGAATGACGATCAGTTTTCTGTCTATTGCACATTTGGTCGCTTGAGATGCAGAAATAATGTGCTGTGTCAGAATGTTGGTAACTTCTTCAATCCACTTTCTTCTTGGTCTTGCTCTGTATCTTAGTTTTTATTTTCATGTTGTATGCTCTTGCTGTTGACCAATAAGGGTTCATTTTCATTAGGTGGCTGAACCATTTTAATCTATGTTTTTCAAATCATTTGACCACTGATGTTGTTTCAACAGTTCTTGTAATCTCCTCATTTCTCACATGATCTCTTCTTGTTCTGTTTGCTGCTTTTCTTAGACATCTATCTCATTTCACACATACATCTCATTTCCCATGTAGTAAGCTTTATCTCTTGTTCTTTAGTCCTTAATATGGTGTTTAAAAGCCAGCCTTCTTGAGTGTTAATTTTTCTTAGCACATCTTGGTTGGCCTTTCTTGCTATCCATGGTATCTCAGGACTGTTCTATAGCACTTCATATCGAAGGCCGCTATTCTCTTGGCTGTAGTTTTATTTATTGTCACTTTTTCGCAGCCAGTCGCCACTAGAACACACATGTATGTAATAAACATACGAGATTGAAAGTTTGACATCAGACCTCTTCATTTGGTTTATAAGTGAGATTTGTTTGAAGGTCTTTGGGGATAATTCCTTGGGAGCTAAGAGATCTTGAGAGATACTCTTAGCTCTTTCAACACGTAATTATACCCGGGGTTTAGACGTAATTAAATTTAAGCTAACTGTTTGGACCGCAACATGATTCAGGCGCAAGCTTCCTGAAGACAAAGTATTAGCTATGGAAAGTCATATAAGGTATCAACAGAAAGATAATTGAATGTGAAATTCATATACAATATAAAAATATAAGAATTGTAAGAACAATAATACTTGTCATTTACGAACCAAACAAGGCCAATTTGGAGAGTATATATGGAGTCCCATTATAACAGGCTTACATCCTTAAAGGGTGCCTGCTCTGTCCCGTTATAACGGGCTTATGTATGAATTGAGTTAAAAGACAGCATACTACTCTATTGATATGGAGATATCCAAGTACATTGAGGTAAATCATTTACATCTTTAAACCTATAATCACTGGATGACTAAGAAACACCAAAACTATTTAAATGAAAGGTAATTGAAATTGGAGCTTCCTAGATGGAACTAAAGAATACGACCTACAATAGTTTGGTAAAGAGCAAAAGTTGTTGCTTTATGTTTCACAAGAAACAAGAATGTTTATTAGTAGTAGTATTTCTAGCAGTGGAAGAAATAATAGTAGTAATAATGCAAGGTTTATGTTTTTCAGATTCAACTAACACTGGATCTTGGAAAGAACTTTAAACTTCACAATGGTAAACAGCATCAACAACCTGTCTGTGTTTGTGGTGGGGATTCTTACAATGCCAGATTCTATGCTACTCCTACAGAGATTGGCAATCTCACTGTATTTGCTCAGGTATGCCTATATACACACTTTTTTAATGGTGACCAGTGACCCATCACACTAATCACCAGGAATCAGTAAACCTTTAATAGATAACATGCATATATAGTGAGGTCATCCTCTTGAAGAAACCTCACATACTTAATTTATACATTATGCTCGTACCTCTGAGTATGAAGCTTCTTGTCATAGTATTGCACAATACTGAAAGTTGAAGTCTTCATGGTGTTAAATAAAATTCTGGAGAAACAACCAACTCCCTCAAGTAGCACAAAAAATATAAAAGCTCTATTGTTTATCATTTTACTGATCACAGCATACAAGTTCTATTTTGATGGCACAGTCAATTCCATCCGCACGTCTCCTCAGTCACCTCTTATGACATGTTTGGTATACAGATTTCTGAAAGCCATTGCAAACTTAATGCAAATAAATTTTCTCTCCAGCTTTCACAGATAGTATTATGCATAGCAGTAAATATGTTATTATTGATTATGAACTGATATATTGAACTTCAAAAATTCTTAATCCTATATTCAATCATCCCCCCTACTATCTCCTCGAGCCATCCCAAATCCCATAAATCTCTTAATAGCAGTATCATCCATCATAGTGCCCTTGTCAAACAGACACATATATAGGAAATTTAGAATGTGCCTTCCCCCGTCCATTGTTGTCTGTCATAGCTCATGTGCTGTTGATGCTAGTTTTTCAGATCTGTCATTACCCTCAAGGAGAACACATCTGCAAAAAGTCCTTGGAGGTGTGAAACACAAATATACGCCACCCACTTATTATGAAGTCATTCATTTTGAATTTTGCAGATCAAACATTGAGAGTCCAACACAATAATGGCCCTGATTGTCACTCTTTCTGAGATCCATTTCAAGATCTCCATAACTGCTTCAATTTCCATATTCATTCTGAAGGGTGTTGTACTATATGATCCACACTTTTAAGCAATGTCTATCTCTTAGAATTGTAGTATAATATAATATAGAATCATTGAAAACCTCAGCTTTATCTTATAATCCTCTCAGTACAGAACCAACTTTATATATGACCATATCATTCTTTCTTTTTTGTGTTGTTGGTTATCAGTTGTTTGATTTCTAAATCAGCTTTTCCATTACATCACTCTCTGTATTCCTTGCTGAGTATAATTACTGGTATATATAAACATTTGATGACAGATTAACACAGTGTGAAATTTATCTTAGTGCAATTGATAATTGACAGATTGAATATGTGTAACACACTCATTTTGTATTTTTTAGGCTGAAATTGTTCCAGGACTGTGTGGAAACACAGTTGATGTGGATATTGCCTATGTTGGACAGATAGATGCAGTTAAACGTCAGATGTTAGTGAAGGTAAGATACTACTCATTTGTATTTAAAGTTTTCCTATTGCTCTTTTATTTTATTTCTTACATATGAAAATTAGTGATTATCTTTTCTTTTTCTGCATTTTTCTCAAACATCCTGTATAGCATTTGTGACTTTTGGGTTATTTGACCCTGTATGGGATAGGATAGCCAACTTTATATATATATATATATATATAAAAGTATGTTTGAATCAAGTATAAAGTATTGTGTGAACACTCTCACCAATGGTCAGCCTGAGACATGTTCAATCTTCACACCTCAACGCTTGACCAACAGTCTGTTTGGAGGTCATAAAGTTGTTGAGACTGTCTACTAAAGGATGACGGTCTTGGCAACCATTACACGCAAAGTCTGATTTGGGCTGCATAGGGCATGGTGAGTCACATAGAAAAGTATGGGTCATCCACTGCATCAAACTTCATTTTCAGTGGTCTCAATTCATCTTGCTACTGGTTTCAAATGAGGTCAGACAAGAGAGTGAGGTCAATGCTTTGGACAACGCTTCCTCAAAGTGAAAAGGTTTTTCTGACAGATTTTACATTCATGAAATATGTGTACACTTCTTGATAATGACTCTAACACAAATATACTTGTTAGACAAATGCGTCTCAGAAAGCTATCTAGGTACACTACTTTCACACAATTTACCTCATAAAAGTTATGAACAGATGTCAAGACACGATTCCAGATACCCCTTTCTTTGACAGATATGATAGTCCTAGCATCTGCACTATTCTGATGCAGACAGATTTGTAGGCCAGGTCATGTGGTACATATGCCAGATCATACCCTGCCATAGATACTTCTCTATGGTGAGTTGCAGAAGGGCATACGTTCTCAATGTGGCCAAAAGAAGCACTACAAGAACTTGTTAACCTCTTACCTCCAACAAGCTGCTAAAATGGCCAGTTCAGCAAGGCCCCCCCCCCCTCTCCTGCTGGGTAGGTATCATCATCAGGTGTCATGCCGGCTGGCGGAGGCAGACATGGCTCTCCACAGCTCTCTGTCCATAGCATTATATATCAAGATCGTTGTTGTTTCTCTTCCGTGCCAGGTTGTCAAACTGTCTAATATTTTCTTACGTTGTCGTAACCTGCTGGTAAGCCACTAAAATCTCAATTTTTACAGTTACTTCTAAATACATTATGACAGGGTAGGAAATCTGAGATAAAGAGTTGAAGACCTCACTGAAAGCATTTGAACTAGACCAAGGTACATGGAAAGAACTTGCACAAACCATGACGATCTACAATAAAAAAGGGGCATTGCATCTTGTGAAAGTAGAAGAAATATAGCAGCTCAACAGTGAAGAGTGTCTGGAAAGTTACGAGTAGATTAAAAATAAAATCATCTACAGTGGTCATCCCATGCTTGAACCATCCAAGGAGAATTGTAACAATAATAGTGTGGTTTTTTCCTAGAAAGCAGGTCCTGGAAGTCACACTTTTCAATTTACAAACTTTGTGTTTTTAATAATTTATAATCCCGTTCTAGGGGGATCGACAGAAAGTTAACTTTTGACAATATTCATAAACTATATAATATTTAGCCTTGAAGAAAGTTGACACACTTTTTTTTAAAAGTGTCATGAAGGATGTAAAATTGAAGTAAATTGTTCCAAAAGTGGGAAAAAAACTTTGAGAACCACTGCATTAAACCATGAACCTATTTATATAAATACATATGAAAGTTCCCTTTCCCACGCCTGTTTTAGGTACATTGGGGAATACAGTATTATGCCTGTATTTTTCATTGACCAACAGCAAATCTAGGGATACTGGGTGGTGCAAAGGGTTTTGCTTTGCTTTCGTACAGACCAAGGGTTAACAGATAACCAAGATCCTAAAGGTACCTCGTTGTGGTGCACCCTAGAAGCATAAATACAGCTACTCTTGCTGTATTCCTGGTCAACACTTTTAGATCCATGGATGGGATGTGGAGAATGTAGATGGAATAAGAATTACCTGCACAGAGACGAGGAATACTTCTGAGGCGTATATGCCAACATACCCAACAACACTGTTGGCACTAAGTAATGTATGTAGTACATCTGTGCATTTTGTCTTAGACATTAAAAATTGAAGAAACATTGGAGGGGCGGCCAATGTCAATGTCTCGATATGGGTAGATCTCACTAAAATATAGTGATTCTAAGAGTATACATTGAATCTGGACAAGACAATACATGCTAGAGGGCAGTATTGTGTATGTGAAATGATATAGTAACAATGAAGCTACAATTGTCCAGCACGAGACCGATTGACGGAAGTGCTGTTCATGATCAAGAACACACAGAAACATACATTCCAACACAATTGACCCCATTCAGAGTAGGTCATGACTCAAGTATTAGATACTCCAACTTTAACGTGCACTCCTTGGTATGGAAAAAAACTTTGAAAACAGCTTCTGATTACACACAGGAGAAGCATTGAACAAATGTCGGGAAGCACATTGTTCAAAACTTCTGTCAGAAGCAGTGTTGAGACTTTGACTCTGGATGCTGTGGGCAATGTAGACAAGAAGCAAGTCCTTGTCTTCGAGGACATCGTAAACCTAGTTTAACTTGACTGTTGCCGTTGCTCAACACTGCTCATAGAGAAGAAATTAGCTCTGGGACTTAAGGATGTGAAAGGTTGTAGTGGAATTGTCTTTCCACACAAGGAATAGCTTGCTGGCTGATGAAGTGACTCATTGAAGGAAAGACACAATGGGTAGCCCAGGCTCATCTCATGACATATACCCCTTCTTTGATTAGTAGGCTTCTTCAATATATGTTGGATTAAGCCAAAAGCTGAAATCTCCTGGGTATGAAAGGAAGCTCTGAGAAACCACCTCACTGCACATAGGAAGTAAAAGCAAATTGCTCGCATTTCCTGGGAATAGCAACCAATCATCCAACTTAGAGATGTTGTGGTAAGCACTATGCTTGCATAAATACATATGTAGCCCACAGGAAATATACTTTTTGTAATTCATGTTCAGTATTATTATAATGTTGATATTTGTTTATTTGTTAATTGTGCAAAATTGTCTATGAAATGTAAAAAAGAAATGTATTGACATATTAAGTAGTAAAATAAATGTATTCATCATGCAGGCAGAGGGAGTGGAGCAACATTATACACATTCTTCATACATTTGCACAAAAGGTATAGAAATGTGTTTAAAATGTTTCATTAAATGTTGTTGCATTTCTTAAAATAACAGTAACTTTTACTTTATAAGATTGTTGTAGGATATAGCAGGTCTATTCTTATTTCTAGTTTAAATGTGAACTTTAATTTTATGTCACTTTATTTGATCTTTTAGTGATATTGATAGAATTTTATGTTTTAGCCAAAAGTCATAATTTATATCACATCTATTAGGAGTGCCAAGGGTTTTACATTGATCTCATGCAACTCCCAAGGTTAGCAGATAACTAAGATCCTAAAAGTATTTCCATATGGTGTTCTTGAAACATGTACCATTGCTTGTGTAGTATTTCAGGCTAACACTTTTAGGAACCACATCCATGTTGAGGCTAAAGATGGAATAAGAATTGAGTGCAACCAGACAAGCAATATACTTTTACCTCTGGTATCTCGGTCTATACAGCCAATGACACTTGCAACACAGTGGTGTTCTAGTTTGGATATCTGGTATCAAAGACCATAAGAAAGATGGTCACTTCTTCAATTGTTTTTTTATATTAAAGATGTCTCATAGTGAACATATCAGTTCATTCATTGTGTCTGAGATATTGTGTTGGAGAGCCTTGAGAATATATGTACAGTTTACTTCAATTTAACACTATCACTAAATCAAAAAATATCTCAATGCATCCAAGACCACTGTGTGATAATTGAAAGTGAAAAGGCAGGCCTCTTTGCACTGGAGATAACTAATATAAATACATTCAAAATGAGCTATCGTTAATGTAAGACAATAAAAAATGTTACATTATATATAGACAAAAGTTAAAACAGCAGAACCTAAATATTCTTATCACGAAAAAGAACAATTATCTTCAAACAACATAACAAGCTCAAAATTTGTGAGATAGACATGAAGAATTGAGGAATGAGCTCAGATTCTACAGAACACACCCTCCATGTATTTCAGCTATACTGAGAAATAATGTGGAATACTAACATGGAGATATTGCCAAATTAAAGGGGCTCCATAGATGACATGATGCAAATCTAGCAGATTTTGAAGCTTTTAATGTTTCTGATGAATGACTGAAGAACATTTAAAAATAAGATCACTGGGATCACTAGATTTGCAATCATATTACAGCCATTAATTCAAACCTTGAAAAATTTGTAATTGAAAAGTCAGAAAATATTATATTTTAAATTTGCACCACTTGCTACATTCTTCAATGATTTATAATATTCTTGACTAGTTAATGAACCAGTACAGGAGACTTTCATTCTACCATTGCCTGGTCAAGGAGAGATGGTTAAAAACTCTGCTAGAGGACAGGTGAACGTGATAGGTTAGTAGTAATTTCTTCTCTTTCAGTGATGATGTCTCATTTTTGTAATAGTGACAATGTTTTCATGAAGCAATTCTTTAATACTGATATTTGTAAAATAACATTTCCTTATATTTGTGATACTGTGAGACTTGGACTTGCACCAGCAGCAATTCAAGAGAATCCAAGTTTCATACTTCTCAAATTATACATATTGTCTGTATTTTTGATGGAATATATTCAGGCTTCATTGAATGTGTTCCTATATTTCTTATATGCAAAGTCACATTCTCACAAAGTCATGATAACTGAATGTAGTCAGGAGAGCAGAATGCATTATACTGTGGTATATAGATTGGCTGTGATATCTGTGTTCTTTAACATGACACATCCAACTTCAGCATGTATTTTTGATTATTTGATTTATGGACAGAGTTAGCCAACTTAAAACCTTCTTAATCATGGTAGATCACAGTATTACTATTCATTGCTCATCTTTCAAGTTCCTGTAACACACAGGTTATTACACACATGCCTATTGATTTTTTAGTTTTTACCTGTAGTAAAGTTGGTAAAATACTTGTGCAGTAAAGTATTTTAAGAATTTGAAGTAAAATACATGACTTAGGATCTACAATCTAAGATATAGAATTATCCTTCTGGAAGTTGACATGTATGAGCAATTAAGATTGGACATTGCAGAAATGTGCTAAATTATGTGCATAGACTAAAAAACAAAACATTTCATAAATCTATTCCATTATTGAGAAAATGGATCGTATATATCAGTGTTTCTCAACCTTTTTTGGCCCATCACCCCTTGAGCAGTAAATTATGTGCTGCCTCTCCTCCAACCCCACTCGTATCACACATTTGTTCACACATGGGTTCATTTGCTCACACATTCATTATCACACATGGGTTGGCAAAACATTTAACAAATAATTAATTGCGCATTTATTCAAAATTGTGCTACATGATGATAGTAGTAAAGAAACAATTTAGGTAATACTCAACTTAATTGATTATTGTCATGTTCACAATATAAAAATATCATGTTGTACTCACTGTTGCTCAGGAAATACTCAGTGTGATGGCTGAACTTGAAGAAGTGAAATATGTTTATCCATGTCTGGTTGAAAATCACTTAAAAATCTTAAATCACCACGTTGATCAATGTGCAGTTGATTTCTTTGTGAAATTAGCCTGATGACTGCACTAAACCCACGTTCAACCAAATATAATGTGGGAAATGCAATAAGTAAATATTTTGCATTTCTTCAAAGTTTTTGGACAGCGATCAGAAATTTTCTTCTGTAATCAAAAATCTTGGTACGATTTCTTAAACTTGGGCTTAAGCTCAATGTCATTTCCTAATACAAGCAATTATTCATTCATTTCTTGATGGTCAACTTCCTCAGTTTCTGTAAATGGATTTATCACCCAGTCTGGCATTTCCATTAAAAGCAGATTGTTAAATCGCTCTGACATATCTGTATGCAACATACCTAAATGGTCACAATAAATCTGCAGACTATCATCTGGTATCTCATTTCTTTGTTTTTGTTCTAACTGTGACAGGCTCGAAAACTGATATAATTCACAACGACCTATATTGCGTTTGAAAAGAGTTAATTTTAAAACAAATATATAGATGACAGATTTTGTCTTAATAAGATTGACCTCATCGCCTTGTAATTGCAGTAATATCATTGAATTTTTTTAACAAAACTGATAAAAAGGCAACATCAGACCTAATCTCTTTAAGTTCAGTACTGAGGCAAGTTTGTCTTAAAAAAAACTCTACAACCGTATCAAAAAGGTAATAGAAACATCTTAAGAAGTTGTCCTTTGAAAGGAAACAAACCAGTATGTAGCAACAGACGTTCAAAATCTGTATCATTTTCAAGACAGAGCTATCTGAATAACATGTCGTTAAGAGCATTAGTTTTAATCTTATTGATTATATTAATGACAGTGTTCAGTGAATTGTTCTGGTGAATGCTGAGATTTTGTGCAACAAGGTGTTGATAATGAGTGACACAATAAATGGCAAAGATATTTGGAACTTCTTTTTTTGAAGTATGCAACACATCCGCGATAGCGACCTGACATTACCGATGCTTCATCAGTTGCACAAGCAAATATGTTTGTGAGCGGAATTTCCTTTTCGTAGAAAAACTGTTGTACAAGACAAAATATAGATTCTCCTCTAGTATCTGTCTCTAATAGCTTTTCAAATAACATCTCTTGAGCATAACATTCATCTTTAATAAAGCGCACATATGCACGAAGCAAAGATTCATTGCCTGGTAAAGTTGACTCATCCAGCTGCAATGCAAATTCTGTTGTTCTTAATATGCAGCACAGTGTGTCCACATTCCCAACCATTTCATCTATGTGTCGTTGAACTGAACTATTACTGAGTGGAATTTTCCTAATTATAGCCTGTGATTGCTAGTGCAAAACAGTGCTCAGAATTTCACTGACTGCAGAGAGAATGAGCTCTTCACCAATTGTGTGTGGCTTCCGAGACTTTGCAATCAACAGTTAAATATTGTATGATGCATGCAAACCATCCAGTTTTTGGTTTGCAGCATTGCAAAACATGCTTTACATCAATAGCTGTTTGTGCAAACTGTCATGCAGTATTTGAAAAAAAGATACATTCTCTTCTGCTTTGTCATGATGCGCAGTCTTCAAATATCAATTAATCTGCTTGATTTCATGTCTTCATTTGAAAATACTCTTCCAGCTGCTTGTTTGCTGGTAATGGTATGAATCCATACCTTAAATATTCAGTGTTGTATTGTCTGCATTTCTTTTTCGATTTAGCTGAGTCTGCTTTCATTCAATCTATTTTTTAAAATTTTGCTACTGAACTCTGAACATCTGTCTGTCTATAATATAGTGAGAAACAAAGCTAGTCACTACATACTCGGACTTCCGTTTGATCGGCTTATTTCAACACATTGTACTATTTTGTGAACTATTTTTGGATTTCCCCCAACAATAAACTGTGTCATGATTTGTAGATGAATTGTCATTATTTTTCAAACCCAATGAATACCCCATTTCAAAGTACTGCCCCATTTTGCCTTTACACCACTCATGTCCTTGTTTCTCCTGCCACCAACCCCCCCCCCCCCCCCCCAGACCTAGCCATCACCCACCCTCAGAGGGCGGTACCGCCCACGTTAAGAATGATTGATATATACAATTATGTGAATCCATCATATTTGTAGGTTATATTTGTAATAATTTCTTTTTCATTTTTGAAGGTGATATCATGGGCCCAGCATTGACCAATCTTAACAAGTTGGTTAGAATGCCTGTTGGATGTGGAGAGCAAAACATGATTGGTTTTGTGCCTAATATTCTCGTACTCAAGTACCTCACCAGCATTGGCAAAATTAAAAAGGAGATTCAAGAAAATGCTGTAAAGAATATGGAAATTGGTAAGTGAACTAATTATGATCCATCTCATGCACACGTTTCATGTTAAAAATTTGTTTTGATAGCAAAACATATTTTATTTCTTCCAGTCTTTGTATTCAAGCTCAAACCGTGTCATTTCATTTGGTTCCTGTTCTCCTCCATGTAAACTTAGGTCTACCTCATTTCTGTTTTTCCTCTATTGTCCATCTTGAATAGTTTTCATTATAAAATTATTCTTTTTTGTGTACTACATGTTTTATTCAGTCTCAGAGCTGTTTTTAACACTTTGCATACCAGAAGCCGGTGGTGTGGCCAGTTCCCCTCCTTATTGATAATAAATTAAGAAACCTGTAATTTAGCTTGAAGTTTCTCTAGCCTAATCATTTGGTAAGCTAATAATCTTTGATTGTGCTGCTTGAGATCTGTTACAATATTCCAGAACTGTTTAAATTGAATATCATTGTGATGTTTTAGCAAACTCCAATCAGTGGCATGTGTTGTGATGGTTTTGTTAAGTAGCCTGCCATTTCCAACAGTTTTATGATTGTGATTGTTTACTGTCTTCTGGTCACAATTTTTACCTGAATATGTCCTATAGATTCTGAATTGCATTTCTCAAGATATCATGGAGAACACCATAATGTTGAGGCTTGGCACTCACATCTGTCCCAGAAGGTCCTGAGATTAAGTCTCTTAGTGAGGTCATTCATGAAAAAAAAGCAATTTGAAGAACCTCCTGACTTTATAATTAGAAGGAGAAACAATGATAATGTCATGTCACATCTATGTCCTTTAATAATGCTTCAGTTTATGTATGCTTCTGCTGAGATATTCCTATATAAAGATGAAATCATTTACTATTGGTCAAAGTGCAATGATGATTGTCCAAGCAAACATAACAAACACAATTTTATTACATAAATTTCAATTATTTATTTGATTTCTAGAAATTATGAGTGCTGAAGCTGTTATTTCTTATATGCAATTGGGTTGGGGAGGGGGGGGGGTGTCACCATACCTTTCTTCATACCTAGAACAATTCTCAGTGACATGTTATGCCTTGAGAGGAAACCTACTACTCAGGGAGGGGTCTCTGAGTGCATATAGAAGGCATGTCCCACCATTTTATATGGGGCCACTAAATCACATGAAACACTTGAATTATTTGGTGGTCTTAGTGTTGACCACTCTATATAAATGCATGGCTTCAATATGGCGATATTGAATTTATAAAAGATCAGAACTACAGTTGGAAAGTGTTTAAAAAGGGCTCAGCAGGCATAGAGGATTGCCTTAATTGTACTTAGGTTACCCCCATATGTACTCTTTCCCTCTCAACAAAGCAGAACAGTGCGTTTTGTTAGTTGCACTCATAGCAAACACTCGGTAGCTTCAAGCATTAATTCCCAGGGATCTCTGAAAAAAATCCACTTTATAAACAAGACTGTGAGTTGGATTCGAACCCATGACCTCTTGAACACAAAGAAAGTGAACAGCATAAACACTATGCAAAGGATATCCCACAAGTCGTGTTGTAACATTATGCTGAGCAGTCTTAACTGCAAAATTAAATGAAGAATATATTCTGTTACATAAATCTACTTTACACAGGATTTTTTAATAGCCCACAAATATTGCAAAATCAAAAATGCATTTACCCATTATTTTGTTAATGCTATTGATAGATATAGTAATTAACATATACACTATCTATTTATATGATGTTAATCTGCAGGATATCAAAGGGAACTAACATATAGACACAAAGATGGCTCATACAGTGCTTTTGGCGAAAATGATCCTAAAGGCAGTGTCTGGCTCACTGCATTTGTTGTAAAATCTTTTGCTCAAGCGAAACCATATATTTACATAGATGAAAAGGATTTTACTCTCAGCTTGAAATATTTAAGACGCAGTCAATTAGAAACAGGTTGCTTCAGAGAGACTGGAAAAGTTTTCCAGTCCTACATGATGGGTGGACTTGGTGCTGATAAGGAAGCAGAGTCTTACACTGCTCTGACTGCTTATGTCCTAATTGCTTTGTTGAGTGCCAATGTCAGTACAAAGGTGAGTACCAGAATAAAAGTGTGAGGTGTATGGGAATATTGTTAGGCACATAATTTTCTATGACCAACAACATGCTAGAAGTGATGTTAATTGTAGTATATCCAATTGATGACATAACAATCAGCCTATAATATTTTGGCTGTGATTTTATAGACAATATTTACATTCATTAGGTTACCCTTTCTGGATGCACAATTGCATCCTCATCAGGTGCCATGCCAGCTGTTGTAGGCAATCATGGCTCTCCACAGCTCTCTATCTTAGCATTATGTATCAAGATCATTGTTGTTTCCCTGCCATGCCAGGTGTCAAATTGTCTAATATTTTCTGACGTTGTTGTCCTCTGTCTCTGTTGTCATCAATCTTGCCTGTTGTGACTATGTTCTCCAAACCTCCCTGTCTCATGAAGTGGCCAAAAAATGAAGATTGTCTTTATATTATTGATTAAGGTCTGTTTTGCACTTGACTCAACACCTCCACATGAGTTTTTTTGGCTGTCCATGGTATTCTCAGCATTCTTCTGTAGAACTATATCCCACTCTAATTTCCCACTTTCCTGTTTGTTTATTGTCCAAGGCTGGCATCCATATGTTAGTATATGAGTTATATAGCACTGCAGAAATCTCTTCCTCACCTCTAATGACAAGGTCATTACACAACATTTTACATGTTTGTGAATGTTGTTTTTGCCTGCCGTATTATGCTTCTTATTGTGATGGACATGGCCCATAGAGAACACCTGACACAAATTTCAAAAGGAGCAGTGAACCAACTTAGAACCAGCTTTCAGTTTAGTGTATCAATAATGCCAAATGCTGCTGTTATAAGAGGTGGGAAAAAAGAATCTCAAATCCACCTTGCCAAGCCAGTTTTCTAGATCACCAGGCTGATTAGTTACTATATACATATATATTACTATACCGCAAAGCTCAGAAAATATGAAATCACAAGCTGTCTGAACACAACTGTAACATAAGATGCTAAACAGTGATAAAGAGAAAATTATTATGCTAAACTTCTGATGGTACAAACTGAAAATAGAGTTACTACAACCAACTTTTGATGTTTGATATTAGAATTCGAATGTGACAGGCCATGTTATGTAGATAAAGCTTTTCACACTTGCTTACATTAATTTTAACTAACTTACAAACTTTCTGAGACTTTTTTTAAAAAGGTACTAAGCCCCATCACATACAATACAGAATAAATCTGTCCTGCCCACCGAAAAAATGATTACCCACCACTGGTATATATACTTATGATGATGGACTTTCATGTTTCACAGACCAGAAGCAGGCTATTATAAATTTCTGAGATAAATAGTCCCTACATTTCACATATCTGCTTGCCCAGCAGGTTTTATGGAGCAAGTACCTTGCCCATTTGCACAACCCTCTCTTTGCTCTGTTTACTAGTTCCAACGGAAAGCCAATGCAAATATTCTTGGAAATAAACAGAGCTGTAGGAGTTATCAGAAGATGGTATAATACATCATTGACTGCCCTCCTGATATTCTGTAGGGGTTAACTCCCATAGAATAAGGCACTTCCATGCTAACCCATTAGGCAGTGGATGAATACGTGAGACAGTATACAAAAGTAAGAAATTGAGACAAGACATATAGTGACATTAATTTTTCACAGTTGATAGGTTTTCAGTCTATACTCTGGCCTTTACAGAGTCACCTTCACCTGATAGGTTTTCAGTCTATACTCCGACCTTTACAGAGTCACCTTCACCTGATAGGTTTTCAGTCTATACTGCAGCCTTTACAGAGTCGGCTCCACCAACATGTCTGGAAAGAAGACAGTGACCCTATATACTATATTATTCAAGGAAACAAGTATAATAAAAGTGATGATTATTTAATAGTAGTTAAACATGGCCTTGATGCATAAAGCTGCATCTGATAAATCCATTGTTTATATGTAGGCTTATATGTCAATATTTGTTTGTTCCAACAGGAGTCCATAATTGTTGATGCTGTATCATGCATGAACGCAGACTTTCAACAGCAAAAAGAAAAAATGGATGCTTACACTTTAGCACTTGTAGCTTATGCCAACTCATTGCACAAGCCTAACAGCCAAATTGGCAATGACATCTTGAGTATTCTAGATTCAAAAGCACAAAGAAATGGTATGATATCAAATCCTAATTTACCAGAATTCTATAACTGATCTAGAAGCTTGAACAATTAAAACAGTTTTGAATTCTATGCATAGACCTATATTTAAGTTTGTGTAAATTCTGCAAATAATAGATATTTTATAAGTATGTCTATATTTTATTGAAATTATTGAAATTTAACAAATTTTGCAATGAACTTTAAGGTGTCATCACCAGATAACATTGTCATTTCTGGCAGTGTTTGAGTTCTAACAGCATATGAGAATTAATGGGATCAGTTTACAATGTGAATTTTACAAAGTGAGATCCCTATGGATTATTTTTTGAAACTGCAGAATTACAGGCTATGAATGGTATTCTCTGCAGGTGGTATAATTCTTTATTGAAAAGAATATAGTATGTATTGGGAAACCTGAGAACAATGAAATCAATACTCCATGCTATTTGAGTCATTTTGAATGGAATCAGTAAGAAACAAGGCATGCACATCATTTATGTCAAAAATGCCCACTTATTTTCCCTGTGCCTAAAAGGCAAATCAAAGAATGGTGACACTGTTACTTGCCATGTATGAGGCACTTATGGAGATATTAAATATATGATATTTATAATTGTTATCATTATTTATACTTATTTTCCTTATATTTTATACTTTCACATCATGTAATTATTCAACATTTCCATTGTTCTCGCCTCTCTTCATTTGTTGTATTCCTGACCTGTCATTTTCCACTTGATTTTGCTGTTTCACTGTGTGTGTTTGTCTCTATGTTGCTAAAGGCCTTTTTTTTCAAAACATTGATTCTGTATATCATTGTAACACTGATATTTAAAGTTTTATATATGGTTTTTTTCTAATATTCACTTACCATAAGGCACACCGTTTTGATGTAGTCTCCTGCTCACTTAATATTTATTTTCAGGTTCACTTAGATACTGGAGCAGGGGACCCTCCCAACCTAAACCTGTGAATACATGGTATTATTACACTGCTCCCAGTGCTGAAGTAGAAATGACTGCTTATGCTTTGATGGCCTTTGTTAATATTTATGGAAGTCGGGCAATTGAACGCACACATAATATTGCCATGTGGTTATCCCAGCAAAGAAACCCTGATGGTGGATTCTCATCAACACAGGTAATATTAATACAAAAAGCAAAAATTGTAACAAAAAAGTAATCTTTCAATATTTCAAAGTAGGCCACACAAAAAAAGTTTTTCGTAACTCTTAGTTTGATATGTGCTCTGTAGTTGAGTGTGAATTAGAAATCCTCAATTTCCATTTTAAAAGTGAATGTCTGGAATATGTGCAGAATGAGGGATTATGCATCGTCCTTGGCTGCACTAGGGATACCTCCATTGTGAAAGTTAGATATATGCTTTGGCTTCTGTCACTAAATTTCTTTCATGATCATCCCCAAACTAAATCAGATCAGCAACAGCCACTTGCATTTGAATTTTCATGATCTAAAGGGCACAAGAATTAAATCTGACATATGGGTTGATCAGACTGAAAGACAATTGGAGAGGTGACCACTGTCTTGATCTTACATGAGAAGAATGGTGCTTGATTCATGAAACCATGGCAGGCTTTCACAATATAATAATCAGTCTTGGCAGGGAAATATTGAGATAACGATAAAACAAATCTTGAAATTACTCAACTGATTGCCAATTACTCTGGAGATGATAATGTCATTGTGTCTACTGATGGATACAGTGCTTTGGAATGAGAAGTCTGGGTGTGAGTTAGAGTCAGTGCAGAACACAATAGAACATACATGACAACTATATCCAGTAAGCAGATGGAAATTAAGGCTGTTACTCTCTGGGAATCTATTTACTAATGCAGTTATTATTTCATTCTTTTCATGCTTCGAAAAATACAAAATCGCCAATGTTATTATAAGTGGCGGCATCTATAGGTACTTTTAATTTCTGTGGCATCACTTTACTGAAACTGCTTCACAAGCTCCTGTATGCAGATACAGTGATTGATGACACATTAAGGAGAATTTAATATTAAACATGGAACTAGTAAATCTTGATGTTTGCAAGATAGAAGAGCATATTCAATCAGCAAGCCACAGGAATATTTAGCGTGCATAACCTTGAACATTTTCTGGAGGAAACTGAGTATTGATGTGTCTACCTGCAGTGCAATGATAGCAGTTCATAATTCATAACTCATAGCCTGAAGGGGTGCACAGTTAGCCAAAAAGTGGTATCATAGTGGAACATAGAGACACCTATGTAAGAGAGGAATGATAGTTGAGGATTGTTTTTTAAGTGATCAATTTGAATACCATTTTTTTGGCAACACACTCACATTGTTTCCCTGTTGTAAAACAAAAAATGGTGTGTGGAGGGGGGGTTAAGGGTGGTGAAAGGAGTTTGTGTGATATATTTACTTCATAAGTCTT
Organism: Meghimatium bilineatum; assembly: GCA_034231615.1. Taxonomy (NCBI): domain Eukaryota; kingdom Metazoa; phylum Mollusca; class Gastropoda; order Stylommatophora; family Philomycidae; genus Meghimatium; species Meghimatium bilineatum. The sequence goes on along the minus strand of CM067299.1, from coordinate 36,934,283 downwards.
TTCTATTTTACAAACTATAAAATCAATTTTTTAAATTTACCTAATGGAGTGGGGTTGAAAACATCAAATACATCCCCACCAATATTTTCCTTCACGTGCATATAAAGGACTAGTGAATTATTTATTTTTTACTTTTAAGGTAGTACAAACCTTCACACAGAAATATTATTCATCGCTCAGAGATCTTTGTATTTGCTCTCTTGGCAACAACATTTGAAGGAATAAGATCCCCACCTTGTTTAGTCTGCATATATAGTTTTAACCATTTGGTTCAATTGTCTTATTATAGTAGCTTGAACTGTGAGCAAAATTAATTATACACTATTATTGTGAAGGATACTGTGGTTGGACTTCAAGCACTGTCTGAGTTTGCAAGCTTAGCCTACAGCACAGAAAGCACTGAGATGCAAGTTACAGTTTCTGGAAAACAACTAAATGAATTGTTAAGTGTTTCTGAACTGGAGGAAACAACTTTGCTGCTTCAAACAGTACATATTCCAGTTCTGCCTAATGAGCTCACTGTCACTGCCAGTGGTAGAGGATGTGTACTTGTGCAGGTAGGGTCTTATTTTGTTTGTGGCTGTTTGTTCAGGCGAAAGACAAAGTACATGAAATAATGTCCTTTGTGGTGCCAATCATTTGTTGCTACAATTGTTTAAAACTTTCATTTAATCGATTACTTGCTTTTCAAAAGTCTATACATAGATAGTTTGAAGCTTAAATAGCAATTTAAGTGAATCAACTGTGAAATGATAAAGAACACATAGAAGAATAGTATGAGGGGTAGTAGTAAAATTTAAAATATCCAGAGATAAATAAGATGATTTAGAAATAAATCAAAGATTACTAAGAGTTGCTGAACTATTTTCCCCAGGAATAATAGCTAAATAGTGTATGTATATATATATATATATACACACACACACACACACACACACACAGTTATCCCTCAGTTATCACGGTTAATAGGGACCAGAACCTGCCGTGATAAGTTAAAAAACCACGAAGTAGTGTCATCCTCATTTTTAACACACGTAACTTTTTTGTGTATGTATAATATCAATAAGTGTATATGAAACCATATAAGTGCATATGTTATCATTAGAACATTAAAGAATAGTTTCAAACATGTAAATAAAATATTAATAGTATAAATAACATACATAAAATAATGTATAAATAATATAAATATGATACGTGTGTGTAACATACATAGATGTAACTAAAGTTCATTTTCGTCGTCTTTGTTCAACTCTCCTTCAGGAATGAGGCTATCATACAGGGCTTTGGCTTTAATCCGAATCATATTGGTATCGAGACTAACCTTCTTTTCCCGACAGTCCGATATCCACACTGATAAGACATTCTCCATTTTCACAATTCGCTTATTATGAGAAGTCACAACTCGCTTAGTGATGACATTTGTTGACATAGTGCAAGTAGAGGAAATGTTGCAGAAAAGGCCAGAGCATATAACTTTCATTATGAGAATAGAGGGTGAGACCTCTTGGGCTCATATAAATGGGGCACAGTTAGTATAATTATTGTGTCATGCTCTTTAAAATGTGCTTCCACAGGTTCTAAACTGTTGATTTCACTATGAGGGGAAATCAGACACATTGGCTGTCAATGCTTCAAATATCTATGGTGGTATGTGAATCTCATGTCTTGCATCATAAGTACCTATAGTCATTATGTTGAGAATCGATTAGAGGAACGAACTGCAATTGCTTAGGGACTACCTTTCTGATGAGGAAATGACACATGGTAAAGTGTCTATACTGCATAAAAATTATTTTAATCAAACATTACTGTTACTGGGTTCATGAGGGACATATTTATGATTATATTTAACCAAGTCACAGCTATAATCATTATCAGTATACAAACTATTCAGCATCTGTTTTAGGACTCAGTCAATATGACCCTCTGCAGAGTTTTCTGAAGCAATTCAATAGCATATGTTCCAATTATAAACATTTGATTCAAATTGTTATTAGTTGCAATATATTTCTGATAAGAATTGCTTTGTTGCAGTCCAGTGTCACCTACAACAAACAACCACGGAACCTTCAAGGGAATGAGACACAAAGTTTTCACTTAGCAGTGATCACCAAGAGATATGAGCCTGACATTAACAAATGTGACAGAGCAACAATCTCCATTTCTGTGGGGTAAGAGAGCTCTGTAGAATTGCATCATTCATACTGTTTTATTTAGTGACTTATTAAATAACCAACTGACATGTCAATCATCATGAAGTGTTGCTTTTGCATTAAAGAGTGGTTGTAATGGGCCTCTGACAACCTTTCTCTCTATTCTTCATTACAGATTTTACTTTGTTCATCTCATTCATTATTTTTCCTTGCCACTTTTATCTCTACTTTCTGTTGTCAAAAATGAACATGAAAACATGAAAGGAAGACTGCAGAAAATTTTTCTATGTGGTAAATAGAAAATTTGGATTTATTTTTATTCATTTCCAGTTCTTTATGTTTGTTTTGTCCCTATCTTGATAAAGATCTTGTAAAAATATTTATTCTGTTCATTTGTTCAATTTAAGAAAAAACTGAATTTAAGAAAACATTTGTAGTTTTTAGTTTATTTACATTTACTTCTTGCCTGTTATTTGCTGTCCTTTGATATGACCTTCAAGTAAGATCATATGGCATTTTATTTTATAGTCCTGGTTCCTATGAAATAAGTCAATAAGTTCCCACACTGATTTTTTTTTTCAAAATACCTTTATACTTTAAGATATGTCGAAGGAGAGGAGATTGTTACTGTCCTCTTATAGCAGACCCACTGAAATATGCTATCACTAACATCTTACACCTCTGCGCATTAATAAATGCTTTGGGTTAACTATAATTACAGACTAGTTTGTTTTGTTTCCTTCAAATAGTCACCTTGAGATTGAGTACATGTAAGGTAGCCGGGGGGGGGGGGGGGGGGGTAAAAGTATATACGACTAGGAAACAATGTCTGCATCCATAAATCCATGAATTACTTCATCATCAGAATCATAAAAATATTCACTAACAATATTGACCATGATGAACAATTGTCACTGATTACAGAAATCGTAAAAGAAATAATCACTAGAATATGAAAACATGACCTGTCGATCTGAAAACCAACGGAAAAGGCAGTTAAATATGTCTACTTCCGATTCGTGCATTTCCGTGTGAATGACGTTTGGTTACAATCACATTTTCCGTGTTCCGAAGTGCATAGTAACGGTTGGTGTCTATAGTCATGGACAGCTATGGAATATAAATATTATCTTTTTACTACAGTCTCCCAGACTGCGGTGGAGGTTAAACTGAAATATATGTTGTGTTGTTAAGTAATTGTGCACATTATTTTGTCAGACTACTTTGTTTATTCATTGGAATTTACGATTGCTAACAATGCGATTTAGGGTAAAGTGTTGCACATTTATTCGGGCAAAGTGTCACATTAAAAATGTATGAAAAATTGCTGATAATAAGAGGAAGTTGCAGATGCCGCACTACAGTTAGGGAGACAGATATATATGGTTATAATGATCATCCCACCTTACAAAGACATTGTTAGCTTTAAAACAGAACTTTCAGACTATTTTTTTATCAGAACTTTTTTTCAGATTAAAGTTACGAAGCTAGGTCTATATATTTATTTTATCTATTTTTAACACACATAAACACAGTCTGATCTAGACCAATCACACTGGCGATCCCCTCAATTTTATAATGGTTTGTATCACCTTTTTTAGTGTGAAACTTTACCCCAAAAAATGAATCAAAGTGTTTTTTTTTTAAATATGTTCATAAATTCTCATTCTACTGTCTACATGTAACTGTATGTTTTCAATAACCTCATGAATGTAAGATGGATGGATAAGCTATACTGATGGCAGTTTGATCACTCATAGTTAACTGATTTCACCTGGAGTATTCTTAGCATTTGAATGGAATTAAACTTTGTTAGTTTTCTTTTTGCACATTCATCAAGGGAATAAGAAATAGTACTTCTAAATATATTTACATTATAATTGAATATATATATTTGAAACATAAATGGACAGAGAATGTGATTATCACAAGTTCATTTTGAAAAAAATAATATTAATAAATAAAATGTATTTTAACAAGAAAATAAAATGTGTAAATGACTAATAAATATTATTTCGGACATAATATTTGACCTTACCACGCTTCCAAACCAATAACTTCCACTCAAACAGTATTGGTTTTATAGATAATCCAGCTATGAACACACAAATTTATAGTATATAGGGCCTATGCATAGTTTGTCAAATATTTCTTATTTAGAACAAATTTATACATTGACCCATAAGATTAGGCCTAGATTGTGGGATGAAATGTGGCAGATTTCTCTTACAAATAGCATAAATTTGCAAATACAATGTTAAATAGCACTGGCCAGTAATTGCCAGGTTGGATTTAAATAATAAATGTGACCAAAGTAAATAAAATAGTTATTATTTTAAGAAAATAAGTAAACTCATATATATATATATATATATATATATATTCGCGTTTACTTATTATCAAAACTTATCAATAACTTACAAAATTGATATCAATACACATCAAAACCATGCAAGAAGTAATGTGGATATTGTCAGTCTCTCTCTTGCTGTCTTCCAATACTTTGCCATCGTCTGCATCATCCTCAAAGATAGCATCACACTCACTTTTAACCATTGCATTACTGATGGAGCACTTTTTCAAAGATCAGATGATCATTTCAGACAGAACATCCTACCATGATTCTTTCACCACTTAGCATTTGCAATGCTGTCAGCTTTTTTTTACATTACTACCCTTCATCACAGCTTAATTGAATGATTCCATCCATTCATCATGTGTTCATATAATATCGTCTGTGAAAACAGAAACACACCAATCTAACTAACATTATCGGCTATGTTGATAGAAATCATAATTTAAAAAAAATATTTTTTAAAAATGGCTGCCATTTCGAATGATTCCAATGGATTACATCAGCAGCTAAAAATTATAGTCGCTACTTATTTATATCTCATCTTATTTTGTCGAACGCTATCGGAAATGGAAGTTAATTATGTCTACTTTCATCTCCTCTGTTACCCGATGAATGACGTTAGTTTACAATCACGTTTTCCTTATTGAAAGAGGTGCATCATAATAATGGGTGATTGTAGTCATGGTCTGCTATTGAAAAAATTGTCTTTAGACTATAATTACTGACAACAAGGTGAAGGTTAATGTAGAATATATATTTAGCACTCAGTTATTCTAATAATTACCTTTTAGCTTGTGGTGTCTTCCAATTTTAGCATTATCCTATGTTTCAGTCAATCACTTAACATTTCTAGCTTGTTGTATTTGCAAGTCTAAAAACATTTTGCAAGAGAAGTAATTTCTGTCAACATCATCAGGTGTCGTCTTCAGACGTGACAGACCTCCAACATTTTCTGTCTCTTCCCTTGATAGTACACTCTGCTAGACTGTAACCTGTCCATTTCATGATGTTTCCCTCCCATTTGTATCTCCTCCTTCCTGTTGATCACCTCCCCTCTACTCTTTCTTCAAATAACGTCTTCAACATGGTGTAATTGTCTTTTAATATGTCCCAAATATTTTATTTGTTTGATTTTGAATTCTTTTAATTTACACATTTGTCAGAACTTCTTTTTTTTTGCTTTGCCTATCATGAAGTTATAAATTTCCCTATCAGTTATTTTGTTTGTCTAGATCTATGAAGTTTTAATCTGTTGTGTTCATGTATGTTTGTTAGTCATCAGATCATCATCACAACACGTGGACATGTTTATATGATTCATCTCCTATTCCGTATGTCCTTCAGTATATGATAACAGAATGTTCCAGTTCTTTGTTGGTTGACAACATTTCTTTTAATTCTTATATGCTGCTCATTTCTAACAATTTCATTCTTAACTCCAAGATTATGAATTCTGAACATAGACATAAAAGACAAACTTATATATATAATTTTTACCAATACTAAAAATAATTTATTGCTATAATTTACTGTTGTCAAATATATGTATACAAATAGATAAGTTGTCGAGAGAAATAGAGAGAAACAACAAAGACTAAAAATTGAATAAAAATAGAAACAGAATGCAAGTGTTTGAGATTTTGGTATCATAAACAAATTTCCAGTAAAATATACTTGTATTCTCTTTCCATAAAGGACAAAAGGAAATCTAGAGTTTGGTAATGGAATGAGTCTTGTCACAGTTAAGATGGTTACAAGCTGGACTCCAATGTCAGAATCTTTAACAAAGGTTTGAATATTATGATATATTTAATTATGTATTCTTGGTTTTTGTATGTATGTGATGAATTATTTTACTGTGACCCATGCCTGTCAACTTGTATAGATTTTTATTCTGTACAGAATATGTCATGTGACTTATTCCTTCCAGAACGTTGTCTTCCCAATGAACTCTCTGAACCTCTCTCTGTCTTGGGCGATGTGGCTTGCATTTTCTAGCGATGTATTCATGTTATCTTTAATGTCGTCAAACCATCATCTTCTTGGTCTGCCCCTTCTCCTCTACCCAGGTACTCTTCCCTCCATTATTTGTCTTTCTAAACAGTTATGTCTCTTTATATGACCAAACAGGCGTAGTTTTCTTTTTGTTATTGTGTTTAGTAACCAACACTCTGGAATATTCAGTGTGTTTATAATATCTGAGTTTCTGATTTTTTCCTTCCATAATATTCTAAGTATCTTCCTGTAGCATTTCAACTCAAAGGCGTTGATCCTCTTTGCCGCTGTTTTACTTAAGAGTCCATGTTTCACAGCCGTATGTTGCAACCGGAAAAATAAAAGTTCGTAACATTAGCACTTTCGTTTCTATTTTGTTGTTTTTCCATATGTTTTTCAGCTTTGTTATTTTGCAATATGCCATTGCCAATCTCTTCCTTATTTCTGCCATGCAGTCTCCTGCACCGTTGATGTTTGCTCCTAAGTATTCAAATTTATCCACACATTCTATCTCGGTATTGTCTATTCTGATTTTTGGTTGTTGTGTTGTTATATCTGTTGACATGATTTTTGTTTTCTGCGTGTTTAAATACAAATTTTGTGCTTCGCTATATTTCTTTGTGTTCTTGATTAGTTGTTCCAATCCCTTTATATCGTTTGAAAGAAGCACTGTGAATCGTTTGAAAGAAGACAGAATATAGGCTCCTAGAATATCAGTATGGTGCATGGCTGGGAGGTTAGAGCATTGGTCTCACACCCGTGAGGTCCAGAGTTCGATCCCTGGTTGGGCTGAATTTTTTCTGTTGGGGTGTACATTTAAAATAAAACACTGAACATGATGTGGCGACAGCAAGGGCATGCAACCTTTATCACATAAGTCACTCCTATACTTACTGTAATTACCTAACAGGAAAATTACAGTATGACAATTTGGTACTGTAAATAGAAAAAACTTCAGTGGAGTGAAGTTCACCCCTAACTAGAGTACAATGGGACATAAATTGGTATATGGTATACACATATTATACAAGAGACAATCAGAAATAATGCAACAAGTTTTATTGGGACAAGTAATCTTGCATAAGAGTGACAGAAGTGTGAAATGTGGTGTCTGTTATTGTCCTTGATTCTGCAGGGTAACTTCTGCATATATAATTCTGCATGATAACATTCAAGATAGTATAGAAATGTGACAAGGTGTGTAATATTTCTCCACTTAATGCTACCCCAAACTCTTCAATTGGCAGAGCGTCATTATTGTCATTGTGCTTCCATAAAGCGTAGAATGTAAAATGCCAATCATTTCGTCTGCACGCTCATTTTTTCTGCAGAAGGAATGTAAAGTAAAGATAATATAAAAAATGTAGTACTTGTTTCTGCTTTATAGAAACACAACCGATTCCTGCTTATTTCTCAAAAGCATTAACCGTCATGTTTGAGTTAACTGCAGCCATGTTTGTTATTTTAGCAACAAATACCAGCAAATTGTCAAGTGCCGTGACAATCTAAAAAGTGGGATTAAAAAATGGTGTGTTGGCTTCTACTAGGACTGAACTGTCCATTTATTTTAAGAATATAGGCAACTCATGTTTTCTAGAGTATACCCATATTGACCGTCAGTATTTATCTTTAGAATAGTCAGATTAAATTATAATGCTATTTCACGTATATTGACAACATTAACAAATCTTATACATTTAAAACTTCAATTAGCCTATTATTCATTTATTTATAGAAAGAGGAAATTAAAAGAGAAAATAATTGTATTCTGACCAAATGCCTAGAAAATACTAATTTAATAAACAGCCCCATAATTTTAATAAAACATCAATTTAACAGTCAATAACACACTAAATGGATCACAGTCACAATTTAAGAAGACCTGGACTTTGCTTAAACTTATTGACTATGGATTGTCCTACACATAACAGTCACTAGCTCACTACTGGTATATGGCTCACTAAGTACATTTAAGCAGACCTGCATTTTGTTAAACTCAGATGGATCACATGATCAAAATGGTGAGAAGTGGAGGTGAAATTTATTCCTCTGGCTAAATTATGTTAATTTCACGGGATAAAGTCATCCTCTAGTGTTATATTTATGTGATTTATTTAACCTTTAGGGCCCTGAATTAAAAATTAAGAAACATCACCTTGGGCCTGAATTCTTTTTTGGAAAATTTTCGTTATTGATGGTGGGTGTTTTGAAAACGTGATAACTTTTTTATTTTAAAAGATATCAAAATAATTTTTGCATATCTAAATAAAGGAGTGAATAGTGAATATAGTCATGTTTTTGTTGTTGTTGTATGTATGATATGACAGTTGTGAGCAAGTTGTGAAGTTGAAAATTCGGGGGGAAAATCGCAAAACGTAATTTTCAAATCGCACATGTAACTTCTTGACGACCCTAATACTTGAGCAATGCGTGGAATCATTGATAAAATCCTCATAAATACCTATACTTATTGTATATATATTGTTTTATATAAAAACTAGTATAAGATGAACTAAAAAACTAATAAAACGTGAAGAAATTGCATATAACGCCCGCCCGGTAAACACTAGGTCTATCCCGACACGCAGCGTAATTATTGTCTAAGCACACACGTGGTACCCCTGATACATATTATTTTTGTGTTTTTGAACGACTACACAAACATTCTTATCAAATAACAACATATTAAACATAAAAAACAACAATTAAAACATGTATTCACGATCACTTAGCCATGCCACGCGGTACTCAATTTGATAGTAAAATATGGCTAAAAAATGGCCAACGTCGTTCTAGAAATTCGCTGACAAAACCAGCCGGTTTTCTCTCTTCTTGCAGTCGTAATGAGTAAAGTAACTTGACCTTTAAACTGCGACGTATTCCTAGCGTCGTTTGGCGTGTTTTATACGTCACGGGATCATTACTTTGTGAAGTTCCGTACTCGGGAATCGGGCGATATCCTATGTAGCGGGATTGCGCCTGCAGGCACAACAGAGCTGTTCTCATAGGCGCATTATTGCGACCGCAGAGTCGTAAAGGTTAAGACTGGAATATTTGTTATTTTCTGTATACTGGAATACCATACGGATCAGTATTTTTATGTGTTTCTAGTCGTGGACATTTAAAATTCATACCCATGTTTATGTATACTACACATTAATTTACACATATTCATTACACAATGAATTTTGATCACCTATTCACCTGCTCAAGTCGGACCTGATAACTAGCACTAGTACCAACAACTAGAGTGCAAGCTTCATCGACAAATTCCATTTGTGGGAAGCAAACAGCACTACTAACACAGAAGAACAATTTCATTTGTTTTCAATTAGAACCCTCATTTATGGATCGTAACAGTTGTCAGCATGAGACATTACAGGACTTATATATTTTCTATTTTTTTCAACATCATATTTCAAAGGGAAAGATTAGATTGCTTTGCATCGTCTCAATATACTCTTAATTTCTGTTCTCACTACAGCTTATTTTATGAGTCTCGACTAGATTCTGCAGCCATCTGAGGAGTAATAAACACCACCTGCTGCTGTCTTGTAGTTATAATGGGAGTTGTAAAGGCTATGGGAGATAACCCAAACAGAAAACAACTGCTGCCCTACAGTTATCAAAAATAAATGAGACGTGTAAAAGTGTATAATAATAGTATTTATGTAAAGATCGATCAGCTTTACAATAATCGCACAGACTATCAGACTATGCAGCATAGGTACGAAAAAATACAAATAGCAGTATACAAGAGAGTTTGAACATTTCAACCTTAATTTCTTTTTCAAGAAAATTCAAAACAAATAGTGAACAAACAGTAAAATTAATGGCACTATCACAAAAGCATCTGATGGCAGACATTTAAGTCTTTTGCCAGTTTCATCTATATATTTCATCATGGTGATCAGCGCCAGTGAAATGTATAGTAACAGGAGTAGCTGTTCTGTAGTTAATGGCATGAAGATGTTGACAGAAACAGTCATAGAGAGGCGCATTAAAATAAATACGGGAAATTAGAACTAAATAAAACAACTGTACCTGAAAACAACATGAACAACAATACAAGTGAAGCTACATCCCCCAAATCTAATTAAATAAATGGTAAGTATTAAGACTAACAGGCATGAGGGTACCAAACTGCAATCTATAGTGATTTTCATGGGATTTCTAGCCATATCATCAATGGTCATGATCATAATGCAATGAATATCATGGGCAGCACAATGATCATCGCCATTGAAATGTATAATAACAGGAGTATGTGTTCTGTAGTTAACTGGCATGAAGATATTGACAGAAACAGCCACTTAGTCTTTTGCCAGTTTCATCTATATATATAAATGTTATATCATTTACAAATGATAAAGTAAATGACGTTATGGAATTCACATGTGAAGGCATCGTTGATGTGAAAGTGACCTTAGAAAATGAAACAGAGCGGATCTTCACTACACAGGACCATGTGTAACTTCAGTGTCCACAACAAACTGTGTTAAAATGGTCTCACTCATTAGCCCTGAGTGACTGTGAACCAAGATGTTAAGATTTTTGTCACACCTATAGGCAACCACAGGAATGTCTTGGAAGATGGCACGAGTTTGAAGATCAAACTGTATAATGAAATAATGTGGGAACAAGATTATATAGACAGTAGAGTTATGGGGAAGAAAAGTGAGAAGTTTTAACTCTTATCAGAAGATAACATCCTCTCTCAGCTATTGGCTGTCCACTAAAGCCAAAGAATGACGGCGCCAAACGATAGAAAGAAATCAAGGAAAAGTAGTTACAGTGTCTCTTATCATAATGCATTGGAACTCAGATGTAATCAGCAGCATGCAACAAATAAACAGAGCTGGAAAACATCCTGTTTTTAGAAACAAGTCAGTGTATGTTGTGTTCAGGAAACCCACTTGATACTGACCAACACTTTAAAATAAGGAGTTATCAGTGTCATATCTGACAAACAAGACCAAAGGAAAGGTGGAGTACTTATCCTTGTAAGGAACAATATTTGTGCACATGAAGACAAAATCTTCATGGATTGAGCAGAGAAATAGCTGTTGCAACTGAATTCCAACAAGATGAAACTGAAACATTTTAACTATTACTGCACAAATGACAAACCTATGAATCTCAATATGATTCAGGTTTTGGATAACAACTTATCACAGTCAGCAACTTCAATAGTCACTCCCAGAGCTGGGGCTACAAGCCATCTTGATCTTGGACAGAAATTGAAACATGGCAAGATAAGTTGACCACTCACTAATATTGCTCAATACCTCATCAGACATTTTACTACAGATGTACAAAATAGCATTGAGATTCAATTCAGCAAACATTGGATGCCTGCAACATTAATAAAACAGTTCATCTAAGGGGAAATTGGTAGCATATCATATTCTGGATGTATCCATGAGCTCAGCAGTTTTTACCTGTAGTGATTATCTAGGCAATATAAATGCGTTAGTAGTTTGCTATTGTTTTCTGAATGATCTGGATGCAAAAGTGCATGTTGCAGAATTCGAATTCGGTACCTTGGTCATCGCAGATGCCCACTGTACCATACCGCCAGACATAAAGGTAACGGTTATCCAAATTTGACTTAATAATAATTCAGAAAAATGTGAATCTGGACATAGTTTGTTAACTGTTGAAGACTAGAAATGCGACCATCATTATTCTGAACTATTTATAAATTGTTCTGCACTATTTATAAATGGTCTTCTAAGAATGAAAACATGTCTGAAGTTATGATTTCTCAGTCATTGAGCATGACAGCCCAGTCTATTTATATATCCTCTGATACATTCGTGTTGGTCACCAACCTGTTCGCTCACTCATTTACTTTCATACCTGGGCATGCACAACTGTAAAAATGATTTTTCTGGTCTTTGATACTCAACAATTGCAGCCATTTGCCGAAGTATAGTTCCTGTTTTAACTTGTTGGACTTTCACATAGAGTCACTTGATGCTTAGCCTGATAACTTCCACCATACTGAGACCTGTATGCAAAGGATGAAATGTTTCTGTATTAATCCTAGGATTATATGCCTGAGCTACTCTAATTCTGTCAGTCAAGTTGGGAAGTTATATAGATTTCTCATTGTGACACTAGATGCATCCTTAATGCAACGCAATGGTGCTTCCTTAGTGCATCCCAAGAAGATGCTCATGCCCTATTTCTGAAATCTATCTAGTCTGGCAATCTACATGTTTCTGACAATGAGTAAGGTAAAATCCTATTCTCTTTTAATAACACCATGATCCTGATATAGTAGTATAAAATTTCAGATGCTGCCATGACTTTTAACACCAGTAGGTTTCTATGCTTCTTTATATTCTCTGAAGTACTGACTGGTCTACATTTACCATGACTTATTTTCTTGCATTTATATTGTGTATTAAAATGCTGATATATTTATAAAACATATTTTGTTTTAAATATAGAGTAGGTATACAATCATTAAATGCATCATTTTTTATTTCAGTTAAAGAGTCAGTTTCCTGTACTTGGAATAAAAAGATTTGAATATAGTGAAGAGGAAGCAGTTTTGACATTTTATTTTGATGAGGTAACTACACAAATGTACTTATGATTCACAAATGTACTTATGATTCACAACCGTCTTGCATTACCATGTTATTTGCTAAAGTGATAATAATTTAAAGAATAAAGTAAATTTTGCATTTGAAAAGGTTGATGAACTGGCCAAATAAGGGAAAAGATGCCTACAAAGCAACAATACAGTCTCATATCAAAGAAAGAAGAGAGCTAAATAAATTATAATAAGCAAAATTAACTCAGCAAAAAATGACTACCACGATGAGACCAGCACAGACAGGTCACTATACTGTGTATGAGGACAGGACTCAATAGACTGAAAAAAACCCATGCACAGGATGCAACTGTCTTCTATACCAGTGGTTCTTAACATGGCCATTTGACCCCCTTCCCTATGGGCAACAGAGAAAAGAAAAATTGAAATGGGGGAGGGGTACAGGGTGACTACTTGAAAGAAAATTAACAAGAATTACAGCAGTAAAGCCTGGAGACTTGAAGTGAAAAATGTAGCAGACTAAATAATAAAAGAGAAGAAAATAAAACTTGGAGACTTGCATAATCTTGAGGGTAAATATATAAAATCCAATTCAACACCCATAGTAGATGAAAGTCGGCAGAAAATGTGGCTGATTTCTCTTGCAAATGGCGTAAATTTTCAATACGATGCCAATAGCAATTGCCAGTAATTACCAGGTTGGATTTAAATAATTACTGCTACCAGAGTATATAAAATAGTTATACTTTTGCTAAAATAAAAGTTCTCGAAATATATGTATATATATATATATATATACAAATAATAAGAACAAATGTTGTCATATACCCCCATGTTCAAAACTTTGCAGTAACTTATGAAATTGATATGATACATCAAAATCATGCCAGAAGTAATTTGAACGTATTACACTTTTGATCGGAACCATCTCTGTGTGGTGATATAAATACCAAAAAAATCAAAATAAATGTCAAACTAAAAGGAGTATATTCAGTCTTAAGACATAGCAGTTCCTAACTTAATTGAGTATCTTTGGGCGGAATCAGCTAAAACTGGCTCCTTTTTTTTTGGTGTAATGAATACTTTTTAATCAAAACATCATGTTTCCTTGTGTTTTGCTGTGATGTATATTGCTCTCATTATTGATATTTTGACCTATTTCTATTTATCAATCAATCAAGTGACATGTCAAATGGCATCTGTGATCATGTTTCTCCACAACTCTTTGTCTCTTGTGTTGTCAATAAGCTTGGTTGGTGACTTCTGTGCCATAATACTAGCCCATTCAGCAACTTCTCTCTTTGTCTTCCCTGTCTCTTCTCCCTTTAATCTTTCAGTGGTTATTAAGTATTCAAGCTGTGTTCTTCTCAGCACATGCCCTAGAAACCTTGACTGTCTGCCCCTAATATTTGCTATGATTTTTCTTTTTACACCAGCATCACTGAGAACATCATGTTAGTTTTCTTAGTTGTCCATAGTATTTTCATCATTCTTCTCAGAAACCAATCTCTGTAGCCACCAGTTCATTTTGAATTTGTTTGTTTACAGTCCATGCTTCACATCCATAAAACAGAATTGATTCAATATAAGATCCCAGCACTCAAATTCGGGTCTGCATTGATAGTGTTCCATTACACAAAATGGATCTAATTTTTTGGGAATCCTGATTTGGCTTTTGTTGTTTCCATTTATACCCATACCAAAGCAAATATGGCTTCTTCTTTCCTTCCTCTTTTACCCTTTACGGGTGTCGAGGGAGATACAATGTTCTTTTTCTCGCTTTTCTGGCAGCTTCAGATAATGTTATTTGGTATTCGTGTAATGTCTCTTTGATGTTGTCGATCCAGCGTACTCTAGGTCTACCCTTGGCTCTTCTTTCTGCTTCTCCTCTCTTCGTATGTGCTTTATAAACTAATGAATCACATGGCATTCTTTCCAGATGACCAAACCATTGTATCTGTTGGTTTTGTATGTATTGTAGAATTGATATTACACCCACTCTTTCTCTTATGACATCGTTTCTAATTCTGTGTCTTCTGGTCACTCCTGTGGCTTTTCTCAGACATCTCATCTCTGTTGTAACTAGTTGTCTCTTATGTTTTATTGTTAAGGACCATGTTTGACATTGGTAGCACAGGGTTGGAATGAAGATACTTTGGATAAGATGTTTTTTTGTTGACATAGGTAGCATTTTGTGTTGCAATAAAGGGGATAATTAACCCAGTATTTGATTCGCTTTGCTACAACGAATGTCTATTTCGGTGTCTATCTTTCCATCTGAAGATATATATGGCTTATAGCACAAATATTTGGTACATTTGATGCATTTTGATCACTGCAGAGAATAATGTACATTGTTTCCACCTGAGGAAAATTTTATAGACCCATATCACTATATTTTGTACTATTAACTCATTCGCTATGGAGTATATTTAATGTTCTGACAGAATTAATTTTTATAAGATGTTTCTTTTTGCATATCCATCATGGGAACAAGAAATAGTAGTTATAAATATATTTAAATTATAATGTAATATATATATACTGGGAAACAAAAAAGGACAGAATGTGCTTACCCTAAGGTTATTTTGAATTAGTTGCTTTTATTATTGAAAAATTAATTTTTAAAATATAATCATCATCGTGTGACATATTCTTTCCAGAATGTAGTCTTCTTTATGGACCTTCTGAACACCTCGCTATCTTGGACGAGTTGACTGCCTACTCCAGGGACATGTTTAAACAGTCAGATATATCATTTGTTCATCGTTGTCATGGGCGGCCTCAACCTCTACTGCAGTTTGCTTTGTGCTATTGGTCTTTCCATGCTGTTATGTCTCTTTAAATGACAAAAAAAAGTTCAGCTTTCTTGTTATGATGTTATTTAGGAACCAGCCCTCTTTAACATTTATATGTAATACTTCTGTTTGTCTTTATTACTGTCCATGGTATATGCAAAATTTTTCTGTAGCATCTCAATTCTAAGGCAGCAATTTTCTTTGCCACTGTTTTATTTAGAGTCCAAGCCTCTCAGCTGTATATATTGCCACAGGGAATACACACGTTCTTATGTACAGCTTTACTTTGCTACTGGTACCTTGCCAGTGATTTTTCATTTGAACAAGTTTCGAAAATGCCATTGCCATCCTTCTCTTAATTTCTACTGCATAGTTCCCTGAACTATTTATGTTTGTACCCAAATAATGAAAATTTGATATGTCTTCCAGTTCTTAGGTATCAATTATTATTTTTGCTTGAAACAGTACAATTTCAGTACATTTAATTGATGTATTTTGTTAATGTATGTGAATCTTTCATTGTAGTTCACAAGAAAGCCAAAAGAGTTCAGCATTGACGTAAAACAAGACAAAGACTTGGCTGTATCTAATCCAAAATCTGCAGAAGTGAAAGTGTTTCAGTATTATGAATCAGGTATGCTTCTGAAGGATATAAAATATCTAAATGTCACTTTCATAAAAATTATATCTATGTCATTATAGTCATTACTGATATATCAAAGAGTCATGGACAATTTACAGCAATACCCCTGAGGGCAATAAAGATGTGTTTATACAGAACAACAGTGTTGATCATATCATGGGCATCTAAAATGAATAATGTTGATGTATAGTAAAATTATGAAAACTCATAGGGTGTTTCTTATCAACATCAGAAAAAGACAGTCATAATATTTTGGGCATATAATGAAAATAAGAAGTTTACAATACATTGTGAGATCTGAGAACATCAAATGTGAGGATGAGACGGAGATAAAAATATTTACAGCTTAACTTAACTGTGCAAAACAATTTCAGCTTTTTGAGGTTATAGTTGTCATGCAATATAGATGTTTGTGGAGATAAATGTTTCCACAAGTCAGTGTGGCACATGTTTATAAACTCTCAGTCCATGCTTAGAAAGATCAAAAATGGGGTCTCCGACATGAGTAGGTGGACAGATAGGTAGGTTCGAGTCCACGTCAGTGAAAGAACTGAAACTGGGAAAATTAGTTATGAACAAGAATGACATGTAAGATATGATATTGTAACTTAGAGAATTTGGAATTACCCCTGTGCAAGCAGAATAGGGCAACTGAAGAGATGTTTAAGGTGTGTGTATGACCAGCAAGCTATGTCAACCATCAGCTTGCATTATCTTCTTGCACAGAGTTCATCAACATCAATTCAGAAAAGTGAAATAAAACTAAGATCAACATTTTATATTCTTCATTTGCTTGACGTGTCCATTGCAAATGTTGCTCTCACTACCACTCTGTAAGCCTCTCTGTTCTCTGCAAGCTGGCCAGCTTCTATTAGTGTAACTTTAGGAAGTCCTTAACTCAATTCATACGTAAGCCCGTTATAACGGGACAGAGCAGGCACCCTTTAAAGACGTAAGCCCGTTATAATGGGGCTCCATATATACCCTCCAAATTCGCCTTGTTTGGTTCGTAAATGATAAGTATTATTGTTCTTACAATTCTTATATTTTTATATTGTATATGAATTTCACATTCAATTATCTATCTTTTGATACTTTATATGACTTTCCATAGCCAATACTTTGTCTTCAGGAAGCTTGCGACTGAATCATGTTGCGGTCCAAAAAGTTAGCCTAAAATTAATTACGTATAAACCCCGTGTATAATTACGTATTGAAAGAGTTAACATCCTGTTTCTATTTACATTTTAAAATTAAGTCAAACTTATACATATTATCATGTAAAGTTTTTGCTTGCATACTTTTTAAAGAAGACACATTTCTAATTTAATGTGTTATCATCCATTACTTGTTAAATATTGAAAACTTTTAAATCTCAGTATCATTGACATAAATAATCACAATAAATCCTCCATTGCACATAGGAAGCAAGAGCAAGTTGCCTGTAATTCCTGGGGATATTAATCAACCAAGTAATAAAAACACAAAGTAACATATAGTTGATGCTACCACAGTCTAACCTAGAAGAATTATGCAGAAAATATGATTTGAACCAGGTCAGCTCAGATGGCACCTACTTGCCTCGTAAAATTGAGTCGACATGTGTTCTCTCTTTTACCACACCCCATCCCCCAAAAATAATGTGATTTTAGTCAAGACTTCCAAAGTAGAAGGTAAAGTTGTAATCAAGCATCAAATACTGGACAGATTTAAGTTGTGAGGCATATGGGTGCTATCTAAGTGGACCTGGATTAATATCATTGGCTACATGATTTTTCTTTATTACTAAATCCTTGATGCTTCAATATTATATTATTCATTTACTCTTAGTCTAACCTACCTGCTATCAATATCATCAACATGATGTTATTTTATTATTCAGATGTTTCTGTTGTGGAGTCTTATTCTCTGAAGACTATCTGTGGTACCAAAGCTGAGATCCCATTTAACAATGATACTTATGATAGGATGCCACAACCTAATCAATTCAGAATGGGTAAGTACTAAATAATTACTAGTGTGAATAAGCATCTTTGAGTACTAGTGAGTTACATAAAAATAATTCACTAATCAACAACCAAAATGTAACAGAAATGAAAATAGCTGATCTTACTCAATTTTCAAAGTGCTGAAAACAGCACTCATTAAGCTACATTAAAAAATGTTGATTGGCTCTAGTTTTCAAGATATGTGCTGCTAGTAGTAAGAAAAAAGTAAAGTAACCCATAGCATTTATTAATGCCGTAGGGGTGTGAGATGTTAGCGATCTCACATTTCACAGGCTCTGCAAATGAGGGCGGTAGCCATCTCCTCTCCCTCGCAGTCTTTACTTCCCGGATTAATCCGGTACCCATTTAAGGCTGGGTCGACCTGGGAGCCGTTGCGATCTGAAAACATTTCCGCCGCAACTGGGGAATGAACCCAGGACCACTCATATGCGAAGCCAGTGCGCTAACCACTGCGCTAACGTGGCTCCAACGCTAACGCTGCTAGTAGGCCTATATTTAATTATGGTCAATTTATATATGTGATGCAACTGCATAATGTTTTCTAATGACAAATAAAAATGTTACTAGAAGTTAAGATGCAATCTTACTTATGATTACATCACATTTGTGTATAAATATCTTATTTCTGATTAATTTTGGTCATTAGTGCATTTATTAAAAGTATTGTAGTTAGGAATACCTAGGACTTGTGTGAACAGCGCTAATAATTTCTGTTATATATGTGGTGAGGTCACATTTCTATCACAAAAATGAAATCTAACTAAAATGAATAAGCAGGCTGTTCTCTGTACAAAGTTTGTACATTGGTTGTAAAATATGAGATCAAGATAAGATCTGGGAGCCACACAAATGCTGCAATAATGTGCAGTACATCTTAAACTGTGGTTGACTGGCAAAAGGTAAGCTATGCCTGCAGTCCCAATTATTTGGAGAGAGCCCACTGATCATCTCAATAACTGTTACTTTTGTATGGTTTCAGTGCCAATTTGGCAGTGCCACCCTGGAAGACATCAAAACAGAATTGTATGTGATATTGATGATTTCTTTGATGCTTTTGAATAATGGAAGAAATACATATGTTCCCAAGGGAACTATTTTGAAGTTGATGGTAGTAAATTTTAAATTAGGCAAACCTTAGTTCCAGAACTTTAAAATAACATTTTTGTATGTGCATGCATGCATGTATTCTTCTTCTTCAGCGTTCATTCTCAAACTCCCACTGGATATCTCTTGTAGCAGGACTATGGTCCTATTAGATTTCCAGAAGGATGTAGTCCAGAGAATGGAAATGCGTTGTGTCACCGTTTTATTTGCGCCAATGGCCCGACAGATCCGTCTTCGGCGGAGCATGCATGTATAGAAGCAATCTTACTACAGTAAGCAACACTAAATTTATTTAAGAAAATAAGTAATTTTAAGTATATCTTTAGTTATTCATGTAGCAGTATGGCTACTGTTTTCAATGTTTCTTTTCAAAATTCTATATTTTCTTGAGCAACAAAATAAATAATTTTGTTGCATAATCTGTTTCAGATTTAAGTCTAGTCCCAGCAGCTGGAAATGATGTGAGTATGGTTTTATTAATGTTTGTTAAAAATAAAACTGAATAAGACTTTGCTACATTTTTGACAAGTCCTCTTATAATGTTTTCATGTAAATTGTTATATATTTAAGGACAAACTGTAGAACTGATTAGAATCTAAGTCTCTGTACTAAGTGTGCTCCTTTCCCCAATAGATTTTCTAGTGTACATCTGTTTTGGTATACTTTGTTTCAGAACCAGAGAATTTACTCATGGGGTCTGGCTGCAATCTGATTTTGAGAGACTCACTTAAACACCTTTCAACACATTCTAGCCAATAGTTAGCTCTAACAAAGCTTAAGAACTTCTTAAGAAGTGCTGAAGAGAAGATATCAATTATATTAAAAAAGGGAACCAAAAAAATACTGGTGTTGATAGAGCATTGATTACGCAAGAAGATCAATTCTACCACAAAACTGCTCTAAGATGTATTGGTGAGGGAAGAAATAAATGTTGAAGACCAACTGGAGTGGAGTAACAACTGAAGCAAGTCAGCAACAGAATATAAAATAGCCACAAACAGAGAAGAATAGTGTACTATTGTACTATTGGATAGTAATAGAGATGGCCCACTCTTTATTTTTATAATAAAATAAATAGTTATGAGTGAAAGCTGCAGTGTTGTACAGCATTTGTTTCAGACAGCCAAGATACTAGGTTCAAACCTACTGCAGCAAACTGTGTAACTGGGCTGTTCAGAAAACAATGACAGCCTCCTGAACATATTTTTAGTCTCTTATTGCAACATCCAGGGAAATTAAACTGCAGACAAACTCTCTAAAGAAAGTGGTGCATTTGAAAGAGTGATATAGGAACTACTTATGAGGCAACAATTAAAGCCACTATAGTCAAAGTGGAAATGTGATTACCCAGATCAAGTAAAAAAAAAAGATGCATACCATCAACTCTCCATACAAGGCCAGGCTATCATTTTCCAACTACAATCAGGACATAACAGACTACACTACCACCTATATCACAAATACATGATCAGCACAACAGACTTATGCACCTTTGGTACCAGCTCTATGACAGTGGGACACTTACTGCAGACCTGCTCAACAAAGGGGGAAAAAAGGAGAGACTTGACAGTGTTCTGTCTGCTTCCATGAAAATTTATACGGCACTGATCGGAGCCTAGGGTTGACTGCTACTATTGTTAGAATCATCAGTGTAAAGTATGAAAGTGAATTATTCTTCTTCAGCATTCATTCTCAAACTCCTGATAGATTTCTTGTAGCAGGACAAGGGTCCTGCTAGATTTCCAGCAGGATGTAGTCCAGAGAATGTAAATTCATTGTGTTGTTGTTGTATTTGCGCCAATGTCCTGACACATCCGTCTTCAGCAAAGAAAGTGAATGAAGAAGAAGATTTATATTGTCCAGGAAACCATTATAGCCAAAAAATGCTAGATTAAAAGCTAAGTCCTGAATAGCATATGCTACCAACTTTATGGATGTAATAATAAATAGTTTTGAGCTTTACAGCCTATAAAATCCTCTCTCCACTGCTTAACAGGGAAACTTGAGCTATAGAAAGATAATTTTCTGATAGAGTATTTTTAATGGCAAGCACTTATTAACTACTTCTGAATTAACACATCATTATTAAAAATAAGAGACATGTTTAAATAAAACTGTAGACATATTTGTAAAATTGTATACCATACATTAGGGAGCCAAGTAGCGCAGTAGTTAGTGCACTGGCTTCGCATATGAGTTGTCCTGGGTTCATTCCTCAGTTTCAGATCGCAACGGCTCCCATGTTGACCCAGCCTTAAATGGGTACCAGATTAGTCCGGGAAATAAAGACTGCAAGGGAGAGGAGATAGCTAATGCCATCATTTGCAGAGCCTCTGAAATGTGAGATTGCTAACATCTCACACCCCTACGGCATTAATAAAAATGCTATGGGTTACTTTACTATACCATAAAAGTGATATCACATAATTAAAGAACATTTTTTAGTATGGAAGATAAATTAGTTGTTAATAGAAGTAATAGAATATGCAATAAGTAGAAAACTTCTTTCTTCTAGGCTAGTAATATGTGTCCTGTATGCATTCCAATCAAACATGAGCCAAAAAACCTGAAAGAAATGGTGTGCAATTCAACAGCAGGTAAGCGTTTTTATGTTCATGTGAGTATCAGAATATCGATTAAATGATTTATTCCCAGCTTTAATTTGCAGATTTATTCAAAGTATTGAGAGCATGATTTATTATTTTAACATTTATTATGGGCAATAATTTTCTCAACATTTGTTGAATATTAGAACATTGATTGTTAGAAAATGTTTATTTGTGCTTACGGTAGCAAAATAGAGTTAAAACCTGTAGCTGTTGGTTTTTTTCCACAAAGTTCTGAAAGAGATACATGATTGTGATTCTTGACGACACATTAAGATTGTAAATTCCACCATGCAGCCGGATTCTTTTTTCACCATTTTAGTTATTTTTGGTGCGTGTTTGGAAAATGCAATACTTCTTTTTTTGGGGTGTTTTTAGAGATTTTTCATTATTTAAAAAAAAATGTAAATAGAGAATTGAATACAGAATCTAATTATGTAAGTTTTATTTGTATATGTGTGATACAAGAGGTGTGAAAAAATGAAAATTACATTTTTTTTAAGATTACACCTATTCTTGGTGAAGTTCTGACGTATAATCCACTTTGACATTCTCTAAAGTGTGATATCTACCAAAGCAGGGGAACGGACACAGAGCTACTTGATACACTGGGCATGCGTACTGGGTCAGATAGCACTTTTTTTCCCTGCTGGAACAGACCATACACTTGGGTCTGGAAGCCTTGACAGTGACCAACCGTTTTTGATTTATAGTCATGTTGTGTCCACCTGTCACAAAATTATCTGCAGGATTAGTGGTTTTTCTGCCCTTGCAATGGGTGGAGGCTCTAGGTTGGCTTCCATCAAGAAGCCCATGAATATTATATATCTGCATACAAAATTTGTCCACCTTGACTAGGCCAGGATGTTTGGCCATCCACAAAATTAGCGAATTCACGAAGGAAGCTTCCAACAGATAAAATAACATTTTCTTCCACCATTTGTAGCTCCATCTGCTAGTGGCAAGTCCAATTTCTGCAACATGTGATATTATATTCCCCAATTTCAGTTTAGATACATCATCAATAACATTGTCCACATCCAACAGATGCTTCCTAAGCAGCATCAGCATGTTCTTATGCTAGAAATTGATGCAGAAACTACTATCTCAAAGATCCCAACCCGATCAAACATCCATAACAACAGTTGTCCCAAATAACCAAAGAATTTCACGACAAATAGGTAGTTATTGTTTAAAAATGTAGGTTAAACCCCCCCCCCCCTCTCTTACCAATTTAATATTTACAGCTCTGTCAAGAGAACATAAATTATGACATTTAAAAAATGTTTATTTTCAGTTTACAAAGCGATAGCTGGAAGAAAGGGAGCCTACCAACTTAAACTTACTCAGAATTTATTGTCTCCAAAGAAAGACAAACTTAATATCTTTTCCAACTACAAGCTGGTCACAGGATGTGACTGTGTAGTTCTTGAGTCACCAGGTAAGATTTACATTATTAGCTAATAATGCTTTTGAAAAGACAAATCTGGTATTACCCACATATGAACTCTCTTTATCTCTACTTAATAAGTAAAGAGGAAAATCATGGAAAACTTTGCCCATTATTTTTGGCTGTTATATACCTCAGAAGATATTATTTGCTATAAAAAGCTCTGATATAAATTTGGACTAAAGTTTGTGGGTGAATTTTTTTAATAAGTAAAACAAAGATCTCGACTAGAATACTAAAGAAGAAGGATGTGATGTTAACTTTTATTCATAAAATGATTTGGTAAATGTGCCTGTGTGTTGCCAGGGCCTAAAAAAGAAGCAGATAATAGGAACACTGGTGCATGTCGTAAGAGGCAACTAAGGAGGTTTGGGTTCCCTATGTCATCCCATAGGACAGAGTGACCCAAAATCATGAAAATTAATATATCATAGTCATTAAGATGTTTTATATATATGTATATTAAGTTTAAACATACTAGTTTTATTTACTATAGATATTTTTGTAACATTTTTAGCATCATATTGGTTTTATTTATTATGATTGTACCATTAACATTTCTGATGATATTATATATTTGACAGCAAAGTTAGTTTGTATTGTCCTTATTCTTTATCATTTTTTTCAATTATCTGTATCAGAAGTGTTTTATTTTTAGTAACATATCCATACTTAGGGTCTCTGTGTATATTTATTTTCATATTTGTATTACTACTGCCTATGTCTGATTGTTCAGATCTTCTCTGGCCTTCTAGTAATTATATATTAAATTTACTGCTAAACTATGTTATCTAATTTTCTTCAACAAACCTGTGCTTGTTATTATTAAATGAATAATAACCGTTTATGAAATAATTCAATAATCATTTTATTTTATTTTTTTTCAGCCAAAAAAGTATTCATTTTTGTGCGAGAAGCCGTATCAGCTGATCATATTCTGGAACTGGACAGAACTTCAATGGCAATTATATCCAATAAAAAGATTGAAAAATTAATCCATAAGATACGGAAGTCCTGCTCCACAAATACTGAAACATAATATGAAATCACCAATTTAGTGCACTAATAATATATATTAGGCCCTATATTTTGTATTAGAGATGGACAATTATCTCTTTACACCATCATAGCAATGGTAACAAAATTATGAAAAGATTAATTATGGCAGCACCTGATGTCATAATAAAATTTGAAACAATGATGATGTAAAAAATCTTGTAACTTTATCAGTAATTAGACACTGAAAATCTTTAGCACCAATCTTTATCGTGAACAGCTGGTATTTACATGTTTTATGTATTGGATTCAAATCTTATAGCTCATTTGGAATAATAAACATCATAGTTTGCTTGGTAGATGCAACTTTATTATACCTATTGTCTTATACCAATTTTCCATATTTTGTACAACATAGACTCGGGTTGCTTTTAATATTCAAATATTTACTTTTAGTAATGCAGGCCTACTCTTTATACAGAAATTAGGATAAAAATACAAAGTGTTAATTTTCTGCTGAAATACAAAATGATCTTTCTTATGTTGACAAGTATGATCTGTATGAGTACTGGAAGGACAATATACAATTGTTTTATACAGATATCTCATGAAATTTACATGCAATGTAACTAAGTGAACGTTATGTAAAAATAGAACAGAATAGGGTAGGTGGGGACAAAGATCTACATTTTTAATTTTTTAGTGTACTCTGACACCTAGACCTAACTAACTGTCATCAGTGTATAACTTATCTATTCATCTTACATTATTGAGAGCATTTAAAACATAAGATTATGTGTAGACAATAGAATGAGAATTTATGAACATATGTAAAACAGATCTGCAGACAGCAAAAAAGTGAGAAAACCATTACGAAATTGAGGGAGAATTAACAAAAACTGCAAAATAATTGGTTCACTATATGTCTTTATATGGCCTCATTATGTGAAAATTATTAAACACTAAGCCTGTTTAGTTATGTAACTTTAATCTTGAAAAAAAAAAACTATGGTATAAAAAATAGTTGATAAGTTCTGTTTTAAAGCTAGTATTTAAAACTGTCTTTCTAATGTTGGGAAATCATTATATCGGTCTCCCTCAGCTCTAGATCGGCTTTGGTGTTTCCTTGTGACATCGCCTTACTGATGAATGATTTCTCATGTTTTGAGTGCAGATTTTTTCCCCACTAACTGTGCAGATCTTAATACCAAATCACATTGTTAGCAACTGCCAACAATTTTCACAAAAAAAGTTCTCTAACACCGTAATGTGATTAAGAACTTAACAAAACAATGTATATTTCAGTTTAAACAATTTAAATAAATTACTATATTAATGTTAACAGCAGACAAAGAGTGAGAAATTGAAAAAAAATTATATCTAACACAATGTAAAAATATTTTTTCTCATTGTTTAAAATGATTTGTTCTTGACTTTTCAAATTTCTTTCTGTCAAAGATTGAAATATAGGCAGCTGATGTAGTCATGTGTAGTATCAGGAAAACACATATATTCCAAATATAACTGTATACCTGAAATACTAGAATCAATCCGTGTGAAAAAAATAAGAGCTGTGGAAATTATATCCATCCATAATTAATTCTCATTCCGTCTGTAGCCTCCACATTCCTGAACACAATCCCAAAAGTGTTTGCTAGAAGCAGCACGAGCCGCTGTACTTCTGTTTCCAGGGTGCACCACGAGGAGGTACTTTTGTGATCTTTGTTATCTGCTAAGACTGGGTCCACCGAGAGCAATGTGGTACCCTTTGCACCCTGAAAATCATGATTTTAATAATAAAAATGGTAAAAATACATGTGAAACATCCCAAAAACATTTCACAATAAAGTTTTTTTAAATGTATAATCTTATCTGTGTAAACGATGAGGAAGGTCTGTATAAACCCTACTGTAAATATTAAACTCAAATAAAAAACCTATAAAATCCTATAAGCTGTTTACAGATTATAGTATTTAATTGAAAAAAAATATATCACAGATTATAGAAACCCTTTTGAATAAACCTACAGCAAGCAGCTCTTATCAAACTAAACAACATCGTGATAACGTGCTCATAATTTCATGGCACATAAAAACAAGGTTAGTTAGTTTGTTCCTTTAGTGCCAAGGGCTAGAAGTCATATAGGATAGAAGTCATGTTTCTCCATGCCTTGTGGTTTGCTGCAAACTGTTGTAGTTCTTGGGTGGTGTCATTGCCTCATTCTTGATTGTTCTTCGTAGTGTTGTCGTAGATCACAAAAAAGCAAGTGCTGAAATAATATTTAAACAGTTACAAAAATACATTGTATCATATCCAAGCAAAGTCTTTTCCCAATAACCATATCATAATTCCAAATATGAATTAAAGAGATGATTTTGTAGTATATTAATCAAACACTGATTAAACAGTGTTATTGATGCCTTCCTTGTTAATTACATTCAATGCAAAATTTGTATCTAGAATGTATTTTGTATTATTGTTTACTATGAAATTTTTGTACACATTTAAATGATGAGAAATGTTGTTTAGGTTTCCAAATTATTTTTGTAGCAGTGATTTTAGAACTAATAAATACATTACTTGTATTTTTTTAAATAGCAGAATAATCAAATAAATAATAAATGTTTTATAGAAATATTTATGTAATGTGTTATGTTTCTGATTTCACCTGTCAGATGTATAATTGTTTATTGTGTTGAAAAATAGCCTTTTTTAGCAGCAAATAAAGTATTTAACAATGATGTACCTGTACTGCAACTAAATGTATTTCAATGAAACTCATTTGAGTAATATAGAGTAAGCAATAGAAATAAATAGCTTGTTACAACAGATAGCACACCAGAGTTTGACCACAGTGCTTTGATATATGAACTGAATCATGCATTTGTAAGGATGTGGGTGAAAATGGTAACATGTATGCATCTCATAATTATAACTAACATGCTTAACTGAAAATCAACACCAGGAAGACAGTTCCTGACATTCTTCTTCGTTTGTTCTCAAACTGCTGCAGATTTTGTAGATCTCTTGACAATAAGGAATCTAGAAGAGACAGACAAACCTCTCAAAACCTGTATTGAAATGGAATACATTTGGCAATCATGATAGAACTATAGAGAGTTGCGAGAAGCAGTTGAGGTGAAGATAATGTGTGGTAGAGCTGAAGTGGGTAATTAGAGAGTAGATCAGACTTGTCTCTAAAGGCATCAATAGATGGCGAGTTAATACAGGATAAGAGTAACGTGCTGAAATTGCTTCATGAGCACCTGTTTGATGTGAACACCTCTATCAATGACACTTCTAGGATAAGAGTTTAAGAATTTGGTATTAAGTGTAGTAGTAGTAGTAGAACTGAAGCCTGCAGAGAGGAATTTATTTTTACCAGCAGGCCATGGGAACCATTTGCATGCATACCCTTTGTCATATTCTGGGGGAGATTGAGCACTTATGGTTTTGCTTGGAGTGCAATGAAATTGGCTCATCATTAAAATAGATACCACAGCATGAATACGAGAACTAGACAATGATATAATATGATAATATTTTATCATCTGTGTTAATTTTGAGACTAAAACAATGAGATCATGTTGTGCAGCTATTTTACTTGCCACTTCCTCACAGCTTACCACTTACCTAGCTTATAACTCCTCAACCATATCGTTCCACTAGGGTAGTTGTTCCTAACATTTTCTTCTACCATTTTAGTTTGCATGCTTTTCCCTCCATAACTTACAGACAACATTCAGTTCCACATAGATGTTTTAAGTATAGAACTTTACTTTTTACCTGTGTTGTCTGAATAACTTGGAGTTTTCTGTGAATAAAATAAAACTTTGGAGTGTGCAGTGCTACTGAAGTGTCCCCGAAATTAAGGACGTGTTCCAATTGTCATGATCTTATAGGATCACATATAGGACCTAAGAGAAAACGAACACAAAGAAATTGACCCAACAAGCAGTTTTACTATCACACGGGCTGATTTGAAATAAGTGTCCACTGTGGCATCTTGAATTCACAAAATATCATAAACAAACCATCAATCAATCAATAAACCCATAATCCTTCAGGGTCGTAGGGGTACCACATTGGATGCCTCATCACATAGAGTCCTCCAACGAATTCTATCCTCAGCAATGCGGATGAGTGTTGAAATATCTTGCCCTGTCCATTCCTTGATGTCTGTCCATGCCTTCATTTTCCCTCCTCTGCTTTTTCCACCCTCAACAGTTCCCTGCAGTATTGTTTTTGACAAGGAATCGTGCCTGCATAAATGTCCGAACCATGCTAGTTTTCATCGTTTCACTATTGAAAGCAATGGCTCCTGACAAACCATGCAAACACGTCAATATACAAAGCAACATTAATATAAAAATTAACATTCAGAAATATGGAAATAATTATGAGTTGCTATACTCTGATACTGAAAAAAAATTCTGTCACAACTACAGAATTTTCACACATATCTCCATGACCGTTGATACCTTTCTGTAAGGGGGTGGGGTTTACCTAATTTTTTTCTAAAAAAAAAATAACCGCTTGTTTGTGCATTTTGTATTTAAATAATTCTTAATTTGTTTAAATTTGATGACCTGTTTGTAAACAATCGCAAGGGTAAGGTGGTTTAATCCACTGTATGTCTAAGTGTCTTGTAATTAAGTGCATGTTCTGAAATGCTGTGGGTGGGGGAGTTTGAAAATGATAAACCCCCTTATCTACCGGCTTGCATAGATTTATGTCACAGCTGTATCATTATCACACATGTTATATTTACATTATTCTCACACATATGTCACATTTACATCATTCTCATACATATGTCACAGTTACATCATTCTCAGGTAAATGCAAATAAAGTAAATAGGTTACTATATTAATATAAAATAATAAAATATAGAAAATAACAATAAATAAAAGGAACAAACACAACAGTCAACGTGTCGGTCCAATTGGGACCTTTAAAGACAACAAAAACAGTTAAGAACAAAAGACCATAACGAATATAAACAAAATGGATCTCTCCCACCAGGAAATCAACAAAAAGCCACACCAGATCCAGTGCAACACAATTCCAACAAGTGCACATTGATGCGTTCAACATGTCTAAACTATGAAATTCCCAAAGATGAAGAACCAAAGAAAAGGGGACACCAAACAGCACTGCCAAGAACGGGGAGGGTGGGCAAGTAGGCAACGGGAGACAATAGGGGAAAGGACAGAGAAAGACAATGCACATAGGAGGGGGGGGGGCACAAATAGACACAGGGAACACAGAAATGTTCAAAGAAGAATAGCATTTGACAGAACAGGATAGACTACAAAAATATACAAACATCAAAACAAAATCACGAACCACACATGCACACATTCTACCGGACAAACACAGATAACTATAAATATAAGCACATATACATACAAACATCCAGACATATACAAAAGTATATACTAATTTCACAGTGCACATTGAAACATAGACACATACATATACATAGGTACCTGCACACACAACAACATATATATATATATATATACACACACACATATATACCTATATGCATACACACACACACATATATATACACACACACACACACACACAAATGTGGATATATATATATATACATAAATGAGCATAACAATATATATATATATATATATATATATATATATATATATATATATATATATATATATATAAACATACATACAAATACAAGTATACTAGGAACAAACGTAAATATATATCTAAAATGATAAATACATAGATATAAGAAAGATACCCACACAACATGCACAAGCATGTAAATGTATCCAAACACGAACAATGACTCAAACAAGAACAAATGTGCATGACACAAAATAAGTATCAACATAATATACACACATGCATTCACATAAACATTTTCTCACATGAATAAATATAACATGAACATTCGCACACATAGAGATATATATACATGTATTTTTATACCCATTCGTTCACATGAAGATATTCACATGTATTACTCTAACACAAGAATATGCACACATGCAAATGCGAGACCCAAAGAAACTGTATGGATACACAAGACCATGTAAAATAATATGCATATACAATTTCATACATATGTGTGTGGGTACCAATCTGTAATTTAAAAAAAAAAAAGGATTCGATTACACAAAAATACGGTACACTAATAAAATTGACAGAATGGAATACGATATAAACAACAGAAATAACAAAGACAAATTACAAATCCCCTTAAATCTAAAAAAACAAAGCTGATATGCGTGAACATAAAGAAACAATATACACAATGTGCACATGTGCTTATATTGTTTATTTTTGTTTCTTTATCTGCACATGTATCAGCTTTGTTTTTGTTAGATTTCAGTGTATTTGTAATTTGTCTGTTATTTTTTTAATGGTTTTTATTTGGTGGGTATTTTGTTTATATTCATTATGGTCTTTTGTTCTTAACTGTTTTTGTTGTCTTTAAAGGTCCCAATTGGACCGACACGTTGACTGTTGTGTTTGTTCCTTTTATTATTGTTATTTTCTATATTTTATTATTTTATATTGATATAGTAACCTATTTACTTTATTTGCATTTACCTCTATTTGTATGGTTACTGCGGCACTTCCTTTTTGTCGGTCATCCTCCGATATTTGGGTTATTTATATACATCATTCTCACACAGATGTCACATTTACATCATTCTCACACAGATGTCACACATCATTCTCATACATGTCACATTTACATCATTCTCACACAGATGTCACATTTACATCATTCTCACACAGATGTCACATTTGCATCATTCTCACACATATGTCACAGCTACACGATTCTCACACACATGTCACATTTACATCATTCTCACACAGATGTCACAGCTACATCATTCTCACACAGATGTCACATTTACATTATTCTCACACAGATGTCACATTTGCATCATTCTCACACATATGTCACATTTGCATGATTCTCACACATATGTCACATTGGCATCATTCTCACACACATGTCACAGCTACATGATTCTCACACAGATGTCACATTTACATCATGCTCACACACGTCACAGCTACATGATTCTCACACAGATGTCACATTTACATCATTCTCACACACATGTCACAGCTACATCATTCTCACACTGATGTCACATTTGCATCATTCTCACACATTATTCTTACACATATGGCACAGCTATATGCATAATGATGCATAGGGCCTACACTGTTGTCTATCTATGTGACAAGTTCTTTACAGAACAATGTCCTTACTGCCACTCTGGAAGCCTCTCGGTTCTGTGTAAGCTGCTTAGCCTCTTCCAATGTCATGTTCAGAAGATCTTCAATACTCTGTTTCCATCGTATTCTTGTCCTGCCTCTTGTTCTCTTTCCTGAAACTTTTATCTCCATGATTAATCTTTTTAAACCATTGTGTCTCCGACATATTTAAGCTTGCGTATTTTAATATGTTTGAGAAAGCAGTATTTTTCTATGTTCAGGTCTTCACGAACGCCTTCGATCATTCGTCTTTTTGTCCATGATATTCTCAGGATCTTTCTATATTTCCGATTTTTCCCCTTTTCATTGCGGATGTCATTGCACACGTAACTAGGAACTTTGTTTTTCTGTTTGCATATATCTTTCATTATTTAAAAAAAAAATTCCATTGCTACTCTTTGTTGTACTATTTACTATTGTACAAATATGCACATATTTAGTATAATCAGATAAATATTGTAATACTCGTAGGCCCTATACAAAACTATAGACACAGACCATAAAAAGGTGCCAAGTATGCCAGCACTTCCGGTACACACCGTGTTTTTACGTATTCTTATTTTTGATACTCTTTCTATACAGCACGCTACCTATGGACTGAGCAGACATACTCACTGCTCTACGCCAGTGTTTCCCAACGTGGGGTCCACGTCCCATCGGGGGGACAGGGGGGATTCGAAAAAGTTGTAATTTGGCTTAATTTAGGGAGTAATTAAAATTTTTATTTAAAAATTATATGTAGGCCTATATGCTACGAGGGGGGGGGGGGGGGAGCATCATATTTTTTAGAAAGACATAAAAAAATGGTCGACAAACACTATTCTAGACATTAGTGTATGCCAAACAGGTATCCACTTGCTCTTCTACATGAACCTTCATCTAGAGCAGTGTTTCCCTACCTGGGATCCACGTCCTACAGGCGGTATTTGGGGGGAGGGGGGTTTGGATTTATATGTTCAGGGAAGCAATTCAGAGGGGGGAGGGGATAATACAATTTGTGAATATAAAAAAT
Organism: Meghimatium bilineatum; assembly: GCA_034231615.1. Lineage (NCBI taxonomy): Eukaryota > Metazoa > Mollusca > Gastropoda > Stylommatophora > Philomycidae > Meghimatium > Meghimatium bilineatum. Next base: position 36,901,311 of record CM067299.1, on the reverse strand, counting down.
ATGTTACATAGAGGGGACATCAGAATTTTAGAAATACTTGGGATATGATGGAAAAAAGGTTGGGAAACACTGCTCTACGTGATCGGAGGGTTTTTAGGTCCATGATCGTGAGTCAATATTGGGAATGCGTGAATTGGGAGTAAGGATCAGTCTAACGCTGGGAGAACGCCTTACAAACAAATTCACAAAGAACACTCAATGAAAACATAAACCCTCGGCCGCTACACACTGAGAGAATGACACCTCGGCTAAGAGCGCGAACAGATCCGGGTCCAACATTACCGTCGAGGTTTCCTTATAGAGGAAACATGCTCGCGGAGCGAAAAGGTTCAGTATCCGATACGCACAGGCACAATACGTCTAATTACACGAGACAAGTTCACTGGAAGCGGAACATCTCGTGCGAGATAGACGTAGTCGACCCAAGTCGAAATCCCTGATAACCACGTCCTCGGATATTGTCACACGGGGACGTATTCTGACATGAAAAGTTCAAGGGCACAGCTGATAATAAACCGTCACGGCGTAGAGTCGATACAGTTTCGCCGTCTAGTAACAGATAGGAAGGTTTACACAGGCTAAGGAAGCCCACCTGAATTAAAAGCATGGCGAAAACGAATGTGCTCTAACTTCCCAGATGCAAATAAATTAATAGCACAACGTACTTAGCGCTCCAAGGCGGAAATCACAGGAACGTTTGTGTTTGTTATCAGAGAAAGAACGCAGAAACAGAAGAAGTGATGTTTTTTAGTATTGCTGTGAGTCTTGTTGGTCACTATTTATATACTGTGTGTCGCTAAGGTTTCGCCTGCCAGTGCCGACCAACTAAATCATCATCATCATCAGGTGCCATGCCGGGTGGCGTAGGCGGTCATGGCTCTCCACAGCTCTCTGTCCACAGTATTATGTATCAAAGTCGTTGTTGTTTCTTTGCCGTGCCAGGTTGTCAAACTGTCTAATATTTTCTCACGTTGTCGCCCTCTGTCTCTGGTGCCTTCAATCTTGCCTGTTGTGATTATGTTCTCTAAACCTGCCTGTCTCATGAAGTGGCCAAAAAAAGAAGATTGCCTTTTTCTTATATTGTTGATTAAGGTCCGTTTCGCATTTAACTCTTTTAACACCTCTACATTAGTTTTTCTGGCAGTCCATGGTATTCTCAGCATTCTTCTGTAGAACCACATCTCTGTTGCTTCCAATCTCCCACTTTCCAGATAAAGACCAACTAAATACATGAGAATAATCGAAAACGTGACTCAAAAGCCTTGATTGAGTTGTGTTAGTTTGTCTTCTATTGGCAAGTCACGTCTAAACTTAATTCTTGCTGTTTATAAGTTTATGGAAACCCACTACGCCAAGTGTCCACATGGTCCACTCGCATTCTGGTCCTACAGCCTGACAGTACGCAACGGTTTGTCAGCAATATCTTGTGAATACACAAAAATGAACCAATGACAGCAGAACGATAAAGTAAGTACAAAGAATTATCAGAGAAAACAATCACGGCTTGAATAACAGAAAGACCTATTATGATTAAAAACACTAACAAAACGTTATCGTTTTCAACGTGTACAACTCCACACATTGGCCTCAATTTGATAATCTTATCTCAATGTGCCCACCTCATAGGCAATACCATTTTTTGGTATCACATTGAGGCCTACGAAACTTTCCGCCCTTATAATATATCAGTGTGCTCGTTTATACGTGTGAGCTAGTGTTGAAATGTGTTAATCAAAAGATAATTCGAATGCAAAAAAGCATAGGTCTTAATAGTTTTATGTTAGCTGTGTTTTAATTCACAAGTCAATGGTATATATGTACATATGAATGGTGTGGAAAAAACACATAGGGGCCTATTATATGCTAGCGGAAATAAATGTCAGTTTCAACCATAATATACACACAAAACTTCATATAGGCATATATATAGGGGGTTGTAAATTACCTGACTGCGCGAGTATTTGCTGGATATTTAAACATTAATTATTGTTGATTTACTTCACCATGGAGGTACATAACTATTAAACAATAATTTACTTATTTTGTGCCATATTGGTAAACCTGTGTCATTCTGTAGGTAAATGGATGTACATTATAATAATACCATCGCAAACTTGTATGGTTTGACCACGTAATGAGGCACAATTCTCTTTCCAAAAATATCTTGCAGGGATCAGTTGAGGGTAGAAGAATAAGCAGAGGTAAGAGAAAAGTATGGATTGATAATATTAAAGACTGGGCATGAATAGAATTCTCCACGCAAACCACGAACTAATACCAGAGATGCATGGCGAAATGTGTTGTGTTGAAGTTTCCAGTGTGACACATACCTACGACCCTGAAGGTCTAAGGGTTAGAGGATGATAATGTTGATAACAATTTGCTAAAATAATAGTAAATTTAGAAGCAAAGAAATCTTTTCAAAATAATGTAATGTGTTTTCTGGGAAACAAAAATGTTTTCTTCAAGATTAAACAACAAATTTAATTTACAATTAATATTAAATGTGTGAGATTTTTAGCGGCTTTAGTTTAAGGTAATTTTACATGAATCACTAACACCTTGATGTTGTAGCTCTCCCATATTAAGTGATCACGACCAATTGTTACATCCATTTTATAAAAGTCAATTAAGGGGATATAAAAAAGAATTACGTCATCATTTAGAGGGAGTGGGTGAAAATTGTCCCATTTGTTGAGGAGGAAGGGAGGACGGTAGACAAAAGTTTATATCAGCAATACTGTTTTTCATGCATCAATTAAATTATTTCAGTTTGAAATTGTTTTCCAAAATAAGTGAAACAAATCATGTAGTTTTATTCTAACTTTTTCCTGCGAAAACATTTTTAGGTAGTGGGTGGGGTGGAGTTACATTCTTTTTTTTTTTTTTTTTTTTAAACATAATTAAGGAGAATTGTTCTTTAATTCTTGACAGTTGTTGAAATGGGAGAAAGGAGTTTAAAAAATATATTTTAAAATCTTGACGTAATTTACGGACAGTCCCTTGTTTATTTATTGGTACGCGGCTGATAAGCCTTATAGTAACCCGATATGTCATTGAACAGTTTGTGTCTGGTATGTTCACTTAACAACGAGATAGAACCAAAATAATACAGCAACGAATTGTTAAAATGTGCATTACTATCACTAGCTTTGCCCTCAATCAAATTTAATTATCTGATTAACCATCTTACGTATTAATGCAAATTTTTTTTTTACAAACACTTTATATTTGGTTGTACCCAATAGATATATATACCTATTGTATATCGACAACAGGAAAGATAGAAGGGAAAAAGATCAAGGGGAAGATCCAGAGAAAAGATATTGGACAGTATGACTAAATGGCTTTGATTAACGACACCAACAGAGATGATGACATATATGAGACATCGATGTACATGGAGAAATATAATCGCCAATGCCATTCAGCATGGCACTTGATAATGATTGTGTATTGGTGCATCATGACACATTTTTATAAACGTATAAAATCATTTGATCTTTGTCAGCATAGGCCTACTAAGAGTGCCGGATTTACCTAAAAGCTAAACAAGCTATAGCTTAGAACCCCACTTTTTTTGGGGGGGGGGGGCAAAATTTGTTAACTTACAATATCTATTTATCTTAATCGTTACAGGGCCCCATATCTCAAATAGGTTAGGGCCCTATTATGTCTAAATCCGGCCCTGCCTACTAATTATTGTGTATTGAGAAAAGAAATTGTACCACTTCAGACACAGATTTGGGGAGTCGATTCGGCATAGGCATGTCTACTGTTACAATAATGTGTCAACCATGTTAGAATAGTATTACCTTGTGAAGATGCTTTCTTAAATGATCTGTATGCTAGATACTCGTGACATTGACATTTTGTGCGCTACTATACTGAGCCTTCATTGATCTAATTATTTTTATGGGTTGCGGTTCATAAAAATCGTAATGGAGCATTGTTCCTCTAATGTGAAATGAATTAAACAGGTTACTGAAAACTCTTACCTTGCCTATGAATAAAAATATATAAAAAAGTATATATAATAAAACATACAATAAAACTAAACAGGACAATTCTCCACGTATCGGCTCAAATGGAACCGTTTTCAAGAGACAAACAACAGTAAACACCACAATAATAAACAGAATAGATGACTTAGCCTGTCTAAAGCCACGTCTTTATGTTTTGGATATTCATTTTGCTTTACTATTTGTTCATTCGGTTACTGCGGCACCCTCCACTTTGTCGGATACCCTCCGACCATTTGGTTATTTATATTCCTCTAATTTGCTTGGGAATTACGGTTAGGTATTCTTTAAATAAATTAAAATTCATCCGAATCATAACCACATGTCTCTGAGAAATTGATAAACAATCTTGGCTGAATGAAGAACAAACTATCATTCTTCTGTTTCTCTTCCAATTGTAACACAAGTCCGGCTCTGTGGCGAAGTGGTGCAGAGCGAGTCTGTGACGGTCAAGGTATAGAATAATTTTTTATAAAATCACCACAGCCAACAAATGCTGCGTTGATAGCTACGTCCTGAATAGGATATGCTACCAAAAAAAAACGGTAACACATGGTTCTCAAATTTCTTTCAATGATCTATATCTGATTATGTTCATTCAGCGCAGATTACCGCGCACAGGGCAGAAAACAGAGCTCTCCAGTTCGAGCGATGTGATTTTACTGTGTGTAATTCTTGTATATTGTTTAGACCAATATCCATACTCTCTATGATGGTTGTTCTCTTGGTCTCTCTTTTCCAATAATCCCAGGCCTTATTAAAGATGGCGGTATTTGTAAATAGTTCAACATCTTTTAGTTTGAACACTTTATTTTCTTTTGCTACCTGTTTCATAATTTTTGTTCAAACTAATTCTATTGGGTTTAAGTGAGAATGGTAAGTTGGTAGTTTTAAACATTTGTGATCGTGTTCCTGGATTGCCTTGTCTAATATGAAATATATATGCTGTGTCTTTTTGAACAATTCCAAGTAATTTAGACTTCAGCGACATTTTGTTGACTGTAATGTTATTTTTCGTCGGCCAAATCTTTATTATAAGTCTCTCTTTAGTATTTGATAAATAAGGGACTTCTGGTGCCACAGCATTGTGCTATGAAACATTGATCATTATCAAGCACGGCGATCTGCCCAATGAACGAAGTGCATAATTCACAATCCAACATTGAAATATGTTGCCATTCATCTTTGTATGATAATCCCATTTATCTGTCAATTTTGAAACAAATACGAGTTCAATATTACTTAAAAGACCGTAATGGCTACTTCCTACATGTGTAATTATTAGGCGCAGCTCTTTGCTGCTTTGTACTAGTCTCTTAGTTGATTTATCACCCAGATGATTTCCCTTCTCATTCATTATTGTGGTGTGCACTGATCCAAGTTTCATCAAAATACATTATATCATAATAATCTCTTTTCATTTCTCTGATGCAGTGTAAATATTTGTCTCTCAGTGCAACTATATGAGACTTCTCACAAATAAAGTTTTTTACCACCAACATATTTTCTACAAGTGAATACCAAACTCATAACAGTCCTCCATAGCTTATATGTAAAAATGCCAATGTTATTATTCTTTCTTACCAGCTTTTCAATATAATTGACTTACTATTATGAAACATAATGCAAATTTCTTTTCGGATCAATTATAAGGCCTATGTCAAAATGATCCATCACTCGTGTTCTAATTTTCGTGCGCAAACCACTTGAATTAGCCATTCCATATTTATCTATCGAATGGCGCAATTTTTATTATCGTTTACTTATCCCCAAGCTATGAATAATCCTCTATTCTGGGTATAGACGATTTAGAAATATTTAAAACCTTAATTGTGATCTGCTCTAATGTCATAAACTTTACTCGCAGGCTCATTTTTCCTACTAAACTATACAAGACTCGTTGTAGAAGCACTGCTGACGGACAATATGAGCTTTACACCGAATACAACCTTAAGCACTGTCTGTCGTTTGTTAAAGAGTGCTGAATAGTCCTATTTTACCCTTAAATGATGTCAATTGTATGATAAACCAATCAAAAATTATCAGACATGTGTAAATGAGGCCTTACAATTCACTGTAACACTTTAAAAGGTATGTGAGTTGCGTGTTGACAAATAGACTTTTGATGTATGACGCAAATAAACTAAAATTGAAACCAATGACTGCATTTTAATACAAATTTAATTAATATGGTGTGTAAAATTTCAAATTAACACAAATTTTCAATTACATGTGTTATATATTTGCTGAGAACCATTATTATGAAGTTGGAAAAAGCCAGTGAACTGTGCTATAGTAAAATATTTACACGTATGCCTCAATTGAAAATATCTGAAGAAAAAATAATTTGTGAATCTAGCAAGCTAATAATGAATGTCGCATGCGAAACTGGGGCAGAAAGATGCTTAGTAAGCATATAGTATAATTTGCGATCACTGTCTATAGTATTCTCTGTGTTTATTTTGTCGAATTTTTTTTTTTCACAGTGAGTAGATTCAATAAAGTGCATTCTTAAGATATTGAATTGTTTCTGTTGTATTTGGCTCACTGCTTCTGTTGTATTTGGCTCACTGTTTCTGTTGTATTTGGCTCACTACTTCTGTTGTACTTGGCTCACTGTTTCTGTAGTACGTGACCTGTTGCATTAAAGTTTTTCTTGATCTGCTATTCTGCAATGCTTCTGTCGATGCTAGATTCTTGATTAGGATCCACCATCGCAACAAGGGATCATCCCTATGATAAAGGCTGATTTGAGAGGTTCAACCCCTCTCCCTAGTTTAGAAATTTGGAACATGACATTTAGCCCTAGGAAGAGAAAAAAATAACCACTTGACAACCTCACGCATCCCTCTTTATTGGTTTCTGCCCCAAAATATCTCATAAAAAATATCAAAAATAAGAGATAATTAGTTATTTAATATCCCTCCCCATCTCCCATTACTAGATATATCTACTGTCCAGTTGGTGATATTCCCATAAATGGTCAGATCGTCAGCCCATAAACCATCGAAAAATACAGAAACTTACTGTCACAATCAGTTATTGATTGTTGGTTCTTCAGATTTTTTCGGAAAGGACACACTTTCCAGATTTTCCATGTCATTTTTATTTGAATCATTCTCTGAATATGTACATTGCACATTATCTTTTAAAGTCTCCACTCAATAATAATTGTATCCATGACTGCTTTAATTAACGCAGTCCTATCCCTTCTCACAACTGCCAATCAGTATAGCATTTTTAATGTATTAGTGGTGACCACTTTGTATTTTACGCTATGTTGATGATATCGATTTCTTGGCTGGTTTCATATTTGAACTTCAGGATCTCACGTCAAAGTTAAAAGATGTTAGTAGAAAATATGGCATTGAAATTAGTTGTGATAAAAGTACAGTATTGATGGCTATCAATAAAGAAAGGTCTTAGGAACTTCCGGTGAAACAGTCACATTCCCGTAATCGTAACCTTCGATAACAGTTACCATGTTGTTCCAACAGGCCGACGTTGTGCTTGAACTAGTTACGGGCACGGCGTCGGTGGGCGGAACAACAAAGAAACCTGTCGCAAGGGCCAGAGTTGTGCCCTAATGTCGACGTCTGTTTCGGTGGCATTATACTCGAAACACCGTCGAGTCGGATGTCTGCTGAAACAAAGGGCGGAGCACTCATGGGAATGCCCCACGTGATGTGAGGCCAGTTTCTAAACAAGAATCAAGAATTAGTCACATTGTGAAGAAGTTTCCGCCTCAAATATCTTGGGTCAAAAGTAATACATGATAGCCAGGGCCGGCCCTAACAATTGAGGGGCCCAATGCGAAACGGATTGCGCGGGGCCCAGTCTGGGTAGGGAAGAAGATAATACAATAAATTCTAATATGAATTTATGGGCCTATAAAGTGCGGGGCCCACTGCGGCCGCATAGGTTGCAATGGCCTAAGACCGGCCCTGATAATAGCAGCAATTCAAGAAATGAGATCAAGTTAAAACTCGATATGGCGAAGACCATTATTACATGGTTGAATATGATCAGTAAGATTTGTATTAAAGATCAATTTTTTTTCATAAGAGGGCTAAATATTCTTTTATATGGATGTGACAGCTGGGCATTTAATGTAGATACGGAAGGAATAATTCAGGCTTTTGAATATAAGTTTAACAGACGGCTGTTAGATGGAGAAAAGGAGCTTGTAGATTTACAGCATCAAGGAATAGTTCGGGAATTATTTTTCTAAACTCGTCCGAATTGATGAGGACAGAGGTGTTTAGGGGGAGGGGATTTTTGTTCTTTAGTCTTCCAATGCAGCATCTCTGCGACCTTAATAGGTGTATGGGTCTTATTATTATTATCTGTCGAGTTTATGTTACGTTTATACACATATACTATAAATATCTTACAAAATAGAATAGTCCTATACAATAGTCAAGTAGAATAGTTTAAAAAATTAATAACTAAACTAAAATATTACAAGGGAAGACTAAATAGAAAACCCATCACTATCAAGTGCCGTCTCACATCGAAGATTGGCTTCAACAGATCTCCAATATATTCTGTCTCTTGTCTTGTTCGTGCACAACCTGATAGGATTTATGCCTATTATTTTAAACTCATGATGTTCCATTTTCAAAAGTGCTAGAAAAGTGGACTCACGCAGGATATAAATTAGACACAATTTGTTATCCTGTAGTATTATGTTCATGTGTTGTTATGATGATGAAAACATTGGTTTTTTTTAAGCTAGTTGTCATCAGAATAAACTTCATAAAATGAGAAGAACAGTTATATACCGGATACTCAAGAGATCAATATTTATATTACCCGTTTTGTGGATGTTATATGTTATTCAAGAACTCGCAATGAAAACTAACGTCAGAACTGGTGATTTTGAAAATGTACCGTCAATTGTAAAAGTAAACGATGTTAACAATAAACATTTGGAAAGACTCGCTCAAGAGATAGGCCTACCTATTAAAAATAAAGAATTGACTGCTAACAGTGAAAATAATTCTGGATTTAAAGATTCGCAGAAAAAACTGCTAGATCACAGACTGCAGGACAATAATTTGAAATTGTCCAGAAATATAAACAAAACAGGCGATAAACGTGCCAACAAAGTTGGAAATGACACATTTCTGATAAACAAAAGAGACAGACAACATTTAGAAAAACTTGCTGTAATGGGAGGAAAGTTAATAGAAAAGAAACCTAAGGAGTTCATGGCTGAAGTGAATTTGCCACCTTTCAATGATAAGCGAGAACCAACAGGTCCAGGTTAGTCGATGTTCATGTATTTTTATTATTTTTATTTTCACATGTGTGTGTGCGTGCGTGTGCGTGCGTGCGTGCGTGTGAGTGATATACAGAATTACTCTCATTAAAAAAATAATTTTAAAGCGATATTAGCATCGTCATTTAACCTGTGACATTCCCGGACAATACGGCAGCAACAAATTTACATTCCTTCCTGGTCTTGTCTAATTTATATATTGTGCCACCCGTGTGTTGCCGGGCCCGAAAGGGGAGCAAAGAAAAGCAACACTATTTACCTTCCACGTATGTCGTAAAAGGCAACTAAGAAGGTTATGGGATGGAGTTGGCTGTCCCATCCCGTATAGGGTCAGTGACCCAAAGTCATGCTGGTCGGATGTGTCAGGACGAAAGGCGCAGATATCGCAGCAATGATGTAAACCATGGCACAACGCATTCCGTTCTCCGGACTACATCCTGCTAATCTGCAGGAGTTTGAGAACGAACGCAGAAGAAGAAGAAGATATATTGTGCTAGCTGCCATGCATGTCACAGGAGGTTTGGAATTGGGGTTAATACCCCATTCTTCTTCTTCTTCTTCAGCGTTCATTCTCACTTCCACTGGATATCTCTTGTAGCAGGACCATGGTCCTATTAGATTTCCTGAAAGATGTAGTCCAGAGAATGGAAATGCGTTGTGTCGCCGTTTCATTTGCGCCAATGGCCCGACAAATGCGTCTTCAGCGGAATACCCCATTCAACGATCTCCGCTGTGATGCAGCTTGTTAAAAACCAATGCTTTTAATAAAGGCGTAGAAAAATAAACGACAAAAGTCCTCTACGTAGTCGACGACTGGCTACCGCTAACTGGTGACATTGCACTGAAAATCCGATCTGGATCTAAAAGTGAAACACCACCGCTTGGTTTTAGGAAAAAATAGCAACATTCTCGTACTTACGTAAAACACAGGTTTATATAATCGCTTCAATCAGACACGACGGACTATAACTAAAACTAGTGGGTAATGATGTGCACACAAGAAAACATACAAAGTACAATACACAAATCATATTCAACGTTTCAACCAAAAGGTCTTTATCAAGATACACACAAAATATCAAAAAACAATGTATGGACAAATTAATACAAGAAATAAACGTATCCAACGGAAATATGGAAATGAGAAATATCGCAAATAATATCTAAATAATAAGAAAATATATCATTTCCATATTTCCGTTGAATACGTTTATTTGTTGTGATAATTTGTCCATTCGTCGTCTTTTGATATTTTGTGTGTATCTCGATAAAGACCTTTTGGTTGAAACATGGAATATCATTTGTGTATTGTACTTTTATGTTTTTTTGTGTGCACATCATTACCCAATAGTTTTAGTTATAGACCGTCGTGTCTGAGTGAAGCGATTATATAAACCTGTGTTTTACGTAAGTACAATTGTTGTTACGTTTCACACAGTTACCTTGCATTGATTGTCGTAACAATCTCGTACTCTATTCGGGTATCGGTTAGGCCTATATTTGAGATAACGGTAGTAATTAAAGTGTAGGCTACCGATAGTAAATACGATACACTAACAACAGAACGCCAGGGCATGTGTTCTTCCTGTTTATGCGATACTGTTTATACGATACTGTTCATACGATACTGTTTATTATCATAACATCACCATTATCTTGACAATTTTAACCACATGCATAGTTTACATTATCAACACATATCAAACCCAGCACTAGCACTTCTCTCTCTCTCTCTCTCTCTCTCTCTCTCTCTCTCCATCTGATGATAGTTTCATATAATCCTGATGGTATCGAGTGAAAAGCTCTTGGTTACAGATGGTACTTAACCATAATATGTCCGCTATTTTAGGCATTTTTAAAAAAAAAGGTTGATAGTTTGGACAGGTTTTATCATTAAGGGATAAATGTTCCAGTGTTGGGTTACAACCCTAAACAGGAAGTAGGTGGGTGAAGTAACACAGGGCAAATGTCAAGATAAACAAAAATAGGTGGACGTGTTACCAAAATAAAACATAAAACAAACTAAAAACGAGATACAGGGACAGGCGACGTTTCAACAAAAAAACCTTCATCAGGACAAACGAAAGACAACAGTACAACGAATCTTATATAGATACAAACGTGGTTGATAGAGATGAAAGAGGAGGAGAGATAGCGAATAGATAGCGGAGGAAGCAAAGAGGGAGCAGCATAGCAGGGAGGAAGAGGGTATGAGGAGAAGAAGTGAGGAGGGGTAAGTGCACAGAAGGAGGTGAGGAGTGAAAATAGATAAGGTGTGGCAGCAAGTAAAAATAAGATAAATAAGGATCATTGTCAGCATTCTGAGAGATAACGGAAGTAATTAAAGTGGTGTCCACTGATAGTAAACAAGACATAGGTGTACTAATAGCGGAACGCAAGAGCATGCGTTCTTCCTCTTTATACGATACTGTTTATTATTGTTGTTTGAAGGCTTTTCCTCGGGCGATGCTATTTCTGGATCATCCCTTCCATATTGTTTGATGTATTATATAATTAGCTCATGTCTGTACTTATCTTCTACATGTGTGTGTATGTGTGTGTTATAGTCTTATATCTGAGTATTTCACTGCTGATGAATCTACCTGCAGATCTTGTTTTACTCTATGTTCTGTCTCTTTACGCTTCACATTAATTTAGCATAATACTGGATGACAGAATCAACTCCCGTGTTTTTAAAAGAAAAGTATTTATATACTATTTCTAAATCTGTTGTGGATTATAATAAAATCGATCTGATTTTTCTTTCTACCTCCATGGCTTTTCCTTGTATAATGTATTTTATTTTCGTGTACAAAGAATATAGGTATCCTATAGGCCTTAGGCCTCTATGACATGTTATTCTCCTCACATAATTATGTCTTTCCCCACTGTCATTTCTTATTCCTATCCCATATTTTCATACGATATTTTTGTGTGTTCCTTTCCCTACGTTTACGTTATGTCTTTCATGACTATCTTAATATAGCAATACAGCTATAAATAATAGGTTAAGATGTTTTTCCTTTCTTCTGTACGCAATACTATAAATTATTAATTAGTTTTGTATATAAATAAAGAATATATGCATGACGATAATTTAGATTGACACAACGTTTCGCAGCAAAAATAGGTGTACATAACAAGACACTATTTGCCATTATGGTGATTTTCGCATCACATCTGGCCAGTGTTAACATTGACATTTAAGAAATAATCCAGAACGGCATGTAAAATCCCAAGATATCCCCTCTCCCCAATTGTAATTTCCACCGTATATTGATAAATTGCGGGACACACATGTAGTTGCTTACAAACGTGATAAGAACCTCAGGATCTGTTGGTCCGGAGTCACATCCATCATAACGTTCCTAATCATTTTAGCACCATCAGGTGCACACGCTTCAGATGCTATGCCTGTGCCTATGTCACCCAGATCCGGTTTGTCACATTCCCCGACGCCACCTCACCATTGAAGAGAACTTCACATGTGTACCATGTAACGTCATCTATACCCTCAAATGCAAGCGTTGCGACGTCACGTATATCGGTGAGACTGATAAGAAGCTTGCCAACCGACTCCACCAACACCTGTACAGCATTAAAAACCATTTGGGTTATCATGTGGATGTTTCTTCAATGGCAGGGGCATCGGGGCGCCCAGTACATTCAGGTTACGGCAATTAATTCGTGCTCCTCTGACGACAGGGCTCGTCTTGCGGGTAAAAACCGATACATAGGGCCCTATACCAATTTTGCATTCTTAAACCCTTCGGGACCAATGAGCTTCTGCTGCATGGATATCAAGTTGTTCTATCATTTCTTTATTGTTTTGTGTCACATGTATGTAGCTATTTTTGTATATTCCCTGTCCGTGTTGTTTTAACCTCTGACCTAGTAACAATTCTTCCTGTCAATCTCCACATTACAATTAACTCGGCCATGTGAACGTCTATAGTGTCATTCTTGTCGTTTTCTGTTGTGTATGTTGTCTTGTAAAAACGTATGTGAAAGAAGGGGAATAACAACTACCACCAAACTCATAGTTTACCAAGCAACAGTAATATCATCGCTCCTTTATGCCTGTGAAACATGGACAGTATATACCAGACACGCTAGAAGACTAAACAGCTTCCACCTAAGTTGCCTTTGTAAGATACTTAGCATCGATTTATGGAATAAAATACCAGACAGTGAAGTACTGATGAAATCTATATCTGTAACGATACATAACATGTTGATGAAGGCGCAGACACGATGGAAGGACACATGGTCTGTATGAAAGGTCATCGTCTACCAACATTTTTTATATGGATAATTCCAGACTTGCTTCCGCAAAGCATGAAGATATACGAAGCATTTTAAAGACACTCTTAAGACATCAATGGCTCACATCTAAATATACACAAATTCATGGGAGAATCTTGTACACGACACATCATACTGGCATCGCAGAATCAAGCGCGGTGAAGCAGATTCAGAGAGCCTCAGATATCAAGCTGCGCAAGAGAAACATGACTGAAGAAAGGCAAGAGCTGCTCCTTGTCCCACTGACTCCTCCCAAACAAACCCAGAGTGTGGTACAAAAATATCAATCAAGTATATGACTCATTGTTTGAAAATGAAAATTTGTCACATTGGAGCACAACGCAGATATCATCATTTAATAATTATCCGAGTTGAGCTGAATGGTCATCGTCAACTTCGACGGACGAACAGCATGGTGTCTGGATTACGGCATTTTAGTCGAAACGTCGATTTGTGTGTGTTATTATATGTGTCTCCAATAATTAGCAACACGTTATTACACTATTCCTGGCTTTATCTGTTGTATTTAAGTCGTGCTCAGTAAGTACATATTATAGGTCACTTGTTAGTAACAGCTGTCATGAAAATAGTACAATTACCATTTATATAAAAGGGCTACCTTACCACCATGTGTATCTATCTGCATTCGCTTAGTTTCGCGTACTCATCCCGCGTACGGTATTCGAGCATATTTTTACTACGAAATTGCTGTGTTCAATCGCAGAGAATGGTTGGGTTTTTTTCGTCAACATTTAAACAAAATAACATAATGTACCGACGACTTTGTTGTTATTTAAACTTAAATGTACCGACGAATTTGTTAAGTTTAAATATTTGTGGCTTTTTGTATTAAACAAAAAAGTCAAATAACCATACATATACATGTTCTTCTTCTTATGGTCAATGCTGCGTGACGTTGGATATGGTGTCTTTCCACGGCCTTCGATTTCGTGTTTTTTCAGTCATTTCCGATACCAATGTTCTCCCATGCCACAATGTTAGGTTGTCAGTCATCTGCTCTCTTGGTCTTCCCCTACCTCTCTTGCTCTTCAAATTGCCTGCTTTTACAATGTGTTCCATCTTTCATCTTCTCATGATGTCTCCGAAAAATGTGAAATATCTTTATCTGATTGCGAATGAGCATATCTCTTTTTGAATTCATTTTTTTCAAGATATCTTGATTACGTGTTTTTATTTGACCATTGTGTTATCAACATTCTTCTATAAAACCACATCTCTGCTGTCTCAATATAATTTTTAACTGTTTTTCTGCGCGTACAAGATTCACTCCCATACAGTAGAATTGGTTTTATATAACTTATAAGAGCTATCTTTCTCACCCAAACTGACAAAGATATATCACATATGGTAGTCTTCATCTTGTGAAATGTTCTTGCCTCGGCAATGCTATGCTGGAGTGTATTGTCGGTTTTTGTGTGTTCTGTTTGTCATCAAACAGTTCTGCCGCATAATCTGCCCATCTTGTACGTACTTCTGTTTTATCAAGTATATTTTTTTCAATTTTATCTTTAATGCGGCCACCCCCTTTTATAGGATTTCTCCTATTTGTGATCTGTTTTATCTTCTTATGCATGTCTTTTGTCTTCTGTTGTTCTGACATCTCTCAATTTCTCTGAAAACTGTTTCTAGTTATTGTTTTTTCGTTGTTCTGCATATGTTACTTATCCCATTGTCTATAAATGAATATTTTAGGGTATTTTTAGCTTTCTTTCTTTCTGACATTTTCTCTAATAATTAATCCGTCATCAATGTTTGTTTTTGGATTTTTTAATTGGTAAATTCTCATTTGATGTTTGAATACTTTTCCTTAGGCTTTCCATTTATTGTCTATTTTCTCTTCTGGGTGTTCTTTTCAGTATTGTTCCATGCATTCTGTTATTATATGTCTAAATATATTCCTTATATCTACAATGTATTTTTGGTTGTATCTCTGGTTGTTTTGGTGCTGATGTTTATGGATCTTGATTTATTCTATGTTCTATCGTTTTAATCTTTATTTTTTCTATGTGTAATTGTTTTACGTTAAACATGTATTTTGTATAATGGTAATATCAAAGGATAAATGTCCTCCTGAAAGCAACATTAAAGTAGATGGGATCAATCTGAAGCAAGTCAATATATTCAAATTATTAAAAATAATTAATACAATTTTATAATAAAAATTATTATTAAATTATTAATACAATAATAATTTATTTATAAAAATCAGTTGGAAGATGTATTTAAGAAATTTTAATATTTGCTGATGAACAATGCCTTATTTATGTTCATTAAGAGGAACAGCAGTACAAAATAAAACTTATGCACTCACGACAACATGCACCAAGTATGACAGGAAAATAAATACGCAGAAACTAGAAATAATGAAAATCAGCAAATCACCAAATCCAGCAAACATAATAATTAACAAATTTAAAGTGAATCATCATCATCATCATCAAGTGCCGCCTCCGCAACGAAGGTTGACTGCAGCAGACCTCCAACATCCCATGTCTCTTGTTTTGGTGGGGCACTCTGCTAGACTGTAACCTGTCCATCTTGTGATGTTACTCTCCCACTTGTATCTCTGTCCACCTCTTGCTCGCTTCCTTTGACTTTACCCTCAAGTAAGGTCTTCAATAAGGTGTCATGTCTTTTAATGTGTTCAAAATATTTTATTTGTTTGATCTTTATTTCTCTTAGTAGTTCTTTCTTCATATTAAGTGTTTTTAGAACCTCTGCTTGTTTTCTCTTTCCATGATGTTCTCCCTATTCTTCATATGCCCACATCTCAAAGGCATTAATTCTGTCTTCTAATTGTTTGTTTAGTGTCCATGTTTATGAGCCTTACATTAATATAGGATATATGTAGTATTTTATAATTATAATTTTTAACTTGTTTATAATTTGTTTAGATATTACTATTTTCCTCATGTCATTTAAGGTACCTTTAGGTATTCCTATCCTCCTTTTAACTTCTGTTTCACATCTGCCGTCATGTGTGACTGTGTCAAAGATATTGATACTGTTTTACTTGTTGTAGTTTCTCTCCATGTATGTTTTATGTCTAGCTCTTGTCCTTCTGTGTCTTTGTTGATTATCGTGATATTTTTATAATTTTTATATCTAGTCCATATTCATTACTTGATTTATTGACTTGATCTATTAGTCTTTGTAGTTCATGTTCATTTTCTGCTAAAAGAACAGTATCATCTGCATATCCCAGGTTGTTTATTATTTTCCTATTAATATTGAGTCCTGGCATTATATGTTTTTATATATTCTATATAAAACTATATTCTTATATATTTCTATATTTTAAAAAATTTTCTCATTGTAGATATTAAAAAGGCTTGGTTTTGAAATGCATCCTTGTCTTGCCCCTCTTTTTATTTCTATGTATGGTGAGTAGCTGTTTTCATACCTTATTGAAGCAGTCTGTTTCCAATATGGGGATTAAAGTGAAACAAACCTCTGAAAATACCCGGAAAATATATTCACAGACAACGGAAAATTAGACAGAGAGATTAAGACAAGATGCCAGAAAGAAAACATAGTGACATACCAGCTATCACTATTACTACTCAACACAAAGATCAAGATGGAAATCAAGAGACAGATGATAAACAGTATTTGTATGCGAACACAGCTATCAATGCCAGGCAAGGATACTGACAGCACTCCAGCAGAGAAAACGTATAACATGTGAGATGAAATTCCTGAGAAAAGTCGCAAGAGTGATCGAACTAGACAAAATGAGAAATGATGAAATTTTTTGATGTATGAGCTATTACCTCTGTCAGATATTCACTGTCCTCCAAGATTATGCCATGTATTACAAACACGGCCGTAGATATATCGTCAGTAGAAGGGGGAGGGGCGGGTTCTTGGGCAAACCCCCATTTTCGTGAGATTTTTAGGACTTTTATTTTGTTAAAAAGGCGAGGGGTGTGTCCTGCTTAAAGGGTGTGGATTTAACCCCACCACTTCATTTATCTGCGGTCTTGGATATAGTTATACGTGCAGTTTTTTTGTCTAGATTTCTCATTTACATCAGTTGAGTAAGAGCTATGGCATAGGTCAGATTTCTGAAATTTAATTATGTGATATTTATTTACACGTGTGCTATAATTATATAATGTAACGTGTGCTAGATTTATGACATTTATTCTAGTTTAATTGATACTTTACCGACGTTTCGTATGACTGTGACGACCTAATTGTGAGATTTGTACTAGTTATGATATTTATGATAGTTTAATTAATTTACCGACGTTTCGTATGACTGTGACGACCTAATTGTGAGATTTGTACTAATTATGATATTTATGCTAGTTTAATTAATTTACCGACGTTTCGTATGATTGTGACGAGCTAATTGTGAGATTTGTACTAATTATGATATTTATGCTAGTTTAATAACAGTTTCACGCGTTCTTATATTATTTCTTGTTGCTGTAGGAGAGATGGGTAAAGGTGTAAAAATAGATAAAACAAAACTTTCTGATGAGGAGAAAGGAAAATACAAGCAAGGTTGGGGATCAAATAGCTTCAATCAGTATGTGAGTGATCTCATATCTATACACAGGAGTTTACCTGATGGAAGAAGTCAAGCGTAAGTACATTAAAGTCTTAATAATCATCAGGCGCCATGTCGACTGGCGTAGGCAATCTTTAAATTTAAAAATTATATATTTTCTGTATCAGGATTACTATTTATCAGGGTGACTCGTTGACATACCACGATGTCATACCATCCAATTTTTTCTCACGTTGTCACGTTGTCATCCTTAATTTCTCTTACCGTTTATTTAACCTATTGAAAGAATATTCTTCAGACATCTCTATCTAATAACGTTCAAAATACATTCACATGTGAATGAGCACATCTTCGTTAGTCTTTCTAGCAGTCCATGATACTCTCAACATTCATCTAATGATGCAAATCTCTATAACCTCTAATTGTTCATTATCCTGTTTATTTACTTTCCAATACTCACATCAATATGTCTTATTACAATAACATAATGTCATATAGCCAATTATTTGATTCCTTGATTTAGTGTATTTGAAAAACTGCAGCTGATCTTTTTGCAGGAAGCTCACTTCACTTCTGTTAAACGAGTACGTATAGTTATGTGTTAGTTAGCTGTATTACAGCAGGAAAAATGAGATAAAAAAGAGAAAAGGCAAAGAAAATGAGAAGATATTGGATATTTTGACAATTTAATTGTAGAAAATCAATAATGGAGCTGAACACAGTAGACATGGTAGAATGGTGTAGGCTCAATGATTGCTAATGTCATCAGACACAAAACATGATGATGATTGTGAGGCGTCTGTTCAGAGGCCATTATTATTCATTCTTTGCTTTCCAAATTAGGAGACCCAGTATTGTTCCCATACCAGATCCTATGACAGATGACACGTATTTTCAAGAACAAAAATGTAAACATAGACACTAAAGTTGCATTATACAAGAATATTATTATTCCATCACTATGCTACCAATGCCAAACCTGGACAATGACAGCAAACGACAAAAGAAAAATAGTGACAACAGAAATGACATGTCTACGAAGAATACTCGGAGTGTCATTAAGAGATAGAATTAGAAACGATAACATCAGACAGATAACCAAAGCAATACCATTATTGGAACACATAAAAATAAAACAGATCAAATGGTTTTCACACGCTTTCAGACTACCGACATGCCCCAAATGGCTATGACACACAGACATAACGGTTATAAAGCCAGAGGTAGACCATATAAAAGATGGATCACAGAAATTACAGAAGCCACAGGAACAAGCTTACAAACAGCGCACAAGAAGGTCATCTCCAGAGAACTCTTCCACCCCTGACGCCGCAAGGCAAACAAAGACCACAGCGTATAGATAGATTGATAGATAGTATTGTTCGTTCTTATGTACCGGATGAAAGCTGGTAAAAAGGAAACTACGATCCATCGTCCGTGTTACATACTTTTCACACATAATTTTGCTTGTTATGTTGTAATATTCATAGTTTCACAGTATTTTCTTTGGCCGTGAAAGTGTGGTAATTCATGTAAGCCTTCAACTATATGCCTACTTCTTAATATTTTTTTTTAATAATAAAAGTATCTCTTGTTATTAGAATAGAGTCCAATTTGGTTATATTAGAACTTGTGACCATCACATATAATCGATTCATATAATCCTGTCATCATGACGTCCTAAACGTTAGTTGATATTTTAGACATATGGAGGAAAGGGACAGAAAGGGGGATATGGTGTGTTTTTTACCCACCTTGAGCCTGTTGCTAAATCAATGTTTGCTCTCTGAAGTATGTTAATTATATATATATATATATATATATATATATATATATATATATATATATATATATATATATATATATATATATATATATATATATATATATATATATATATATATATATATATATATATATATATATATATATATATATATATATATATATATATATATATATATATATATATATATATATATATATAAATATTTAACTATTAATATATTAATATCTTCTTGATCCCTGATTAGAAACTGGCCTCATATCACGTGGGGCATTCCCAAAGTGCTCCGCCCTCTGTTCCAGTAGCCATTTGACTCGATGGTGTTTCGAGTCTAATGCCGCCGAAACAGATGTCGACATCAGGGCACATCTCTGGCCTGTGCGACAAGTTTCTTTGTTGATATCTTTCTTTATCCTGCGTCATGGAGACATGGCTTGATGAAAGTCATCTATTTTGTTTATTATTGTGGTGTTTATTGTTATTTGTCTCTTGAAAAAGGTTCCATTTGAGCCGATACGTGGAGAATTGTCCTGTGTAGTTTTATTGTATGTTTTTTTATATATACTTTTTTATATATACTTTTTTAAATATATTTTTATTCATAGGCAAAGTAAGTGTTTTTAGTAACCTGTTTAATTCATTTTGCTTTACTATTTGTTCATTCAGTTACTTCGGCACCCTCCACTTTGTCGGACACCCTCCGACCATTTGGTTATTTATATTTTTATAAGTTTCTTTGTTGTTCAGCCCACCCACACCATGCCCATTAATAATTATGTAAAAGGGGGCGATTCATATTTTTAGGATGTGAAGGGCTCTTTGTATTTACATAAGGTACACTACAGAAATATGTGTAACCAGTATTTGGCTATTTCCTTGCCTATGTTCACCAGACACCGGGAACTTATTTATAAGTTTAAATATTAATTTATCTAGGGTTATGATTAGTTAGGTAATTCATAACTCTCCTAACCGTAACCCAAAATAAATGTCATGAAATTTGCTAGATACATTTGTGATAGGTATGTAATGTATGCTTGCTGATTATATTTGTGCTAGATATCTCATGTATCGTTGCTATTTATATTTGTACTAGATATGTCATGTATGACTGCATAATGATTTGTGATAGATGTCATATATGTGTGCTAGTTATATTTGTACTAAATATGTCATGTATGTCTGCTATTTATATGTGTACTAGATATCTCATGTATGATTGCATAATGATTTGTGATAGATGTCATATATGTGTGCTAGTTATATGTAATGATTTTACTAGATAGGTCATGTATGTATGCTAGTTATATTTGTACTTGATATGTCATGTATGTGTGCTACTTATATTTGCAATAGAGTTGTTATGTGTGTTTGCTAGTTATTTTTGTACTTGATATGTTATGTATGTGTGCTAGTTATATTTGTAAAAGATATGTCATGTATGTGTGCTAGTTAGAGAAAGTAGAGGGTAACACTTTATGTGTAGATTAAGGATCATTTATGGTTCTCTCCTGCGTACCATTGGCCCAGAAGGAAATGAAAGAATAGCTGCAGTTTAACCTGGTACTCATACCATAAAAGGTGACTAAGGGGTTTTGGGAGTGGAGTTGGCTGTCCCATTCGATAGAAGGAAAAATGACCTAGAGGCCATGCTGAAGTTGCATGTGTCAGATCTAAAGGTGTAAATATTGCAGCCAAGCTGTAAACTATGACAAGCTTTCTGTTCTCTGAACTACATCATGCTAATCTGCAGGAATTTGAGAAAATGTGAGGAAGTAGAAGAGGTCTGTATTGTCATCAAATAATGTAGAGTTCTATTTGATATTGTGATGTCCTGGTATTACCAGAAAATGATAACATTGTTCTCCACTTCTGTGATAGATGCATGGATCAAGCTGCAATGTATGGCCATCATCTTCAGGACATTAGTGTCATAATAATATTTCACAATGAAGCATGGTCAATTCTCTTAAGATCTGTTCACAGTATTCTGTCTCGGACATCTGATCACCTGCTTAGAGAAGTCATTCTTGTTGACGACTACTCAACAAAAGGTAGCAAATGTTTGTTTTTTATTTGATATAAACACACTGTCATTATTTGAGAATGAAAGTGGAAACAATAAAACTGTGAAAGTATTTTTGCATGTTGCAATACTGTTCAGAGTAAGCCATACACACATTTTCATTACTGAATGATGTCCTGTTAGAAGTGCATGGAGAATTGTACAGGTTAAAATAAAGAAGGTCTTTCTTGTTGAAGACCTTACTTGAGGGTAAAGTCGAAGGGAGGCGAGAAAGAGGTGGGCAGAAATACAAGTGGAAAAGTAGCATCACAAGATGGACAAGTTACAGTCTAGCAAAATACACCACCAAAATAAGAGGCAGAGAATGTTGGAGATCTGTTGCAGCCAACTTTCGCTGCGGAGAGGGTACTTGATGATGATTATGAAAATAAGGACGGCTTTGCGATACTGTTGCCACGGTGTGTACAGTTTGAAGTAAAAAATGTTATTTTCGAAAGAGACAAATTCAATGCAAACTGTTATTTGAAAAGATTGTTTTGAGAAAAGCGACAGGCAACGTTTAGTTTTTCGCATGACTAGTGAATGAATGATCTTCTGTGACCAGATATGGCACATGTAGTGACAGAAGATGTCATCGCCAATATGGTTGCAGTAATATGGGCTGACCGTTACCGGAGCTTGCATTCGCTGGCTGATGAATTATATGTGTCATTAGGGACAGTTAAAACCATGGCTCAGAAAAAAAATCAAGTAGGAGGGTGTGTTCTCAGTGGGTAACATAATTATTGATCGACCACCATAAGGAAGAACGAATGGGGTGGAGTGTAAACCATTTACAGTGTTATCATATGGAGGGTAATGCATTTCTGCCACGAACAGTGGTAGGCGATAAATCGTGGTGTCACCACTTTGAATCGTGCAGAAGCAACGATGCAATGGAAAAATCCTGGGGTACCAAAGAGCAAAAAATTCACATCACAAATTTCTACAAGAAAAGTTATGTTAACTTTTTATTTTTAAACAAGAACTCTTGTTGGTAGACTTTAAATGTACATAATGAAGATCAATGCTATCAGCTAAAAGAACACACAAGAAAAATTACATACAGTTTTCAAGAATGAGCAACTTGACAAGCTCATTCACGGTCATTCTGTTGCAAAACAATTCTCACTAACATTTCGCAAAAGTTATGCAGAAAACATTAGCACAGAAATGATGGGACGTTCAGCCACATCCAGCCTCCAGTCCTGATCTACCGGTATGTGATTAAAATTTATTTGGACCCTAAAAGAAAGTTCTAAAGGTACAAAGATTCTACCCCGATGAAGATGTTATCACAGATGTGATTGAACAATTTGTTCAATGAGAAAATGAAGTCTTCCTTCTTGAGTGGAATGACAGTTCATTCAAAGAGTGGGATGTATGTTCGAATACCTATGTGATGCCTCTATTCATATTCCCGAACAATTGCTTTACTTAATTTTAACAGAACTGCTGATGTACCTTTCTCAATATTGTGATTTCGCAATCCAAAGATTTCATTCGAACATGCCAAGTGTGGGTGTGTGTGTTTGTGTGTGTGTATAATATATATATATATATATATATATATATATTTATATATAATATGTGTATGAGTGTATCATCATGATAGTGCTAGATTTAATTTTCTCATTGAACCAATTGCTCAATCACATCAGGGTAGGATCTTTATCGGGGTAGAATCGTTGTATCTTTAGAGCTTTCTTTTAGGGTCCAAATAAAATACATTTTACAAATATTTAAAAATGGCAGTCATCATGATTTTAGTCCTGCAATGTGACAACAGAAATTGACACACAAAATGCTAAGATATTCTTTGCAGTTTTGAATATTCATAATATCACTAATTTAGTAACTCAATTTATCTATTACCTTTTCTCTGTTTTTACTCGTAGTTGTTGCAGGATTGATTTACGATTGGATTTCCTGTTATATGCCATGTGTGGTCGTTTGATGTGTAGTAATATTATGACATCTCAGGATATTGGTAACTTCTTCAATCCATATTTCTGTTGGTCTCTCTCTGTCTCTTTGTGTTTAGATTCTCATGCTATAGGCCTATACTCTTGCTGATAGTCAATATCGGTTCACTCTAATTAAGTGATAATAGTATGCTTTCTATCATGTTCGTTCTTATTGAGGTCACAAACGTTCCATGTACCTGCCAAATTCATGGGGTTATTGACAAACAACTGTCGATTTAGTAATTAATTATCATATAACCAAATGAGATCAGGTTTCAAAGCCAGAAGAAGACCACGGAAAAGATTGATAGAGAGCGTTAAAGACATCTTGAACAAATCTGGTCATAGCACAGCCGCGGCACACATCTGGCCTTAGGGCACAAGTTCGAGCTCCAATTACCCCCTACGATTAAAGGCAAGAGTGGATAACAAACCACCTAGGGAAAGGCAATAGATAATATAGATTTGTAAAAGTACCCAGGATATACAGAGCCATGTGGCAGTAACAAGTATCATTCATGATCAAGTATCCATGATACTAGCAACTTTACGGTCATGATTTATTGCTCTAAAGACATTTAAGTCGTCCCTTAAAAAATGTGATATGCATGTTGCTATGTTCGATATAGAGTTTTTCATGCAAAACATGAGCTACAGAGATAGCAGAAGTTATTAAAACAACATTAGCTGTTTGCTGCAGAAATCTTTCTCACACAAAATGACATGCAAATAGCTTCCTCTATGTGAAATTGATTGTTTAGTAAATTGCCATCATGGAGTCTCCATGAAAAAATATGCTTTTGCGTTTCAGGTGAGTTCACAGAGATTCATTATTTCCTTCTAATCACAGGAACTCACGAGGAGGGCTTTCATGATGTGGCTGAACATTTACTGTGGTCTTGTCACGCCTGCATCATACGCCATCATTATTTTTACCAGTATCGAATTTCTAGATTCCTCATAAGTTTTCTTTACCCTGTTTCCAATATCTTAAGACTAGAACATGTTCTAACTGTGAGTGCAATATCAGTTTGCAAGAGACAGTTGGAACATTGGACAGGTCACGAAAACAACATTATATAAAACACATAATAAAGCTGTTTCCAGAGATATCTTCTTGTTCTGATAGTGTAGGTCATAACTTGGGTTAGTTCAACATGAAACAAACAAAAATAAAAGCGTAAATGTTATACTAAAATTGACTAATTAAGCCTGTTTTTATACACAGATTATCTAAAAGATCCATTGGAGAAATACTTCAATGATTTTCCGAAGGTACACATAGTTCGTGCTACAAAACGACAAGGGCTCACCCGTGCACGTTTGCTTGGATATTATGTATCTTCAGCGCCAATAGTTGTGTTTCTGGACTCACATATCGAATGTTTTCCAGGTCAGTGACTTTAAAATCAGCATTACAGCACAATAAACATTTCCACAATTACTCAGTTATAGACCTATCGTCTATACAAAAGTGTTCAAACTTAGAACCTTGTCACATGTTGAATACATGATTATAAGATATTTACAGAACGGTCACACTTGCTTCCATCATCCTTGGCTACTCTCTCATATTAATTACTCTTTGACCATATCTTTATCATGTAGGGCATGTCCTACGCGCAGACACCAACAGAATACACCACCAATCTCTTGAATGGATACCTACAGGCAAAAGAGCAAAGGGTAGACCAAAAGAAACACTCAGAAGAACAATACTTAGAGAAAGTAAAACAACCAATATTCATACTATTCAAGAACTGCACAGAATAGCTTTGAACAGGCAGAATTGGAGAGATCTGACCTCTGCCCTATGCGCTAACTTCAGCGCAAAAGGAAAATGAATGAATAAATGAAAAATATCTTTATCACCTTCAGTCTGATCTTCTTCATTATGTAACAAATCTATGACAGCCCTGAATAAATTAGTCCTGTCACTTTTCAGTGTTGTGCTTACCGGCACAGCATTTATCACCAATGCATTTGTTTCTTCATTGAAAATTTACAAAAATGAAATGGCAATGTCAGTGTAGGCTTATGTTTAGGTAAGTTGATTATTGTCTTCGCACATCGCATTTGTCCTCAGATCTCAATTTCAGTAAATCTCGCAGGGTGTAGCGGGTGCTGGTTTCAGTACTAGTTGAATGAGTGTTCTTTCTGACATTTTCGTGAGGTGTTCAGGGTAGTGTCATCTCTAGAGTAGAAGATTATTGATCTCAAGACATTGCAGCTACAGCCACATTGAGTAAATTTCACGACATTGCAGCTACAACCACATTGAGTAAATCTCTCGACATTGTAGCTACAGCCACATTGAGTAAATCTCATGACATTGTATCTACAGCCACATTGAGTAAATCTCACAACATTGCAGCTACAGCCACATTGAGTAAATCTCACGACATTGTAGCTACAGCCACATTGAGTAAATCTCACGACATTGTAGCTACAGCCACATTGAGTAAATCTCACGACATTGTAGCTACAGCCACATTGAGTAAATCTCACGACATTGTAGCTACAGCCACATTGAGTAAATTTCACGACATTGCAGCTACAACCACATTGAGAAAATCCTACGACATTGTAGCTACAGCCACATTGAGTAAATCTCACGACATTGCATTTACAGTCACATTGAGTAAATCTCACGACATTGCAGCTACAGCCACATTGAGTAAATCTCACGACATTGCAGCTACAGCCACATTGAGTAAATCTCACGACATTGCAGCCACATTGAGCAAATCTCACGACATTGCAGCTACAGCCACATTGCCAAATTGAGGAAATCTCACGACATTGCAGCTACAGCCACATTGAGTAAAACAGTCATCTAGAACTGACTTGTCTTCATAAACGAAGAAGCGGTGCCTCTTTTCTCCCTTTTTAGGTCAACGTGAGCAATTACTGATACATTATTTAAGATGCAGTGCAATTCTTCAAACACATCCAAACTATTGTTACTTTCTTTTTTCTTTTCTTGTCGCATTATACCCTTTTATGCATTGAAGCGTCAGGGGCAGAAGAGTTCTCAGGAGGCGGCCTTTTATATGTGCTTCATATATGTTTGTTTTCACAATTTACACTTTGTTACCGACTGGCTGAAGATCCAGAAAAATGATCCCTTCCCGAATGATAAGAAAGACTACAAGAGAATCACCAATCTGGAGCTGAAAGTAAAACTCCACTGCTTGGTGTAGGGAGCAAGTGACAAACTTGTATTTCCACGGTTTTCTACCATTATCATGTGTTTGCATTTAGCCGAAAAGGAAAGAGAAGAGAGAGAGAGAGAGAGAGAGAGAGAGAGAGAGAGAGAGAGAGAGAGCGT
The DNA here is from genome assembly GCA_034231615.1 of Meghimatium bilineatum. Classification (NCBI taxonomy): domain Eukaryota; kingdom Metazoa; phylum Mollusca; class Gastropoda; order Stylommatophora; family Philomycidae; genus Meghimatium; species Meghimatium bilineatum. Next base: position 36,874,011 of record CM067299.1, on the reverse strand, counting down.
GATGTTTCTACCTAAAGCATTTTAATTTACATTGTATCTCATCTGCTTTCTTACTCAGTCATGAGTCCCCCATGTGGTGTAGTTTATTTTGTATTATTTTCCGTTTGCAGTGGAGTGCTTCTTTTTCCGACTTTGATTTTGGATCATTATAAAGTATGCTTTTAGAAGGTGGTGTTTATCGGCCAACATTTCTTTAATTGTATTATCATTCTCATCAAACCAGTTATTTTGTATCTTGATAGAATGACCTAGTTCCTCAGTAGCAGTGTCGTAAATTTTCTTGCTAAAATATGTCTAGTTTGTATACACATCTCGCTCTGTTAGTGCAGATTTCATCTAGCGTAGAGGCTAGGATTGTTGTGTGTTTACATTTGATAGCTTTCTGATATCTATACATTTCTTTGTTTTGTTTCACTGTAGGCGGCTGCAGGTTGGATGCGAATTCTTAGTTTTGACACAATAAGTCGATAGTCAGTCCAGCTGTCTGCACCGCACACGGATTTTGTCACTCGAACATCTTGGCGGTCCTTTCTTCTTACAATTATATAATCTATAAGATGCCAGTGTCTTGATCGAGGGTGCATCCAGAAAGTCCGGTTTTGGATTGGGAGTTGAATTATGGTGTTGGTAATGAGGAGGTCATGTTCGCCACATATTTCTAGAAGACAAAGTCTATTGCTGCTGCATTGACCAACTCCATATTTCCCTATTACACAGTTCCAGGAGATATTATCTATACCCATCATTGCATTGAAATCTCCAAGTAGTATGAGTGCATCAGCTTTTGGAACAGCAGTGATAGCTGAATGAAGTTCATCATAGAACTTATCTTTAACTTCTTCTGGATTTGTCAGCGTTGGAGCATATACACTGATGATCGTTTCGTATTTCTTACCAGAGAGCAGGTGGACTTTTATCGTCATAAGGCGATCATTTATTGCCTTTGGTATGCCTGTTGGTTTGCCAACGAGTGTTGTTTTAATAGCGAAGCCTATTCCTCCTTCGCGTCTTTCCTCAATTCCTTTTCCGCTTCAAAAGAATGTATAACCTGCAACTCTTTTGCAGAGCTGACCGACTCCAGCAAGGCAAGTTACACTCAGAGCTGCTATGTCAATGTGGTACCTTGCTAACTCTCTCCCAATAAGGGCTGTTCGTCGAACTGGTCTATTCGTGTTAGAGTCATTGTCGAGAAGTGTGAATACATTCCATGCTCCTAGCTAGATGCGTAATGTAGACCCTAATTGATGGCAGACGAAAAATAAAAAAAACTTGATATATCCGCACTTGCAGTACATATCACAAGAAACCTTGGCGGTATAAAATAAAGGAAACAAATAAAAACTGCAATCAATGGCAACAGGTTAAATGATGTCTGAAACTAGTCCAGTATAATGTGAAATTTGCATATCTGGTAAAAGTGCCGAGAATAGCTCTAGAAAAAATCCAGAAATCTTTGCAATAAGATTGAAATTAATGAATGACTTAAAAACAAAACCGCAGAAAATCTTCGCAATTAGATTGCAAATCTACTGAAAAGGGTATTTATAAAAATATTATCCTGTTGATGTCATATCTTAAAAAACACTTTTCAATATGTCATAATATCCTGTCAAGAGTTACATATGATATGTGGTCCAGCAGTTGGACCACCTAACTGTGGAGTGAAATATATAGCATACTGTTACACAACATTAATCTTAAAGTATGCGTATGCTAAGCATATTTAATAAGCATTTGAAATTATATGATCTATTATGTTATTAGTTAAATTATCTGCTTTTGAAGTATATTCAATAATTTTGTATCTACTTTTCAAAGGTTGGGCTGAGCCTCTGATATACCGTATCAGCCAAGACAATACCAGAGTTGTCTTTCCAAGTATTGAGGTCATCAACGATGAAGAATTGTATACTAACTGCAACAACAATATCAATCAATATGGCATTTTTGAATTTAAAGATTTAACTTTTCAGTGGCAGATGGTTCCACAATCTGAAATGGACAGAAGACAAAATGATGCAGATCCTATAAGGTTGAACTATATTATCATTTTGATATCAATGCAGAACTTACAGTTTAGTTATAAAGCTATTTAGATTGTTTATTTTCAGCACATACCTTTAAGTGAATTTAAAGAGGAAGATCCATTAATTACTATCAATACAAGAAAAATAAAGATAATGTAATTTTGGGATTTTGAATAAATAATATTTTTATTAGCGGATTCACGCATGTGGTTGCGTCTGTGGGTCTCAACAATGGCCCACTAGACATACCATCCATGCAACAGAAAACCTTAGTGGATGACATGCCGTTATATTGAGGTTATCTTCTTATAGAAGCTTCATGGCATGTCATCTATACAGTTATAATTTTGTTTTGTTGTTGAAATGTTTTTCATGTTTGCCTGAATATATATGTATGCACCCTCTGTGGTTGGGAGGGAGCCAGAGATATACTGTGCAGCACTGAGGAGGAGGAAACTGACATCACTGTTTTTCCTATGGCTGAGGCCCATCATAGAGGAACAGTGACTCAGGACGTGACAATCCTTTTGACTTGAACATTTGGTTGCATGCCTGGAGCTATAGAGAAGTTCGGCATAACCAGTAGTCAATTGGTGGCGGGGAATGAGCACAGTGAACCCTATCTTGGCTACAGTAGCTAGGCGCAGTGCATAGGTTCAAACCTACATTCCTGGAGGTGTGATAGTTATTCTCTGGCTCTGTCCCGGGGTGGGCAGAAAATCCACAGACTTCCCAGCAATATAATGCCATCTAATGGCATTAAAGTCAAAGGGCATGAGCCCATGGACCGCTGGATCAGCGACCAACCAACCATTAGCTGATTCTGTCATTCTATTTATTTTAAAATGATGGCATGATGTCATATGATAAGGACACTCATACAAATAACTAAACTCCAGGGGAGGGAGAACTAAGGCAACACCGCTGGGGATGGATAGGACATACATTAAGTAAAGCAACAGAAAGCATTGTAAGATATGCATTGTTCTGCGACCTAAAGGAAAGAAGAAGAAATACCCGAAGGAAAGACATTAGATGCAGAGATACAAAGGCTTCGTAGAACATGGAAATAACGGAAAGAAAATAGCAAAAGATAGGACAATATGCAGGAGTGTGTTTAAGACATGTGCTCTGCAGTAAGCTAATAGAAGTTAAATTACATGTTAGTAAATAAAATAATATCAATTTTTAATGTAAATCCTGTTATTTCATTTGTTTTATATTATAACACAGCTTTGAAGTATCTAAGATGAAACTAGTAGGCTATGTCTAAGAATAGTACAGCGTAATCTCGTTACAACGAATCCGGTTTTAACGAATTTTCCTCTTTAATTACACTTTTCAAAATTCCCGATTATTTTCACTCTTTGCCTTAATAACAAAAAACCTTATTATAACGAATGCATATAACCAAATTTCCCTGTATATCGCACTATTTCAAATGTGTATCCAGAAAAAAAGTACAGTACGGGATCTGAACTTTTGACCAGTGTGTTTGAAATATTGCACTAAAAACTCCATGAGGTATTCAACCGTAAACAGTATGGTATTTATCACAAGCTATGTGTGCGGGATATGTTTTGGGCAATTTATAGCTTGACTGTCACTGTTTGGACACAGTACAAGTTTGGCCAGGGTTATAATTTATCAATGACCCATGCCCATTTCCAGTTACCGACAAACAAGCAAGAAAGTGCCACGCCGAATGGCGTAGGCGATCAAGTTTCGCCACGACTCTATGTCTCTGTGTTGTCAATAATACTCTTATGTCTCTGTGTTGGTGAACTTCTACCGTGCCACAATACTAGTCCATCTAACAACATTTCTTTGCCGTCCCGTCTCTTCACCCCTTGATCTTTCCAGTGGTTATTAAATGTTTAAGCTGTGTTCTTCTCAGCACATGTCCTGGAAACCTTGATTGTCTGCCCCTAATGTTTGATATGATTGATCTTTTTACATCAGCATCAATGAGAACCTCTGCATTAGTTTTCTTAGCTGTCCATGGTATTTTCATCATTCTTCTCAGAAACCACATCTCTGTAGCCTCCAGTTTGTTTTGAATTCTTTTTTGTTTACCGTCCATGCTTAACATCCATAAAAAAGAATTCATTCTATACAACGTCTCAACACTCGAATTCGGGTCTGCACTGATAGTGTTCCATTGCACAGAATGATTCTCATTTTTGGAAAGCTGATTTGGCTTGTGCTGTTCTGCTTTTTATCTCGAGCTTCCATTGAAATCACTATCTCATAATGCTAACACGGTGTCAAGCTTTTTCTACGTGTGTTAATTTTGTGTCATTCAACATTATGTTGCATCTTGGTGGTGTCCGTTTCTTCGAGACAATCATTTTTCCCCTGTTTTCTTCTAGTTTAAACTGAGGCCTCTGTTGTCATTACTTTATCCAAAAGGGCTTGAAGTTATTGTTCGCTTCCTGCGATACGTACTGTGTCGTCGGTATATCTCAAGTTGTGTATATTGCATCTTCCCACTGTTATTCCTGGCATATCTTCTATATTTCGCATAATGTATTCTACATACAGGAAGACAATAACCGGTGACATTACACAACCTTGCCTGATACCCATTTCTATCTTTTGAAATCTTCCTATAGTGTTGTTAACTCACATCGCAGCTGTTTGTTTCCAATACATATTTCTTACTATTCTTAGATCTTTCCCATCAACGTTAAGATTTTCTAGCAGTTTTATAATCTCATAATGCTTCACCTTAGTTACCGACAACGGTCTCGATTTGGCACAAGCCAGGCCATCAATCTTATGTACCCTGTTGGGAATTGGAAAGCAGTATTTAGGAGTGACTAATTTGGCTTTTTCTGTGATTGTTATTGGTCTATTGTCTTTCCCTAGGTGAATGATTGTTGATTGCATTCACACTTTCCGTTAAGCGTAGGAGTGGGAGCTTAAGCTGTTGTTCCAAGGCCAGATGTGTCGCCGAAGTTGCATTCAGTCCATGTTTGTTCAAGGCTATCTTGATGTTTTCTATCCACCGTTTTCTTGGTCTACTTTAATCCTTACACTCGGATATTATTTTTATTGGTCACTTTGTGTATAATGTGTGTCGATAGTCAATGAAAATCACCGAGACAAGTAGAATTAGTCATTTCGGAATGTTACTTCACACCTAACCCACAGGTCTTTGATGCTTATTGGGATGAATCTTGTGGTCGCGCAACACTAAAATCACTGACAATGGTGGGCAGGTGACCTTGCCATTCAACTGAAGTATAAACATAATGCTGGTTTTGATTGTTTAGAAACTCCCGTGCCAGTAAACATCTATCTTTATTGCAAAAAAGGAAGAGTTCATTGAAAGCCTAAGTGTGACCGAAATTGTATAAGAGACCTGACAACTAAAACGTAAACATGAACAAGTTTCGATTTGTATGAATCTATTGGATGGCAAGGCTATTTTTGGCATGCGATTTCAAGTATGTAAATAGCGACCAATTAAAATCCCAACAATAATAAAAAACGTAGCGAACGGGGTCCAAAGTAAGTCAGTTAGAAAGCCTGTACTATTGACTTTAGCCACGACCTAGACCATAAAAAAAAAATAGTAGCATAGACCCAGGGCCGGCCCTAACAATTGAGGGGCCCAATGCGAAACGGATTGCGTGGGGCCCAGTCTGGGTAGGGAAGAGGATAATAAAATAAATTATAATATGAATTTATGGGCCTATGAAGTGCGGGGCCCACTGCGACCGCATAGGTTGCAATGGCCTAAGACCGGCCCTGCATAGACCTATCATATTCAATACGTAACCATCAACCCATAATTTTTTGGCTGTAGTGATTTCAGTCTAGGTCATACTGACCTTAAGTGAAATCTTGGCTAGTTGAAAGAGAAACACGAACTTATTGTGAAAGTATATGTAATTGCCATCGAGACTGGCTGGAATTGTGTAGGACGCTATTTGTTGTTTCAAAAGAAAAAAACTGATAGGTGAGTAACAGAACATTGATAATCATTCTCTTTGTTGGTTAAAAATACAATTGTGGATTCTACCTGTATAGAAAAGAGATGAAGTGGACATTATTTACTGTTTTTTATCATGAGCTAGAATCAATCTCTCGAGAACTGGGCTAGTCGATTTTTTATGTTTATTTGACACTATTAACAGGCCTTGATTATGTCATAGAAAACAACGCACACGGAAGACAATAACTGAAAGGACATAACTTAGGCTTCTATGTTAATAATTGTCCTAACCTTGTAGACCAACAAGGAATTTCGGTTACAACGCATGTATTCTGTCAGACACGACCAATTCGTTATATCAGATAATAGGGCCTATGTGGTATATTTTAGAAAGTATAGCCTACCTTATATGTCTAGTTGTATAATCTCTGATTTTGCTTCTTGCACTATTTACGAAGTATCCTGCTGATTCCTAGGTATCTGTACATAGACCCTGTATAGTGTTGTCTTACATGATAATGATGCCATACTTCTAATTATGTTTCACTATATTAGTATAGGGGCCTATAGCATATTGATTGATTAATGAATGGACGATAATCTGAAGTTAGGTCTCGGTTTCTGGTTTATAGCCTATGCAGTATCAACAATGTCGAAACATTGAAAAAAGTGTATAGGCCCTATGTTGTGTCCCACTACTCTTTGGTTCGAATACAGTGGAATACCTCTATAGTGCATCCTTTTATTTTAAAAAATGTCCTTATAGGGTCTATAACTTTTCAAAATCCCCAAATATATTTATTCTATAGGGCATATTACTTGTACTGTAGTGAATTTTTGTTGCTACATATGCCTACATATTTCATCAGTCTGGACCAAGTAGTTATAATGAGATTCCACTAAATATCCTTACAGCTTTAGATTGAGTTATTAAAAAAAAGACTTTGGTGGAGAGACATAAATATAAAAGCTATAGAACTGAGCAAGACAAGATCAACAAATTGAACAGAAACTAACAAGTCACTATGATTTTTTTTTACTAAGAATGGGACAATGCCACCTAAAACCACTTACATCAAATTGTCATCATCAACCTGCTTCTGTGGAGCAAAACCACAGATATAAGAATATATACTACAAGACTGTCCTAGCTTTGCTGCAGAGCAACAGTCTGGCCCCAGGAATATCTGCAAACCAAAATGTTGGGAATCACAGTGACTAAAATAAACTGCTCTATGGACCCTATGTGATCAATATCAGACATGATGTACAGTAATTGATGGCAGAAGAAGACTAAAGAGTTTCCGAGCTGTGAACGAGACTGCATATTGTTTTCTACTTACATTTGTATTCATTACCATATCTTCTTTCTTATCATGTTTAGAGATATAGGGCTTATGTTGTAGAACTGCAGTAATAGATCTAATTGAAGGGACAGTCAGAAACTTGCACTTAGTGTTTGTCAATGTTGCTCTATCAGGAGTTGGATCAAAGAGAATACAATGCTTTAATACCTATTTGATGCAGGCATAACACTACATGGAATCTGCCAGTAGTCTATTAGATTTGTGATAGAGTTGTTTCCTCCTCATTGCAATATTCATGGTAATGAATGGGGGTAAAAGTTGCTTTTGATTCTTGTAACTATTTTGTAACTAGCCAATGCCACAGATTTCCATGTAATACCAATGAAATTAATGGAAGCCAAGATGTCACATCTCCCGACATAAATGACCTAAACCACATTTTTAATTATAACATTTATAACTAATTTAGTTTTTAATTTATAACTAACTCTAACCCTAACCCCCATCCCTAATCTAAATACTAATTCCAAATTAATATGCCTTTTCAATTAATATATCGTAATTCTAAATACAAATTCTACTATTCACACTCCAAAGGTTAGGTAATAGGGGGTATAGGGGTAATAGATGACATAGGGGCCTATTCATCTGTGAACAGTACAGGCCTATTGTCTCCTGAGCTATCAAATATCAGTTTATTAATTTATTTCAATGTTCTCTATTACATTTCCCCACTCTCTACATTATTTGCCAAGAGTAATTTTTATATATAAAAAACAAGTTTGTCATTGTTCTATCAATTAGAAGCAGTTCCTCACCCGTTGGTAAGATTAAGACTGCCGTAACCTCACCTATTGTTTTTTTTCTGCCTGTGCCATTCACAACATCAAGTGGCTGATTTTTAAGCCTTTATGATAACTGATATTCTTATGTAGTGCAGGCCTATGTCTGTGGTCTATTGTGACATGAATATATGCTCTGGCATGGGTGAGAAATTGACAGGAACATATTGATAGTAGTCAAAGCATAATGGTTCATAAGTTCACAATGAGAGTATCCCTAACCCTAGTGTATCCAAGAAATGTATGAATTTATTCTTGTATAAGCTTTAGACGTTCACACAGGGAATGTGAAAGCATGACAATGTCTTGTCCATAATAACAACAAACGGAACTAATTGATTAAAAAAAGGACAAGCAGTCGCTGTTCAAGTTTCTCAACCACCACAGATTTAATTGCTGCAGTGTCATGTTTGCTGCATTGTATTGTTTGCTCAACATATGTTTATAAGACAGACAATGATAAAACAAAGGTATTCAAAATTAATTGTTATTGTCAATTCTCAAGGGTTTTCCCCTTTTTTTTTCATTTATGGACACTGTTTACCAGAGATTGTTAAATCTTAAGTTTCCAAAATTTGGTGGTGTGTGTAGTGCAGAGTATGAGAACTTGTTAATAATTTTGCTTACAGCATGATGTCATTTTGTTGGCTCCTATTATTTGATCCATTTTACTAGAAATTTTTACTGAGATGTACTCGGGTCTATTTGCATGATCAATAGCTGTCAGAAACACATTCAAGAAAATCTCATTATTTATCTAGAAGCTATTCACTCTTAAACAGTAGGTATAGCTATTAAACACTGAAGACTCACAAATATAAGGATATAGGTCTATTGTTGCTACGCTACACTTTTATAAAAATGATGTTGAAAAAAGATTTTAATATTTCCTTTTTTTAGTGAAATTTAAGAATTACTTTGCAAATGTTCGGAATCATTTCTATTATTTAAAATTCATTTACTGGACACTAAATTTATGGTAGTACTAGCAATCTGTAGTTTATTTTTTAATAAAATGGCAAGTTCTCCAAAAGGAAATATTGTAGAAATTAGTTATCTGTATCAAGTGATGTCTATCTAATGTCTGAAAGTAAATGTATGTGGGGTAAAGTTTAGTAGATTTTTTTTTCTTTTTTTGTCGTGCAGACATGTCAACTATTCAGTTTGCATGATACGATGGTTGCTGGTACACCTCTCTGCCTGGCATCTCTGACTTCAGCGCCTGTGCTTGCTTGGGCAGGATTGTGACCCTGCTCGATATTGGGTTGGCATGACCAATCTTAGTTTCCAGCCTCTGTTGGCTGGACTAAGCCCCATCTCCACGTCAAAGAGTTGGCCTCGATGGGGAAGTTTAGTAGTAAAATATAAATACATGTATAGGGCCTATGTTTTATAATATTTTTAAGAGCCGTTTTTAATAAAGATATTGAGAGTTGGAAAAAGAGTAAGGTATATAGACATGTAAATAGATGTAAAGATGTTATACATATAGGCAGTAACGTACAGTTAGTAGGTACTTGGACATCTAGGATTAGCGTGTTTGGAAAATTTTGCTTAGGCTATAAATTTCTTGTGACAGGGTTTAAAATAGTGTTCGCATCATTTGTTGTGTTTGAAACTAGATATATTAAGTTCTGTAACCATTTTTTTAAAAATATATGTAACTTTTAAGAGGGTAAAACAATGCCCAAACCAGCAGTTAATTATTTAAAACATCAACATTTGTTTAAATTATGCAAATTAGCCAACATTTTGAATATTAATTAGTTGTATGTGCATCTGAGAATAACAGCAATGTGATCAACAGATGCGGTATGTCTTTGCGAATACAAAAATATATAGTTTCTGTGGTATTTTATTCTGTTTAATAGATACATAATTTATTTTCATTTTAATTATGTAAATTAGCAGCCATTTTTAATATTAATTAGTTCTGTGTCCATCAGAAAATTCCAGAAATGAAATCAACATTGTCTCCACAATCACAAAAATGTATAGTTTGTGTATTGTATTATTGAAAATAACAAAGATAATTCAAAAATTATCAGCTTGACTACATTTTGTGGTCACAAGTTTTATTTATATTTTCCTGTATGTTCCATGTAAATTATTTTGATGTCAAATTCATTAGAAAAAAATGCATAACTTTTTTCAGGATTGATGTACATACTTGGTTGAAGTATCGCTGAATTTCAATTTTTAAGGGCTATCTAAGTATATTATTTGTAATTATGTAGCACTATTTTGAAAATTTTGTCCAAGTTAGATGAAGGATGGAAACATAAATTATATTTTGTAAATAATAGTTAGATAGATAGGTAAACATAGGAATAAAAGATAGATAGGTATGGCTGACATACATTTGAAATAGATAGATAGTTTTGGTAAATAAAGAATATAGAAAACATTGACAATTCAGACTGCAATGATACTAACATGCTTGATAAAAAGACTGTTGACATCAATGCAGATCACCAACAATGCCAGGCGGACTATTTGCCATCAGTCGTGAATTCTTTGACAGAATTGGCACTTATGATCCAGGATTGGACTACTGGGGTGGTGAGAACATAGAGCTATCATTCAAAGTAAGTAAGTTTTTGCAGTGGATTACATTCATACTTAAACAAAAGCTCCAATATTTCATCCCCTAAATTTTTACAATACATTCAAAACGCGGATACATTTTCAATAATAGTTAGTAATTGCAGCAAAACTGAAATCTAACAGGTGAAACTAGGAAACAGGGTGATGAAATTTTGCTAAACACAGAATACACATATGAATCAACTTTTTGACGACCAAAAGGACATTTATCCAAAACATTCACAACATAACAAACGCTGAGTAAGAATGGCACTGTCCATGTTCACATGACAAATATTGTGATTATTTTCACAAACATGATCTAATATTGTAATTAATAAAAGGTTAAAACTGCAGCAAACCTATAATCTGGCAGGCATAAATTGGAAACACTGGGTACTAAAGTTTTGCAAATCACTGGATATACAAGGGAAAACACACAAATTGAATTTCAACTGAAAGGTATGGAAAAAAAAAAAAAATAGCACACAACATGTAAAGGATGGCACTGTCAATGATCATATCACAGAGCTAAATGAGAATACATGCCAGAAGTCCAGAAGGAGAGGAATGATAACTGGTAATGTAAGAACTGAACGAACAAAGACATAACAATTTTGCAGTTCATAAATCAGTCTGAAATAAAGTTTGATCAAATTTTGTTTTATGAATTGTCCTATTTCTTTGTGATTTAGTACATTTTGTGGACTGCAAAGTTGTATAACAAACACCACTCCAACATCTTCTTCTTCTTTTTCAAGAAGAAGAAGAAAAAAAACTCACAGCATCCATTGTGATTGTAGGGATGAAATGTAACATATCATACTCCTATGATGGTAGAAAAAAAGATCTGGAAGAGAGAGTGTAGTCAACAAATGGTACAACTCCTCCACACTCCAGACAAAATTTAGCCTTAGTCATAACTGAACTAACAACATATGATATATATATAATGTAGTGTATGGAGAAACTTGGATAGGATCACTTAAGACCAGAGGACAGAAGAATAATTTTAATGTAACTTAAAACATCAGTCACTCACGTCCACATATTCATGAGAGTCTTCACAATAATGTCATGAACTAGACTGTTGTCGCAGAATCAAGAGTAGTGTAGCTGCCGCAGAGAGTCTCCAACATGATGCTGCACAAATAAATTGTGCTAGAATAGAGGCAAGAACTGTTCACTGTCTCACATCACCCACACAATTTCATTCATTCATCTTCCTTTTGCGTTGAAGTTAACGCATAGGGCAGAGGTCAGAGCTCTCCAATTCTGTCTGTTCAATGCTATTCTGTGCAGTTCTTGAATAGTATGAATATTGGTTTGTTTACTTTATCTAAGCATTGTTCTTCTGAGTGTTTCTTTTGGTCTACCCCTTGCTCTTTTGCCTGTAGATATCCATTCAAGAGATTGGTGGTGTATTCTGTTAGTGTCTGCGCATAGGACATGCCCTATGTAGGACCAACGGTGTTCTCTGATAACATCTGTGATGAACTTTGATGTGTCTCTTCTCTGATTTTATCATTTGATTTTAATTCATCCCAATGGGTGTTAGTTATCCTACGAAGACATTTGTTCTCAACTCAGTAATTTCTTTTCTGAAGATAAAGATCTTTTCCAGCTCTCACATCCATATGATAGCACCGGGATAATGCAGGAATTAAATAAGCGCATTTTTGTGCGTGTGCTGATTGATCCACACAAGTTAGAGTGTAAAAAATATTACCAGGCATGCATTGGTCACAACCAGACACACCACATCACAGTCATTATCTTCCCTGTTGAGCCCAAATGGTCATCATCAGCTCCAACTGACGAAAAACAACAATGTGTGATAACAATGTATGGTCATAATGTGTTGGGTAATTTAATATACATATATGCGAATGGCCAGAATGTCTTATCAGTGGCCCATAAGCTCAACCAGCATGCAATTTACAACAGCATGCAACAAGTAAATTATATACTTACTAGAACTAGATTTGTTCGGATCCCGTCGGGGTGAAATTTATTGGGTTGCTTGCCTTGATATACCTGACATTGCCAATGTGCTTGCCAACCCTACTTGATTCACCATATGGGAACAAAAATGAGTATGTCATCATACAGGCCATAACCAATTCATGAAATACAGTCCACAACCAATATTTTATGAATTAATAAATGTCGCGGTGAAAGGGTGGTGCACCATCTTTGTTGACAAAAACCATTGATGTTGGCTCATTATAAATGTTTATTAGATTGACGATCGCGCTTCACAATAACATTTGTATACAAAAATGGTCTTTGCTGTGAATCATGCAGGGAAAAATTTAATCTAGACAGCAATTGTTTTTATTGGATGTCGCACGGAATTACATGACGTAAATGCGTTATTTATAGAGCGTTCCAGAGAATGACAGAACACTGCTGTTATATTATAGATTATATTATGACATTTTATATTATAACTTTATATTATTATGAATGTTATTATAAAGTTCCATAGGAGAAAGTTAGGTCTATACCTACAATACATACATAGGAGAAAGTTATACCTGCAATATATACATAAGAGAGTTATACCTGCAATATATATATACATGGGAGAAAGTTACACCTGCAATATATACATAGGAGAAAGCTGTACTTACAATCTATACTTGCAATTATATTTTTACTCCCTCTAAGTAGTAGCCTTATTCTCAGAGTATTGCACATCACTTAGAGATGGAGCTTTCTAAGTATGAAATAAAGTTTTGGAGAAACCTCTCCATTGCACAAAAGAGTACAAGAGCTGTGTTGCTCATACTTTCTAGAGATCCAAACAAACTACCGGTATATATATGCCTCTATATATGTTATGCATGTATATGTATTGTGCATACTTTATAGTGCTAAGTTATGTCTTTATATTATGACAAGTTGTGTTGCAATGATTGAATGTGAAAGTAGGCCTATACTCTGCATTCAATTGTCATGATGAATGTGTGTCATTTTCATGTAAGGAATGAAATAAGCATTACATTCACCTACACTATATTTCAGGCCTGGATGTGTGGTGGTAGTGTGGAAATGGTCACATGCTCCCATATTGGTCACATATTTCGACGTACCAATCCTATTCAGTGGACTCATAATATTGGCAGCAAAAACTCTATACGTGTCGCAGAAGTTTGGATGGATGATTATAAAAATTATTTTTATGAGAGGATACTCTATACGCTTGTACGTATTAAGTGGACATTTTTTGTGCATATCATTGACTGTTAGATAAAGGGTAGCGTAAACACTTTTCTATATTGATATATTTGTGGGTAGGAGATTAACCCTTCAGCCCCAACCGATAAGGAAAAACTAAGGGCTCAATTCCCGGGCAAGGGAAGTAACTCAGCAAAAATGAAGTGATTCAGCAAGAAAATTGCTAAAAAAATTAAAATTCTAATCAGTTTTTATGATTCTAAGTTAGATTTACAGATAAATGGAAGAGGTAATGATCTGTGAACATATTTTTGTGAATGTCACATAAGACAGGTTTACTTGTCATGTAACACATGGGAAGAAACAAAATGAGCACCTGCCTGCTTCAATCACTTGTGCCAATTTGTTTGCTAATAAATGTTCAAATCTTCTTCTTCTCATTCGCAGTTTGACATGTCTACACAGCAAGTTCCGTTTTCTTAATAAATGCTGCTGTATTTGAAAGCTCCTCAGTGCTCCCATTCAATTTTCTGTGGATATCCATCTCTGTGGGCCTGTGTTTTTCCTTTAACTGGTTTAGTGTATTGCAGGATATGTTCAGCTGTCTGTGCTGCCTGCCCACAAGGACACAGAGGTGATGGGACCAATCTTAGTCTATTTAAGTGGCTGTTTAATCTGTTGTGTCTTGTTCTGAGCAGTAGCTATAAGCAAATGAGAAAGTAACACTCATTCACATTGTCATTAATTTGTCATTAATGTAGTGCTTGGGATTTATCAAAACTGTCAAAGAATTTCAAAACAACCATATGCAGTCTTGCAATTGAGATTAGGCATTAGTTTATTTATTATCCTCCTTGCACACCGTACATGTCCATAGCAGCAATAGAGATAAAAGATGTGATGGAGGCACTGTTATGCCTGGTGTCACAGGACTCTTCTCAAACATGCACACTTGTTGACTCAATGAACATGTTCTGTACAGTTTAAACTGGAGTAATCTGCCATCAATTGGTAGAGTTGTTAACACAACCCATGACCAGAAAGATTACTTTTAGACCTATAGGGGCCTATTCGTGCTGGGACATGAAGGTGTTGAAGGCAGTGAGTTAGCCAATAGTCTAGTGAGCATTGCCACAGTGTTAAAAGGTACATCAATGGATTGATATTACAGTCAATGTGCTGAGATACATTGTCCCCTCAGATTTTCACAGGTGTGAATCATGGTCACTCTCAAGATTGCAGATTTTTGTAAAGATTGGCATGCCACGTAAGGAGAAAAACACAATGGCTATACAAAGAGACTGATAAATCAACACCAAACTGGAACTGTGAGCCGCAACATTGTGATGGATTTATTGAGATGGGGATTGGAACACCTCTGGACTTATTTGATGATAATCTGTACTCACAACTTAATGTGACACTACATGCACTGTCCATTCTTCTGTCTTCGTTCTCAAACTCCTGCAGAATGTGTCTGGAGAACAGAAAGCATTGTTTCATGGTTTAAAACTTTACTGCAATATCTGCTTATTTTGTTCTGACACATCTGACTTCAGCCGGGCTTGTAGGTGGCATTGATTCTGTATGGGCTGGTTATCAACTCCATCTCAAAATCTCCTTAGTCACCTTTTACAACATGCATGGAAGGTAAACATTATTACTATTATATGCTCCATATTCTGACCATGGCAACACACAGACTGAACTGTCCGTAAGGTCAGTATATGCAGTGAAGTCTAGTTATAACACATATGGTCATAACAAAGTTCCTTATTTTAGCACTTATAAAAATCCCAGATTAAAAAAAAATTCTTTGTTGTATAGTATATAGAAAGTTATTTTATGACAAAAATATTTCATTGGCCTGGACCAGTTTGGTGTAATGGGACTCAACTATGCTTTTTATATATCTTGCTACATTATGGCCATCTCGCTCACCTCTCTTTCTCCGTGCAGTTTTATTTCACTTAAACAGTAAATGTATATATACCATTTTGAAATTTCAGGGTGACTATGGAGATGTTACAGAGAGGAAAAAGCTTCGTGAAAATTTGAAGTGTAAAAGCTTTGAATGGTACCTACATCATGTGTTTCCTAATATTGTTATACCTACTAACATAATGTATGCTGGAGATGTAAGTACACTAATTCCAATTACATTTTACATACTGTACTGTATATAGCTCATCATTCATTTCTTTATTTGAAGCCATTAGAAGAAGAAAGAGGTGACATGCTTTGAGAGTGTGGGGTGCCTAAAAATAAAAAAGGCTGATAATCTGGCTATGAAGGAAGAAAATGTATACAAGTGGACAATGTCTCACATCTGGAAAACAAAAGTTATACAAACCATCCGATACAAAAATAATTAGAAAAAAGCAATCCATCCCTACCTAGCCTGTAGGGACAGGTCATTATATTTCATCTGAGGACATAACATAACAGACTAATTAAAGCATGCACAAGATGCAACTGTCTACTAAACCACTGTGCACTTGTGGAACAGATTAACAGACATTATTAAAACATATTCTGCAGAACTGTCCCTAGTATGAACAATTGAGACATTCCAAGTGCTTAACAATGCAATGAAAGATGTATTGAACCAAAGAAGAACTCCCAACAATTATAGAGTTCACCCAGAAGATTTATCTGATTGTGTAGACATCAAAGATATTAGGTTCTGGATTGAATTAAACACACTGTCTGAAAATAATTTGTGTTCAATTTTCACTCTGTACAAAATAAGCCGTAGTTTTCTCTGAACTGTCAAAACATTTTGAGGTAGGAAGTTAAATTCTGTAGATATGTTAATGCCTTATTGTAAAAATAGAGGAAATTTGTGATTCTACAAGGAAACTGTGACCAGTTTTCCATTTTCAAAGCATGATCAAGACAAAAAAGTTCAGGTATCAGAAGTTCAGGCACTCTCCAGTAAGCTTTATCATCGTGGATATCTAATATTTTGTTAGGTGATTTACAGTTTTGTCCTTTGGCAGTCCATGTTCACAATTAAATACCAGCTTCATATGTTTCTCTTTCTTTCCATAGATGAAAGACTTTATATGCACATTGTGTTTAAATAGCCAGATCACAATGTGTTATAGTCAGGTCAAGGAACCTGAGGCCCCCCCCCCCTCAAGCCTAAATTACACTAAATAATGCTTTTTATTTGTAAGTTTTGTGACAGAACAATGTGTTTTATTAGCCAGACTAAAAACAGTGTAGGCCTATAACCAGGGAGATACAAAAGCTATCAACATTCATACTCATAGTTGTGTGCTTAGAGAGACAGAGCTCCCCTGGGTTTACTCTGAATGCTTCAGAATTTTGATTCAGAAACTATACTGAGCCAAACTAAAACATGTTCTAAAACAATTCATGATGTAATGTTTTAAATATCCATTACAATCGGGTAACATGTGCGGCTGACATATTTTTAACACTTGTTATCCAAACTGCAGAGAACATGGCGGATGGCTGAGAGATTAAAGGCGTTGGTCTCATAGTATCTAAAAAATTCACCTTGTAGATGTGGCGACAGAAATGGCATACGTCCTTTATCATATGGCCACAAGTACCTCTCTGCATTCCTCAATGATAAAACATGCAGTAATGAAAGATTTCTTACATTTGACAGTGACAGTTATAAAAAATCTCAGCATTGATTATCTTTCAATTTTGAGAAAGTCATCAAATTGCAATTTTTTTCAATAATTTTTCATGTCAAATACATCGACCACTTGTCATAAAATAATACAGGACATTTTGCAATAAACTAAATGTTTAATGATGAAAAATGAAACCAAATGGTAAGATAGTTTCACAAAGACAGACTAAATTTTAACCAGAATAGACCTTTTGGTAGAAGCATTGACATGATTGTAGGCCTATACTTTAGAGCTAATGACCATTTAAAAATTGGAATAATTGAAGTTGCATACCTCATTCGCTACAGAATGTCCTTTGTTCGATCCAAGGGTACCATCTTTGTAGACATGTCGTCTTTTATTCGACACTCACTTTTTGTGATTTGTTTTATCATTTTCAGTATTTGCCAACATAAGTATGGTTGATATTGAAATTGTAATATGTCAACATTACTTCTTATATAATTTGTATGTGTTACGATGTCAATTTTTTAAGTTATTGATAATATTTTGACATTTAGTAGGCCCTATGTAACATCATTCTATTTCTCGCTAAACTGTGTTGAATTACACAGAAAAATGTGTTCCAGCATGTGTTATTCTGTGTGATATATTCCAAATCATGGATGTTGCTGCTATTCACTAAGGATTATCATATTATACTAGTCAAGTATGGGAAAACCTGTGTACGAGAGTTGCTAGGCGATTTGGTGTCATTGAACAGAATGTTTCAATTCCCATTAGATTCAAGAATTTTTAATTTATCCTCTGGCTTCCTTCTTGAATTTACTTGTATAAGCAATTATTTTAATCAAAATTGTACTGTCTTTATACGTTATCCATGTTTACAAGAAGACCTATTGGCCCTTGTAGAATTAATACGGATGTTATATGTTTGTTATTACTGAGGATACTTCAATATCTGTACGGGATGTTCATTGTTGTTGTAATAGTCCTTGTCTCGATTGGTTCGTTCTCAGTGACGAGTGCACAGTTTGAATATCTTGACAAAATCGCATCTTTTTTTTTTGAGTTACGGTTAGTCAAGTGTGGAAAACCTGTGTACGAGAGTTGCTAGGCGATTTGGTGCTGTTGAACGGACTGGTTAAATTCCCATTAAACTCAAGAATTTGTAAGGATTATCATATTGTGTTTTTCTGTGTTCCTAAGCATTTCAAGTGAAAATTCTGTAACCCTTAGATAAAGTGAAAATGTTCACACACCAGTCAACAAGTATTTATGTAAGGGTGTCTACCAACTCAGATGGTAAACGTTAAAACAGAGCGCAGAAAAATCGCTTTAAGGATCACTGCAAGAACTCTCTCAAGCACTTCAGTATCAATCCTAGCTACTGAGATACTACATTCCTTAATCGCTCAGCTTGACCACCTAGATCACTGCTGGCATCACAAAATTTGAAGAAAAAAAAAACACTGAAAAAATTTACAAGAGACAGAAGGAAAAATCTCAAAACTCTCCTATTCAGGACTCTCTACACTCATGCACGCACTGCAATAGATCCTTTCTGGCACAAATCGGACTCATCGGACATTTGCAAACTCACAAACCAAAACAAAATTAGACAACCACAAATGATCTGTTATTTTTTTTCTATTTGTTCACATTTTATTGATAGAATGAATATTGATTGTTTCACGTTCTCTAAGTATTGTTCTTCTGAGTGTTTCTTTTGGTCTACCCCTTACTAAAGACACATATACTAACACACAAATCGATGTTTTGACCAAAAGCTCCTTGATAAAGACAAAAATTAAAACATAATGAAAACATACAACAGAAAATGGACAGTAATAATTATGGACATTCGCATTGACATGTGTAATGTAGATTGACCAGAAGAGGTGAAACGATACTGGACAAGAAATGTACAAAAATTACTGCATACTTGTGTCATGAAACAAACAGAAACTATGGAAAAACTAGATTCATCCGAGGCTGGTACTCATTGATGCTGTAGGGTTTATGAGTGCAATATTGGTAAATGTAGCAGTTTTCAAGAACAAGACAGGTCTGGTCATCACAGAAGCACGACTTAATGCCGCAACCTGAATGTCCTGGGCACATTTTTTGGCAGCATATAGAATGCAAGCCTACCCACACTGCTTTCCTTGAGGCATAGAGCGATACCTGAAGTGGACAGGAGGTTGTCAGCTATTAAACCCGTAATAGTGGTAGAGACTGTATCATTGTGAGCAACAATTGGGTCCTTCTTGTGTCAGCCCTGTAGAATAAAGGATTAGATAGCTGAACCTGACCCTCTAAAAGATGGAGATCCTTGTGCCAGACGATAACAGCGTCAATTAAATTGATCTCATAAGCACGCTGTGTTTACCCGTATAATAATAATAAGATCATAAGCTGTTTTGGTTATAGGAGTGCCACACTGGGAGATATAACACAAAAAGCACCCCAAACACTTCTATCCTCAGACATTAAGATGCTTGTAGAAAAGCCATGTTTTTATATAGTTAACCCATGTGTGCATGTCACTCCAGAAAATATCAATGTTGAATGGATGCATTGATTCATGTGACATACTTGATTAAGACCACTTTATTTTATCACATGGGTAGTGAGTATTTCTTGTGTGATGCTAGATTTAGAATTGCTTTGGTTGCCAAAATGTTCTATCAATTTAATTTATTCTGCTTCTACCTGTACCAGATTCGAAGTATTTCTACACCTCAATGTGTAGATAGTATGGTTGGACCTCCACGAAACCAACACTCCCCCAAATTGTATTCATGTCATGGTCAGGGTTACAACCAGTTCTGGTACTTCAGTGTAGATGGACAGATTTACCAGGATGAGTGGCATATCTGTTACTTAGACAAAAAGATTACTACCAGTCAAACTCGATGTTCACAAGACCTAACATGGAAATACAGAGAAGAGGTTTGTAATCATTGAGGTTTTCATCAGGAGGCATGTGATGTTATCTTTTTGTCCTTTGTCTACTTTACTACATAATTCCATTTAATATGTACAGGCCCTAACTCTTCTCTTCTCTTCTGTGCTCGTTCTCAAACTCCTGCATATTAGCAAGATGTAGTCTCGAGAATGGAATGCATTGTGTCATGGTTTACTGCATTGCTGCGATATCTGCGCCTTTCAGCCTGATATATCCGACTTCAGCATGGCTTTGGGTCTATATGGGGTGGAACAGCCAACTCTATCCCATAACCTCCTTAAACTCTTATGACATGCATGGAAGGTAAACAGTGTTGCTATTCTTTGCTCCTCTCTCGGGCCCCTGGCAAAACACAGGTGGTTCTTTTCTCTATGTTTGATAAAGCACCTATTTATTGATAAAATGTTGAATTCATGTATTTTTGTAAAATGAGACTAATTGAACCCATTTCTGTCATTGTTTCTTATAGCATTATACCATTAGTCCTTTTTTTTATAGTCCTTTGTTAATCTTTTGGCAGAAGTAGAAGATACCATACTCAGAGTTTGTGAGCTGGAGGAAGTGGGAAGAGGCTGAGAATGGGTGACATTTGGAAAAGAGAGAAAATTATTGACAACAGTGGTGATACAGATGGGAAGAGAGTGCCGCGACTGGGCTGCCAACAGAACAGGAAATGATCTAATAACTTATACTGCAGCACTCGAAGACACACGATGCAATAATTTACACAGACAGCTCAGCAACGCAAGAAACAAACAGGTGTGGTAGGGGTTTCGTGGCCTACTAAAATGACAAGAAATTAGCTGAGAAGTCAGCTGCCTAACCCACTACAACATCGAGTATGAAAATGGAAATAGAAGCAGTGACAGCAGCTCTCACGTGGCTGGTAACGCAACCACCAACAGACTCAGTGATTCTATCAGACTCTCAAAGTATGCTGCGCAAGATAGAAAAGTGTATGATCAGAACTGAATGGGTCACTCTTCTCGACAATGCGCAGAGCATTACATAGATTTACCTTCCTGGTCATGCTGGGGTCAGGGGAAACGAAAGAGCCGATGTGTTGGCTGGTAGGCTTTAGTGAACGGCACAGAGATGAGACAGGATTGAATTGATTAGAGCAGTCATGGATAACCTGCGAGGAGGAAGTCGAATGTGACAATGTATATATTCAGAGAATAGTAGAAATGGGAGTGACTAGAGGTGATGGGAGAAAGTGCTCCTTCTCTGGAAAGATCAGAAGAACGCGTAATCAGCAACTGACTGGGACACTGAGCTTATACACTTTTAGATGGCTACGGAACGGCAACGAGAGCATAATGAGAATGCCCCCAGTGATGTGATGCTTGTTCCTAATCAAGAATCAAGTCCTTTGTTTAATAATTGTTTTGGGTACCATTGGGTTTTTTAATCTACCTATTGATGTTATATATTGTATTAAATCATGTGTGCTGCACCCAAAGTTAAGAACAAGGAAAAGCATATTGTCCTATTTGGAATGTTAGAAGCCTATATCAAGAAAATTTACACACTGTATTGAAAGAAATAAGACAGTTAGGTATAGATATATTTGGAGTTTCTGAACATCTGTGGTCTGAAAATGTGCATTGTAGTACAACCACAGAAGTTTTAATAGTTTCATGCAAAGAAAATAGAAGACAGAGTAGTATGGATTTTCTTTTTTTGAAGTGATTATGGTAATCTTTACTAGGATATAATCATATCAATGATTGCATAGTCAGTATTATGATTCAAGAAAAAAGAAAAATATCACATTCTTTCAATTATACACACCAACATCAGCTGCAGAAGATCAAGAAATAGAGGAATTTTATGAACAGTTACAATCCAAAATATATGAAGTAAATAAACAAGAAATACTAATAGTAATGGGAGATTTTAACATGAAAGTATGTTAAAGAAGACTAGAATATGAAAGATATGTTCACATTAGCCACAGGTTAGGAGGCAGAAATTAATGTATCCAAAATACCAGCAGAATACAACATAGAAATTGAGACCAGATTTGCAGCCTTAATGGAAGAACAAGAAAACATATCGACAGAAGAACTTGCAAATAAAGCAAGAGATATATACATCACTAGTGCACAAAAACACATCCTGAAAAAAAGTGATTAAAAAAGCAAGCATATATTTCAGAAAAAAAATCATGAAGCTGGTGGAAGACAGAAGAAATCTTGATACGAAAAAAAACCCTGAGCATCAGAATATGTATAGAGAACTCACAAAGGGAAATTAAAAAAAATATAAGACATGATAAACAACAATACATAATCAAGTTCTGTAAGGAAATAGAAGATCAGCATGATCAAGGGACAGGCAAGGATATGTTTTCTGTTTTAAGTGCAATGCAGAATAAAGTCTACAAAGCATCTTTACAGGTCATAACAGACAAGATGGGTAACACATTAATGGAGAAGGACATCATACACAGATGGAAAGAGCACTGTCAAGAGATGTACATAGAAACAACTCAAACTAACACACAGGATAATATACCTGGTAATAGTTGTAAATGAAGATCGAGAACCAGACCCAATACAGGAGGAAGTCAGAAATGCAATAAACAATTTTAAAAAGCCAAGGGCTCCGGCTGTGTTGAATTAACAGCAGAAATGATCCAGGCAGGAAGTGGGAAAGCTTTCATTCATATATACTATAGTCAATATTGCAAGATCTGGAAAACTGGCACATGGCGAAAGGATTGGAAGAGATCAATATACATCCCTCTACCAAAAAATGGCAACTTACAAACTATGCACCAATTATAGAACTATCACTCTAATAAGCCATGCAAGTAAAATATTACTTTATATCATAATGAAGAGAATGCAAAAGAAAATAGAAACAGAGGTTCACGAGGCACAGACTGGTTTCAGAACAGGCAGAGGCACCAGAAATCACATATTCAACATGAGAATTATAATAGAGAGATTTAGAGAATTCAATATAGATTTACATGCATGTTTCATTGATTACACCAAGGCTTTGGATTGTGTACATCACCACCAAATGTGGACAATTATGAGTGAAGGATTTTCCAAAATATCTCACTCATCTGATCACAATGTATCAAGAACAAGAAGCAGTAGTAAAAGTAGATGGGAACACATGAGAGTGGTTCAGCGTACAGAAATGAGTTAGATAAGGATGCATACTATCCCCGTACCTGTTTAACATATATGCTGAAAACATAATGAGAAATGTAAAGGAAGATATAACACACAGATTTGTAACCTCTGATAACATACCGATTTTTAACCTCTAACCATCAGAGGTCAGCAGATTCCAGAAATCAAATATGCAGACAATACAGTCCTCTTAACAACACATGAAGAAGGTCTAAGACAAATGATTCTGTCAACAAAAAAACACAGCGAAGTTCAAAATCTAATCTGTTCCTAAATATGAGAGAAAACTAAAATTATGATAACTGATAAAGTACAATCTCAACCAAAAATAATAATTGATACCTATAAACTGGAAGACGTATCAAATTTTGATTATTTGGGTACAAACATAAATAGTTCAAGGAACTGCGCAGTAGAAATTAAGAGAAGGATGACAATAGTGTTTTTGAAACTTGTCCAAAGAAAAATTTCTGTCAAGGTATCAGTAGTAAAGTAAAACTGTGTATGATAAGAACATGATATTCCCTGTGGAAACTTATGAGTGTGAAGCTTGGACTCTAAATAAAACAGTGGCAAAGAAAATTATGACCTTTGCATTGAAAATGCTACAGAAAAATTTGCATATACCATGGACAGCAAAAAAGAGACAAAGAAGTAATGCAATCATTAAATGCTGCAGGCTCCTAAATAACATCCTAACAAGAAAGCTAAACTTTTCTGGTCATCTAAAGAGATATAACAGCATAGAAAGACTAATAACAGAAGACAGAGTAAATGGCAGCAGAGGAAAAGGCTGCTCAAAACGACGACGGAAAAATGATATATCTGACTGTTTAAAGATGTCCCTCTGGAGGAAGCAGGTCATCTTGCGCAAGATAGTGATGTGTTAAGTAGGTCCATAATGAAGACTACGTTCTGGAGAGAATATGTCGCATGATGACGATAAGAAATTTCATGGTTCGTGATTAATGAAATGTTCCATAAATACATGTCAGAACAACAAACTAGTGGTATAAAATTTCAATACACTCTAGTGAATTTTTGAGGTATTTGCAACATGAACAAACAAAACATGAAGTAAATACATCATTTTAAAACATAAATGCTCATATTGTTTCTCTGTCTATAGTGGTCATTTTGTAGGAACATTGTTCCAGAGGATAGGGCCCATGAGTTAAAACTATTTCTTTGTGTGTAATTTATTTAGAAAATATTGCACTGCTAGTTTCAATTGTGACATCGTAGATAGTATAATAAATGAGATGATAACACTTGGGAGTCTATTAGCAAAAAACTTTTTCTGTTTGCAGGATCAGACATTACTACATGTACCAACAAGCCTCTGCTTGACTGTAAGTGTACCAAGAGATGAACTGAATATTTCTAGCTGTACAAATAGTATTTTTCAGAAATGGCAGCTTGAAAGAAGGCGTTCTGATGTGATCTTTCCAAAGTAACCGTGTTATTCATCGCAACTTACACTACACATAATTTTTAATGTTGTCAACAAAGAAAACTCTAGTGATTATCAGAAGCCAGTATATTGATGGCCTTTGACTCTACTGTATGTGTACTGTTCCAGGAATCTACACATAAACATTTGCTACAAATAGACAGACACATAATGTATCATGTAAGTAAAACTGGCAACTGCCAAGTCTTCAATAAGACACTAGAAGAAATATAATTAGCTTGTCAGAAATGTAATTATAATTATAATTCAATTCTGTGGAACAAAATCAGTACAATTTAGAGCAACACACTTTTGGCAATGCAGAAAACAATTGTGACACACAGATTAGAAAGCAGCAAACAGGAAGTGATATAAGTCCATTGAGATGGCACAACACCTTTCTATGAGAAGAGAACAGGCTTACACAAAATTTGGTAACACTTACACTTATAATAATCATAATCAGACCCATAACCTGTCATGGCCATAGAGGTGTCACATTGAGACAATTGGCACAGAAAAATCTCCATGCATCTATCCTCTACCATCCTGATGATTTTGGAAACTTTACACCCAGTCCAGTCCTTGATATTATTCAGCCATGTTTCATTCTGGCCACCTCATCTTCTTTTCACCTTCCACTGTACTTTGAATTGAAGAACATCTTTCGTCATCAAGGAATGTCTCATCAGGTGCCTGTACCACCAAAGTTTATGAAGTTTCACGATTGTTAAGTGTTTCTTGATGACCCACTAATACACAATAATTTAAATACGTAGGCCTACACTTAAGTATGTCTTAGAGAGATTATTTCATGAGCATACCATTTGAACATGACTCATACAAGTTGAGAATATGTACCATTGGATAAAACACATACACAACAGTACACACTGGTATTATAGGTCATGACTTCCGCAAAGAAAATAGAATATCAGCATTTGAAATGAAATATTCTAGAAAGATACAAAGAATATCATGGACAAAGAGATAATCCAACACACAACCCATAGAGACCTGAACATAGAAAATTGGCTCCTCAAAACTATTATAAAACACAATAGGCCTATAACAATTTTTGGACATAACAAAAAAGATGCAATTGGATAGAAAGATTGGTCAAGGAGGGTAAGATTCCAAGAAAAAGAACAAGAAGCAGATCGAGCCTACAATAAACACAGGATACCAAAGAGCTTCTAAATATTACGCTGGAAGGTGCTGGCTGAACTGCTTGCACAGAACTGAGAAGCGTACACAGTGCAGTGAGGACAACGTTCTGCAAAGGGCATGTCACATAGAAGAATAACTTTATCTAACAACACAAGAACAATAGAGAATAATAAGCATTGATTGCTAGATGACCAACATATAGGGCATTGAAATTTATACAACAGAGGGTGCAAATAAAATAGAAAATTAGTTATATACACAGTGTGAATATTGGTCAATGGCGGGAGATGACAGTTTGCCATCTCTGCTTGCCAAAAAATAAGCAAAAGTTTCTGTGTTTCAGTGTTTTTCTAGATGGACTATGTGATTTTTTTGTTTGAATGTAATAGATTAGAACACTGATTAACCATTTAGAGTCACTGAAACAACACTGTGACTGGAGTAGTGACCAGACAGTGTAGAAATAGTACTAAGTAATATCGCTCATAGGAAACCATGAAGGGTTCTCATGAGATGTCAGTAAAAGGGACATTTCCAGAGAACTATTCTACCTCTGACACTAAAAGGCATTAAAGGGTTTAGCGAATAGATAGATAGTGTGAATTCGTAGAGGAAAAAGGTGCCAACAGCACTATGTATATCTTATACAAGTAAATTCAAGACGGAAGCCAGAAGATAAATTAAAAATTCTTGAGTCTAACAGGAATTGAACCAGTCCGTTCAACTGCACCAAATCGCCTAGCAACTCTTCAACAGAGATTTTCTGTACCTGGCTAACCGCATCTCTAAATATTGAGATGCGGTTAGTCAAGTACGGAATCTCGTGTACGATAGTTGCTAGGCGATTTGGTGCCGTTGAACAGACTGGTTCAATTCCTGTTAGACTCAAGAATTTGTATGTATATATTAGAACACTAATAGAGAGGAGCTGTAGAAGGAAAAACACATTTATATCTGTTGTAATTATATGTTGTTCGTCCATCACAAGTGATGGCCATTTGTTACAACAACTATATGAAATTCAGTTAAAGGTATGATCTTATCTATGAGTTTTTTTGTGGAAGATAAGCTCTATTTTGGCCCCCACAGATCCTTTGACAGTCTGGGCATGGGATGATCACTTTTAGTGGTGTCTAATATGCTCTTAATTTTCTAGCTGCACGCTGTTTACTTTTCTGGCACAGTATCTTTGTGTGTGTGTGTGGGGGAGGAAACAAAATTAACTAATTAGCTTATCAATAGCAGCCAGATAGAGGAAATGTAAAACTCGTGTATAGAAGCTAAAGGGTTAATAATTATTGATATTTGAATCATCATTTAATTTATAAAAAAAAGATTATCTTTTTCACTTCATCAAGATGCTTCTGCAGCATCTCATTTCAAAAGAATCAAATCTCTTTATTGCTACTTTTTCCATTCGTTTCTCCAAGTTTTAATTCATAATTTGCAGGTATAATAGTTGTCATTGCCATTGCTTGTTAGGAAGAAATATATTAATTTATCAGTGATAGGAAATCACATTCATTTTCATATGCCATTTTGAATAGAACTTAATTCTGCAATGCATGAATTTTCATAATGTTATGCTATGAATGAGAAAGATGTATACAAATCTCGATGTGGTGACCAATCATTATTAATCACTTTATACTTTGTCATTGATGAAAAAGAATTTGTTGTTTAACTATGTCCATTTCTTTCAAACAAAAAAAATTGAAAATATTTATTAAAAATATAGGCCTATTCTGAATCTTACAACAGAAATAAACTGCAACATTGACACATTGTTCACAACATATTTTATTTAATGTCTGTTTTTATATATATACACATTGTAATTATAAGATTGATAAAAACATAGAGGGATTTAAAATAAAAGTTACACAAAAAAGTGATCTTTCTTCTTTTAGTCCATGCGATGGGCATCATGTCTTTTCCACCATCTTTTGTTTCGTGTGCGGTCAATCATTTCCAATACTGAAGTTCTCCAATGCCATGCTGTCCAGAATCTGCTCTCTTGATCATACTTTTAGTTTATATTATTCTTTCTATAAATTAATATATCAGTTTAACCTCCTGTATTTATGTCAAAGCAAACACAGTGACATATCTATCAACTTTCACCATTACTCCTGCATCCAAAGATCAATATGGACATAATGAGACAAGTAAATCTGCTATTTTTCACACCAACACTTTGTTGCCAGTGTCAATCATGGTCTTAAGAACCTTGCCGCAAAGAAAAATTATCACATGTGAGATGAAGAAAAGCAGCTATTGTCCTCAAACTAGACAGGGTAAGAAACGAGGATATCAGAAAAAGAGTAGGAATAATGCCTTGTATCGAATACATGGAACGTAAACTGATAAATTGGTCACCTAGTAAGAATGGACCCAAGCCAAATAACACTTAAGAGCTTATAACAAATGATCATTTGGATACAGAGCCAAGGGAAGACCAAGAAAGAGATGGATTGATAACATCACAACCACCCTCCACAAACACAGAATCAGGCAAGTGTGGATGCTATCAACTAGCTTCCACTTGGGGATGGACAATAGACAATTTATGCAAAAAACTTGTAGTGTCATCAATGCTATATCATTATTCAATAGTTTGTTATTGAGTGATCTGAACATAACCATTTAACCAGAAATGGTCACTATTATAGACAGCCTCAAATCCATTCTGTCTTATTATGTTAGATATTTTGCAAAATTATATTAGAAACGTGTATAGGCAGCCATGTGTGTAAGTCAGTCACCTGCATACCAGGTGACCTGGGTTTTAAGTTCACTAATTGTTTGTTTAGCCAGGGGTAGACCAAAAAGAAACACTCAAAAGAACAATACTTAGAGAAAGTAAAACAATCAATATTCATACTATTCAAGAACTGCACAGAATGCTTTGAACAGGCAGAATTGGAGAGATCTGACATCTGCCCTATGTGCTAACTTCAGAGCAAAAGGAAAATGAATGAATTGTTTGTTTGCAAAAGAAAATAACTCTGTATCCCCTAAGTCACCAGGAAATGGGTACTGTGTGAAGGTTGAGAAAATTTATGGTCAACCACTATCTATGCAGGTAAGAAATTATGAGAAAGCTGTGCTGGGATGATGATTCATTACTCAATTTTCCTTGATTTATCCTTTTACAAAGTGAATGAAGACTTGGATAACTTGAAATTTCCATTAGTTATTTGAAAACTATGAATATAACTAGACATTTTATGGTAGACTTATAATCAGTAAACATGTTCTTTTTTTCTAAATAGGATGGACTGCAGTAGAGCATTATTTTTGTGTGTTAGTTAAACATCAAATCATCATTTTGGCACTCCAGATACATATAACATGCCCATAGGTACTTGAATCTCGTATTCATTACATTCTTCAGTATATGGTAACTGACTATTCTGGTTCTGTGTTAACTCTTCTTTTGATTCTTATATGCTGCTTGTTTCTTGCAACACCACTTCACTCTCTGGTTCTGCAGTCTAGTCATAGACACTAAGGAAAAATACAAGCGGCATCCTCCAACTGGTCTAACTCCTGAATTAAATTCACAGTATCAGCATATTCCACTGAACTTACCAGTCTATCTGCTCCTTAATTCCACCAATATTTAGGCCTACATGCCCAGGTGCAAAAATTGAAAAAATAAACCACATAAGCCTACATATGGGAGAACCAAAGTACAATTATGATAATTCTGGTCTTAAGAACATTTGAACTACACACAAATGATCTATAATACTAGTAAACAGTTCCAGAAACAACTGCACAATGTCTTATAATATGTGCAAAGAGTTACAGAAAAATATAAACCAGCATGCTCTGTAGTATATGCAGTTTATGGAAATCACTACCAGTACACAAAAAACTTCCTAACACATGTAATTATAGAAACAACTAAATAACAATGGTTATAATACATGCAAACAGTTACCAAAAAAAACAACAAAAAAACCTAAACCACGATGCTCTGTAATACATGCAAACAGTTGCAGAAACTGCTACACAATTATGGCGTATAATATATATATATATATATATATATAAACAGTTCTAGAAACCACTACAAAAGAATGCTCTATAAGACATGTAAAGTTATAGAAACCACTAAATATCAATTCTCTATAATAGGCCCCTACATATAAAGTCACAGATAACATAATATAATAATAATATATAACATAGTGATACATGCAGATGGTCACAAACCATTACATAGTGCCTACAATAATGCTTGAATAATAGGCCTACATGAAAAACTATAGGTAATTTTAAAAATAAAAAAAATTAACTACTAATTTTTATTCAAGACAAAATATATACTGTTTATTGATACAGTCAGAAACAGATTTAGGCAGAAAATAATGACTACTGTATTATTTATTATGCAAGAAAACATTCACATGACATAGGGCCTAATCAGTAGTTTATATTATTGGTTACCAGAACTGCAATCATATACGCCTAACTATTGATACACATTATACACCAATATCTCTCTGAAACTGTCCAATGGGCCTTCATGGTAGTCCTTCCCAGAGTATAACTGCCAAAACAGCGGTAGTGCACCCTATAACCATAGTAAAACAATCATCTGTGAATTTTTAAAGAATTTGTCCATATTTGGATTTTAAAAAGTTTTGATATTGTAAAAAGAAAGTGATTCAGTCCTAAGTCATGAAAGTATGAAAAGCTACATATATCATAGTAAATAGCACCTATTTAAGACATCTAAGGACTGATGGTGAAATAATCCCTTTAGTTGTGATCAGGAAGCTCTTGACAGCAAATAGGCTTTCTGACAAAAGGTCTTCTTAGTATGAGCAACTGAGGTGACCTGTGAACCTGAATAAGGTTAATTGACTCAAGGCATGGTTATGTTATAAGGGCTTATGGATGCATGTTTAATCCCCAAAGGTAGGCATTATAGTGCAGCAGTATCCCAGGATCATCATATCCTCCTAGGAGCATAGCATATACTTCTTGGTCAACTAGTTCATCATTCGTTGGTCAGATCTATTGACTAATCTATGTAATGGTACACCTAGTAATCCCTGCCATCTAGTAGTCTGACACAAAAGGACAAAGGTGCAATGTCTACTGGCTTGCATATCTTCATCATCCATGGAAACCATGTGAGAGAAGACAAAAGTGAGAAATCAAGACAAGACATTCTGTAAAAAAAATTTCACTGGTGACAGGTTGTCAGCCTACCCCAATTTTCCTTAGTCACCACTTATGATATAACTGAAAAGAAGACAGCGGCTCTATTCTTTGCACCATGAACTAGATGTCCAGACCCCAGTTGGGACATTGATGAGAGTTCTGATAAAATGCAAAAATTTCAATTCTGGAATGTGCTATCTTGTATACGCTATCTCCATTTGGTGATGACCCAAATTTAAGTGATATTTCTTGAAAACAGGGTACTAGATTTCTTGCAATGCTGCAAAATATATGTGTATATGTTTTTAGTATTTATCATAATAATAAATAATAATTAATGTGTTGTGGAATCTCGAAAGGAGCAAAGAGTTTCAACACTGTGACAAGTCATGTATGCCATATGGGACAACTAAGGAAATTGGCTAATTCTTACCTAATCCTGTAAGAGATCAAAATGATTCAGGAATACCAAGTTGATGTTGAACATGTCAGCCAAGAAGCATTTGCCTAGATAAATGTCACAGCAATGCTATAATCCTTGTGCATACTTTTCTTGAGACTATATTCTGCTAAATGACAGGAGTTTGGTTGACAAACATTATCATCTTTCAGTATATGAATCACAGTAGAAGCTCTAAAACAGACAGCAGCCTATATCATAGAATCCGGAGTCCCAACCTGACTGAGTGATGACCGTCGAAGAAAAATATTAAGATCTACTAATGTTTATAAAGATATAATTATTTCAAGCGTATGATAATGATCAGGATGTAATAGTTTATGTGCTTATCACATTGTATGTACAGTGGAATATAGTTACAACTTGGTCCAGACAGACAAAATATGTATGCAATAACAGAAATTAGTTACCAGTACATACAGCACAAAAAGTATAGAGTAAATATAATTGAAATTTTCAATTTTTGGGGGGATTTTGAAAAGTGTTGTTTTATAGAAAAATTTGTTATAAAAGGATGCACTATAGAGGGATTTCACTGTTATATTTCCTTTTGCCATTTTTAATAAAATATACTGTGGGTATCTATAAAATTCACAATCTTAAAAAAAATAACCATTGACATTTGCAAAACAAAAGAGAAAAATTTCAGGAAATGAATATTAAAATAAACAGTAGACCTATATCTATTTGCAAAATATAAGACAAAAATTTACATTAAAAAAAATGAAAATGTGCAGAGCATTTACTTCATTGCACTTGGATTCCCTGTACATGCTCCATCATTCTCAACGAAATAGCACTCCACCTTGTTGATATAGCAGTAACTGCACTCAAATCACGTAACTTTACCTTCATGGTATAATATTCAGGAACCTCAAAAAAAGTCAATTTTGTAAATAAAATGATGTCACGAACCAGATAATCATAATTCTATGTACAATGCTGTCAAAAGATAACAGTAGATATATTTAGAAAACAAAACAGAACAATTCTCTAACATAATGCTTAAAGAGGAAAATGTCTGATCAAGATAATGGATCAGAGATATCACTGAGCATTTGAACATGTCCTTGGCTGCCACATGTCAACTCTTAGTTTAGAACATTTATAAAGACTTTATAAAGTATTTACGAACTGACATCATCACACTCTAGCAGATGGTGAAGAGTGAAAGCATACTCACACTCTAAAAAGAATGTCACCTGAAGAGAAATATTAAAAATAACAGCATTATTTACAAAATGAAATAAAACAATTCACAAGCATAATATTTAAAAAAAATAACAGTTGATAGACAGTATTTTACAAAGAAAAATGGATGTCTAGAACACACTAAATTCTAACAGATGTACTAAAAATATCATCTGCAAGTGGAAGCAATGCAAGTCTGTACAAAAACAATTACAGGTAATGGCAAAAATTATGAAGACACCAGAATACCTTTAGTGTGTTATCTGGGAGTAACATTTGATCATAATCTTTGCTTCAGAGAACATAACTATGTTACAACCAAATCCTGTAAAGATCTCTGAATGTTGGAGTAATGGCAACTTGTGACATTCTGCAACATCTACTTGCACTGATATATATATATTTTGCTACAAGATTGTGTGAGATTGGCATAAGATTGGAGGAAAAACCAATAAATCAGCACCAAATGGGAACTATGAGCTATTACACTCTGATGAGCTATTACACTCTGGTCCTGGGGACTCATAGTGCGTTGTGCGCTAATTAATGCATCTGACAGCAGTCCTAGCAACTGTAAAATGTGGCTTATCGATATTTACACTAACACTGCTTATCTGCACCTACTTAATTTTGTGAAATAATGTTGGCTCAGTTTTTTCGAGCTAATGGTGCATTTTATTAATAATGTAGGCACTTCTCCCTTTATTGTACAGAAAATTGACATAGAGTGAGCATCTTTGTCAAGGTTATCCATATGCAGCCCTTCATACAGCATATCTTTCTGACCATAATACAGTAAATTATTGTTATGAAAATATACAGTGTGTTTACAGAATCGCTAGCAATAAGAAATGTAATTCTTTCCTTCTCTATGTAAGCTAGAATTATTTTTATGGTTACTTCCTATAGAAGCCATTACATTTTTAGGAGCAGTGAACAAAATAAAAAAAATTGTCAGATAATGTGCAGATAGCACAGGCATGATGCGCTGCCACATAATCTGATGATGCATTTAGTTAAAATGCCAGAGTTCACAGTGCAGCAGAAAGTTCAATCTTGTTATTAGCTTACAGAATTAAAGTTCCATTGTTGTGCAAAGAACATTCAGGCTCTGGTTTCTATTATTTCAGCAGGATTCATATTCCAGCAAAATAGAGCACCTCCACACCATGCCAATGAAGTAAGAAACTTTGTTCATCCAGACAGCTGGATTGGAAAATTAGGTCTCATTCAATCATAGGTCTGTGCATAGGTCTCATTGTCAGCAGACATGAATCCTTTGTATATCAAACTCTGGTGCAGGGAATGGAAAATCTTCTGCGTGATTAATTGACACTTGTGCATCTATCATACCTCAGATGCTTCAAAACATGAGGAGAGAGATAGAATATAGTCTTGATGATTCCAGAAGAAGAAGAATAGGTCTACAGTTCTGACATTCTTTGGGACACTAAAAGCACTCATATGTTGAGATCTACAGAAACTTGGTTTGTTGCTACTGAAACTTGCTGCATTATTCTAGCAAGTACCTGAAATCAAAATTCAGCCAGACTGTCATTAATAATATAAGAAATATTTACATTGGTACTTAGTAGTGTATCTGTCAGACACAGTGTATTGTCATCGGGGAACGGAGTTTGATAAATACCTTTTCTGAAATTAGCAATTCATGTGGCAAAATTACTTATTAAAAAGCAATTCATTTTCAGTTTAAGTCAGTGGTTCCCACCCTGTGAAGTCACAAAGGATTTCTTATAGGGTTACTGGCTAAAAGTTTAAACTAAAAAAATATGGTATTTAAAGCTATAGGCCCTATTTGATTTTTTTTCTTCCTGTTGCTTTAACATATCTCAGAGTGGATTTTCAATGCTTTTTTTATTTCAAAACTCCAAAAACAGAAATAGGTTTAATATTTAATGTTGAGAATGACATGAGATTGGATTTAACAAATAAGTAATCATGATTTTTCAAGCTAAATTTCTCAATCATTATATTAGAATATCGTAAATTAAAATTATATTGAATTATAAAAAAATATTTTTGACTTGTTTTCTTTTACCCTTTTAAAAGGCCTTATGTAAAAATAGTTTTGGAGATGCAGGTCACTTTGCTACTATAAAATGGTTTTGCAACTCGAAAAAGGTGGGAAATGAATATACAGATGTAAGTGTAGGCCTATAAACTCATAGGCCTACTATTGGTACTGTATAAAGTTCTAAGCCTATATTTCCAT
Organism: Meghimatium bilineatum; assembly: GCA_034231615.1. Lineage (NCBI taxonomy): Eukaryota > Metazoa > Mollusca > Gastropoda > Stylommatophora > Philomycidae > Meghimatium > Meghimatium bilineatum. Next base: position 36,838,698 of record CM067299.1, on the reverse strand, counting down.
GTGACAAATATCTAGGAATATAAAAATGAGGCCTTTAACTAACTTTGAGTTGGACAGCCTTACTCGATATAATAAATGCATGGAGTAATGCAAAACTAAATATAATCAATGACCTGTACAAAAACATTATGAAAAAGAAACAACATTATAAAAATAAAATACATAGTGTAATTCCAATTTGAAAAAAAGGGGCAGTAAACTATACTGAACAACATACATGAGTATATTATGATTGAGAAGCAACACTGGAAAGATATTCCTTAAAATTGTCAAAAACAATTCAATAGGCCTAATGGAAATGCAGTACAATGAATCACAAATTGGGCTCAGGAAAAAAACAAGAGATAATATTATTTTTGTATTACTGCAGACCATTGACAACATTATACAATATATTAACAACATTTCAATAGGCAAAGAGAACATGTTTGATCAGGGTAAATCAACAACAATTGTGGAGAGCATTGTGGAGTTCACTAGTTTATGATGCATATAAATCCTTTATTTACAAGTCAATCTATTGTTGAAACAAATTCTATGTTAGAGAATTTTAAAGTTCAATTTACAATCTGGAGTCACACAAGGCTTGTTTTTTTTCTGCCCTGTTAATTTATATTTTTTTATAAACCAGAACAGTACAGCAGCTCAGATAAATAAAGTTATTAAATGCAAGAATATTGTTTTTGCAGGTCAACAAGTCCTCATGCCATCATTGAGAATGAACTTCAGCAACCTATAGACAATTATATAATACAAATGTATACAGTAATATAATTTAATTCAGTGAACCAGCTTTGATGCACACTTGGAAAACCAATAGTTACTTCATCTCTCTCAGCACATGATGATTATGCATGTTGATGATTCCCATAGTTTGCTGTTTGTATAGGCCTACACTCCATACTACTCCCATCTAGCAGCTTATTTTGCTTGTGGCAAGGGTAATTCCAAATTCCTTTTGAAACTTATTCTTCCAGTCTTGTGTTATCATTTAGAAATATTTAGACATTGTTCATGAAGCAATGTGGAAATGGCTTTAATAATATTCTATGATAATTAATTAGAAAGAGAATTACATGAAAGTAATCTTATTGAAAAAAAATTTGTAATGGACAAAGAATTTTAATTGATTAGGAAAATATATTCTAGGAGGAATGAAACACAGAAAAACGTGTGAAAGATATTCAAATCATTAGAATAATGTCACCAATACCGCACAGTCATTTCATTAGACTGATGTTATTAATATTGCAACATAAAATAATTATATTGATGTCACTAATATTGCAAAATATAATAACTAAATTGATGACACTAATATTGCAAAATCAAATAGATAGACTGATATCACTAATATTGCAAAATCAAATAATTAGAATCATTTGAGTGTTGCCAGGGAACAAAATTTAATATTTCTAGGGGAGCAAAGAGTAACATTACTGTTTATCTTTCATTCATGTTGTAGGCTAAGAGGTGACTAAAGAAGCTATGGAATGGAGTTGGCTGTTCAATCCCATATATAGTCAGAGTCCCAGAAATCATACTGAAGTAAGATGTGTCAGGCCAAAAGAATCAAATTTTACAGAAAAACTTTAAATCATGACACAATGCATTCAGTTCTCCAGACAATATCCTGCTTTCTGCAGAAGTTTGAGAACACACACAAAAGAAGAAGAAAGTATTACACTGATATCACCAATACTACAAAATAAAATTACACATGTCACCAATACTATAACAATCAAATCATTAGACATGTCACCAATACTGCAAAATCATATCTTTAGACATGTCACCAATACTATAAGAATCATATCATTAGACATGTCACCAATACTGCAAAATCAAATCATTAGACATGTCATCAATATTGCAAAATAAAATCATTAGACATGTCACCAATACTTTAAAATGAACAATGAACACAAAAATAGCATTAGTATACACCATTGTGATATGGATGTCAAGTTTGATATTAAATATGACAAAAATATTTAACAGCAGACAAAAATGTGTCAGATAAATACTTAGTTAACTAGATGAGACAAAATATCAAATTGTGTGAAAAGCATGAAACATCATCTACATAAGGGTTCTCCTGCCTTGTCATAATGCATTTAGAAGTAACTATAAAAATGGAGTTATTAGCAGCTTACTAGCATACATGGTCTAACTGGCAGTTTTAGCAGCTTGCTGAAGATAATGCGTTAAGAGACAGAAGCTTAAGAGATTCTTACATATTTTAAGACTAGCATGATTGTCCGCGTGATCCTACGACTCCAATTTCATGCTGTGGAGGTAAGAAAATTGCATGATAAGACAGGAGTGGTGACTATTCTCAACAATGCCCAAAGTATCTCCTGGCTCTACTGTCTGGTCAGGCAGGTATCAGAAGCAGTAAAAAAGCTGATGCATTAACAGCTAATGATATAGGCCTATTGGATAGATGATAGAGTAATGAGAAAATACAGGACTGAGTTAATTAGTGCAATAACAGAGTGATGAAGTTAAGGATAGGCCTACTACAGAATGATGAAGTTAAGGATATTCTACAGAATGATGAAGTTAAGAATATTCTTCAGAGTGATGAAGTAAAGGATAGGCTACAGAGTGATGAAGTTAAAGTTAGACCTATACTATAATGTGATGAAGTTAAGGATAGGCCTACTACAGAATGATGAAGTTAAGGATATTCGACAGAATGATGAAGTTAAGGATAATCTACAGAGTGATGAAGTTAAGGCTAATCTACAGAGGGATGAAGTTAAGGATAATCTACAGAGTGATGAAGTTAAGAATATTCTAGAGAGTGATGAAGTAAATGATGGGCTACAGAGTGATGAAGTTAAAGATAGACCTATACTACAATGTGATTAAGTTAAGGAGCTGTTGCGATCTGAAAAACATTTCCACCTCAACTGGGGAATGAACCCAGGACCACTCATATGCGAAGCCAGTGTGCTAACCACTGCGCTACGTGGCTCCCAATACAGGATGATGAAGTTGAGGATAGGCCTACTACAGAGTGATGAAGTAAAGGATAATCTACAGAGTGATGAAGTAAAGGATAATCTACAGAGTGATGAAGTAAAGGATAGGCCTACTCTACAGAGTAATGAAGTTAAGACTAAGGAAGACAACACAAGATCACAGCTTACTCAAGGAACTGCTATTTGCAGATGAACAATGTTTAATATACAAATCTGAAAATGAATTATAATGGAACTTACACTTGCTCCATACAACCTGTAAACAACACAACATGAAACTAAATACATCTAAAACAGAGACTATGAAGATAAGTAGAACACCAGGCCAGTTAAATGTGTCTGTCAATGGTACAAAACTAAATCAAGTCTCAGAGTTTAAATACCTAAGAAGCATATTTACAGAGGATGGCAAACTCGATAGATTGAATCAAGGTGCCAAAAAGTCAATGCTGTGACATACCAGCTGTCATCAATACTTGAACACCCATCAATCCGCATGCCTGCGAAACAATAATTGATAAACAGTATTTTTATATGGACTCTGTGTTACCAATGTCAAACATGGCCCTTGACAAAGATACTAGTGAAAAATCATGGTATCTGTAGAGATGCCCCAATAAATCCTTTTTCAGTTGATGCAGGCAGTGGTATTATCTGTGTTGTGTATGGTTTAGGTTTACTTATGTTTATCTGTGTGTGTCTATGTTTGTTTTGTATTATTAGCGAAACTTTATTACCCTGTTTCATGCTTTACCTTTAGGTTTACTGACACTGTCGCAAACACAGGTGGATAGACTGGAGAGAGTTAAAAATGAGGCCATGAGAGCTGTCCTAGGATGCACAAGAGATACACATATCATGGCCATGAAGTTTCTCCTAGACCTACCGAGTAGCAAAGCAAGACATAAAATAGCTCAGGTTAAAGAATACTTCAAGGTTGCCAATAATGATCATCACCTCTTACACCAGACTCTAGACAACAAAAAAGGAAGACATATCAAGAGAGGAAGGTCTTGGATGGCAGAAATAGAAGGTATTCAGAGTTTGTGAGCTGGAGAAAGAGGCTGATAATGGGTGTCATTTGGCAAAAATAGAAAATTATGGATAACAGTTATGATACAGTTAGGAAGAGAATGCCATGACTGGGCTCCCAACAGAACAGAGGGAATGATCCAAGAACTATACTGCAGCACTTGAGGCTACACGATACAATAATTTACACAGATGGCTCACTAAAACAAGAAACAAACAGGTGTGGTTGGGGCTTCATGGCCTACCAAATGGCAAGAACTTAGCTGAGAAGTTAGCTGTGTACACCACTACAACATCGATTATGAGAATTGAAATATAAGCGGTGGCAGCAGCTCTCACTTGGCTGGCGGCGCAATAACCAACAGACTCAGTGATCTATTGGACTCTCAAAATATGTTGCGCAGGATAGAAAGGTGCATGATCAGAACTGAATGGGTCACTCTTCTCAACAACTCACAGAGCATTACATGTAACTACTGTCCAGTTCATGCTGGGGTTAGGGGAAATGAAAGAACCAATGTGTTGGCTGGTAAAGCCTTGGTGAACAGCACTGTGATAATAAGAGACAGGATTGAATTGATTAGAGCAGTCATGGATACCCTACAAAAAGATGAGGAGGAGCTTGAACAAGACAATGTATATATTCAGAGAATGGTAGGGACTAGAGGTGATTGGAGAAAGTGCTCCCTCTCCGGAAAGATCAGAAGAAGCATAATCAGCAACTGACTGGGAGACTGAGCTTATACAGTTTTAGATGGCTGACGGGAACGGTAAGCAGAGTATATACAGGAATGCCTCCAGTTATATGACGCTTGTTCCTAATAAAAAATCAAGTATGAACTAGCAAAATAGATCACAGTTTGTGAAATGAGATGTTTGAGGATAGATATAAATGTCATGAGAAGAGACCGCCAAAGAAATGAAGATATTAGGCAAGAGTAAAGACTATCTCCATTCAAGACTATATCGAGAAGCAAACCAGATTGTTTGGTTATCTCTTGAGAATGGAACCAGTGTAATGAGCCCTTCACTCATACATCAGCAGAAGACCAGGCTACAAGGCACGAGGAAGACCAAGAACTAGGTGGGTAGAGACAATCAAAGAAACATTAAATAGACATGGGCTTACCATGGCCAAAGTACCTCAAATGTTGAAAGACAAAGAACTCTGAATTCCCCCCATGACACTTAACGCACAGGTGGAAATGAAAATAGATAGAATAATAAAAAATACTATTTTTAAAATACATCATGCAGAGGTCTGAAAGGGGAGCAAAAAATAGCAACACCATTATAACCTGAAATGCATTGATTAAGCAGTGTTTTGAGAAAGACAATGGTTGTCCCATCCCATATAGGATCAAAGTGACCCAGAAGATATAAGGAAGTCTGATGTGTCCGGCCGACAGGTGGAGATATTGCTTCAAAGCTATAAACCTTGATACAATTTATTTTAGTCTCTGGACTAAATCATGCTAATCTGCAGAAGGTAATCTTGTTAATCCTACATCTGGTTAATCTTTGAGAACGAATGTGGAAGTAGAAAAATACATCATATTATTGTTGCTGTTTTGATCCACAGGAATTATGAAAACAAGAAACATCAGAAAGGCAACAAATCCCAAAACGGTATGTAAAGACTGTGTTTTATATTCAAAAGTATAGCAAATATGTCTATATGATCATACTTATAAGTTATAGGTGTAATATGTAACCATGGTAAACAATGTGAGCAATAGAAGTACTGGAAATATAAGACATAGGCCTATATACATGTATCAACATGGTAGCCTACATTTCACCACATTAAATGAATTATCAGTACCAATTATGAAGTCAGACAACAATAAATAATTTAAAAAAATTAATACAATTCTTACAAATGTACATCTTTTATATTCACAACTCATTATAGGCCTATAGTTGGTCTTCTGACACATATTGCCATACATTTATTTGAATATATAACTATTGAATGATAATGAGTGTTCTATTTAGCACCCAACAATTAAACGAATATGTTGCAAGCACATTAAAAGTACTGTAGTAAAATGTATAGTTACAGAGATCACATCCCTGAGTGTCAGGGTTAACCTAATAGGCTGGAAATATAGGGATAAAGTAACATATAGTTATTTGTAAGATCATCATCCATTACATTACACTCCAGCCCAAAAGAGATTTGATCTCTTACTATGTTCTATGCTACAACTAACTATTCCAGATCTTTGCTCTTCATTTCCTTATACTATTCATAGCTGGCTTCATTAAACATACATACAGAAGAACCATACAATGCATTATCTAACTGGTCCACCTCCCAGATTGCATTCAAAAGGTCAATATGGCTCAGTGAACTATCACTTCTTGCAGTCACATCAACAAGTTTGTGTACTGTTATATTTTCCCTGAGACCCAAATTTTAATAAAAATTAAAGTGTCTTTATAAAAGCACGAACTGCATTCTATCAATTTCAGTCATTGTCTGCATTAATAGTCTGACCAAATGTTTTCAAACATAAAATCAGTCATAAAACAGACAAACCTATGTAGCACCTTTCACCTCCAGAAACTTCATTCCCTTTATCACTGACATGACCTCAATTCATACTATTAATAATTGTAATAAATTATCAACTTTTTTCATTAATATATTTCCTTCTATAATGAGCTGTAAATGTATGAGATGCATAAGGTGATAAATTACCAACCAATCTGTGTAGATAATAAGTCATAATATTCCCATCATAGGGCCTATGAATTATCATGTGGGATACACATTGCCATTGCCTGACATCCGACTCTATCAGGCTCTACTGGATTTTCCACGTCCTTTTTCTTGGTAAGCGTGATGACCTCAAGAACAGAAGTGATAGCCTTCAAATGTATACATTGTCACTCTTCATTTCCACATGGCTGGTTTCCATTATACAATATCTTGTAGTAGATAATTCTTGCCAAAATTGGTGTGAAAATAAACATGTACATGACATACCTGTGTTTTCTGCATCATAAACCAGTGAGAAATGCATCATCACTTCTGCACAACTTTTGGGATATAAGTATAGTTCCATTTTGGATCTTATGTAATCAAATGATTAACATTGGGTTTAGGGTAAGAATGATCAGAGTGTAACCTATGACTGATTGGACATGCCATTGATTAATATTGCCTAGAGCTGTTGTTCACAAAAATAAAGTTTAGAAGGGGAGGAGGCAAAGAATAGCAACACTGTTTACATCCAATTTATGCTGTAAAAAACAACTAAGGATGTTTTGGGGTGGAGTTGGCTGTTCCATCCCATATAGGGTCCAAGTAAGCTATGCTGAGGTTAGATGTGAGGTGCAGACATTGCAGTTATGGTGTAAACTATGACACAATGCATTCTGTATCTGGACAACATTCTGTTAATCTTTGAGAACAAATACAGCAGCAGAAGAATAATGAACTGTGAAGAAAGTATAATCTATAAAAAAAAGATAAAGTCTGAAGTGTAAAGAAGGAATAATAAATATAAAGAAGGTAAAATTGGAACTATGTAGTTAATAATATAAACTAAAATGAAAGTAAAATATGAATTATGAAGAATACATATCTAATGATAACAAAGATAAAATCTGAACTGTGAGGAAAACAAAAATTATAAAAAAGTGGCACACTCTAATAATTAATAGATTTAAACATTGCAAAATAACAGAATTTACTAGTCCTACTATATAAGGATTCAATCTGTAATGAAGGCATAATCTGTTAAATAAGGAAGATACATAATTCCATATGAAGAAGAGGATTGTCCAATATAAAAAGACAGACTAACAAAAAAGTATCTTTCTGTCACAGATATAAATCAGACATGGGCCTATCCCATGAAAAATAAACAATCTTTTCAAAGAATATACATTTTGTTTTATAAAGAAGAGAACAACCTGCTCTAGGAAGAAGAAATACCAGATGTCTAAAAAGTCACTGTGCACTCATTTATATCATAAGTATTTTAATGGGGATCTTTTTGAAACCAGTGCATTATAAATTTATAGACACCATATTGCTTAATATTTCCTCTATAAGTGAAGAACCAAATATATGTTTGCTGAAAAACAAATGAAATTAAATAATGGGAATTGAAATAAATGGTATGTTTATTTATATATGATATTTTCAAATGCTACAGTTGGTATTATAAATCTTTGGATACTAGCTTCATTAATAACATGATACTGTCTTCTTACAAGTACCATAGCTAACAAGACATAACATCCACAGCGATCAAATCAGACATTTGTGTCTTGTGAAGGTCCATTAATGATAGATGGCATCTCTGATGCATTTCCAACCTTGTCCAACATTAAAGCTGAAGCTTCAGTCTCCACTTCCCCTACCCGTGATGCTTTTGAATGGAGACTGCCCTTAGAGTTTCCTCCTTTACCATTGCAAGTAGTTAAAGCAATAGCATAGCAGCTGGAACGACGAGGACTACCAAAAAATGATGATTTTGTGTACCGACTCAAGGTACGGCTCTCCTGCAAAGCATGTAGTCTTTGACGAAGCAGCGACATGACCTGGTGCATTTGTAGTTAAAGAAAAATATTTATATTATTTTCTTAATTGTATTATTATTATTGTAATTGAAATGGTACATGCAAAGTAACTTCAAGAATGGTTAGCTATAGGCCTATGCAGTACTTACACTATCTTTGCATTTAGAAGTGATATGAATGATTTATTCTAGACTGATCTTTTCCTTATAAAAACTTAGCATTTGTAAGATCACCAGAGCCCAGCAGGAAAGCAGAAATTAGTAAGACTGTGATCTGTCATATATATATATATATATATATATATATATATATATATATATATATATATATATATATATATATATATATATATGTCATATGATAAGACTAAAGAAGGGTTGTTCTATAGAAGTTCAAAGCTGCTTCTGGGTCTTTACCCTTTGGCAATAGTGATTGATAGTAATGTAAAATCTATAAGAACATTGCAGCTGCAGAACGATTTCATATTTTCTCTCAAATAATGATATCTTACATTTTCATCTATAGATTTTTGACTTTGTCAACAAACACTTATTTTTTTTTCATAAATTGTGTTCCATTTTTCTGGTCTTGGAGGAAGAAGACTCTTTCTAACATCATCCAGTGTTGTGCATTTGAAGAAGATAAAGGTTGTGTAGAAGATAAAAGTGTGTTGTTTAGTTGATATTTCTTGACAAAGTCGCACTGGCAAGAACATCATAAACATCTTCATTTTTGTCTTCTGTTTGCATCACTGTCTGTTCTAATTTATTTGATCAATTTTTAGAAAAGTAACATTTTATGACATATTTCATGTGGTATCTCTAAAAAAACTATAAGAAGATTAAAGATGCAGAGATATTTTTCTATTTTCTCTCAAACAATAACTTATCATATTTTAACATAAGCCTACAGATTGATATTGACACTTGCATAATATATTGTATATTGGCCTATAAATCTAACAAAATTATAATTCACTGCACAGAAAACAAAAAATAAATAATGAATAAGAGATGCAGTATAATATTTCACATTACTAAACCTTCAACAACAGTCTGATAAAACATAGTTGTGATGATGAGATTGTACTGATTGAAGTTACATTTATTTTAGAGCCTTTTTTGTACACTTGTGCTGAATACAATGTTGATTAGAGACTTTTGGATGCAAATATGGATAGTTAAACGCCTTATACTGCAAGTTGAATAGATGAATTTATCGTATTTCATACAGTTTTTATCAAATGGTCTGCCCATAAATTATGTCAACAATGTGGAAGGGGGGGGGGGATTTTAGGTAATTTGACAGTTGTTGACAAGAGGCAGAAAGGGGTATGGGATAAGGGAAGTAGATGTCAACATACACGTTTTTAATAGACATACACCAATTAAATTATGTGAATTAAAACATGTTTAAAGAGAAAGTTAACATAATCATGAAGTTTTTGTTCATACTTATTCTGTGTACATTTGGTTAGGAAGGGGGGATGACAGAGGTTAAAAACTATTGACATAGGCCTAACTAAGAAGGGGTGGGGGTCTCTAAATTCTTGACAGTCTGATTGACAAAAGGAGAAGGAATCAAACGTGGCAAAAAACTGTTGACATAATTTATGGGCAGCCTCAAAACTCCTCTTTGCAACAGCATAGCTGTACCGTTTAAAATCAGATAACCTGTCGACAAAATGTTTTTACTGTTGGGTTAACTTACCTCTCCATTGAGAAAGCAATAAAATACAGCAACAAATAAGCCCTGAAATAAGAAATCAGGCTTATGTCTTAGGACACATATGACATCATCAAAACAGTAGCTAAAGTAGTAACTAGGATCTTTGCATATTGGTAGCGTAAGTCTACCCTTTTCTGGACATAGCCATCAACCAATAATCTTTTAGCTGTAGTTATTCTCTAAGCAATATAAATATATTCAGTAGATTTGCTTTCTGAAAAATTGCACAATTGCCTGTGTCAGGATTTAAAGTAGGTGCCTTAGCCATCACAGACGCTCTGTACCACGCTGCAAAAGAGCCAGACATATAGAGGGTAGGCTATATCAACAGAACTTGACCACAATCTATAGTCCCTACAGTTAAGTATGCTCCAACTATGCAACAATTATACTAATAAGTGAACCTAAAGATCTCCTAACAAAAACAACTGTAGAACTTCTAAATCAACTATCTGCCAACAATAAAGTTGTGCTGCAGTGGATCCCTGCACACTGTGGAATAGCAGGAAATGAAGGAGCTGACAGACTGGCAAAAGCAGATGCAAAAAAGGAACAATTCCACCACAGAATATCACTGACTGAAGCAAAAACCCTCATCAAAGGAATATACAAACATACATGGAGTCAGAGAACAGGCAGTAACTTTCCACAGGACCCTATTCTAAAGCTAAACAGGTCACAACAAACCACAATTTTTAGACTTCGCACAGGACACTGCAGACTACAAGCACATCTCCACAAAATTAAGGCTGCCCAAACTGACCAATGCCCATGTCAAAAGGGTCCCCAGACTCCAGAACATATTCTGCAGACATGCCCACTCTTTGATGACGTGAGAACCAAAATATGGCCTCAAGAGACAGATCTGAAGGTGAAGCTGTGGGGCAACCGTGAGGACCTCCTGCTGACGACTGAATTCATGGAGGCGGCCCACCTTCCTGTATAGACTTATGAGCATAGGAAACTGATCGCAGAAGAAGAAGAAGAATACTAATAAGTCAAGCAAGCAAAATACTACTACACATTATAATGAAGAGAATAGGAAATAAAATGGAAGAAGAGATTCACAAAGCTCAGGTAGAGTTTAGAGCCAGAAAAGGCACCAGAGATCACATATTTAACATGAGGAAGATCATAGAAAACTGCAGAGAATTCAATATCAACCTGCATGCATGCTTTATAGATTACACAAACATTTTTGACAGCATAAACCATCACCAATCATGGAGAATAATGAACAACATGAGTTTCACAGATCACATTATACGGCTAATTGCAGAGCTGTACAAAAATCAAGAAACCATCATAAAAGTGGAAGGGGTAACATCAGAGTGGTTTAAAGTACAGAATGGAGTAAGACAAGGGTGTACATTATTGCCAAACGTGTTTAACATAATGCAGAGAACATAATTAGAAATGTGAAACATGAAACATTGCAACAAGAATTCAGCCCCATAAATATAGGTCTAAAGATTCCAGACATTAGATACACAGTGAATATTAAAATTAAAAAAAAACTGAATGAACATAATAAAATCAACAAAAACCATTAGAAAAAGACAACACCTGTTTCTAAATAGAAAAAGACGCAAATAATTAGACTTACAACCAACAAAGTCAAAACAAGACCTAAAATTAATATTGATAACAATGTTTTAAAAAAGTGACCAATTTCGAATGTTAGGAGCAAACATAAATAGCTCATGTGACTGTGCAGTCAAGAACATCAATAGCATCAAGAACATCTAATGTCCAAATTAAAACAACTGAAAAAAACTTTGGCATGGGCAAACATTGGAACTAAGGTATGTTTGTTATGTAAATGTGTGTTCCCAGTGGCGACTTATGGCTGTGAAACATGGATAATAAATAAAATTACAGCTAAGATAATAGAGGCATTCAAACTGGTGCTATAGAAGTGTCCTGAAAGTACCATGTACAGCAAGAATGATCAACCAAGACGTGCAAAGAAAAATCAATGTCCAAGAAGGTTGGCTTTTAAACACCATATTAAGAAGGAAGTGAGGTTTTTTTCACCCATGTGAAGAGACACGAAGGCATGGAAAAAGTGTTGTTGGAGGGAGTGATAGAAGGCAATAGGGGCAGATGCAGACCAAGACTTTGTATATCATTGGACAAAAGAAATTCAAGAATGCATGCATTGCTAGGGCAATCGTGATAACTTTCCATACACCATAGGGATTTCAGGAAATTCATAAGGAAAACTACATTCTAGAAAGAATGTGTCACATGACAACTATCAATCAAGCGCCATGCTGAGCGGCCTAGGCGATCTTGGTTCTTCACAACTCTCTGTCTCTTGTGTTGTTAAGAAGTTCAGTTAGTGACTTATTTTTGTGCCACAGTGACAACCCATCCAGAAATTTCTCTCTTTGTCTTTCTCTATCTCTTCTCCCCTTGATCTTTCCGGTGGTTACTAAATGTTCAAGTTGTACTTTTCTCATTACATGCACTAAAGATCTTGATAATCTGTTTATAATTTTTGCTATAACTTGTCATGTTACTCCAGTTCACTGAAAAATTCTACATTAGGTTTCTTGGCTGTCCATTCAATTTTCATCATTCTATTTAAAAGAAGCATCTCAGTTGTCACTGGCTTATCTTAGACACTTTTATTTTACTGTCCATGCTTCCCTTTCCATGACAACTATACAGTTATATTAAAATTAAATCCACAAAAAGTTATCTCTTGTTTGTTTAAGCTTAACTTCTACTAATAAAAATAGCAGACATTATAATTGTTTGTTTAAGCTTAACTTCTACTAATAAAAATAGCAGACATTATAATTGTTTGTTTAAGCTTAACTTCTACTAATAAAAATAGCAGACATTATAATTGTTTGTTTAAGCTTAACTTCTACTAATAAAAATAGCAGACATTATAATTGTTTGTTTAAGCTTAACTTCTACTAATAAAAATAGCAGACATTATAATTGTTTGTTTAAGCTTAACTTCTACTAATAAAAATAGCAGACATTATAATTGTTTGTTTAAGCTTAACTTCTACTAATAAAAATAGCAGACATTATAATTGTTTGTTTAAGCTTAACTTCTACTAATAAAAATAGCAGACATTATAATTCACTTCTCCTTTGTATCAGAAATGCAAACAAGATGGTTCTTTTGTTAAGTATAAATAACTAAAATAACAGAGAATGTCCGACAAAGGTATTGTGTGGACCACAACATGGACAAAGTCCTTGTTATTTTGCTTATTGTTATTTATTTTTTGCTTATATTGGTTTTTTTTTAAAATTTGATAGTTAGTATAGATTATAATAACATTATTTACTTAATATAGTTTTTATTGCTTCTCTTGTTAAACATTATAGTTATTACACTACAGAATACATCATTGAATCACAATCTTTCTTCTATGAAGTAAGACTTTTTGCCATGAACTATCTATTTCTCTGTAAAACAGCAGTAGTCATGAACTATTTAAATTTGAGGCAGAGCCATAGATATGCTTATGTTAAGCAGGAGGGAGGGGGTTTGGAAGGTTTAACCTAAAGAAAAAAAGTAATTTGTGCATTTTTGTGTGTTATTTCTACCTTTTGATGGAAAATTTGATAATCTTTTATTTTTTTTGAAAAATTACTGGGGAGGGGGGGGGGGGTGTAGGATTTGAAATCTCTTCCCTAATTTTTGGGCGTGATTTCAGAGTTAGGACTATTACCATTGTACATTTAGCTAATATCCATGCAGGATCTCTGTCTTACACAGAAATATCTCAGAATCATAGAACAAACACTGTAGCACATGTAAGATGTCATGTTTAATTTTCCTAATAGGGAAGGGACATTATATAAACAAGCCCGTACATATGGTGGGTTAGTATTCAGAGTTCTTACCTTTATAAATCAGAACAAAACTTTTAGCACCAAGAATTTACCAAAAGCGTAATTTAAATTTAACAAAAAGTAAACCATACTCCCCCATCCACTTTTAACTGATTTTCACAAAAAGGTAATCTGATTTGTAATGAAAATTTCATTGCACATGATAATGGGTGAACGACGCAACTATGGCCCTGCATATAACTTCCCCACACTCAGATCTGTGGGCCTGCTAAAATTTATTAATTCTTTACGAGATAATGTGTCCACACCCAAGTGACATAGTATTATGAAACAAACTATGAGCATGTTAAAAACATGTAGCCTATTTATATTATGGAACATTATATTATGGAGGGGAGACAGCATATTTTAGTTTTTGGGAGGGAAGGGGTATTTACAGTTAGGGGAGTGTACCGCTGGGATTAAGGTTGGTGTTAGATGTTTAGTTTTTGGGAAGAGGATGTTTAGTGTTAGGATTAGCAAGAGTTTTACCATGTAACAGTGAATCTGCCCATCATAATGAACTAGGTCTGCTAGTAATGTGAAATTTCTCTGATGACATGAAATATATGCAAACTATAACAGAGATTTAATGGTTCTGTGCATAACATTTAAAATATGGACTGTGGTCACGTAGGTGTAGACATATTATCCCACAAAGTACAGATTTATATGAAATATATTTTGTTATTTTTTTTTCTATAAATATTGAAATCCTGATTCATTCTTGATTTTTAAGCAGTATCATGGTGCACAGAACATCCATATGGCATGCTCTTCATTCCGATATCCAGTGCTCATTTTTGGTTTTCTGGGGATATGCAGGGATACACTGTATCCCAACGTTTGTTGTGTAGCTTTATTGCAAGATATTAGTTATTTCTATGCTAAAGCGATTGGGTGGGGTTCTAAAATTATTTTTTATTTGCTGGAGGGGGAGGGGGTGGTTGAATGATTATTTTTGATCTATTCCTATTTCGGAACAATCAATAAGAAAGGGGAGGTAACTTCCTATTTACTTGTTTCTTAATACTAAAAGTCACATTTTATTTTTTAGGGGAGTGGTTGAACTCTGCAACTCCCATTCAGTCTACATTTTTGTTATATTGTAATCTGTAGAATGGCTTATTCAAGCTGAAATCGCAAAGAAAAATCTAACAACCTTACTTTGAGTTATTTAAAATGAATATTCTTCCTATAGTTATTGAAATATGTAATTCTTTGGTGGTTGAGGGATGTGAATTCAATATTCATTAAAATATTTGGTTTCTGACTGGATAGGTGAGCTGTGGTTTCTGCCCTATGCATAGTGTTCGGCGCTGAAGGAACATAAATAGATAAATAGTACTTTATAGAACTGGGTACTTACAGGAGACTAAGGAACCAGCATACTAAAGGAATAATTAGCATAAATAAGGCATACTTTTCCACATCAGGGCTGCATATTTCAGTGTTAGTGAATTGGCTTCCTGTTTTGGTTGTGCAGATTTCAATTTCATGTTCAATTGATTATTTTAAAATCATCATCTGGTTGATACAGCCTAAGGAAAATGTGTAGGTCTACAAGATCTTCTAGGAAAGTAAAGTTGGCAAGCTTGATGCTGATCACATCATCCCTAAGTATGCTATCGGTCATGGAAAACATGGGCCTGACACCGTATTTCCAATGCACCTTAATTGTTGGGAAAAATTCATATTAGGCTATTTCACAATATCATGAAGATATACAAAGATTGTACCTGTGTTGATTGTAACACGGCATTTATGTGTTGAAATGCAAGATTCATATAATATTCGTCGAATGGAGGCTTCAGGAACAGAACATATGTTAGTCCTAGTAGTGGAACTAGTACAACTGTGGCTTTAACGGCTTTTCTAAACAGGAAGAATATAAAAATACAATGTTTAAAATATATGTCATAATATAGATTATGTATATGTTTAGAATAGGTTTGATAATTTATAATGATTGTATATATAGGGGGGCATATATATGTGTATATATATAGGGGCCTATATATACACATAGGCCCTATAACATATTTGTACGTTTATTGATTTATAGTTGAAACATGACAAGTCTATGAAATAATATCAAGAGTTATGATTTTTTTTTAAAAGTTCAAAAGTTGTAGAGGATTTAATTCACTGTACTCAGTTTTCCATATGTGCTCCATCACTCTCAACAAGATGACACAAGCTTAGTTTGAACCCATGACCCATGGAACACAAGGGAACAGTTTAATCACTAATATAACAATATATTAATATAACAAAGAGTTATGGTTACATAATATAATAATTATAGTCTTTATCTTCTTTATAGATGGCCAGGAAGAAGACCTGTGTAATAGTTACAAATGGACGATAAAAAAACCCTCAAATTGTAGCTTCAATAATACTGAAATGTACATGTTTGTTTCTATCCATGAGTTACAAATGAATTATCTGAATTACTAGTGATGAGCCCTTCTTCGTAGATGCTTTTGTTACTGCATGTTTTCCTGTGAAGGAGTGCAAAGAGGTTTGTAGGTTGTGGAAATAAAGATCGCTTTACCATAGCAGACATGTACAGGAAGGATTTTTGATCTTTTTTTATTTCTGATTTTCTTAGGTGCAGTTGGATAAATTCTCTAGATTAGGATTTCACAAAATGGGTGCAAACGCTCCCCTCACAGGCAGTTGAGAGAATTCAAGGGTGAGATGCAGGGTTGAGAGGGCTTCGTTGATGAAAGGATGTAGACTTACGGTGAGCGATAGAGTTTTAGAGAACACTAACCAAATCATTGCTGCAAATAAATGAAGCCACTAGCTATTATTTATATACAATATTACAAGTGGTGCAATCATGGTGATATTAATTGAGCTCTATCTGAAACCTGGTCTCAACTTGGGTTATTCGGACCAATGGTAAATGCTTCTGTTGATAACGGGAAGGTTTTTTAACTATTAAAATGACGAAAAAAAATCTAAAATACTTCAGTAACAGCAAATATTGTCTAAAAGGCTCAATAAAACCTGACAATTCACTTTATATTTTAAATGTGGCACCAACTGGATAGAGAGTTCTTGCTTTCGACATGTGTTTACTATTATTTATGTTGGAGAATCTTGTATCTTTGGGAGAGGAGAATTTCTTTCTGTAGGTAAGCTTTTTGGGGAATTTTGCATTTAATCCATACCAAAATAATAAAAAAGCTTTCCATCACAGATGTAGAGAACAAAAACAGATGATGAGGATGAAGAAAGAACCAAGTACGGTAATGTGAAAGACAAAATAAAAACTAGTAAACCTATTAGAATTATGGTAAACGTAATGCAACCCATCATAACCATGTTACTGACCTGGACTGTCTAGTTTCCAGTGTGTTTGATGCTTTCATTTTGGTTACAAGGACCCATATTATAGCAACTAGGAAAAATATATTACTCTGTGGAAGTAGAGAAGCGTGGTATTTTAGTTTGTATAGAAAGTACAATTTACATAACATTGCCTATAAACCTTACAGTACAGTTTTGGTCTTCTTTTAATGCCTGCAAGGGGCTGTCTAGAAACTCAGACACAAAGTTTTTGTCAGTTATTGTCTTCCTCCCCCTTTAACAATAACAGTCAAGAATTAAGGAAATTCCCCCCCCCCCATCTTGCTTAATTATGTCAGTTCCTCCTCCCCACCCGATTTCACAATTTTTAAAAACATATTTTGTGTATCAGTAACACACAATGTCATGCTATGACCATTTTAAGTAGGTACATCTATATGAACACAATCCTTCAGGGTCAATGGAGTACTGAAATGTTTTCATACACACAGTCATCAATGGAGTACTGAAATGTTTTCATACACACAGTCATCAATGGAGTACTGAAATGTTTTCATACACACAGTCATCAATTGAGTACTGAAATGTTTTCATACACACAGTCATCCAACGATTTGTCGTTGACGATGTGGACGAGAGTAAAATTATTACAATTGGTACAATCTCTTCCGACCGTGTGTTGCCGGGGTCCGATAAGGGAGCAGAGAATAGCACCACTGTTTACCTTCCATGCATGTCGTAAGAGGCGACTAAGGAGGTTATGGGATGGGGTTGGCTGTTCCATACCATATAGGGTATGTGATCCAAAGCCATACTGAAGTCGGATGTGTCAGGCCGAAAGGTGCATATATCGCAGTAATGCTGTAAACCATGACACACCACATTCCGTTCTCCGGACTACATCCTGCTAATCTGCAGGAGTTTGAGAACGAAGAAGAAGGTACAATCTTTGATGTTCATAATTTTTTTGGTCCACGATTTTCTGTAATTTTCTCTGTCCCTTACACTGTTCCCTACAGAATGGTTTATGACAGAGAATCATGTCAGCTTACATGTTCAAAGTATCCTAGTTCTGTGTGGTTTATTAATGAATGCATACATTCTTGTAGATGTGCAAGCATCACTTTATTATGTAGACATTTGTCCTATGCTCTCTCAAGACATATTGCAGATAAAGTAGTTGAATCCCTCCAAGCATTTCCGACATGGGTCTTCAGAATGATTAACCTCAACAGAAATATGAGTTAGTGTAATTGACCTATTCCCAACCTCCTCGTGTACATCCTATGACATATGATTGCATGACAGTCTGTAATGTTGCTCCTCCTTTTTGACCCCCAGGTAACATACAAATAATGAAACACGGAATTAGAATACATGGTCTTAAAATAATACAAGTATTGAAGCTAAAGTCAGCAGAGATGAGTAAGCTTACCGCCAGCAGGAAAAGAACAGGCCCATGTACAATATAGTCAATAAGTGAACCTGTATGGAGCAAGCATCTGTTCAATTTTGAAGAAAAAATAATTATGAAATAAATTAAGAAATAAGACACATGTCTGTAAAAATTATACAATTAAATGAGCAATACGCCTATGTCTGTAAAATTTTAAAAATAAAATGAGACACATATTATGCTTGTAAAAACGTTTGAGTAAAGTTATAAATTTTTGGTTTTTAAAATACAATGTTTTATATATAAATCTTAATACTCATGTATTATTATTAACCCATCACTACAATAAATGGATTCACTCCTCCATCAATTCTGCGAATGACTGGGCTGTCGGATAGCCTGGCAAAATGAGGGAGGGCGGGAGGGGTTGGGGGGAGGATCAGGACTGCTGGTATTTGGAACAATAGATCTACTCCATTATTAGAATATTATCCGTGAGTTTTAGAAGTTTGGATTTTTTAATGACTATTTTGACATTAAAGTCAACTTCTCTGTTTAGACTAGACCAGTGTTTCTCAATGTAGACACTATGCTTAGGACTATGCTTCGAGGTGAGTAACAAGACAATGAAAGAGTCACTAGAAGGCCAAGAGATGATAAGGAAAGAAGAACACTAAACTAATCAACGGTAATTTGCCTTTGGTGTTATAATTCTGGTAACTGCTATTAAGGCGTGTTTCTACCGGACCCGTCTAGCGCTTGAGAACCGCTTTATATATGAATTTGGCACTCTAAAACCTTTAGGGATCAATAAGTGCCTGACATATGAATAATATCGAGTTGTTCAGTTATTTCTCTTTTTTTATTGTGTTTTCACATTTATTTGGGTTTGTTTGTGTATATTTACTATTTTTGTACATTTCCTGGACATCTAGCTTAATATATGAATACAATTGTGTCGTTCCTGCTCGTCGTTTTTGGATGTATAGTCCAATGTGTATGTAGGCCTAACCTTGACAAATGCCTTTTCGTTGAAACGTCGATTTGTATGTGTAATCTTCTTCTTCTTCTGCGTTCGTTCTCAAACTCTTACAGATCAGAAGAATGCAGTCCGGAGAACGGAATGCGTTGTGTCATAGTTTACAGCATTGCTGCGATATCTGCGCCTTAAAGTATGTGTAATAACGTGTGTGTCTAATTATTAGCAAAACTTTATTACCCCGTTTCAAGCTTTCGTGTTACAATCTTTATTGTATCTGAAATTTGGAAATAACTAGGGCTTTGTTGGGTATGGGAAACCGTTTTAACTACCTGTTTGTCCATTTACTTAACTCCCTGTCTACCAGCTCGCCTGCACAATTACCTACCTACCTATAAACCAGCTTACCTATATGCATACTTTCGTACCTAGTTACCCAGATACATACTTTCCTACATAGGCCTATGGCCTACATGTTTATTCACTCACCCACATTAGCCCGTCTATTCATTTTCTTCGGTTATCATGTCTGTCTATTCAACTAACCATCTACCTAGCACAAAAAGTCTACATACCTAGTTCTCTATCTACATTATCTACTACTAATTTAACCCAGCCACTCCGATCTGTCGTTTGTCTATTCAACTTTCCATCTCCCCACAGCAAACAAACCTACCTACGTTCTGCCCAACTATTTACACTGCTGTACTACATACCTGTCTGTTCATTCTGTCTGTTTGTCTATATAACTATGTGTGTATCCACATACTCATATCAAATGTTGACTACAAGCCTCCATCTAATGACATGCATACCTAAGTTAGAGCGAAAACCTACTGGCTAATGGGGAAAGAAGCATTATAAATGACTAGATTCACTATTCATCATCAACATCAAGTGCCGTCTCCGTCGCAACGAAGGTTGGCAGCATCAGACCTCCAACAACCCCTGTCTCTTGATTTGGTGGTGCACTCTGCTAGACTGTAACCTGTCCATCTTGTAATGATTCTTTATCATTTGCATCTCTGCCTACCTCTTTCTCGCTTCCCTTCAAATTGTTTCCCCAATTAAGGTCTTTAACAAGGTGTCATGTCTTTTAATGTGTCCAAAATATTTTATTTGCCTAATCTTTATTTTCCTTAATAATTATTTATTCATATTAAGTGTTGTTAGAGCATCTTTGTTTTATTCTCTGTCCATGATGTTCTCCCTATTCTCCACATCAAAGGCATCAATTCTGTCTTCTAATAATTGTTTGTTTCGTGTCCATGTTTCTGAGCCATACATTACTATAGAATAGATGTAGCATATTATTATTAGTACTATCCACGTGATTTTAATTGGTCATTATGATTCTAATTTGTGTTACAGCCAATTAAAACTAAGGAAATAATCAAATTAGAGGCCTTGATTTCCCATCTGCTAATATGGTTTATATACAGTATGGCCACGTCTAAACCACTCATGCTGTGACAAAGAGATTAAACAACCTTATATAATAATCCCTCAAACATTCTGAAACAGTTTCTTTTAAAAATTGCTAACACGTCTTCTGCTGACCACTACTTTATGTGAATGTTTACATCGGGCCGTATATTGTGGCGCAAATGGTCTGGGTTGTCTTGTTAGGGACTGATGGTTTGACCTGGGGTCTGGTCTGCGTGTCCTGATATGTGTTTTCAGAAGAGAAACATTTATAAATGAACATTATAACTAACTTGGTAGCATATTGTATTCAGGGTTTAGTTATCAATAGATAAAGCAAACAAAGTGGTTCTAATATGAATACATAATTATTAAATGAAATAACGATCAGGCAAATAAAATATATTGGATACATTAAAAGGCATGACACCTTGTTGAACACCTTATTTGAGAGTAAAATCAAAGGGAGGCGAGTAAGAGGTAGACAGAGATGCAAGTGAGAGAGTAACATCACAAGATGGACAGATTAAAGTTTAGCAGAGTGCACCACTATGTCCATACAAGGTAGGGGCCTACTCTCTATACCTCTCCCCCAAAGGACACTTAATTTCATTTTATAACAAAAGCTAACAATATTTAAACAGAAGGACATACCGTAATCCACTCTTTAACGTAACATGTGAGCGCCTATATACTTCTGAATAAATTACTGGCCCGAAGGTTTGGTTTATGACCATTCAACACGTGCAGTGATATTGATTCCTGTTAAAGACGCAATTTGCCAATTAATTTTGTTAGATCGATGTTGCGAGCAGTGTGACCAAAATGCAAAGTTAGATTCTCTGCCGAATGTTAATTTTTGGAAATAACTGTACTGCGTATATCAGAAACAATCGGTGGAATCTGATAACGGTGTTAATTTTCATGTACACTCAGGCAGACATATCTGGTGTAATTAGTACACACCTCCTGTATTCCGTAGATACGGGAAATTTTGAATGATTAAACCCCCCCCCCTCTCATTTTGGAAAATAGAACATGCCATTTAGTGCTAAGACACAACAAAAATGGAATGCATAACTACCTATTTACTTCTTGCTAAAAATTTCCATCCAAAGCTGTTAGATAAGGAACGATTATTCTTATTTAAAAAAAAAATCAGAACCGTCACCCTTCTTTCTCCTTTCGGGAAAATGCTTAAAACCTGCAACTCCTTTCTACAATTTTACCACTAGGGTATAATGTTGTTTTCCGAAAAAATTCCACCAAAAAAAAAACCAAACCAATGACCTTCATAGAAATTGTTATCTAGAATAAATCCTTTCCTTCCTTTTGCAAAATTGTCTCTTCTACAGTGGTATATTTGATATTTGGACAACGCAGACCTATGTTCTTTTTTGAAACTTGGATGTTTATTTACTAAATTACTAAATTCACTACAACGAGTGAAATAAATACATAAATCACTTGGACATTTTTATTTGTTAATCGTTTATTGTTTTTTTGTTAGTACATACGTTTCTTTTTCGATGTGATCCTTCAACACAGCCCATGAGAGTGTAACTAGAAAAGGCGTGACTGAAAAAAAACGAATATTTAGAAATCTGTCATGGAGTTTTTACGTGGATACACCGGAATAAGAAAAGCATATACATATATTGAACAATAATGGATAAAACATCAAATATAGTCAATATATTATACTCAGTACAAAATAAGTCTGTGTTTGTTGGCATGGTTGTAGTGTTTAGTTGCGTCAGTTCCACAAACACAACTTAGCTGAACTGCCTCGTCCGATGTTCCATATCGTACTGACGATGTGATTGGATTCCGGATGCAAACATGATGTATATAAATTCAACGTCCTTGTAAAATCAGTGCCCTGATAATGTAACAACTCTTTACCAGAACTGCCAAAACTCAGTAAGAACTAACGAAGGAATGACTTCATCTTTCAAAACAAAATCAGAGGTAAGACAAGGGTGTGTGCTATAACCTAAACATTTTAACATATACATGGACAGAATAACAATAGAATCTCAAAACAAGAAAGTAAACAAACAGCATAGTAATTAGAGAAGAATGTGACAAGGAATTAAATAATGCAATCAACGAATTGCCGTTTGCAGATGATCAATGCCTTATCTACAAAGAGGAAAAGCAGTTGCAAAATCATATTAATGTACTATAGACAACGTGCACAAAGTATAACAGGAAAATAAATAAGCAGAAAACAGAAGTAATGAAAATCAACACGTCACCAAATCCAATGAACATAACAATAAACAAAACTAAAGTGAAACAAACTTCTGAATTTAAATACCTGGGAAATATATTTACAGACAACGGAAAATTATACAGAGACACCGAGACAAGATGCCAGAAAGTAAACATAGTGACATAACAGCTATCACTATTACTGCTCAACCCAAAGATCAAGATGAAGTCATGGGACAGATGGCAAACAGTATTTTTATGCCAACACATTGCTATCAATGCCAGACATGAGCGCTGACAGCAGCCCAGCAGAGAAAACTTACATGTGAGATGAAATCTGAGAAAAGTCGCAAGAGTGACCAAACTAGACAAAATAAGAAATGATGAAATCAGGAGAAGATTCTGTATACGTCATGCACATAATACATAGAGTAGCAATAAATAAAATGACTTGGATACCTTATGAGAATGAACCATAACTAACTACCAACAAGAACATATAACAAGAAGAAGATCTGTATTCAAGGCCAGAGGAAGGCCTATAAAAAGATAGATAGATAACATCAAGATAACACTGAACAAATACGGATTCAATACAGCCAAGGTGACACATCTGGCCTTGGATATATAACTAAAGATGCCAGTAATACCCATCCCTGCGTAGGAATACCCACCCCTACGCTTAATGGCAAGTATGGATATTCTGACCATCATTCACCTGGGGATAGGCAATATACAAGATACGAATTCAACACTATCCCAACAGCAACATGCACGATATCTTTCAAATATTATTTTATTAAAAGCATGGTAAAATATATTCAGGACGTAGCCATTACTCAACATTTTTTTACTATAATGTTTTCCGTGACAGTATTTTATTTTCAGTAGCTTGACTTTGATTTCTGAAAGTTCCGGATGCATAATTGTCTTCAACGAGATTGAACCTGATAACTTGGCAGTTATATGCGCGCTCTGTATCTAGCAGCGACACACACTTTGCCAGTTATTATAACCTGGATCTACATGAAATGATGAAGTAAGTGGTGTATCCATATATACCAGTGAGACGAGAAATTTATTTATTTATAAAATGCGGCTAGTGCTGAATAAATTTATATCAATCAGACGAGTGATGTATCTAGTTATCCCAATGATAATAGTGATGCATCTATTTATATCAATGAAACTAGTGATGTATCTATATCAATCAGACGAGTGATATATCTATATCAATCAGACGAGTGATGTATATATTTATATCAATCAGACGAGTGATGTATCTATTTATACAAATCCGATGTAATGGCGTATATAAGAATGTAGCTTTTTGTTACCTAGGTCAGCATATTTTACTTTAACTTAGATTTGTCTCAGTTACTCCCGTGCGTTTAGGGGGCCCGAAAGAGGTTCAAAGAATCATTTTTACAAATTTTTTTTTTTCAAAAGAATACACGTTTACCTGCCATGTATGTCTGCTTCCAGTTTTTGTTCTTGTAAATTCTTCTTTTATGTCATGATGAAGGCTTTTTTAGTCGAAACGTCGTCTGTCCCTGTCTCTCGTTGTTAGGTTGTTTTACGTTTTATTTTGCTAACACATCTATATATTTTTGTTTATCTTAACATTTGCCCCTTGTTATTTCAGACACCAACTTCCTGTTCAGGGTTGTTACCCTGCACTGGAACATTTATTCTTTGATATTGCAATCTGAGTTGTGAATATAAACACACTATCCGTTTTTTCTGTTAATCTATATAAGGAATGTCGGATGGTCTCAACAACGTCGCATAAGATCAATCATCATGTAATCCCAATCTCAAGTAGATAGAATGCATGAATATTGCGTAACATTTGATCAATTATGTAATCAATCTCAAGTAGATGGAATGCATGAATATTGCGTCACATAAGATCTGTCATCATGTAACCCCAATTTCAAGTAGATTGAATGCATGAAAAGTGAAGCTTTTATCTTGTGAACTATGCAGTGCTTAATCTGTATAATTATGGGTGGCGGTTTCTTAGCAAGGAACTATTTCTAAAAATAGTGTATACCAATGAGAATCGGATTCTTCTATGAAATACCTTTTCCTTGGTATGAAATAAAGCACCAACATTTTCCTATTCCACAAAGGATATAAGAATTCTATTGTTCGCAATTCCTAGAGATTGAAAAAAAAAACAACAACAAACAGGTTGATAATAATCTCATGGATAGCAAGCGATGAATGTTATACATTTTAAATTCTACCTACCCCAACCGATGATGAGATAATACCATAGTCGTATTTTCTGAGCAGAAAAAGCCCACACGACTATTGTGAACAGATAAAGTCCTTCCACGAACATCCAGTAAAATGGTATAGTGTGTAAATAGGTTATGGTCGCTATAAACGTTTTACACACCCACTAGTGACAGAGAAAGTAACACGGATTATACAATGGAAAAGTTCATACATAATATTAAGACTAAACTACATAATTCATGCTCCAAAAGTTCAAGATTCATAGGGCAATTGTTGTCATCACTGTAGTGAGCAAACATTGTCTTGCAGCATGATTTCGACTCGCATTTGCTTTGCGAACAGGCCCTAAATATGACAACAAACATGCATATGCAAAAAGAAATATGTAATTCTATTATAACTCAAATGGTATAACTATGTTATGTTCCTCCAGCGCATAGGGCAGAAACTATAGCTTTCCATTTCTGTCTTTGTGTTGCCAGGTCTTTCAATTCTTGCGTGTTGTTTAGGTTCATTGACATGCCTTCTCTATTAATGGTTCTTCGCAAAGTTTCTCTAGATCTCCCTCTTCTTCTTACTCCGGGTGGCAACCAATATAGTGACTGCTGGGGAATTCTTAGGCTGAACATGGCCGATGTAAGTCCAACGTCTTTGTCTAATGAAGGAAGATATATAGGTTTGTTTGCTTTCCTCTCTTATAGTAGTGTTAGATTTAAATTCACTCCACTTAACATTCCGAATGGTACGTAAGCATTTGTTTTCAAAGGATTCTAGTCTCTTATCTATGGCTTGGTATAACTATGTAGTACGTATTTAATAGAACATCGCTTTCCCATATTGAAGTCACGTGGTCATGTGGTGGACTAATACAATGATGAAATAATTTCTTTAGCTGTGAGTAGGAAGCTCTTGGCAAACCCGTAGCCTTTCTGACAAGAGAACCGATTCTTCTCAATTATATATCGGAGATGACAAATAGACTCATTTAAGGTTTCAAAAACATGGATGTATAAAAAAAGGGGGGGGGGGAGGAACTTATGGATGCATGTGTGTGTTTGTTTAGTACATGAAGAAAATGCATTCCCTTGCGCCACGTCTTGCCAGAGACACAGCATGCACGCCTGGGAAAAATATCTCATTATTCTTCTGTCAGATTCGTTGACCCATTCGTAGTGATGTCACATCTAGTAGTCACCGTCACTAAGGAGGCTGCCACTATAAGACAAATGTGCCTTGTCTGCTGGCCTGTATCTTTTCGTCATCCATGGTGATTTTTTATATAAGACAAAAGCAAAGTAAGAAATTGAGACAAAGTGTGGCAATGATAACTTTTTCAGAGGTGACATGATGTAAGCCCATTCCACAACTTTTATTAGTCAGCTCGTAAGACATACTTGAAAAGAAGATAATGACCCTATTCTTTGCATCGAACTAAAGGTCCTGGATTCCGTTAAAAAACGAGTGACGAAACTAATATAAATACATCTAAATGATTGCAGATTTTGCTATGATTTGATTTCTGCTGAAAAAGTGGGGAAATAATTGCAAATGTATGGGGTGAAACTTTAGATATTATAGTAAACATGTTACTGTCAAGTAACATTACATTCAAAGGCTATCTCATAAAAATACTCGATAGATCAAATTGTTGTATATGTTGCCAGTTATGTGCAATAGTAAACGTTACTGCAATATGCAGCTACTAGTCTGTCCTTCTGTCACCATTCTAACCCAGAGTTTCTTAACAGCGCGTAAATACTGTATTATTTTAGCTAATATTGGATGAAATATATTTTGGTGCAACTGTTTTATGTGCATAATGGTGTGCTCAACATACACTTAGTAATGTAGGGCCTTTTTGACGTCTGTCCATCAAATAATTGTTCACAATTCAAATTCTAATGATTCCAAGATGTTGATTATTGTTAAGGTTTGCAAAAATTGCAATCCATCTAGATGCCAGTAGTCAGCTTCACCTCAGATTACATGATCCCAA
Organism: Meghimatium bilineatum; assembly: GCA_034231615.1. Classification (NCBI taxonomy): domain Eukaryota; kingdom Metazoa; phylum Mollusca; class Gastropoda; order Stylommatophora; family Philomycidae; genus Meghimatium; species Meghimatium bilineatum. Next base: position 36,810,964 of record CM067299.1, on the reverse strand, counting down.
TATTTTGTGTGTGCAAAACTCAACATCTATTATAGAGAGGTACTCGTGTGTCAGAGCTTCAACATCACACATTTTAAACATTGTATTCTGTTCGGCAACTTGCCCTTAGACCAAACTAAGGTTAAGGTTGGGTTAAGGTGAGCATGATATGCCGGGAGTCGCAGAGAAGTGTGTCCGTGTTGTTGAATTATTTTATCATCATGATACAACTTTGTTTTATTAGTCTTCTTCACAAGCTATAGCAATTCGGACTTCCCAAAAGTATCGTCGAAGTGGACATTTTCCTTTGTAAGCCATGTTTTAATTTGGTCATTTGAATTGAGACATTTGATATTTTCTCTTCCTGTGATACTGTATTGTAATAGGAAGCATTGTCCATTACTAAACATGATGATCCGTCTAGAATTGGAAGAAGACTGTTCTCCATCCAATGCCTGAAAATATGTCCATTCATTTCAGTATGGGAGTTCCTGTGATTGTGATTGTACATTGTCGGAGTACATTTTGTTTGGAAAATATGTCCAGCTGCATGGACTAGGCTGCTATGTAGTAAGAGGACGTTTTGTGTGGAATTGGCTATTCCATAGATCATAATGAACTAAAAGCCATTCTTAAGCGAGATGTTTTTGACCAAAACACACATTACATAACACACTTCATTATCAGGACTACATCTTACTAACCAACAGAAGATTAAGAACAAACACACAAGAAGACAACTCCAGTCGTCATAATGTAACACACTCAAGATGTATAGGCCCTATTTCCTAAATATTACAATGACTTTAGCCTATTTTTTTTTTTCAATATTCAGACTGAGATATTTGTTTCTGCTATTTTCCTAATGTTAATTTAGAGTTGGCTTTCAGCTGAACTCAAATTATTCTAATTCTGCCCCTCCCCCTTTCTATTATTCCAGACAGGTCTAAATTAGGGATGATTTCACACAGATCATGCGACATCATTCGTCCATGCCTAACACGCTGCTTAATGATCTGGAAATCTTCAATCTGTTTATCAATCTATTATTGCTGATGTGAGTTGACAAATAATAATTTTAATTACTCTCAGGATATCTGTATCTACATGTAACTCTTCCAGTACATATATATATATAAGTAAATTATTTAATATGTAATTTTCCTGCAGCATACACAAATACTAAACTCTAGTAGAACATTCCCATTATAGTTGACCGTATGAAAAGATAGTATTGCGTCATTCCTCTTGTCAAGAAAACAAATATACAAATCATCAGAGATACTGGAGTAAACAAAGTATGGAAACAATTAGGGGCAATCAAGAGTTGTAGAGCAAGTGACGAGAAGAGCAAAACATGAACATTTAGTAACCACAAGAAAGATCAAGGGGAGAATACATTTTCTTTAGGAATACTTTTGTGAATACATTTGGTGATGTAAATTCCTAATAACGAATAAAATAGTGTCATGCCGAGTAGCGTAGGCGATCATGTTTCTCTACACCTCTCTGCCTCCGGTTTTGTTAACAAGTTAATTTGGTGGCATTATCATGTGCCATAGTGACAATCCATCCAATAACTCATTTCTTTATTCTCCTCTGCCTATACAGATGGAATGTGTTAGGACATCACGGCAACGATCACTACCCGTGCACTATCCCTATCAAGAAACACAACCATGGGAAGCGTATCAACGTTCCGATGACTTTCCAGTACGCCAATCGGCATAGCACTGTATATTATTCGTTATTAGGAATTGACATCACCAAATGTATTCACAAAGTTTCTGAATTAGCATCACTAACTGCAGTCACAAAATTGTTCTGCTTGTCTTTCAATGACAGTCTAAGAGTATATGCGCTCAAGTATCCTAGTTAGTGTCCTAGTAGGTTGTTGACTGGTATTTTTGTAAAGATCTTCTCAGACGGGATGCACTTTCCCGCCTTTCCTTGACCTCTACCATTTCTATCATTGTATACATTGTATCCTTCTGTCTTCTCTTCGTCATTGTGCAGTGTATCCATGACTGCACTAACTAACAAATCCCTATCTCGTCTCATCACTGTGAGGGTATCAATAATAAACTTATCGAACAATGAATCAACGCATTCGTTGCACATGTCTCTCTCATTATTTGACCATAATATTATTAAACATACAATCCGCTGTTGCGAAGAAATAATGTTGAACATAACCAAAATGGATCAAAGACTAGGATGGCATAAGTGTTGTTGAGAATAAACTGCATTGTACTTGGGGTTCCACGTATGTACCATATCCAACCGAGCAGCTTGCTGAAAGTGTCACTAAAAGCACATACCTCTGCAGCCTGAGTGATAATTGCTAGTGATCTCTAAAAAAAATAAATAAAGTAAAGGGTTAAATGAAATAGATCAGTGTTTCTCAAAGTTGTGATTCGTGGACACGTCGACACGTGTTCCAATTTTGGTCCAGGAACCAAAAGTGACCGGTCTGCAAGTCCACAAGTCATTCTTGTCTATATAATATATAGATCTTCATGAACCAAGTAGGTTCGGTTAAAAATAGATTGAGAAACAAATTGCTGGTCCCCAAAAGCAAAACAATGAGAAACACTGAACTAAATAACTATGCTGGAAAATAGATATTTTATAAACGATATAGTCCATTGGATAGAATATATATGGTCACATAGCGTACACAAATTCGGATTTAGATGATGTACTAAATAAATTTAGCTTAAAATATATACATAACAATCTTAATAATATGATAACGAGTGCCTGCCAACATTCAATTATTATGGATAATCAGGCATTATAGTAATTAGAACAGTACATTTATAATGTCTGGAAAATGAAAGCTACTTGGGAGAATTGATGTACATATGTGTGATGCATACGACAGGGCAGTATGATGAAATGTATTTAATAATAAGCGATACTGCTATAACACTGTAAAGCAATAGTACATACATAAACCACAAGGTTGATCATTTTTACTATCAGACTATAGGGTATGGGAATGAAAATATACAGATTACAGAAGGGGTCGGCAACCTATTGCTAACTTTGTGCCAACTTAAGGTTTCAAATTATTCAGAGTGCCCACATCACATATCATTTTATGCAAGTCGAGGCCAATATTCTTATTTTACCATATATTTTATTTTTATTAATATATAGTGATATTCAATAATATGTAAAGTTGTAAACAATATTAAAAGAAATATTGTTTCTTGAAAGATTAAATTTAAAAAAAAATTATTAATGAGATCCTTGCCCTTGCATGGTCTGAGTGTCATTTGAAATTGCTTGGCGTGCCAAGTGTGGCACGCGTGCCATAGGTTGCCGACCCCTGGATTACAGTATTCAAGAGAGTTTCAAGACTTTAACCTTAAGGTCTATTTAAAGAAAGTACACGACACACGAAGTGAACAAACAGTAAAATAAGGTACTATCACAAAAGAATTAGACGGCAGACATTTAACAGCAGAGACACATAACGCAACAAGAACGTACAAATAAATACACAAGTATTGTCAAAGAGATGCACATTAAAACATATGGAGAATGATAATGAAATAAAACAACTATGCATGAAGACAACAGGGGTGACAACACAACAACGACGATCCCCATAAATCTAAATCAATGAATGATCTGTATTAAGGATAAATAGCGTAAGGGTATCATACTGCAATATGTAGAGATATTTTTCAAGGACGTATCTATCTCTATTGTGTATGGTGCAAGATCTTATTGCAGTGACCTACATGTTACGGCGCCACTGTTATTTTAGCGCCACTGAAATGTAAAGCGACATGAGTAGGCTATCTGGGATTAATAGTAACAATACGTGTGTATGCCTACGTCATTGTTTAAACCATTGATATATCTGCTGTTCAGTTTCTGCCGTCTGGTGTTGTTTTTATAGTTTCTTTATATTTACTGTGTTTCTCTGTTTATTCATTGTCTTTTCTTGAAAACGACTTTTAGGTTGAAACGCTGAAACTATTTTGTATACTGTTGTTATTCGCAATTGTTCATACCCATATTATGTGCGTTTATTATAAAGGTGATCAACCTTGTGACATACTTAAGTACTATTGTTAAATTATTTAAGCCTTAAAATACTTTACCTTTGCGTCAGCGGTATATAATTGAGTGAGGGTATGTCGAACAATAAGCCATGCAATGTTGGAAAAAATGAAAGCGACGATAAGGTTGCAATGTATGGAGTTTCGAAGACACCTTAGGCTTCTGAAAAGACGAACATAAACATATATACTTTAGCATTGTTTTTCGATTTATTGTTGTGTTTACTGGGAAATAATATTTCTTCATGCCAGTTTGTTATATAAATTTTAAACTTTAAATAATATTATTTTTTGTCATTTGTAACTATTAATAGTATTGATAATGTTTTTATTGCAAAAAAAAGGATTGGTTAATTATTTTGAATCAATTGTTTCAGCGGACATGTCCACATCCGATTCGTGCCCAAACGCTGAAAAGGGGAAAGACATATAATTGATAGAGGGATGAAAGCAACGAATTTATCAAGAAACCATTCAACAAAGAAAAACACGACTTGCTAAGAATGCTGATTTTCATCGGCTTCGAGCTAAGGTAGAAGCACCAACGCAAAGAGAAAATCGACAAGCTATAAACAGAGAATACAAACGTCGTCTCAGACAGCATGAAACAGTTGAGCAAACGGAGAGACTTCGAGCTGCAGATGCCGAGGTTCACTCATTGTCACAAATGCGTAAAAAATTCAAGCAATTTCAATTGAAGTAGCATATTTTGCTAAAGATTACGTTGCTGCACATAACTGGAATTTTCTATATTATATGTTTGATTTTGTGGGGCTAAAAATCTTTTGACGAACATTCTAATGATGTAAAGTTTACAAGTTGTCAGCCACAAGACACCCATGGTTATAAGCTGGAGTATCCCGAGTTCCTGCGCTTGATGGTCTCTGATAATACACAACCTAAATACACACATTTTCGCGAGAATATTCGCTCTTGTAATAGCGCTCTTTCTTTCGCTTCATTGGGAGCAAAAATTACGGATTGTCAAGGTCGATATCCATATATTTTAAAAGTTCATGGACAAACTTATCATCGAACTTATCATACACAACCGCTATACAACAAAGTTACACAGTTCACTCAGCTGTATGTTTTGGACAGTACTCAAGAGACAGACGTTCGACAAACACTCGCAGCAAAGGCTATATGCGAAAGAGAAATTCTTGATAAAATCGATCGTTTTTTCATCAACACAATAGACTAGCACAGTCATATCAGTTAATGCATGATGAAATAAGACAGATTAAGAATGCTGCTCAAACTGGAAGATGAATTCCAATAGTAAATATGGTCTTCAAGCGAGATCGTCAATGTGATAAACGTCGCTATAATGAATCAACATCTAACGAGGTTGCAATGGTTGTCGTCAACGAAGATAGAGAACCACCTTTTAATGTCGACATTTGCATTTACCCATTTAATCCAGAGAGTCCAACAAAGCAGTGCATTAATATCATTATACTTTGCTCGAATATAGATCCAATGTCATACTCGATGTTGTTCCCATACGGTGAGCGGGGTTGGCATGCACATTGGCAATGTGAGGCATATCAGGGTAAGCAAACCAATAAATTTCGTTCGTACGGGACAATGGGTCTTGACGAGATCCGAACCAATCTAGTTTCAGAATAAGAATGGAATCTCAGTAATGAGATATTAAAGATAAAACCGATGTTTTTGACATGCGTGATTAATGAAGTTAACTAAAAAAGTACCTATTTTTTTTAGTGAGGTATGCTCCTTTCAATTATGGAAGCGTAATCAAATTGTGGTATATAATAGAGGTTTTAACCACACACAAAAAATGTGGAATCTCGGTTCTGGTAATCCGATTAGTTTTAACTTGAAATGTTTTCATTCAAAAAAATTGAACAGTATACATTAACATATTTGGTGTATAGCAATATGAGGTGGTTTATTAATGAGTAATATACATTAAAATAAATTGAATGAGGATATGTCGAACAATAAGCCATACTGCTAGAAAATTCTAGAAAATCTTAACATTGATGGGAAAGATCTAAGAATAGTAAGAAATATGTATTGGAAACAAACGACTGCTATGAGAGTTAACAACACTATAGGTAGATTTCTAAAGATAGAAATGGGTGTCAGGCAAGGTTGTGTAATGTCACTGGACTTTTTCTCCCTGTATACATAATACATTATGCGAAATATAGAAGATATGCCAGGAATAAAAGTGGGAGGATACAATATAAATAACTTGACATATTCTGATGACACAGTACTGATCGCAGGAAGCGAACATGAACTACAGGCATTGTTAGATAAAATAGTGAAAGAAAGTGAAAACAAAGGCCTCAGTTTAAACAAGAAGAAAACAGAAATAATGGTTGTATCAAAGAGACATACACCACCAAGATGCAACATAATAATTAATAACACAAAAATAGCACAAGTTGAAAAAATGAAATATCTTGGCACCCTGTTAACATCAGAAGGTAGATCCTCAAGTGAGAAAAAGAGCCGATCAGCACAAGCCAAATCAGCATTCCAAAAAATTAGAACCATTTTTTGCAATGGAAGTCTATCAATGCAGACCTAATTCGAGTGCTGAGATGTTATATAGAACCAATTCTTTTTTTATGGATGTGAAGCATTTGGACTGTAAACAAGAAAATTCAAAGCGAATTAGAGGCTACAGAAATGTGGTTTCTGAGAAGAATGATGAAAATACCATGGACAGCTAAGAAAACTAATGCAGAGGTTCTCATTGATGCTGGCGTAAAGAGATCAATCATATCAAACATTAGAGGCAGACAGTCAAGGTTTCTAGGGCATGTGCTGAGAAGAACACAACTTGAACACTTAATAACCACTGGAAAGATCAAAGGGAGAAGAGATAGGGGACGACAAAGAGAAAAGTTACTGATAGGCGTGTATCGTGGCACGGTATAAGCTCACCAACCGAGCTTATTGGCAACACAAGAGACAGAGAGTCGTGGAAAAACATGATCGTCTACGCCAGTCGGCATGACACTTGATTGATTGATACATTAAAAACTACTGAGACGTTTATGATGCCCATAAATTCGTAATGACCACAAATATGCTTAAAGACCTGCTAACAGTGGCGTTAGAAGAAGCCGGGAAGCTTGCACAGAACCAAGAAGCTGACATAGTGGCAGCGAGAACAACGTTCTGTAAAGGGCATGTCACACAGATAAATGAGAGTTGCTATATACAAGCATTTATTGCAAAAGTATTGTGAACTTTTTTATTTTTCACTTAAAATTGCACATGCTTTGCTTATGTGAAATTCAAGCACGTACATTTCTTATGTTGTCTAGCTGTATACACTAAACCTTATTTTAGATAATTATTAACACGGAAAAAAAGACACCACACTCTTAACGTTGTTATTAATTTTGCATGAAACATGGAATAGGCTAACAAGCACATACCTGTCAAGACGAATGATATTCTTATGGAACCGGCGCGTTAACGGAACGATAAGCATGCATACCGTACGGAATATATTGATTGAACTCGGCATCTATAATTTTGCACGAATACCGCGATATGGGCTGTGTAAAATATTTTTTACGTATTGGGCTGTGTAAAATATTTTTTACGTATTATAATCATTTCTGTAACGGAACTGTGACTTGAATTGTGATGAGAATTTTTTAAATTTTTTAATCGGTTATGATTTGTGATAGAAAAAGTTGTTCGGCGGTTATAATAAGGGTATAAATTCTTTATACTCAGCACGTAGGTTTAACTCCCTTTTTATGACCATATTTATTTTATTAGGTTGTACAATAACAACAGATGGGCTGAATTCTTTAAAGCGATACTAAATAGACCACAACCGACAACCTCTACAATTAAAACCGAGAAAATGCCTTCCATAAACGCCACGTATTATTTATTCACCATGAAAGAACTGCAATTAGCCATAAAAACAACAAAACAGCTGGAAACGATGAGATCTCTGCAAAAATGTTAAAAGCAGCAGATGAAAATAAATTGAATACTTATTATAACTGTTGAATGAAATATGGCTGAGAGAAGCACCACCATCACAATGGAAGGATGTGATTATTACCAAACTCCCCAAAAAGGTGACCTAACCGATTGCAACAACTTGAGGGGCATCACATTACTCTCAATAACAAGGAAAATTGTTCTGTAGTATGGTACTGCAAAGATTTAAAACATCAATAGACAAAAGATTAAGAGAAGAACAGGCAGATTTTTAGACCAAACAGGTCATGTGTTGACCAAATATTTACACTAAGGACAATAATAGAAGAATCAGTAGACCACAATTTACAGCTGATTATAAACTTTGTTGACTTTCAAAACGCCTTTGATAGTATACATATACCTTCACTCTGGAACATTCTTGAAATATATGGATTCCAACAGAAATATGTGAACATTATAAAAGCATTGTATGACAACTTACGATGCTGTGTAAGAACAGAAGCAGGCAATTCTTAATGGTTTCCGGTAAATATAAGAGTGAAGCAAGGATGTGTCATGTCACCGATGTTATTTAGTATTGCAATGGATTGGGTCATGCGAAATTGCACAGCCGATAACGATCGTGGTATAGAGTGGCTCGGAAATAAAAGTCTGGAAGATCTTGACTTTGCAGACGACCTAGCGTTACGTAGCTCAACTCACGAAGATGCCCAAGAAAAAACAAACAGCCTGCAATTATTCTCTGCACAACTTTGGCTTGAAATTAACACTTCCAAAACAAAAATATTCGACCTTACCAATAAAGCAACGGACATCAAACTAAACGACAACACTCTTGAAAATGTCAACAACTTCACATACCTTGGCAGCAAGCTATCAACAACAGGAATATCAACATATTCATCAACAGAAATATCACACAGTATTGCACTGGCTGCTAACTCATTCAATTAACAATCAAATATCTGGCAATCAAAAACACTATGAAATAACACACAACTGAAAATCTTCAATTCCTGCATAATTCCAACATTAACATATGGATGCGAGATTTGAAAAGCAACATCAAAATTAGTGCATAGACTAAACACATTTGAAAATAAATGTCTTAGAAGGCTACTGAACATACGTTCGTCACACTTCACATCAAACACAGTTGTCAGACAAGAATAAAAATAAGAATATGCATCCACCTATATTAGAAAGCGCCTCTGGAATTACATCGGACACGCACTACGAATGGACACTGAAATACTTCCCTGTCAAGCTTCCATGTGGTCACCAAAAGGCAAGATAACACGAGGAAGACCAAACGAAACTTTACGTAGAACTATTACAAGGGAACGTGTCACCATCGGTATCAGAAACAATGGATATCTAAAGCAAATTGCAATGAAACGAGAGACATGGAAATCTATGACATCCGCCCTATGTGCCGTCTTTGGCCCTAGAGGAATAACTAACAATAACAACACACTTTGCACATTGAGCAAATATAAATATGGATTTACAAAATTTGATATTGTATCCTATACAGGACGTAGCCATCAACCCAAGAATATCTGGCTGTAGTGATTTTCTAGACAATATAAATACGTTTAGTAATTAGCTATTGCTTTCTGAACAGTCCGGAGGCCCAAATGTCTATGGCGGGGATCCAACTCAGTAACTTGGCCATCGCAGACGCCCCTGTACCACTTCGCCACAGAGCCGGACAAATGGATAGTTGTATTTATTATTGAACTCTTAAACAAATGTATCCTTGTCATAAGTATATATCTATGAAATGTATCAATTGTGTTTTGTAATCTAAAACGTGATGTAATTAAATGATTACTCAGCGTCATATCACACGGTCTTCAAATAAGTACAAATTAGGAACAATCTGACAAGCGTCATATCACATGGTCTTCAAATAAGTACACATTAGAAACAATATGACAAGCGTCATATCACATGGTCTTCAAATAAGTACACATTAGGAACAATCTGACAAGCGTCATATCACATGGTCTTCAAATAAGTACACATTAGAAACAATCTGACCGGTTGTGTCTTCAACACTAACTTGTAACTTTTCCTGTCTCAAATGCAGTTAAACAGGGATGAGTATTAGCACCTAACCTGTTTATCATCATGATCTCTGATATGTGGAATGATGCTTTTGGATATCTTTACTTGGGATTAGACATCAGATAATGCATTTATAGAAAACTGTTCAACCATCTGCGGCTTAGCGCAAAAATGAAAGTTAAATCACACATCATCAGGGATCTCCTATTTGCTGATGACTGTGCCTAAATGCCAACTCTGAGGCTGATTTACAAATTATTATAGATTCTCCAAACATGTACACACTCTGAGCTTACTATTAATATGGTGAAAACAGAAGTTATGTTATAACCAGCATGTGACAAAATCTACCACCAGTCCTGCATAAGGGTAAATGATGTAGCACGGAAAGTTGTGATTAGATTCACATACCTAGGTAGTAAATACACTATTATACAATGCCACCGTTGAGGATGAAGTGTACATCAGAATCTCTAAGGCAGCACTATCGGCAGATTGTACGAAAATATGTGACCAAAATATGTGATTAACCTACAGACTAACCTGAAAGTTTACAGAGCATTGATACTTCCGGTACTGTTATACGCGGTGCATAGACGACACGAATTGATTGAGGATTTTCAATCCCTTTCACACAAAGTGTCTTAGAAAGGTTATGAACATCAGATGGCAAGACAAGATTCCGGAGAATACCACAGTCCTTGACAGATCTGGTATCCCTAGCATTGACACTATTCTGATGCAGACAAAGATTTGTTTGTCTGGTTATTTGGTGCGTATGGCAGATCATTGCCTGACAAAAATAATTCTCTATAGTGAGTTGCAGAATGGCATATGTTCTGAAGGTGTCCAAAAGATGCGCTTCAAGGATTCCGTAAAGACCTCACTGAAAGTCTTTGAAATAGACCACTTGCATACAATCGAGCTATATCGTTTTACAGTAAAAATAGCAGCATCTTGTGAAAAGAGAAGAAATGCATCAGCTCAACAGCGGAGAGTAGCTAGAAAGTCACGAGTAGTCAAAAGAGAAACCATCTACAGTGGTCATTCTATGTTCAAACTGTCCAAGGATATTTGCGGCCAGAATAGGGTTTTTTTAGCCATCATTTTTATAGTCATAGTCAAAGACATACCTCTAACAAATTTCAAAGGTGGATTTAACAAATGGGCATCAATATTTGTAATGGACGAACAACAACATTCATCAGTGAAAGAGCTACATTAATTTGTGTACATACTGAACATTGTCCATCTGTAGAAATAAATTGAGCAACTATAGGTATGCCTGGGGTGCAGTATCTCTGTTATTTAAACCCCAAGTCATTTTTATACGATGGGACGGTAAATACGTAACTCTATGAGATGTTGAGTGTAAACCATTTATAGATAGCAAAACGGTAAACGGATACACTCACCTGAAGTTCAGCAGAATTGCGAGAGCTATTATTAATACAACTGTTGTAAAGGAGAAGCCAACATCATATATGATCATGACACTGAGAGTCTTTGTTGTATACTAGAGATAGACAATATAATAGTATAAAATTGTTATATACAGCTTCGAGGTATATATATATATATATGTACAGATAATACCTTGTACAATATTATAACGTTGTGTATATTAGACATATAATGTCATACATTGTTGTATCCTAGATGTATACGGTCATAAATTGTTGTATACTATAGACGTACAGTATCATAAATTTTGTTGTTTACTAGAGATAGACATGTATCATGGATATTATACTAAACATTTAAAGTCATAAAATGTATGCTGTAAACATATTAGGTCATAAATTGTTGCATACTATATTCATGTTGTCCGTCAATTACACATAAACATGTTTGTTACATTCACTTTTGAAATTCAGTTAGAGCTACGTCCTTGCCTATGAATTTGTAGATGGCTAATAAGCACAATACGAGCCGAAAATGTCATTGGACAGTTCGGGCTTAGAATGACCACTGTAGACGGATTTTGGTATATCTGTGACTTTCCAGTCACTCCGCTGTTGAGTATCATTTCATGACGTGCTTCATTTCTCCTTTATTTCACAAGATTATGCGCCTATTTTTGTACTGTAGAGCGCCATGTAGATCTATGTGTGCACGGACTTCCCATGTATCTGGTCTCTTACAGAGGCTTTAAATGAGGACTTTAACGAGTCCGTGTTGCTTATCTTTTGGCTAGCTTGAGATCGTGTACCCTTCTCCGGCTCACAATAGAGAAGTATTTTTGGCGGGCGATGATTTGAAATACGTAATAGATGACCTGCCCAACGAATCTGTGTCTGCATCAGAATAGTGTTAATGATAGGGATACCAGATCTGTCAAGGACTGTGGTATCAGGAATCTTGTCTTGCCAACTAATGTTCATAGCGTAACTTTTCTGAGACAAGGTGTGTGAAAGTGATTGTGTTTTACAGTGATTTATAACGCATACATCGTTTTAAACTAGAAACAGACAATATTGTATATATTTGAATGCTAGAGATATCAATATATCATGAACAGCTGTATACTAGACATGTAAGGCCATAAATTGTTGAATATTGTAGACATATAAGAGCATAAACTGTTGCATACTAAAGACAGACAAGATCATTGATTTTTGTACACTAAAGCCATGTAAGATCATACATTGTATTCCGGTACTAGAAACACAGACGATCATAAACTGTTGCACATAAGAGATAAACACACATAATAAACTGTTTTCCCCCATTTTTTGTGTGTTAATATTCAACACTTTTACGTACACCAGATACATAAAAGTGAACCTGAGTACAGCCTCTCATTAATCATTAGTAGTCTCGTTACCACGAACGTCTGTGATAACACCGGTATTGTAAAACGTGGTACCGTCAAGCACCAATCCTTACTACTATTTATATATATATATTATCTGTCTGCTATATATATCTATGTCCAATCTGTGCTGTTGTCTTTCATCAGTTTCTTTTTCATACTCCACTTCTCTGATATTCTGATTTTCGAAGACGTTTGTGAATCAGTAATCCTGGACATGCAGGAGTCCGCAGCAATGAAGAAGCCAACACATAGGCGTCGAAAGTACTAACACTAGGACAATTGATTATGGAAAATAATGGCATATTTAAATCTCTACATCAATATTTATTAAATCACAACATTAGACTGAAAGGAGATGTGATATTGCGACTTAAAGAAATTAGAATCATCACAAGGGTGAGCCGACTGAGCAACTGAAAGAGCACCTAAGGTATGTGTAACAAGCGAGCTACGGGAATTATCAGCATGTATACTCTTCATCATGTGCTGGGAGAGACTGATCACTTATGAGGTTTGTCCAGGGCGAGTCAAAGTCGATTCTAAAACTTGTTCCTAGTAAATAATTAATTGCAGGCTTAGAAGAGATCGATCAATCCTCATGGCGAAAAGACTAGACGATTGTGATGCTACAAAACATTTGTCTCTTGGTTTATTAATAAGCTAAGTTGTAAAACTTTCCAACTTTATTCTGGCAACCAACATAGCAACGTCGCTTTGCCTTTCTCTAAATCATCTTCATCTTCCAGTGGTTACTAGATATGAACTTTTTGCGTTCATTGCTTGCCTGATAAAATATACTACCATTAATTATTGCTATGTTGTGTCTCTTTACTCGAATATCTCTACTACCTTTACATTAGTTTAAAAAAAAAAATCATGCTACGCTATTTCCATCATCTCCTTAACCACCAATTCACCATGTGCTTTATTTTGGTGTACAATCCACGCTTGAAATCCATAGCAATAATCGGTTGATATAACACTGTATCACTATTATTCCCATCTGCCTTGGTAATGCTCGAGTGAACAGTGTTTCTTTTTCCTAAATAGTGTGGTAGGTGGGTAGGTGATGAGTTTACCAGAAGACAATGTCCAAGTAGGCTATATCAGGACCCACAACCAAAACGTATTAGAAGTCACACAGGCCCCAAACAGTCTTTTACAGGCCCAAACAGTCTTTTCGACGTTTACAGTGTTTCTTGCTTATTGACATGTGTTTTTTTTTTAAAAGGGGTGCTAAAAGACTTGCAAATATCCACTTGATTTAATGTTGTATTTTAGATCTTTGTGAACCTGAAATATGTTTATGATAGAGTGCTGTTATTTCTGGCATATTTAGAAAAGAACAGATACATTTACACGTGCATCACATTATGATGCAGCAATGGGAATTACATTTATTTATTTAATACTTTTTTGAAAGCTCTGTGCTGAATAAAAAAAACCTTATGGTGAAAACGCAGACACTGGCACTTTATGGGATTACATTTTGTTTAATGAGAATGACATATATGTTAACCCCCAGAAGTAGTTTTGTGTATTTCAGTCCAAAATGAAAGATACACTCCGTATTTTGTACCCACATTCTGTATAACGTGTACTGTACTAAAGGAAAGGGATGAAAAGGGTTTCGCATTGCTCTCGTGCGGACCCAGGGTTAGCAGATAACCAAAATCCTAAATTTACCCCCTGGTGGTGTACCATTGAAACAGAAACATTGCGACTCGTGCTGTGTTTCTGGCCAACACTTTTAGAGATCACGTCCGTGGATGCAGAGGTTGTAGATGGAATGCGAATTGACTAAAAAAAAGACAAATAATATGTTAGACACCTCTACGCCAATGCGTCCAGTGGCACTGCCGGCACAAAGTGACATAATACATTTCGGCTTGGTCAGCCGTAATGCAGATGCATTGAAGGGCAACCAATGTCAATGTCCCGATTTGAGTATATGTCGTTACGTAATGGCGATGTTAAGAGTACACATTGAGTCTATAGTCGCTAAGCGCTAGAGAGCAGTATTGTGTACGAAAAACCAATAGGGTGGACACGAAATTACAATTGTTCAGCAAGAGACCGGTCGGGGGAAGTGCTGTTCATTGTCGAAAACACACATTAGCCCACATGTCCCATCACAACTGACCGCATTCAAAGTAAGAATCATGACATAGGTATTGGATCGTCAAATTGAACATATACTTCCGGTTATGGACAAACGCTTTGAATACATTGTCGCATTGTACACAGGAAAAAAGCATCGAATTGACGAGGGGCACAAGTAGTTGAAATTTCTAGCAGAAATGTTGTGACTCGTACTCTGGACGTTGTTGGCCAAGTAGGAAGTTAGCACGTATTGTCTCTGAGAACACATCCATCACACCTAGTCTAACTTGATTGTCACCGTTGCCCAATACGGCTCATACATGGAGAATTCGGTTCAATCCCAAAGGGTTCAGAGGGAAGTGATATCGTTCTTCCACGAGATTTGTTCACCGACTGCATAGGTCATCGTATGAGCTAGGCACAATCAATCTACTTCTTTGGGTGATATTTGTTCGCCGATTAAAACTGTTAGCCGATGGAAACAAAAACTGTTAGCCGATGGAAACAAAAACTGTTAGCCGATGGAAACAAAAACTGTTAGCCGATGGAAACAAAAACTGTTAGCCGATGGAAACAAAAACTGTTAGCCGATGGAAACAAAAACTGTTAGCCGATGGAAACAAAAACTGTTAGCCGATGGAAACAAAACATGTTAGCCGATGGAAACAAAAAATGTTAGCCGATGGAAACAAAAAATGTTAGCCGATGGAAACAAAAAATGTTAGCCGATGGAAACAAAAAATGTTAGCCGATGGAAACAAAACATGTTAGCCGATGGAAACAAAAACTGTTAGCCGATGGAAACAAAAAATGTTAGCCGATGGAAACAAAAAATGTTAGCCGATGGAAACAAAAAATGTTAGCCGATGGAAACAAAAACTGTTAGCCGATGGAAACAAAAACTGTTTGCAATCAAAAGTGGACTAGAGTAGTGCATGAGAAATATACATGTCAAATCCCAGACACCGGATGCGTTTGGCAAAGCAGCACCTCTCCTAGGACGGTGTGTTAGCCCTAAGTCTAATTTGTCTGTCGTCTTTGTCCAATACAGCTCATACAGGGACTTTGAGGTTTGCAATGAAATGATCTTTCCACAAGATGAATAGTTCGCGAGCTGTGAAGCATCTCATCAGAGGAATGATGCACTGTGGATGACCCAGGACAAATACCAGGTCTTCTGGCAACATATACGCCCTCTGAGAAGGAGGCTTCTTCAATTGGCATTGCATTAAGCCGAAAGCTGAAGTTTCCAAGAAATCATCCCACTTCACATATGAAGTAAGAGCACTGTGGTCGCAATTCATAACGAACAAACAAACAAACACACTTAATGTATATACTAAAATTTGATACACATATATTGAATGAAACTTAATCGTAATAGACTATGCCCATTTATGCTAAACTTGGATGAAAATTACGATGACTTCAGTGTGTACGACTGTTGATAGCGAGTTTTTCTCGTGCCAGAGATTTCTTACCAAACTCTGAAGATGTGTAAGAGGAGTCTGTGGGAAATTGTACTTTATATTTTGGGGCCTGTGTGACTTCTAATACGTTTTGGTTGTGGGTCCTGATATAGCCTACTTGGACATTGTCTTCTGGTTGAAAATTGCGCACCTCTTCAAAGGAGAAGTAAACTTATCATCTACCCACCTGCTTACCTTCTACATAACTAATCCTAAACCTACCCCTAAATATTTTAAAATTTAAATTAATAAATGATAAACTTAATCTGATAAAGGAATATATAAAATAGGTAGGCACGCGTTCCAGACATGGACCCTGTGTTTATACACCAATAAAATTGTTTGTGAAATATATTTGCATTTATAAAAAAGTATGATCAAAATACATGTCTTATTTGACATGAATTTTCATCATACTTTTCCTGTTTTTTTTTGCGGCGTTTGGGGTATTTTTTAAGGACATAATTAAGGTGGGATTAATTCTTGAAAATTGCTTACAAGGGAAGACGTAGTGTAAGAAAAGTAAAAAAGTGTTGATGAAATTTATAGGCAGATAATTATTGTAAAATTATTAAAGGATCGACATATTTCTATATTTACTTTATAAATCACCAAAAATATAATTATTATTTACCGATTTCGGAAAATCCAAATTATGTATATGAATAGTTTACAAATATAACAATTATAATGACTAAACATACTACAGTTATGACAATGTGAATCACGTTTTTGAATATTCCTGGCATAATGGTTAAAACGTGAAACTTGTGATCAAGAGGCTGTGGGATTGACGCCGAATCGTGGCATTTGTGTTTGCAAGTGTATTTTTGTGTGGAGATCCTTGGATATTTTCTCTTGGAGCTACGGAATTACGTGGTACTTAAAATGCTGTTGACAGGGACAGAATACTTATGGAATACGTGAGTACAATGATGTATCTATATCTTTGGACATAATTTTAAATTTTTTTTTTCAATCAAAAGATATAGGCTAACTCTTATGCTGCGGTCTTTCAATCGCAGACATACTTTTGTCATAATAATAGAGCTAATGACCATCCCAAAAAAATGGAGGGTGCAGTTTAGGTTATCTTGCCATCACTCTCATATTCACATAACCAGTATAACTAATAGTAAATGACATACACTCAGGAAGAAAGTAAATGATCAAATCAACTATCTTTTATGTTTTCTTCTTGTTTTTGCTCTAAAATTTCTGCACATTAACAGGATGGAGTCCGGAGAACTAAATCTCGATGCGCATATAATGAATCACAATGCGTGTTACTTGTTAAGAACTTGACTCTGTTACCTTTCGGTCCATCAAATCCGACTTCAGCATACCTTTTGGGTCACTATGAACGTCTATGAGACAGAATGCCAACTTCACCTATAACCTATTTATTCGATTCTTACTACAAACATACTATATCAGAGTTACTATTCTTTGCACGCATGTCGGGTTCCAGAAACGCACAGGTGAATGTTCATTTACGCAATAACTTACCAAATTATATGTCGTCAAGATCTCCTTGCCTTGAAAACAGTCCTGATACGTAGCTGGAGCCCATGTACCGTTTTCGTAGCATTCTTTAGTGGCGTTGACTGTGTCAAAAACATAATTAAACACATTTAAATGTACATTTGTGACAGAGCGGATATTACGACAATGTAATACATCGCATTTAATTTCACAGCTAATAACAAAGACACATATAAAATTGGACAAACTTCAAATTGAAACGTATCAATTGTTTGTAGCAGATTGACCACTATTGGAACAAATAATTTAAATAATTAAAATGATGCATATATATATATATATATATATATATGAGGGGGTAGGATTGGAGTGTATAAGGGATAGTACCTCACAGTGAGAGGCAGTCACTTTCTCCTCAGAGGAGGGCCTGTATTCTATTTGGTTCCCCCACTCCTATCCATCTCAGGTATGGCTCCTAGTGTCTGCATGTGTACGGCAGTGCCACCCCCGGACAACAGTCTTGACTGGCTAGATAAACTACGCAGAGCTTTTTCTAATGAGGATGTTCACCTTCATGAGTACACGTGGTTTCCGGTGGAAAAGGCGGAAAATCGAATTATTCGACAACGGCTTCAAAGACGGGGAGGAGAAAGGCACTTTTACAATCACAACTAGTTGAATGTTCATATATTCAGACAAAGAGAAAATGGACTCAATGGAGTCGATATATTACTGTCAAAAGGTATAACCAGAACACTTTTAGGATACAAAACAATCAACGATCGCAAAACGACAATAAGACCAAATATACAAAAATATCACCATCATTCAAACATATGCACCAACATCAGTAGAAGACGAAGAGATAGATACATTCTAAGACGATCTAAAAGAGATAATAGTTAAAACACCAAAACAAGACATTAAAATAGTAATTGGAGATTTAAATGCAAAGGATATGCAACGAAGCACATCGGTGGAAATACATGCAGTAGGGCATTTCGCTATCGGTCAAAGGAACGAGAGAGGAGAACGACTAGTAGATTTTTGCATAGACAACAACTTGATAATCACGAACACTTTATTGCAAAAACATCATAGACGACTGTTCACGTGGACATCACCAGATGACAAGACAAAAAAATTCAGATAGATTACTTCTTAATCCATCTCAGATGGAGATCACGAATTATATGCGTCAAGATTCCCGAGATTGCGACTTTGAAGCATACCACGAACTTCTCATGGCAGATGTAAAACTAAAGCTAAAAAATATTATTACAAGTTAACAACAAATTTGAAATACTTTTGGCAGTACAAGAAGAATTAACACTCCCTGAACTAGCCAACTATGAAGAGATATTCTTGTTCTACAGCACAAAATCTTATACTAAAAAAAGTTACCAATAAAAAGGCCACATCTCGGATGAAAATCTCAAACTAATTGAGGAAAGAAGACAAATTAAAAGAATGATTTACTTTGCAAATCACAGGAAATACAAAGAAATCACCAAGAAAGTAAGGAAAAATACAAGACGAGACAAAAACAAACATATACTGGAGCCCTGAAGTAAGAAAGAGGAGATGAAAAAACAAGGAACAAGTCATAGTATGTTCAAATTGATGATCAAACTTTTACAGGCGACTTCAAGCCAGTACTAAATATCAATCAAGACAAACATGTTGACAAAAGAAAAAAAAATATCTTGGACAGATGAAAAGAATACTATAAGGAAATGTGTGAGGAAAGCTACATAAACACAGACAATAACAACAATATCAGTGAAATATAACCAGAACCAAGTTTAGATGAAGTCAAATGGATCATTAAAAACCGCAAGAGAAGGGCATCTCCAGGGTGTGAAATAATACAGGCAGGAGGAGAATTCATCACCGTCTATCATACATCTCTGCAAGAAGATCTGGAAAAATGAAGTTTGACTCAAGGAATGAACACGATCAGGATACATACTGCGACCAAAGAAGGAAAATCGAACACTATGCACCCAACTACAGAACCATTTCATTGATCAGTCACGCCAGAAAAATACTACTTGTTATCATCATTAAAAAACTACAACATAAACTGGAAGAAGAGTTAAATGAAGCACATGCAAGTTTCAGACAGGACAGAGACCCCATAGACTATATTTTCAACATACGGAACATCATAGAGAAATGCAGAGTATAATGTCGATATATATACACATAATTTATTGACTACACCAAATCATTCGATTGTGTGCGACATCAAAAACTTTGGAATACAATGAAGGGCGTGGGTTTCCCGCTACATCTAATCCGACTCATAAAAACATTTTATAAAGACCAGAAAGCAGTCGTTGGAGTAAATAGAGAAACATCTGATTTATTCAGCCTGGAAAAAGAAGTCTGATAAGGATGTGTCTTATCGGCATATCATTTCAACATTTATTCAAAAAACGTAATGAGGAATTTAAGAAATGACCAATAGAGAAATAACTTCCACCCACTCAACATCGGATATCACGAGATACCAGAACTAAGATATGCTGATGATATGCTGATGTCACTCAGTCAAGCAAGTCTATAACATATCATAAACTACATTGCGAAAAGCAAAACATATTTCTGAATGGAAAAAAGACCAATAATTATGACAAGCGACAAAAACCACTAGCATGTTTTCATTCAGTATCAACAACAGCAAAATAGAAAGAGTCAACCGTTTTGAATACCTAATGGATCTCATATCAACAGTAACGGTGATTGCTATGAAGAGCAAAAGAAGGTTGGCTATCGCGTCAAAGAAGTTCATACAAATGAAAAAACATATGGCTGAGTTGCTGCAAAACAATAAAACTAACATTCCTAAGAGCTCGCATGTTCCCAGTGGCAATATATGAGTGTGAATCACGGACAATCAACAACACAGTGAAGAATAAAATAGCATCATTTGAAGTAAAATGTTAGAGAAAAATCATCAGAATACCATGGACTAAAAAGATAACCAATGTAGCCTTCCAGAAAGATACAATATTTTGGCCACATGAAACGCCATGACAACCTAGAGAAGACCATAGGGTATGATGCCAAGGAGACAAACAAGAGGAAGACCAAGAGAAAGATTGACGGAAGACATACAAGACCACCTGAAAATGAAAGTAACAGAATCAGGAAGACTGGCTTAAGACGGACAGAAGTTTCGAAAGGCTGTTATGACAGTTTCATCCTGTTCAGAATATGTTGCCTCATGATGATGATGAAGTGCCCTAGATTAGCGATTTGTGATAAAATACCTTGTTGTAGAGGAACAAAAAATGGTTGTGGACATTCCCGTTCGTGATGCGCATGGAAATTGTGCTGTCGATAGGGGCACCACCAGACACTGGGAATAAATAATTAAAGCTTCAGTAAATGAAGAAGTGTTTCAGATTGGTCAATCTCTGTCTTGACTTTCCGCCACTGGAAGCAGCCAAGACATGCTGAACTGTTGTGTCATTACCCGTAAACAGGCGAATCGCTATCCAGTCTTCAAGAGAATTGCGATTAAATTATGAAAACTCCAATTTTGGAAGATTTGTGCAGGAAATGTTTCTTGAGGTCTCATACACGACCATATATTTCACAGGCACATGTTTATATTTGGATTGTTGAAACGTTGTGATGCTGATGGAAATAATGTTTAGTAAAAAAAATCGTAACCAGTTGCGAAACTTGAGGACATAATTTTAAGACATAAAAAATACAGCCAATTGAGTGCTATTACGAATAAAGAAATTTAAAAAAGACCTCTCCATTGGGGAGGTCACTGTTACTGTCTTTTGGGCGTTGATGATGTGTCTTGCTAATATGATGCCAAAAGGTGAGACATCAATTTGCAAGACAGTCAAAACTCAATAGACGGTTCAACTTCGCAAGTATCCAGCACACCTGCTTCTCCTTTACGATATTGCGTGCATTCACGCAAGTCAGACACAGGAAGCTATCTCCAAATAGGGTTGACATGTGTCCCATCATCTATCCTATAATCACAATCTGACTGTTTGTTCTTCATCTTTATGGAAGACTTAAGTACGTGCTCCGTGAGACAATGTTTGATGTCGATAAGATTATGATTCATACTGTGAATACATGGCTATGTAATTATGACAATACATAGCACAAACAAGCCATATATTCATTTATTTTCGCCCCGGTGCAAAACTCGAACAGTTTTTAGCGATTATTATAGAATAATAGATATGCTTGCAGGACATATCTATGTGAACTGTGCAATTTTATGCAATTTAAATAAAAAGTCACCCAGACAAAATATGGGGTACGTTGCTACTCAACAAACACATATATATATATATATATATATATATATATATATATATATTGTTTATAAAAATGAGTATGGTAAAAATAGTAAACAATGGAGTATATTCACGCCGTTCATGATACATGAAGCTAGAGTAATGTTCAAAGAATTCATAAATCACATTATGCATGTGGCTTAGGAATAGCTCACATCTGTAACTTTAACTTTCATTACTGCGCGTTTTCCTGTTAAGGACTGCAGTGTAGCTTTGTTGGCTGTGGAATTAAAGGCCATTAAGCCATATCTGTCGCCGCGGCGTGTACAGGAAGAATTTTATATCACACCTTCGAAAGGCAAAAATCCTTCTCCTAACCGCGGATTGAATCCCGGACTTGAAGTTCTGAAGCCTACGTTCTAGCCATACGGCAACGCACTCCACCTAGCGACTAGTTGATAATAAGACGTACTCATAAATAGGCCGAACAACTTGCCTTGGTGCACCAATCTAAAACATAGAATGAGAAAAATACGTCTTTGGCGTCCAGCATTCTGGTAACGATAACGACACATGGTGATAAATAATATTGATTGCAAACTAAGATGAATATTTGAAAACAATAAGACAGCGGCAAACGACATGCGATCTTCAGATTAGCGAAACAGGATATAATCGTAAGTGTTACACAGAGGTCGTGAAGTGAAAACTGCAGTGACTTTACCATTCTCTTGAGTTCATGAAGTATGAGGAAATGTGGAAACTACTTCATGATCAACAATTCTTTTTCATAGTCCATTAAAATCGTTTGAGCTACCTATCTTCTGATACGTTTTTTTATCGTATTGCATATCCAAAGGTTTCCCAAAGCAACCAGTGACCACCGAATGTGAAGAAAGCCGTACAATGAGCCTCACCAGCCAAATTTAAAAAAAATACTTCTTACAATCATCATGAATAGAGTGCGAAACAAAATAAAAACAGAAATAATTTCAGAATAATGTAGCTTCTTAGAAGGCAAAGGTACCAACAATACTATGTGTATTTTGAGAACAATAATATAGACATCTATAGAATTAAAAACATACCTGTACCTCTGTTTTATAGACTACACATAATCATTTTATAAAGTTAAACATTGTGAATTTATACACATGCTAGAGAATTTGATCATAGAGAGTAATGATTTAAGAATCACAAGAACAAGAACTGGCAGTAAAGAGCAGCAATACGAGTAGGAAATGAATTTGACCCTTTTCAACAAATAGAACAGTATGAGTTAGACAGGTATGTGCACTTTCCCCAGACCTGTTCTCATTATACAGTGAAAACATAATGTGTGCAATAGTTGATATCCCAGGAATATCGGTGGACGGACATAATATATATATTTTAAGATATTCGGATGACACGGTTCTGATTCCTAAAAGTCAGGAAACCCTTCAAGAATTAATTCTTGTAGTAGTGGTAGAAAGTAAAGAGAAAGGCCTCTTTCTAAATATCGTGATTCTTTACTAGAAACTAGCTTCACAGCAAGTGGGACATTCTCATGAGTGCTCCGTCCTCCGTTCCAGCAGCCATCTCAGTATGTGTAGACACAGAGCCCCAGTCAGGTGCTGATTGCTTGGTCTTCGGGACCCTCCAAAAAAATTACTTCTCCTTTCCTCCCATCTAGATACTTTCATTTCTAATATTTTCTGTATCTGTACGTTCTCAGCTTCATTGACATCGTCTTCATTTTGAAATGAATTTATTATTGCCCTGATCAAGTCTGCTTTATCTCTCCTCAGCATTGTGCCGTCTGTCGCCTCATTGCCTGCCAATAAGTCAGCTCTCTCTTTCCTCTGACCCCAGCATGACCAGGGCAGTATATCTATGTAATACTCTAGACGATTGAGGTGTTCAATAAGTCCAACCATTATTTTCTTAGCATGTCCTTTTTTATCTTGCGCAGCATACTTTGAGAGACTGTGAGTATAACCGAGTGTGTTGATCTATAAGTTATCAATTACTTAAGTGCTGTTGTAACTCGCCATATCCCCATCCTTATGCTGGATGTGACAGCGGAGTATGCTGAAGAATTCTCAACCAACTTCACGCCATTTCTGTAGGCAACAAAACCCCATGAATCAAGAAAGAGAAATGCCTATTCCTAAATCTCAACAAAACATAAGTAATGGTTATTTCAAAGAAACAAAATACCATAGTTTGCAAGATCAAAGTGAATGATATAGTATAAAAACAGGTCCACAAATTCAAGTATTTAGGTACAAACGATAACAACAGATGAAATAAATTTAACGGAAATAAGAAGCAGAATTGGGAAGGCAAAAACAACGTTAAGAAAAATTGTGTAATATGACCGTGCCATTTTGGGTCAACAATTTTACATATTTAGGCACCAATCTAGCATTGGATGGAGACTCATCAAAAGAAATTTTACACCGTATTGCCCTTGCAGCGGGTGCTTTCAATAAACTACGCAACATCTGGACGTCAAACACACTAAGAAACACCACAAAACTCCAACATCATCCCTATTCTATCATATGGGTGCGAAAGTTGGAAAGCCACAAAAGTCACAGATAAAAGACTCGACTCCTTTGAAAACAAATGCCTACGTACCATTCTGGACGTTAAGTAGAGTGACTTTAAATCTAAGAGAGGAAAGCAAACAAACCTATATATCTTCCTTCATTAGACAAAGGCGTTGGACTTACATCGGCCATGTTCTCAGAATGAACAGCCTAAGAATTCCCCAGCAGTCACTATATTGGGTGCCACCTGGAGTAAGAAGAAGAGGGAGACCTAGAGAAACTCTACGAAGAACCATTAATAGAGAAGGCATGTCAATGAACCTAAACAACACGCAACAATTGAAAGACCTGGCAACACAAAGACAGAAATGGAAGGCTATGGTTTTTGCCCTATGCGCCGCCCATGGCCTGGAGGAACATAACATAACATAACATTTTGGGTGAGGAAGAGAGTTCTGCAGTGTTATACAACTCATATACTAACATATGAATGCGAGTCTTGGACAATAAACAAATTGGAAAGTCAAAAATTAGAGGTAGTAGAGATGTAGTTCTACAAAAGAATGCCGAGAATACCATGGACTGACTAATGTGGAGGTGTTAAAAGAGTCAAAGGCGAGACGGAGCGTAATAAATGATATAAGAAAAAAGGCATAATAAATATAAGAAAAAGGCAATCTTCCTGTTTTGGCCATGTTATGAGACAAGGAGATTTGGAGAACATAGTCACAACAAGTAAGATTAAAGGCAAAAGAGACGAAGTGGGACAGGTGAGACAATTTTAGAAAACTTAACAACCTGTAACGGCGGGGAATCAACAAAGACCATTATACACAATACTGGAAATAGAGAGTTATCGAGAGCCATGATCGTCTACGCAAGCGGACATGGCACTGGATGATATAGCTTTCTTGCTCTGGAGTAATATAATTACATTTAACTATGCAAATGTAGAAGAAGATGTCAGAAAGACATGCAGTTGCGATGCGATTGGGTGTCATCTGAACGTACCTTGTTCAATCCCGGTTGTTGCATGATGTTTTCTTTACTAATAAATCTTCGAAGCTTCTATATTATATTATTCATTTACACAAATGTAAGATTGATCGGCTTATCTACACCGCAGGTGGGTTTGAGTTTCAGACATTGATCGGCTTATCTACGCTGCAGGTGGGTGTGAATTTCAGACTCAACAACGAGTTTCAACCATACTTTTGATTCTGAAGACAAATATAGATATTGAGAATATTAAGATGTTAACTTATCGATCGCTTCCGCAGGTGTATTGCCGCCCCCCCCCCCAACGGATATCAGCACTATTGCCTACCACACATGTAGTAAGATGCAACTAAGAAGGTTTTTGCGCTGGAGGTGGCTAACCCATCCCATAGAGTGCCAAAGTCTGGGATTGTGTCCATAGTGTGCCAAAGTGAACCAAAAGCCACACTGAAGAGAGATTTGTCAGGAAGAAAGGTATATATCCCAGACAGTGCCATGGAAACATTTTCCCTTATGAAGGTATTACTGTAAGAAACAAAATAAAAGGTCATTCATACGTTTTCGTGTGTCAATTCATATTATAAATAACAATTTTTATGAACATTTCGTGAAAAATTTCTAAAGGAATACAGGGAGAATGGGATGTTTGGTTTTTGGCCCTCATTTTGGCTGTTTCATAGAACTAAGAGTCATGTTCTGATTTACTGGAGGGGGAGGGGGTTGAATTCCAAAAGCCCCTCTTCTCATCTACAGGATTTATTTCAGATAAGGTGTAAATAATTGCACAACGCATTACGAATTCTTGACTATATTCTCATAATTTTCAGGAGTTTGAGTGCGAATGCAGATGACGACGAATCGATCGCTTCTGTGAAAATTACGATATCATCCTAGTACGAGTCCTATTCATCCACATTTGTAATGAATAATTGTAACGATTATTCACAATAATATTTATCTTCTTCTTCAGCTTTCATTCTCAAACTCTCACTGGATCTCTGTTGTAGCAGGACAATGGTTCTACTAGGTTTCCAGTAGGATATAGTTCAGAGAATGAAAATACATTATGTCACCGTTCTATTTACCCCAATGGCCCGACACATCGGTCAACTCGGCATTCACAGTAATATGAAAATGCAGATATGCATTCATCAATGTTTGCTTACTAAATATTATAATGGAAGCACATTCTGTCTAGTACATTGCCTATCAATTATTAATAAATTTATATGCACCACTAATACATCCATTTTTTGGGTGTTATGTCGAACCAATTCTACGTTATGGACGTGAAACAAGGACGGTAAACAAAAAAGCTAAAAGTGAGCTGGGGTCATCTGAGATTTGGTTTTTAAGAAGAAATCATAAAACTTCCATGGAAGTCAATAAACAAAAGAAATAAAAATATCGAAGTAATTTTTATTTTTTAAATTAAAATGTAAAGAAACAACAAATGAACATGTAGTCAGTGCAGAATTTACGTATGAGCTACACATGTTATAGCTTAGGGCTCCCACTTTCCTGAGCAATTGTCGTATACATGTATACTTAAATATAGTGCAGCATTATTTGTCCTAGTGTTGCACGTCCGGAAAGCTTAGGGCATTATAAAGTCTAAATCCGGCCCTCCATGTAGTGTTTCAACTGATGTAGTCCAGAAAGGTATCTTCATAGTGAACAATATGAACGCTTCTCTGTCTTGAATATTTAGTAACCACCGGAAAGATTAAGAGAATAAGAGACAGAGACTGATAAATAGTGAGGCTACTGAATGGGTTGTCACTTTGACAGGAGAAAATCTCATCAACTAAGACAATTAATAATACAAAAGACATGGAGAAACTATCGCCTATATGAATTGGCTTGGAATTTGATTGAATACATCAATTTACATCGCCAGTGATATATAGACGGTCGACTTAGAGAAATCGCTACCTAGTTTGATGAGTTGTTAGTGAGACTGGCATGTTAAATATTCTCCTCGAAGTCGACACTTGTTTATTAGTAGTTATTAAAAAGACAATTTAGAAAACATTACTGATCAAATTTACGGGACAACTCAGCAAGCGGTTGTGATCGCATTTTAGATTAACCGCCCTTTGTATTTCTTCTTTTCCTGTCCTGTGTCTTGTGAAGTTTGTCATTACAATTGAGTGTCTCTTACAAGTCATTCATTATCACGGAATGTTGCTTGTTTACGAGCGGACACTGGAAATGTAATCAATGTTCTGTGTCAGAAAATAAATAGTTTAGGATGAAATGCCCTTTGAAAATGGATATACATTAGACGACTCTAAACGGGTACAGATCGATGTTTTACAATTGAAAAAATCTCCCATGTCAGCTAAAAACTCAACGTGCCAGAGGTATGATTGATGGGGCAATATAAGGGTAAACGGGAATATGTAGGGAGTGTTGCCAATATTTAAGCACGTAACATACTAGCAACAAATACAAGAACAGCTGACGTTTTGACCAAAAAGTTTTTATCGGGAGAAGAAAAATGAATATTACACAGCGACAGACAGTATGATAGAAACAGAATAGCAAATATTGATAATAAAGGAGAGATAATACGAAGAAGAGAATCAAGAAGGAAAACAGGTAAAACAAGATAGAAGAAAGAGAAAAACCAAAAACAAAAGAACCTTTTTCAAGAGATAGGGGATGCATTTCAAGATACGAAACTGGTCTTAATAGCTTGGACAGACACGAGGAAAGCTTCTGACAAGTTTTGAAAAGGAGGACTTCTAAAGAAATTAAGAAATTACAGAGTGAATAGTAGGATGTATAAATAGATGAAACCATATCTACTATAGCAGAAGAGCTAGAGTACTCCTAGATGGGTACAACAACAAGAACATCCTACTACGTCATGGGGTACCACAGAGAAGGGTAGTTTTCCAAACGCTATTTCAGGTCTACATTACTGATCTGGTTGCTGAGCTACCACATGATGCACAACTGGCAATGTATGCTGATGACTTAGTAATATGGTGTACACAATTACTGAATGACTTCAATATAAGCACACATTCATGGGAGAATCTTGCACAAGACAGACCCGACTCGCATCACATCATGAAATGTGGCGCAGCAGCTGCAGAGAACCCAGACATCAAGCACCGCAACAAAAAGCGCTAGAAGAAAGGCAAGATCTGTACAATGGCTCATAGTCTCCCTCCACATATATCCAGAGCGTGGTAGACAATTCCAAGCACTCATAGGATTCATTAGTCGGGCACACCGCAGACATCAGCATCTTCATTATCATCCCAGTTGATGCGAATGATCATCGTAGATTTCGACGGACAAACAATGCGGTGCACGGAAAACATGCGTCAGGGGGTATTAAACAGCAGAGCTATGGATGCGTTAATCACACAGGTAAACAGATGGTGTGTCAACAACAACATAGATAACTGCAGGGCTACTCTCTTTACTCTGTCATAAAAACAAATAGATGATGACTTCAAGATAAGTTGAGAGCTTCTGAAGGAAGATAAATAACCCACATATCACGAAGTAACATTTGACAGTATATTTAATTGAAAGGAACACACCAACAAAGCAACAGTAAAGGCAAGGATAGAGTTAGCCATCCTGAGAAAACTAAATGGAACATCATCGGGAGCAAATAGGAAAATACTTAGTAAAGTTTACCAGCAGGTCATACGACAACACCTGGAATGTGTGTCCACTTCATGGTGTCCTGCATCAAATACTACATTACATGAGCTAGATAAGGTGTAAAGCTAGGAACTCAAGATCATCACGGGGACACTACAATCAACACCTAATAGTAGAAATGGAGAAAATGAGGAGAATGCAAACACCGAGTGAACACAGAGAAACAAAAGTGCTAATACATTGAGAAAAGTTTCACTGTATGCCATGTCATCCAATGGAAGACAGATTTCAAAACTGAACAATGTAGCGACTGAAAGACGTAATGTCACCCATCAGGCCAAACGACTACTTAGAAAAAGCATCGACTTGTCGGAAGTTGACAGCCCTCTAAAGTCTATAATGGGCCTAAAGCCAGAACAAATCCTTTGCAAACAAATCCTTTGCAGAGAAGATAGCAGATTATCTACACATACCCAGAAGGGTGGGGGGGGGGGGGCGGATTTTAAATGAGAATGAGCAAAATATTGTACAACAATGAAATATGGAGGAATATGAATATATACAGAGTACCCGAATAATGTTAGGGATACAGTCATAGTACCAACTGGGATGGCATAAATCGGGATAATCAGAGTGGCTAACGAAAAACTGCTGACCGCCGATCTCGGTTCACGGCCTCGAGTATTCCTCACAGATAGAAGATCAACACTCCAAGTGCTACAGTCCATAAAACTAGTCAATTTTCGAACACTACTGAGATAAGTAAGCATTAACCGTAAAGAAGCCATGCAGTGGATACCATCGCCTTGTATAGCACATAGAAAGGAGAAAGAATATCGTCTACCTAAGGAGGGAATCAGCTAACGATCAACCAGATGTGCTAATAACGTACCATCAAAAGAAACAGATGATCAACGCAATTAGAGAACCAAAACAAGATGACTACTACTGGTAAATTATAAACAGAACCGACCAAGCTGCCATTCAGCGCATCAGAACATGACACAACTGATTCCGCATCCACAACCGACTGGCAACATAAACAATTGTAAATGTGGACATGTACCTCAGACAGTAGAGCATATTCCCCAAGAATGCTCTGGATATGAAATACTGAAGCAAATACACTGGCAGAGAGAAACAACAGTGAATGAAAAACTCTACGGATCTCTGTACGAATTACAGAACACATCATATTTATAGAGAGATAAAACTTCAGATATAAGCACGTTCTAGACGAACGAAAGAAGAAATGATATACAGAAGGATATACGAGTGTACATATCAATGCTATAGAGTAGAATGATATAAACGTCTATAGGTCGATGATATACGGTAGAAGGATATGAAATCTATAGGTCGATGAATCAATAGATAGGTTGAATGGTTTCCGGCTCAAGATGGCGTCTTAATAAGTCGTGTTTCACATTTCTGTGGATGTGTGATAATTGTGATTTCGTTTCTCTTGAATTTGAACTCGTTGTGGTAGGCATTGTTAAAGCTACTACCTCTCGATGTGCTGATGTGGTGCTTAGGCTAAAATCGTGTCTTAAAAGTGCCATGAAAAGCGATACAATTAATACACATATAACGACCTTGATGCAAAATGCAGAGTTCATTATTGGTAGGGGTGATAGGCCCGATTGGTCACCGTGGATAGAAATAATTGTTATTCTGTGCGGCCTGTTTTATACCACAGAGAATCAGGAATTCACTTCAACTAATCACATGACTGGTCAAGCATACAGCCTAGGTTTTTTAAAATTCACCAGCAGAGCATTGAAAAAGTTACTGTCGTCAACAAAACATGCAATATCTATTTTCAACAGCAATGACCAGTTAGAAGAACGACATTCATTCATTTTCCTTTCTCGCTGAAGTTAGCGCGTAGGGCAGAGGTCAGATCTCTCCAATTCTGTCTGTTCAAAGCTATTCTGTGCAGTTCTCGAATAGTATGAATATTGATTGTTTTACTTTCTTTAAATATTGTTCTTCTTGGTGTTTCTTTTGGTCTACCCCTTCTCTTTTGCCTGTAGGTATCCATTCAAGAATACTGAGAGTACATTATAAATTATATTAAATCGTTGCTAGACCACAATAATGATCATTACATCTTAGAATATCTAGGCAACACAAAAGAAAGGCATATCAAATGAGGAAGGTCCTGGATGGCAGAAGCAGAAGATACCCTAATCAGAGTTTGTGAGCTGGAGGAAGTGGCAAGATGCTGTGAATGGGTGACATTTGGCAAATAGAGAAAGTTATTGACAACAGTTGTGATACAGATGGCATGAGAGTGCCGCAACTGGGCTGCCAACAGAACAGAGGGAATGATCCAAGAACTCATACTGCAGCACTGAAAGCTACACGATACAATAAATTATACAGACGACTCAGTAACACAAGAAACAAATAGGTGTGGTTGTGGTTTCGTGGTCTACCAAAATGGCAAGAAATTAGCTGAGAAGTCAGCTGCATACCCCACTACAAAATCGAGAATGAGAATGGATATAGAAGCGGTGACATCAGTTCTCACTTGGCTGGAGACGCAACCACCAACAGACTCAGTGATTACATCGGACTCTCAAAGTATGCTGCGCAATATAGAAAAGTGTATGATCAGAACTGAATGGGTCACTCTTCTCAACAATGCGCAGACCATTACATGGAATATACTTATCCTGGTCATGTTGGGGACAGGTGAAACGAAAGAGCCGATGTTTTAGCTGGTAAAGCTTTGATGAACATTACCGAGATAAGAAGAGACATGATTTAATTGATTAGAGCAGTCATGGGTACCCTACGAAAGACGAGGAGGAAGTCGAACGTGACAATGTACATATTCAGAGAATGGAAGAAATGGGAATGACTAGAGGCGATGGAAGAAAGTGCTCCTTCTCCGGAAAGATTCGAAGCACGCGTAATCATCAACTGACTGTGGCACTGAGCTCATACACTTTTAGATTTCTGACGGAACGGCGATCAGACCATATATGGGTATGTCCCCAGTGATGTGACGCTTGTTCCGAATTATCTTCTTCAGCGTTCATTCTCAAACTCCCGCTGGATCTCTCGTGTAGCAGAACCATGGTCCTACTAGATTTCCAGCAGGATGTCGTCCAGAGAGTGGTAATGCGTTGTGTCGCCGTTTTATTTGCGCAAATAGCCCGATACATCCGTCTTCAGCGGGGTTCCGAAATAAAAAATCAAGATCAATGATATACTGTAGAAGGATATACAAATCTATAGATCGATGATATACAGTAGAAGGATATAAACGACTATAGATTTATGCTATACAGTAGAAGGAAATAAACGAATGATCTAGTACGTGTACGTATTGATGGGACAGATATAATATAACAATGAAACAAGGTTTAATATAGTCCGACTTCAAAACGAATGCTTCATTGTTTGCGTAATGGAAGTGTCATAAATCGTTTGTATACACCACCATTACAACCCCTCCCCCCTCCCACACACACACACACACAGAGGAAAAAGTAATTTACGGGAACCCGTATACACACATTTTCAATGTCGAGTATTAATTTGAGAAACGCGTCTGATAGTTCTATTCGGTAAACCCTTTGTTGCCTTTCAGCGTCAGGGGTAGAATAGTTTTCAGGAGATGGACCTCTTTGTGTGCTGAGTATATTGTGGTGTTTGTCGCCTCTTCTATTTCAGTGGTCCATCGTTTTCGTGGTGGACCTCTAGGTCTACCTTCACTGTAGTTGTTTAGGATAGTTTTGCTGTAGTATGCTGTCTGATGGTAGTCTGCTGATGTGTGCAAACCATTTTATCTGTTGTTTCTTAATATATTCCAAGATTGGAGTGGTACTGATTCTTTGTCTAATGTCTTCCATTCTTTCTCTGTCTCTTAGCGATATTCCTAGGATTCTATGTAAGCATGCCATTTCAGCTGTCACAAGTTTACGTTTATCTTGTGCTGTCGTTGTCCATGTGTGGCATTGGTATCACAGCGTTGGTATAATAATTGTATTGAATAGTGTTATTTTGGTGTTTAAATTTACATTTGTGTTTATGAAGATTGTCTAAGTGATCAGTTATCCTGAAAATAAATGACATACACGAATATAGTCTCTAAATTCAGGATCAAAGTATGGATTCTTGAAACACAGCTTCTTTCTTTTCGCTGTATACCTCTTTGTGCTTTGTAGCGTCAGGGGTAGAAGAGTTCTCTGGAGTTGAGTTTTATTTGAATGTCGTCTTCTGAGAAATCTTCATGTTTCATAGGAGCACTTTAGTTTTACACTGTTGGTCTGCTAGACCAGTCATAATGTTGTTTCAGAGTCACATAATAGTTAAACCGTGTTCTAAGCTATACAATTCAGAAAAGAAATCACAAAGTCCATTTAGAAAGCACTCGAACACAGAACTTTACTTTCTTTTGAGCAGATAGGAAAGCAACCGTCATCCCGTGCCATTAACCAGAAATAGATCTGGAAACACACCTATTCTGTTCATATACTAGATTGACTGAGAGGATCAGGTCATCATGCAGCAATACTACCGGTATATGGTTTCCCTGGGACTTATTTTGTGACGGTAATGCACCATGAACGCGAGCTTCTGTCTTAAAAGGCAAACACATACACACAAAAACTGCCAATACTGCATTTTACCATTCAGGGGTTTCAGGGAGAGGATTGAATAGCTGTGTGATAAAGGCCGCATGCTCTTGCTGTCGCCAGGTCGTGTATAGGGTGGGTTTTTTAATTTACCCTCCGACAGAAAAAACCACATTCCTTACCGGGGATCAAACTCTAGACCTCACTCGTGTGAGACTATTGTTCTAACCTCTCGGCCATGCGCCACACAAACACATAAAGAAAACAATTGTTACTACTGCATGTTTTCTGTTAAAGAGCTGTAGGAAAGTTTTGTGTGACTTCAGTGATAAAGGCTGCAAAGGTTGCTGTCAAGTATATAGTGCATTTTTTACAAATTTACCCTCCGACAAAAACAAACTCACTACTTTCCACTAGGCGAACCATGGACCTCACAGTTGTGAGATCAACGCCCTAACCTCTATGCCAAGTGTCACACAATGTTAACTTCTGTCTTATTCATGCATACGTAATACAATATTTTCAGTAGTATTGGATCAACAATTAAACATTCTCGAAAACAAATGTCTCTGAAAACTATCGGACATAAAATGGATCAACTTTGTCTGAAATAGTGATCTAAGAGATAGAAAACACCAAAACAGGATCGGAAAGGAAAACAAGGAAGACCTAAAACTACTAAAATAAAACGACATAAATAAAGCGGGAGAAACAATGTGCTTCTTGTCAATAACTAACATTTCTGGCAGCGGACCGTAACGCATGGAGAAACAAAACATCTGCCCTATTTGCCGCCTATGGCACGAAAGGAGAAAACTAATTGGTTATTGCTTATGAACCAATATCATTGCATTCCTAGCAGATCCAATAGTGCTAAAGTCTCCTCTAGCACGTGACGACGGTACGCATACTGAAAGCTGTTAGTATTTTATTGGCGCTTCTGCCTAACTAGCTTTCATTGTCCATTGACCCTGACCCACCAGTGTGACTGTTGGTCTCAAGCTAGCCAGTTCTCAACGTATCAGATAAGTTGTTTTTTTCTTCCTTATTTACCTATTATCACCTACATTTTACTCTCACTTGCATACATCATTGTATTATCACTGTATTTTCTTCCCACCATTATCTACTCCTACTTATAGTTTCTCTCCACTGCCCATATCTGCTCGGTCGTTTCTTTCTTTTCTTCTTTTTTCTCTTTTTTCTTTTTCATCTCCATCTCTCTCTCTCTCTCTCTCATCTGATCTCTCGTACCATCCTCTTTTGCGTTTCCATCACGACTGTATGCTAATACTCATTGCCTGTTGCCATTTTTAAGGTAAGTATCTTAATTTATCCTCATTTATCTTATTTTACTTGCTACTACACCTTAACTATTTTCACTCCTCATCTCCTTCTGTGCACTTTCCTCTCCTCACTTCTTCCCATACCCTCTTCCTCCCTGCTAGGCTGCTCCATCTCTGCTTCCTCTGCTATCTATTCGTTATACTCATTGCGTGTTGCCACTTTTGAGGTAAGTATCTTAATTTAACCTTATTTATTTTTCTTGCTACCACACCTTATCCATTTTCGCTCCTCACCTCCTTCCGTGCACTTTCCCTCCTCACTTCTTCTCCCCATACTCTCTTCCTCCCCAATATGCCGCTCCCTATTTACTTCCTCCACTATCTATTCACTATCTCTCCTCCTCTTTCCTCCCTATCAACCACGTTTGTTTCCATGTAAGATTCGTTGTACCGTTGTCTTTCGTTTGTCCTGATGAAGGCTTAATAGTCGAAACGTCGTCTGTCCTTGTATCTCGTTGTTAGGTTGTGCTATGTTTTATTTTGGTAACACATCTACCTATTTTTGTTTATCTTGACATTTGCCCGGTGTTACTCCAGCCACCTGCTTCCTGTTTAGGGTTGTTATCCAACACTGGAATATTTATCCCTCGCTGGTTCATCACTATCCTCAATCCATGCAGGCGTATAGTTCTAGTTCCATTCCTATAAGAGAATACCTCAAATTTTAGCCTGGATGTTTCGTTAATCGCAGTGTCAGAAACCAGCAGGCGATCATGAAAGTTTCAGCTCAGCCGCCCATCTTTTGACTATTGGTCCCGTTTGTTGATGGCCGGGAAGAAGCTATGTCTGCTCTCTAATTACCGCGGACACCGGCGTATCACATGGACAGTAACTCCATGTGCTACCATGGTGGAATTTGATGTAGGTATCTGTAGCAGCATGAAATGAACTGTAATTCTCCATGTGAACTTGTAAAACATCGTTTTACAACCAACTAACAAGTTAAAAACATACACATTTGCTTTTCGTAAAAGGATGAAGTAGAATATACCTCAACTGACGCGACTTGATTTTTTATGAATACATTTTGTGTGGAATTTGGTTTTTTCGTTTTATGAATCTATTTATGAGAACGACTTATCTGAAATTAATGAAATATTAAGACGTTATGATAAAATCATACGTTAGCGTAAGTACGACATGACAGTAAAATCTGGTCTACGTTATCCAACTTCGCTGATCAGACTAATTGCATTGTTGTTATTCGTCACTTAGTGCATGCTTACAAGACACATCATAGAACACAACTAAGTCAAGCCCATTTTTGTTTCAGATGATGAGCGTGATGAATAGATACACTATTTATTTACCCTTAGACAACTAAGCGAAATACTTATTGAATATGCTACAAAGTTAAACATCATCTTTGTCGAACATGAAAAAGCGTTCGACAGAATAGAGACATACTATGGGAACGCAAGAAATATACGGAATCAAGGAACACTTACTACACAACATCACAGCATTATACAGAAAAGTCAAAGCAAGGTGGGAACAACAGATAGAGTATCAGAACCATTCACAACAAAATGAGAAGTCAGACAGGGATGTGGGCTGTCGCCTATTCTATTCAACGTCAACATAGGCAAAATTATAAAAGAAACACACAATGAGATATATAACGAAACAAAAGAGAATGAACAATATAACATCGAACTCAATGAACTGCTTTTCGCTGACGACCAAAGCATAATATATGATGACGAAGAAAAACTGCAAACTCATATCAACTCACCATCAAGAATATGCAATAAATACAACATGTGGATTAACACATAAAAGACAAGAAACTATGCAAATAACGAGATCAAAAGACCATTTAAACATCCAAATAGAGAACACCAAAATAGAACAAGTCAAAGAGTTGAAGTACCTAAGAAGTATCTTCACAGAAGACAGGCGACGTGATAAGGAGATAGAAACAAGATGTCAAAAGGAAAATGATGTGACATACCAACTGTCACCTTTGATATTGCATCCAGAAATCAATCAACATGGAAGTCAAGAAACAGATGAGTATCTTTATATCAACACTATTCTATCAATGCCAGTCTTGGCAACTGACATCTACGCAAACAGAAAGATCAAAACATGTGAAATGAAATGACTAAGGAAGACTAAATCCTAATCACTGAATTCGGGTTGTGATTTCTCGCTTGACACGACCACTCCTCCAGTCGACTCAGCTGTAAATGAGTACGTGACACATGAGTTGGGGGAGGTAAAGACAGCAAGGAAGGGAATTGGCCACCCCACCTAATATTTGCTGCGGCTTAGTACATGAATAGTTATCTTCATCCCCGACGGCAGGTTGCTGCCATGGGACATACCTTTAAGTAAGACTATTGGAGTCACTAGACTCGACACAATTTGCAGTGAGAACATCATAATGATAATAGGTACGACATCATGCATCGAATATATAGAGAAACAACATATACAATGTTTTAGAGATTTTATAAGAATGAACGAGCAACTTCTAATAATAGCTAATAACAAAATGGAATCAGGATACAGGGCACAGGTAGCCTCAGCCAGACGTGTCCACACGTGCATTGATATGCAATTTAGTGATGGTGAGTATAGGGAAAGATGGGGCTTAAAATCTCAAGTGTAAAAAAGTCGCACATAGCATGTACATAAATCTGAAGTAGAGAGAATGAAAACATGTGTACTGTTTCATTTATTTTGAGGTACAAAATGTATATGCAAAATATGGCGAATACGCTCTTACTAATTTTGTAACGCATACGGTTAAGTCTGTGGGTCTCACCAATGGCCCACTAGACAAACTATCCATGCAAAAGAAAACCGTAGTAGATGACATATCGTTATATTGAGGCTATCTTATGGAAG
Source organism: Meghimatium bilineatum (assembly GCA_034231615.1). Taxonomy (NCBI): domain Eukaryota; kingdom Metazoa; phylum Mollusca; class Gastropoda; order Stylommatophora; family Philomycidae; genus Meghimatium; species Meghimatium bilineatum. The sequence continues at coordinate 36,772,764 of CM067299.1, read as the reverse complement.
CTTTGTAGCATGTGATCTATACAAATACAGACTGCGTACCTTTCTGAGTAGAAGTTTCCTTCAATAGACATTCATATAAACCGAAAGCTGAAGTCTCCTGGGTATAAAAGAAAGCTCAGAAAAAACACCCCACTGAACATAGGAAGTAAGAGCTAATCGATCGCAATCCTTGGTTTCTAAAACGAACAAAAACAAAACAATACTTTTGTATTTATCCAACTTTGTATTTTTTTCCATATGCCTGACAAAGGTGAGTTATAAAACATATGATAAGCCTATGTCAGAGCACATACGCTAATAGTCAATGATCAGTAAGAACGAGCGCAGGCACATCCTATTATTTTCAAATACACCCTGGAGTAAGACAAGGGATGTGTAGTATCACCCCTATCGTTTATAACATACATATATGACATCTGAAAAGTAGCAAAGGCAACTGAAGAAAACAATCTGAAGGATAACTTACACGAATTGCTATTTGCAGACGACCAAGAAATAGTAGCATCATCAGAAGAGCAGCTAAAAAGACAAACAGACAGGTTATATCAAACATTCAAAACCTCTAACATGAAGATAAACATAGATAATACCGAAGTAATGAAGATAGGAAGAACAGAAAGAAACACCAATATACACATTGGAAACAACAGACTTAAACAAGTGACAGAATTCACACATCTATGAAGCAAAATAACAGACGGCAAGAGCAGTAAAGAAATACACAATAGATGTAGAAAAGCATACCAATACGTAGGGCAAATGACACAAATCTTCAGAAACAAAAATGTAAATCTAAACATCAAAATAACACATTTCAAAACGATTATTATGCCAACGCTGTGCTACCAAAGCCAAACATGGACAACGACAGCACAAGACAAGCGTACATTAGTGACAGCTGAAATGGCATGCTTACGCAGAATCCTAGGGATATCGCTAAGAGACAGAGTGAGAAATGAAGACATTAGACAAAGAGACGACACCGCCCCAATATTGGAGTATATTAAGAGTCAACAGATCAAATGGTTTGCACACATCAGCAGACTACCACCAGACAGCGTGCCACAGCAAGCTGTGCTACACAGATACAGTGAAGGCAGACCTAGAGGCCGACCTCGAAAACGATGGACCACCGAAATAAAAGAGGCGACAAATTCCACAATATACTCAACACACATGAGGGCCATCTCCAGAGAACTCTTCTACCCCTGACGCTGAAAGGTATAGCGAATAGATAGATGGACAAAGGTGAGCTTAGAGCAACTTGTCATTGACAAAATGGTCTGATTTTTTAATACAGTGTTCATTATCCATTTACTAATGTAATGTTTTCATAAATGAAATATATCATTATTTTTTCGCGACCAGAGGGTCAATATATTTTTAGTGGGTGGGAATAAATAGTCACAATGTTAGGTAGTTGTGACTTGCCTCACAATATTTGAACTTTCACCTCTGACAAGTTGGAACATATGTGACAAATTTAGTCAGTTAATAAAATAACAAGTTGTTACTATTTAATGTTCTGTACTCTAGTGTTTATATTTGTGATTGCTATGGTTAGACTATTTGTTAACTCTTAAAAATATAAGACAGAGGATTGAAATTGCTCTCAATTGTCCATATTTGAATAGAAGTCACATGAAGCGTCTATAAATAGTAATTGTTTACGTTGCAGCTCGTAAAAACATATTTTGAGTCTGTGAATACTAAAAGTTTAGTTATATATTATATGATTAATTCACTAATCAACATCAAAATTGTATCAGTGATGAGTAAAGTTTGTTTAACTAATTTTTGGGTACTCAAAACGAAAATAAACATAAAAATATGTTTAATATCTCTTCTTTTTCTTCTTCAGCGTTCATTCTCAAACTCCTGCTGAATCTCTATTGCAGTTTCTATTGCACTGAATCTCCTGCAATCTCCATTAGATTTCCAGCAGGATATAGTCCAGATAATGGAAATGCGTTATGTCGCCGTTTTATTTGTTCAATATCTCTAGTTGGCTAGAAATATGCAATTTTTAAAAAGATTTACCTTCTCTCTCTCTCTCTCTCTCTCTCTCTCTCTCTCTCTATATATATATATATATATATATATATATATATATATATATATATATATATATATATATATATATATATATATATATATATATATATATATATATATATATACAAGATGGAACAGCTGTGGTAGCCTGAATTATTGATTATGATTAATACAAATGTAACTAGTAGCATATGATGCATGTGATCTTAACTGGTATTACTTTACTTTTGTGTAGAAATATCTTATCTCTGATTAAATTTCATTATTAGTATTGAATTTTTCATTCGCAAAAGTGTCTTTGTTTGAAATGTCCAGGGAATGTGTCAACAGTGCGTATAAATTATGTAATATATGTGGCGATGTGACTTTTCTATCACAAAGATGGAATATTTCTAAAGTAATTGAGAAAGCGTCAAATTGTATTATTTTGGCTGCATGATATGAGATCAAGATAACATTTGGGCATCACACATATTCTGCAATATATGTGTTGCACATCTGAAACTGTGTTTGTCTGACAAAAAGCAAGCCATGCATTTGCAGCTCTAATGATTTGGAGGGAGCCTGCTGATCATATCAACAGCTGATACTTTTGTGTAGTGCCTCCAATTGGGAAAGTAACCTCAAAGAAGAAAAAAAATGGACTCTGCAATATCCAAACATCCCCTATGCAATACGTTCGGTAATGCACAACTTATTAGTCTCAAGAATTTTTAAAAATTGTCCTCTGGCTTCCTACTTAAATTTACTTGTATAAACAATTATTTGAAGCAAAATTGTATTGTCTATATATGTTATCCATGTTTACAAGAAGACCTATCGGCCCTTGTATAACTAATACGGATATTATGTTATGTGTTTGTTGTTACTGAGGATATGTCAATACCTGTACGGGATGTTTGTTGTTGTTGTAATAGTCCTTGTCTCGATTGGTCCGTTCGGGTGACTGTGTGCACGATTTGAATGGCTTGATGAAATCGCATCTTTTTTGAGATGCTGTTAGTCAAGTACTGAAAAACGCGTGTGCAATTGTTGCTAGGCGATTTGGTGCCGTAGAACGAACTGGTTCAATTCCCGTTAGTCTCAAGAATTTTTAAAAATTGTCTTCTGGCTTCCTACTTAAATTTACTTGTATAAACGATTCCCTACCAGTTCCCAAAGTGCCAGAATCAAATCATTTTCAGCTACTTACGATGACGAAGAAGACATTTCTGAGCCATCAACCTCAAAAGACCCAGAATTTGAACAAACTATATCTACAAAACCACACAAAGTGAACTGAATGAATTTGTAAGAGACCTACATTTATCTAATAAGAAGGGGGTGTTTCTGGGTTCCTGATCACAAAAGCAAAGAGGAATATTATAGCAAAATATGTTAACATTTCCGTGATTAGGAACCGCCAGAAGCCATTTACTAAGTTCTTTTTAAAACGGGGTGACCTGTCTGCGTGCCTCAACATTTCTGGTTTATGGCAGCTCTCAATACTAATTACAACCCAGAAGAGGGGAGGCTTTTCATTGATTCTTCCAAGACATTTCTTAAAGCTATTTTGTTGAATAATGGTAATGTTTTACCGTCAATTCCAGCTGGTCATTCATTTCATATGAAAGAAACGTATGAAAACATTAAGAAACATTTGAAGTGTATAAACTACGATCATCACCATTGGCCACTTAAAGTGGTACCTGTTTTGCTTGTACTACACGGTGGATACACCAAGAACTGTTGCTGTCTCTGTGAATGGGATAGTCGTACGCGAAATGACCATTATATTAGACGGCATTGGCCAGTCAGGCAGTCATTGCAGCGTGGCATTAAGAACGTGGAGAACCCAGCACGTGCTGACAGTAGCAAGAGTTTGTTGCCACCCGTGCACATTACGTTGGGTCTCTTGAAAAACTTTGTAATGGCAATAATTAGGGATAAAATTGATAATGCTTTCAAATACCTCTTCCCCGCCGAAGACGGATGTGTCGGGGCAAATAAAACGGCAACAAAACGCATTTCCATTCTCTGAACTATATCCTGCTGGAAATCTAGTAGAACCCTAGTCCTGCTACAAGGGAGATACAGCAGAAGTTTGAGAATGAACGCTGAAGAAGAAGAAGAAAATACCTCTTCAGAAAATTTCCAAGATTGAGTGAAGCTCAAATAAGATATGGAGTTGGTTCGCAACTTATAAAACTTCTTCGCGATGATGAGTTTCCTTGCTTATTGCATGGAAAGGAAAAAAAGATGCATGGCTAGTATTTAAGTCAGTGGTGGTCAACTTTCTAGGAAGCAACAGATCTCATAATTACAAAGAAATTGTAGAAAATCTCGTTCTGAAGTATGAGTCTAGGCTGCAAAATGTCTTTAAAAATTCATTTTCTGAATTCTCACCTGGATTTTTTAGTCAAAATGCCGGGCGGTCAGTGATGAATATGGTAAACGATTTCACCAAGACATTGCTGGTATGGAGACAATGTATCAAGGCAATTGGAGCCATTCAATGATTGCTGATTACTGTTGACTGTGACAAGAGACACCTCACCGATTTACTACAAGAAGCAAGCAAGGAGTTCTCGAACAGCGACTGAATAATTACAGTAGACGTTCAAATGTGCCTTTTAGAAACATTATATGTAAACTTTATATAGTGTTATTTTTTTGTTCTGATATGTTATGCTAGAATATTGCTTAATTGAATTTCTAATAACACGTGTCATAATGCTAAAGTGTAAAGAATAACTGTTCCACAAAAATATTAAACAAGTATACATTAAATTTGTATTGTTGAAAGTTAAATCCATCATAAAAATACCAGAGCCAATTGGGGAATTTCATTATGATATTTTAAATCAGCATGACAAATTAAAAAGAGAAATGATGTATTTAAAGTCTGGTACAAAAAAGTTTTGAACATTTGTTGACTAATGTTATGGGCATAGTAAAATCTCTTTAATATTGCTACAAGTTGCTAAAATGAAAACCTACACGTGCCATGTAGATATTATAAATCTGATGAATTTCATTAAAGTTTCGCAAGTTCAAAAGATTTTGATTGATTTTTATTATGTTCTTAGAGAAATGAATAATCTACCAAATGAGCACAAAATAAAAATTATATCTTGAAAGGTAGAGTAGGTACACAGAAAAAAACCATAAAAATTGAGACTTTAAGCACTATGTTTCCCTATTTCTTCTTGTAAGTGAAGCGTAGTTTTGTGAGAAACCAGCAACATATAGTGAGAAACTAGCAACATATATGAATTAAAATAAGTGTCATTCATCAATACAGCAAAAGAACAGCCAGGTACCATACGATCAATTTACGAAGGGCATACTGAATGTGCGATCGGAGCATCTTTGGGCGTGTCCGGAGTGGTGCCATGTTGATGATCTGAGGACTAACTAACATTGATATAAACATCAATACTTTTCAACACTACTAACACATGACATATCACGAAAACGTCTTTTAACCTTTCGTATACAACTTATCAATTTGTTATTACTATCTGGCGCTATCTTTTTGTGGGGCACCATGCACTTTAATTGCTTTAATTATTGCTAATAAATATAGACGATTACGGCCGTAATGATAATTCTTTGTCTGTTCCTACTTATCCTACAGATGTATGTCAATATTTAATACTAGTAATTTTCTCCATTATTCTCGTAATCAGAAATTATGAGATGAGACAGAGAAGTCTATACTTGAAAGATGTATTATATTTGGGTCAATGGGCATAATCCCATGGCCTGCTGGATCAGCAACCAACTAAACATGAATGTGTTATACAATTAAGTACAAGATGTCAAAAAGTACTCAGTAGGTAAGATAAATATAGTCATCAAAATGTTGTTTATCTGACATCAGATGATAACAAGGCTAATGATAAGTCAATGATGTGAAATATAGTTATATTTGTAAATGTAATGCACATGGGATTTATAATGTAGGATGACACATGAGGATTAGCCGGTGTCGTATCGATCAGGTTTATCAATTAGCAGAATTACGATGTGTCAATTATCTAATATTATTTAAAAATAAATATTTTGTATATAACAATATGTTATTTCACGCTAGTAAAAGAAGACTAACTCTTTATCCCGTCAATGTATCCCGTTCTTTGGAAAGATTAACTTGTGAGTGCATATATATATATATATATATATATATATGCATCTGTTGTAAGGTTTCCCCGACTCTATTATGAAACAGTTTTTACTGTAAACTGGTCGAGTGGTAACAATGTACAGCTTTGAATTGTGAGTTAGGTTAATATCAGTGCACACCGGAAAAGGTTTTATTTTGGCAACACGTCTACCTATTTATGTTTATCTTGACCGGAAAAGGTCATAGTCGTAGATACTCAGATATCCATTATACAAATCCGTCAACGTGTCCTGGTTAACAAACTTGGTTTATTTATCATCAAGACTTAAAGACTAACTGCGATTACATCATCTTTTACAACAATTATGATATATATATATATATGTTATATAGCGTATACAATTTATATCTTTACTTTATTATCTCTGGATATTTATGCGATTCTCGTTTATAGGACGTGCCATTTATTTATGTTAACGGCCCTACATAATCATTAGTTGGTAGTACTTTATATTAAAGACGTAGCTATCATCCTGCTATTGTTGACTGTGGTCTATTCTAGCTAATATTTACTTTCACTTGACTGCCATTGCTTTCTGAATGGTCTGGATTGCTATCAATATTTAAATAAGAACCATTCAATGACTATATTTATCTTTCATATTAAGCACTATTTGACATCGTGTATTGCCTGCAGCATAAATTGATCTTGTCCTCCAGAAAACCGACATACATCTCCTCATTACAGCCTTGCTATTTGTGGATATATAATGTTAAATTCGGAATTGGCGTAATTGTATAACAAACTGTATATTAATCCCAAACAGGACAAATATGCGCGAGGTGCGTAACTCAAATGACAGCGCAAACATATTAAATATAATCCTGCAAGTATTTATATATGCATAAGGTACGTAACACAAATGATAGCCCAAACATATGAAACACAATCCTGCAAGTATTTTCCTAGAAACGATCAACATATTTCTGAATATCCCTTGCATGTACACAGTTTTTAAATATATTTTAATTATCTTAAGTTAACAATCTGCCATACTATTTCTATATAAGACGTAGACATACTAAAATCAGTTTGAGAAAAACAATGGACGCAACAACACAAATCTATTACTGGAAATGTGATTTAATTTCTGTGTATAAGAATGTTACCTCTGTGACTATGGATCCGCTTCTGGATGTCGAAGCTAAAAGCATAACTGTAATAGTTAATTATTTTATCGTGTGTGGGACCATATCATTCTTTGGTATTGTTGGAAATATAATAAATCTGATAATTTTTTCTAAGCAAGGATACGATAACACAATGAACATCAGCTTATCTGGTCTAGCTGTGTCTGATATGTGCACTCTTTTATTTCTAGTTTGGTGGGACATTTGTCTTAATCCACAATTTATGACATCAGAACATGTGGTGTTATCTTCAGAAATTCAGTACCTGACAGCAGGCTGGCCACACTGTCTATTTGCGCGTATAACCTGCATAATTACAGTTTTTATAACTATGGAAAGATGTTTATGTGTAGCTGCCCCGTTGAAGGTTAAGAATATAGTGACTAAATCTAGAACAATTGTTGCTATCGTCTTTATATTTGTCACTCAACTGATGACTACCATACCATCTTATTATAACAATTATATAGACTGGAAGTTTTTTCCAGAGAGAAATAGATCTCTGCTTGGCATGTATCGCAGAGACAATTGGGAGCCAGTAGAGAGCATCGTCTTTGTTCTACAATCAACAATGCAAGCCTTGTCTTTTACTCTTCTAATTTTCTTTACAAGTTTGCTATTGGTAAGTTTAAATAGGAAAACAAAATGGCGGAAAAAATCCACGAACAACATTCAAAGTGGAAACATATCAATTCGTGATAGGAAACTTATTAGGATGGTCAGTCTTATTGCTGTAATTCTGATTGTATGCTTTACTCCAGGTATGATAGGTTTCGCCGCCATGGCATTTGAATCTGAATACACGATGGGAGGTGCTCTTGACACTGTTTTCTATGTCAGCTGGTCCTTTCCGTTCATATGTCATACACTTAATTCTAGCATTAACATCTTTGTTTATTATAGAATGAGTTCTAAATATCGAGAAACATTCAATGAAACGTTTATGACATGTATGAAATATTTATGGAATAAAGAAAGTGATATGACAAAATAAAATACGTTCGTTTGAATTACCATGGTTTTTATCAAAAATTATTTTCCCTATTTATGTCTATTTGTCATCAGCTAGTTAGCTTAGAGTAGTTTTTCCCAAACGTATTTGCCCAATAGCCTTGCTGATTTTTTTTTCCATAGACCCCATGCCTGCCTAATATTGTATTTACTAAACATATTCGTTTAACTTTTTTTGCAATAGTCACAGTGCTGCTCACCTTGTCAGGCTCTTTCAAGATTGGACGATTGTTTGTTTGTTTGAGAACCCCAGGAATTACAAGCTATTAGATCTTGCTTACTATGTGCAATGGGGATGTTTCTGAGCTTTCTTCTAAACACAGCAGAATTCACGTTTCCGCTTGGAGCATTGCCTATTGGAGGAACCTTCTACTCAGGGGGTGGGGGGTTGTTCGCAGTAGAATATATAACATTCACATGAGTCAGAAACATTAGCCGATAAATGTCAACTGTTTGTACGTGATGGTAGTAAGTACCTTTCTTTGATACAAACTCTAAAGCTTAGTGTTTTGCGTTCTTTCTTTGATACAAACTCTAAAGCTTAGTGTTTTGCGTTCTTTCTTTGATAAAAACTCGAAATCTTAGTGTGATGCCTTCTTTCTTTGATACAAACTCTAAATCTTAGTGTGATGCCTTCTTTCTTTGATACAAACACTAAAGCTTAGTGCCATGCGCTCCTTCTTTGATACAGAAACTAAAGCTTAGTGCCATGCGTTCCTTCTTTGATACAAACACTAAAGCTTAGTGCCATGCGTTCCTTCGTTGATACAAACACTAAAGCTTAGTGCCATCCGTTCCTTCTTTGATACAAACACTAAAGCTTAGTGCCATGCGTTCTTTCTTTGATACAAACACTAAAGCTTAGTGTTTTGCGTTCTTTCTTTGATAAAAACTCGAAATCTTAGTGTGATGCCTTCTTTCTTTGATACAAACTCTAAATCTTAGTGTGATGCCTTCTTTCTTTGATACAAACACTAAAGCATAGTGCCATGCGTTCCTTCTTTGATACAAACACTAAAGCTTAGTGTGATGCCTTCTTTCTTTGATACAAACACTAAAGCTTAGTGCCATGCGTTCCTTCTTTGATACAAACACTAAAGTTTAGTGTGATACCTTCTTTCTTTGATACAAACACTAAAGCTTAGTGCCATGCGTTACTTCTTCGATACAAATACTAAAGCTTAGTGTGATGCCTTCTTTCTTTGATACAAACACTAAAGCTTAGTGTCATGCGTTCCTTCTTTGATACAAACACAAAGCTTAGTGTAATGCCTTCTTTCTTTGATAGAAGCACTAAAGCTTTGTGTTATGTGTTCTTTCTTTGATAAAAACTCTACATCTTAGTGTTATGTTTTCTTTCTTTGATATAATCACTACGTTGTAGTGTCATGTTTTCTTTCTTTGATACAAACACTACGTTGTAGGGTCATGTTTTCTTTATTTAATACACACACTACGTTGTAGTGTCATGTTTTCTTTCTTTGACACAAACACAACCGCGTAATGTTATACTTTCATTGTTTTCACTGAAAGTGCATTACTAATACTCATTACTTCATCTTCACAAGGTAGACATCACACTATCGTCATGTACAGACTATCTCCTGTTTACAATTGCAATATGGACACATATATGCTAGAGTGCTGATCCGTTCAAGCTAATCGTCTCTACCGTGTCATTGTAAATAATCGTCCCTGCTTTCTTCTATCAGCGAACACGCAATGGCAGTCCACAGAAGCATTTGCTGAAATATTTCATCCCCACGACGTTACAAGTAACAATTTTATGGCCGATTTGTCGTTGTGACAAAGTTAATGTCAGTAGTGTCTCTGGCTAACAACGGTACTAATGATTTTACATTCCGTTTTACACTTACGGAATATGTGTGTGATCACAAATGTAAGTGTATTTTGTGCTAAAATGGAACTAGGAATGTAGAAGACACATAGATATGCTTCTACAAAATGATAAGGATGCACTGAACAGCTAGAAAAATTAATGATATACAGATATCAACCACAAAATAGGAGGCCAACAACGAAAAAAGGAGAACGACAGCAAAAGAAATCTATTTACCAACATTAAATGAAATGCAGTTCAAATTTATTGATCACATTAAGATACAAAAATACGGTCGATGTGAACACAGTTGACATTTACTTAACATATCATGATACAAAAATACAGTCGATGTGAACACAGTTGAAATTTATTGACCACATGATGATACAAAAATACAGTCGATGTGAACAAAGTTGACATTTATTGACCATATCATGATACAAGGATACAGTCGATGTGAACACAGTTGACATTTATTGACCATATCATGATACTAGGATACACTCGATGGGAACACAGTTGATATTTACTGACCACATCATGATACAATGATACAGTCGATGAGAACACAGTTGATATTTATTGACCACATCATGATACAATGATACAGTAGATGGGAATAGTGTCAATGAAGGAAGCAGAGATATCAGTGTGTAAAAAGACAAGATATATAGTTTGACATCATGGTTTGATATCCGTAGCCGTGTCGTGATTAACGATTATGAAATATCATTTTTGAATTGTGTACACTCAAGCCTTTTGGACTCAATTCCGACCACTCTTATGTCTAGTACTGGGTTGGTGTGATCTTTGTCTTTATTCTTTTTTGTTCCGTCATTTACTCATCTTTTTGTTCGTTTCGTTTCCACATATATTTCCGTTTTTATGTACTTTCTGACCTTCCGGCATCTCATTTCCATATTTCCGTTGGATACGTTTGTCTGTTGTGATAATTATTCCATTCGTCGTCTTTTGATGTTTTGTGTGTATCTTGATAAAGACCTTTTGGTTGAAACGTTGAATTTGATTTGTGCATTGTAATTTGTATATTTACTTGTGTGCACATCATTACCCACTAGTTTTAGTTATAGTCTGTCGTGTCTGAGTGAAGCGATTATATAAACCTGTGTGTTACGTAAATTTCATCACTTTGTAGTGCACGTATAATTATCTTAAATCTCTTCTTATCATTATGTCATCTACAATAGCATTGCCCACCAATGAATCAGTTCATTCATCGCCTTCTGCGTGACATGGAATGTACATACATGTGATACTTTGAAAAGAGTGAAAGACTCCTTTCTTATTTGTAGCTATTTCATTGAAATTAAAGTATTTTTGGCAATTCCTGTTGTCTTTCTAATCTCTAGCTCAGTGTTTCCCAACGTGGAGCCCACTTCCCACAGGGGGGGGGGATGCAATTTAATTGTTTAGGGGGTCTATTCTAACAAGTTGTTTTTAGGCTTCAATAGAGAATAATTCAATTTTGAATAACAGAATATGTATATGTTACAATTAGAACGGGGGGGGGGGGGGTTAGAAATTTAGGAAGGCTTAAGTGGAGTGCGGTAACAAAAAAGGGTGGGAACAACGACAGCACAAGACAAACGTAAACTTGCAACAGCTGAAATGGCATGCTTATGCAGAATCCTAGGAATATCTCTTAGAGAAAAAGTGAGGAATAAGGACATTCGACAAAAAAGCAGGCACGACCCCAATCTTGGAATATATTAAAAGACAACAGATCAAATGGTTTGCAAACATCGGAAGACTACCATTAGACAGCATACCACAGCAACATATGCTACACAGATACAGTAAAGGCAGATCTGGAGGCCGACCACGAAAACGATGGACCACTGAAATAAAAGAGGCGACAGATTTCACAGTATACTCAGAACACAAGAGGGCCTTCTCCAGAAAACTCTTCTACCCCTACCCATGACGCTGAAACTCAACAACGGATTTATCGAATATATAAATATCCTTATATATATATATACACACACACACACATCCACACACCCCACGCACACACGCACGCACCCACCTACCTACCCACGCACGCACGCACGCACACACATACGGACTACACGGACTCGTTAAAGATCTCACTGAAAGCGTTTTAAATAGACCAAGGCACATAGGAATAACTTGCGCAAAATAGATCTACATGGCGCTCTACAGTCAAAAAAGCGTTTTATCTTGTGAAAAGAGGAGAAATCCTGCAGCCCAACAGCGGAGAGTGGCTAGAAAGTCATGGATAGACCAACATCCGAAACAGTCGTCATTCCATAATAGAATAGTCGAAGAACATTTACAGCTGGAATAAGACTCATTAGCAATCTATGAACTATTATGCATGGTCATAATACTAACTGCTTTTTTAAAAGTGGATGTAAAAGTGGTTATCATCAATTGTGACCAACACACGCACGCGCAAGCGGCGCGCATATATATATATATATATATATATATATATATATATATATATATATATATGTATATTCCTCTTATATAGGCATTATATGCTGTTTTAAAAAAAATAATTTTTTTTTCAGTTGCTTTCTTAAAAGATATTCCCTGATTGGGCATCACTCAACCTATCGACAGTGTCCATCTGGTCATTACTATTTTGTGTTTAAATGAATTTCGCTTAGCTCAATACTCGCGAGGCCATGAAAGAGATCAACGTCAAAACTACTGTTTTGGCAATAACTCGTGACAGGTTCATGAAAATCCCGTGAAACTTACTGAACACAGCACTGGGACGATATTATTGAATGCCAAGATTGGCGGTCCTGGAATAAATTTAGTTAAAAATTCAATGAGTAAGTATGGCTCATCTCCTCACAGAACAACGATGTATCCTCATTTCACGCTTACAGATTGGATAATCACAAAGTGTAGTGTCCAGAAAATTTAAAGTAGTTAGAAACACTATTCGCCCATATGTTTCCAGGCCTCGACAGGGGAGGGCAAAGAATAGCAACATTGTTTACCTTCTACGCATTTCGTAATAGACGACTAAGGAGGTTATATGATGGAGTTGGCTGTCCCATCCCATATAGGGTCAGTGACACACAGTCATGCTGAAATCAGATGTGTCAGGCCGAAAGGCGCAGATATCCCAGCAATGCTGTAAACCATAACACATCGCATTCCGTTCTCCAGACTACATCCTGCTAATCTGCAGGAGTTTGAGAACCAACGCAGAAGAAGAAGAAGAAGAAACACTATTAGTCGCCTTGGGAAGCGATTTCAACTGGCTCAATAGGAAACTGGTCGTGCAGTGGAAAAGACCCTGAGTCACAACTCCTGCCGAAGACAGCTTCATACTTATGTGTCACCAAAATGCAAAGATGGACTGGTGAGTCAATAAACATTGTTCTTCGGACCCTGTCGTGACCAGTTAGATAGCCTGCCAAAGTATGAATCTGCAAACGTGTCTTTATTTAATGACTTGTCGCACCTCTGTGTATAATGGACAAAAAGGGCGAGGGTGGTAATAGATGGGAGTATGTGAGATGTTTGAAGCAATTTGATTGGTCGAAGTTTTTACCGGTTGAAGAGAACTTAGCAATTTGAAATTTCGAGAGATTCTATGGGATTCGAGAAGTGGACTACGACAAGTGAGGTCGCAAGAAAAGTGTTGGCTAGGCTGTGAGTCAAATAGAGTAGCACGGGAACCATTTCCGCGATGCTGTAAGTTTATATAGAAGTTTTAATAGTAGTGGTTATACGTGTAGATAGTTGTTAGAGCGATATCTCTAATATAGGATGAGCTGTAAGTTAAGAGAAGATGTAAGTTCTCTAAGTAAGTCATGCTTCTCGCTGGATAGCGGATAATTGGAACGGACAATGTCAAGGTTTTGAACTGACACAGATAGTATCCACCGTTTGCCAGTACGATTGCCACACGACCGTTTAGAATAGACAAACTGTGTGATATATGGACCTCGGGTTGTAAATTCTAGCCGCTTACCATCACGGGCGGGGAGTCCGAAGGTTAGGTAGAAGAATCATAGCTTGCCGAACAGGACGAATGAATGTATTAGCAGCAAGCCAGTGAATGAGGAAATGTGTGATATACCTAAGGTGCTGAACATTCGATTCCTAGATGTTGCAACACTGGTTATATACATTGATACTCTGGTGTCTCACTTTTACATATACTGTAAAAGTACAATCATCATACCTTAAACACCTGTTCTGCCACATTATCAGAAGTTTGGGAACTCCAGATATTTGTATTGTTATCGATAGTTGTGCTCTATCCACTCTGTCGAAAGCTTGCTCTTGGTCCACAAAAGCGAAATATAAGTCTTGGTTACGTTCTATGTCTCTTTCTAAAAGTTACTTGAGGGCGAAGATTGCATCTGTAGAACTTTTATTCTCCCGAAAGCCCATGTGTGTGTTGTTGAGCCGTGGTTCTACGAGTATATGCATACACTCTTCTTTCTAGTATCGTGCTAAAGATTTTTCCTAGGTGGCGTAAACGTGATATGCCTCTATACTTAGTATAGTCCGTATTACTGCATGTTTTTCTTCCAGATGGTAACAAACACCACTGTATTCCACTCATGTGGTGTTTTTTGGATTCATGACTAAATATTCCCAGACAAAATATACCTGACAAAATATACCAGACAAAATATCCCAAAGACAAATATTTACAGACAAAATATACCGGACAAAATATTCCAGACACAATATTCCCAGGCAAAATATTCCAGACAAAATATTCCAGACAAAATATCCCTACATAGTCAAAAATTAGGAAAAATAATAATAATAATAATGGTAACATAGAAAAATTGGTGAATTAATTTGTGACAATCTCCTAGGAGATATGGCACGTTGTATGCAAACATAAGATGTAAACATAGTATGCTATCTTGTGTACAAACATACCGTGGAGAGATATGAAGTGATTAAGGCTGTGAAAATAACTTTGTTTAAATTATTGTGTTTTCACAAACTCGAAAAATAAAATAACAAACAATAGGAGGGACTCAAAAGTGTCACTAGACTAAGTCAGTATCCTATGTAAACATACTACCTTGACATTTGTGTGGTCAGTGCGTATCTCTAAAATAGTCAATAGGAGGGTCTAGGAACGTGCAAAATAAGGGACTTGACCATCTTGAGGGGAAAAAACTTCAGCTCTATCTTCAATAGTTAGTGATTTCGAATTAGTTGCAATTAAAGCGTTTAAATGTGCATTTTCACGAGCTCAAGTATCAGGATGTTATTTTCACTTTTGGACAAACAGTTTGGCGAAAACTACAGTCTGAGGGTAAAACGGCGCTGTGTATCTCTGATGAAATTATTAAATCAAAGTCAAACAACTGATGGATTTGGCATTCCTACCATCGATTACTTTGAAGATTTCTACATTGGACCGATTCGTCGTGGTCGCCGTTCGCAGCCTCGATTTCCAGTGAGTCTTTGAAATCAACATAATCGTGTCATGAATCAACTGTCAAGAAGCAAAAACGCGGTTGAAGGTTGGCATAATGCATGTATTTCATCCAACAGCAGCAAGACTTGCCCAGAAGTTACAGCAACAACAACATACATTTGCAATTTTGAGAAGTGAGATTGCCACTGGTCAACCAACAACAAAGAAACGAAAGGTTTATGAACGTGTCGATGGCGCTATTAAAACAATAGTTGTACTATACGATCCAGCAGAGCCTGGGTATATTGTGTCAGGGTATATTTTGTCTGTTATATTTTGTCTGGGGATATTTTGTCTGGTGATATTTTGTCTTGGGGATATTTTGTCTGGTATATTTTGTATGCTATATTTTGTCTGGGAATATTTTATCCGGTTACCGTCGTTTGTGTCTTCCATATCACATTGAACAGTCCGTGTAGCCACTTTATACCTGTCACTGTTAACATTTTTATTAGTTCTACAGGGATGCCATCTATACCTGGTATTGTGTTTTTTGGTGCCTGTTTAATTGCGTATATTAATTTCTGATTTCCAGATGTTTGGTTCTAGGTTTTCTTCTATTGTATGTATTGTTGTAATCACTTCTTCTTCTTTTAAGTTGATTGAAATAATTTGTCCATCTTTCCATGATTTTTTGGGGCCTATTTAATATGTTGCCGTGTTCATCGTTGATTATGTCTGTTGGTTCGTATCTTTTTTACTTCTTATGATTTGTATTTTCTTGTAGAACATCATTGGTGCGTTTTTTATATATACATTTCATGCTAGAAGACTATCAATGGAAGACTATCAATGCAGACCCGAATTCAAGTTCTCAGATGATATATCGAACCAATTATTTATTATGGATATGAAGCATGGACTAAAAAAAAATTCAAATTAATTAAAGGCTACAGAAATGTGGTTTCTAAGAAGAATGATGAAAATACCATAGACAGATAAGAAAACTAATGCAGATGTTCTCATTGATGTTGGCGTAACAAGATCAATCATATCAAACATTAGAGGTAAACAGTCAATGTTTCTAGGGCATGTGCGGAGAAGAACACAGTTTGAACACTTAATAACCACTGGAAAGATTAAGGGGAGACGGGATAGCGGACGAGAATGAGAAAAGTTACTAGATGGACTTGTATTGTGGCACGGTAGAAGCTCACCAACCGAGCTTACTGACAACACACGAGACAGAAAGTCGCCGAGAAACATGATCGCCACGTCATTCGGCATGTCATTTGATTGATTGATTGATTAATATATACATTATAACATGAAGTTTTCACAATATGCGTACAATTAGTATGCTATTACGTTAGTCGTTAGTTAACATGTAACTATAACATATAAATGTGAATGAGAAACTATGATAAGATTATTCTCGTAATAGAGATTTGTAAGTCTACACTTATCTATCATATAGATATGTGCCAACATACACTGAAATTATTATTCTCTCAATTCAAGGTCGACAATTACTAGACACGATAGAATAGATTATATTTTAGAAATATGTCAAACGAGTAAGTACACGTTCACAAATATTATTCACTAAGTGTAGTTATCTGATGATGATTGTCGTGAGAACGTTACACTTTTGTAACAAGAAAGATGGTATCAAGAGATGTAGTTATCTTATTTAAATGTATATACACGGAAACATAAAATTTAAGTTAACTTTGAAACAATGATTTACGATTCTGACACAATACTATCAGAGCATTATCGTATCGATCAGGCATGTCAACCAGATCAAGTCTGAAATGTTAATTATAACATATTTTTTAAGAAAGATTTCTGTTTGTACCAATATATTATTTCATGGCCAGCGGCGCATGATGGAGAGAATACCTTACTTGACGTCACAGGTCTTGAGATATATGTGTGTCTGATGTGATTTCTGCAGCTGTTGCAAGGTTTCCCTAAGGTGATTATGAAACACGCACCATTGTCAAACGAAGGAGTGAAAACAATGAGAAATAGACAAAATCATTGTTTCTAGCTTAAAGGCTAACATCCATTATTAGCTATCAATGTTGCATCTCTCGCTATAAGAATGGTTTTCATACATGTAACATTCATGAATCAGGACGAACATTCATTTACCAAGGCTGCAGGGAATCAGAAGAATGTATAATCGAATTGAGAAACGGCCATACAAGTTAATGTAGACAGAAAAATGAAAGATATAGATACTAGAACTAAGGGGTGCTAGTATAGACAGAAACAAAAGTTATAGATACTGAACTGTACGGTGCTAGTATAGACAGAAACGAAAGTTATAGATACTGAACTGTACGGTGCTAGTATAGACAGAAACGAAAGTTATAGATACTGAACTGTACGGTGCTAGTATAGACAGAAACGAAAGTTATAGATACTGGAACTGAACGGTGTTATTATTGCACTGATTATACAGATAGACATTGGTACATTATCTGTAGCAGGAGTACAACAAAAGAAGAAAAACTTACATAGAAATACACAAGTCATATATCTCAGTCCGTATACTATAATATTAATAATAATGTGTAGAAAAATGTTAAACTGATTATTCCTTGGTGTTGTTGGTCTAATACTTTATTTTACTGCATCTTTCCTTCCATCCTCATCTATTCAATGTAAAACAGTTTGTAAAACAATGTAAAAAATGGGGAATTTGCAATTTTAAATGTCCAAACCATATTATGCTGCTGCTTTACCGCCATAAGTGGTTCTTGCAAATCTTGCAAATTTCTGTTGTATGTTCTATGTAATTAATTTTAATACACGTCTTTGGAGTCATACATTAATTAAGCAATTACACAAAAGCCAACAAAAGTTCAGAAGTCGTACTTTGCCCTTATCAGGGCTTAGATATTTTGTTGCATACATTATTTTAACATTTGTGTTAAAATTATCAACGCATAAAAATATAACCACAAAAAATCAACAATGTTCCTGATGTTAAGCTTCAAGAAAAATTCATTTTATTAACGTGTTAGAGAAGTTAAAAATTACGAATGGACGGCACATTACAAATCGATCATTGGAAATTGGATCTTAATTTAACGTTTTTAAAAATAACATCAGTAATGAATTTGATAAATCCTCTTTTGGATGTGGAGGCTAAAGACATCACTGTATTAGTTAATTACATAGCTATATGTGGGTCTATATCATTCTTTGGTATTATCGGAAATATAATAAATCTGATAATTTTTTCTAGGCAAGGATACGATAACACAATGAACATTAGCTTGTCTGGTCTAGCTGTATCTGATATGTGCACTCTTTTATTTATGGTTTGGTGGGACATTTGTCTTAATCCGCAATTTATGACATCAGAACATGTGGTGTTATCTTCAGAAATTCAGTACCTGACAGCAGGCTGGCCACACTGTCTATTTGCTCGTATAACCTGCATAATTACAGTTTTTATAACTATGGAATGATGTTTATGTGTAGCTGCCCCGTTGAAGGTTAAAAATATAGTGACTAAAGCTAGAACAATTGTTGCCATTGTCTTTATATTTGTCACTCAACTCATGACTAACATACCATCTTATTATATCAATTATATAGACTGGAAATTTTTCCCAGAGAAAAATAGATCTCTGCTTGGCATGTACCGAAGAGACAATTGGGAGCGAGTAGAAAAAATCAGTTTTGCTCTACAATCAACAATGCAAGCCTTGTCTTTTACTCTTCTCATTTTCTTTACAAGTTTGCTATTGGTAAGTTTGAATAGGAAAACAAAATGGCGGAAGACATTCATGAACAACATTCAAAGCGGAAATATATCAATTCGTGAGCGGAAACTTATTAGGATGGTCAGTCTTATTGCTTTAATTCTGATTGTATGCTTTACTCCAGGTATGATAGGCTTCGCCGCCATGGCATTTGAATCTGAATACACGATGGGAGGTGCTCTAGACACTGTGTTCTATGTCAGCTGGTCCTTTCCAATGATTTGTCAGACACTAAATTCTAGCATTAATATATTCGTTTATTATAAAATGAGCTCTAAATATCGCGAAACATTCAATGAAACGTTTATGACATGTATGAAATATTTACGGATTCAAGAAAGCTATTTAACAAAATAAAATATATTGAATATATGACGATTTTTATCGAAAATTCGTGTCCATATTTATCTCTGTTTGCGATCAGTTCGTTAGCTTAAAGAAACGATACATTTTTTTTCTTTTTTATTTCGTTTCTTCTTAAGCTGTCACGCTTGTCACTTTCTGATGTAATACTGGCATATGTTGCACACATGATTACACTCGGAACACTGTCATAGGTGGGGCGATTACTCACATAAACGTCAGAGGATATACAGCCCAGTTTTTATACATCCTAGCGGAAATCGATATCATAAATGCGTTCAAGAAATTTTACGTATTTTATATATAATATGCAGCAAGCTTACGTTTTGACTGTTTCGGCTTTATAAATAAGTCACAGCCAAACCAATGGCAATAATGAACACTGCAGTAAACATGGAACGGGTAAAGGGAATAGCTTTAGGCAAGGGGTATTCAGTATAAAACGAAAATTAAACATTACTCAAATTGACAGCCAAAGATAGCGAAACAAATGTATATATGGGAAAATTATAACCTGGGCCTGATATAGACTTGATAGGGCCTTAAGCTATTTGAGATATGGGGCCCTTTAGGGATTCAGAATATATAGATAGTGTAATAAAACAAATTGGGGGGCTCTCAATAAAGTGCGAGCCCTAAGCTATAGCTTGTTTAGCTTATAGGTGAATCCGGCACTGATTACAACCAATATAGACAATGAGAAAATGAAGGTATTGTGTAAAAGAATATGTTGTGTTCAGTCATGACATATAGATATGCATGATGAAGCACAGACTTCACAGAAAGAATCAATTGAAACAAAAATAGATGTGATCTCATAAACAATATTTACCAAGTACTTCTCTATAATTATCATGCGTTATCAACCGGCGTCATAGCACCGAAAGCCGAATATGTGCTCAGCTACTTAGTCAGTGGTTGAACAGATACCGACGAACTATCAAAATATACAGAAATAGAAATTCGTGTTAACAAAACAAGTCAATAATACAACCTAACAGCGACGCACAGTGTCACAGTTTCAGACGGCATCTCAACTAAAAATCCTTGATCTGGACAAATAAATTAACACAAACACCAAATTTTATATATAAACATATATGGTAAGGATGTATGATAGGAAGGAAAGGAGAGAAACACGACGATGGTAGGAACATAGGCAGGTTAGCATGACAGAAAAAGTGAAAAAAAACGGGTGGAGGAAAAATGATAAAATTATGGAAGAGGATGATAATCAACGCGTCAGATAAAATAAATATACAAATATACTTAGCTCGGATCACTAAGGCCGAGTCTTGTAATGTCCAGGGTGAAAAACTGTAAGGGGTCTAGAAGAGTGGACAGAGAGCGGAACGTATTAACCGGAACCGGACGGTGGACAAAGAATGTAGGTCAAGGTACGAAATAGAAAACTCAGGGTCGTATTAAACCAGTCCACGGGTGAACGTTACCGAGTGGAGGAGATGGGGGTAGGATAGAAACTTGTATAAGCCTCACGGTTCAGAAATCATGACTCGAACAAAAGGCAAACATACAATGATAAATACAAGAGAGAAAAGGGGCGTGAAAACGAGGGAAATAAAAGAGAAAAAAAGAGGAGAAAGAAGAAAGAAAGAAGATAGATATAGCCAGCATCCGAACTATTGAGGGTCCTGATGTATTACAGAGTCACGTCACAAGAGATCAGCGTGTGGAGTTGTGGCAGTGAGGAGTCGGTGGGAGGGCACTACAAAGCCAGAGGAAGCCGGCCAGAAAGAGAACGTCGTTGGAATGTATCCTTGTGTTAACCTTGTATTATGTTAACCTTAATCTGGCAGCTATAAATTTATCCGTCTCGACTATGTACATCATGTTGCATCGTATGCAAATAATAAGGTACACGGTGCTCCGAGAGACATGAAAAAGAATGAATGATGTGGAACACAGACTTGGGAAATTTGAAGGATCAGGTACGGAAGACATAAGGACACGTGGAATTGGGAAGTGCCAGTGGGAGGTCCAGCAGGACGGAGGTGATAATGCACCAGGGTATCATGTACGTTCCTGTCATTGTGAAAATTCCTAATGGGCGGGGCGGGGATATCAGCTGTGGTCAGGGGTTCAAATGAGAGGATGAAGAAATCACGGAGTAGGGTCTTAAGTGTTGAGATGTTATGGGGTGGAACGTAATGATCAGTTTGTGGCGTGTGGAGGATGGATGAGGAGTGCATGATCATGCATCAGCACGGGAGATAGGGAGGATGTCATCCAAGATAGAGAGAAGTACATACTCCTAGTACAGACTGAGGCTAAAGAGATAAAACATATCATGAGCATGCTGAAGGAGGTCAGATTGGCCTAATACGCTCCTAGGTTTACTACCTGGTCAGTTTGATACACTTTTTATTTCGTATCATTCTTGACCAATGATCCGATTGCGGTTAATGCGTTCCGCTCTGTCAGCTACCTTACACTCTTTCACTTTGGACAAGACAAGATAATACTTAGCCTTAGTGATCCGAGCTAGTACACTGTCATATTCATTTTTATTTTGTGTTTGGGTTATTTTGTTTGTTCTAATGACGGTTTTTAGTCGAAACGTAGTCTTTTACTATGTCCCGTTGTTAGATTGTTTTATCGGCTTATTTTGGTAACACGAATACCTATTACTGCTCATTTTGATATTTTCCATGTGTTACCACAGCCACCCATTTCCAGTTTAGGGTAGTTACCTGACACTCGAACTTTTATCCCCGATTACCGCCTAAATAGCGTCGCAAACCGCACATGTATAGCAGCGACGCTGCCATTTCTCTAATGCTTAAGCCTTGTATCTAGATGCACATGGTTCAGTTCTAAGATCGAAATGTTTTTATATTTTGCATATTTCATAATAAGGGTTCAAAAGGGAATGAAGAATAACTTCAATATAATCGGTTTACCCCATATGTACTGCGTCGCTCTCAGCGAAGACGAACGCCGCGACTCTAGAGTATCACTCATGGCACATAACTATGTAGCTTCAAGTAATAATTTACAGAGATCTTGGAATAATTCACTTTATAAATGAAAGAAATAAACCACTACACCAGGGAAATTCCCATATTACGTAACGAGGTTTAAAGTTTCGAGGTTACATCAACTTGATCACCAACGTTACATTATATACTGTCTAGATATTAGAAGACGTTGTGATAAGTGTTAGTGAAATATTCGGTCATTACTTGAAATATGTGTTCATTATATGAAATATATGATCACTATCTGAAATATATGATCACTTTCTGAAATGTGTGTTTACTATCTGAAATATGTGTCCACTATCTGAAATAAATAACTATCTGAAATATGTGTTCACTATCTGAAATATGTGTTCACTTTCTGAAATAAGTGTTTATTATTTGAAGTATGTGTTCACTTTCTGAAATAAGTGTTTATTATTTGAAGTATGTGGTCACTACTTGAAGTATGTAGTCACTACTTGAAGTATGTAGTCACTACTTGAAGTATGTGGTGACTCTTTCATTTGTAGAACAAAAACTGTTTGCATCACCTTGCACAATTTCATTAAAAACATATACAAATAAGTGAAAGCATATCTTGTGTAGGACATTGCCTCTCAAATATTGACGAATATTTATACACCTTTCAAGGACTGTCTATAAATTACATAATGTGTACTTTTCAAGGACTGTCTATAAATTACATAATGTGTGACCTTTCAACCCCTTCCTACTTCTGTCTCTTAAAAATTCATAGGCTAAATTATGTCACAAATACCCCCACCCCCCAAAAAAAAACAAAAGAAAAACAGAACAGGATGAAAAGAGGAAAAGATCAGGTTTGTTAAAATATAAAAAGAAATCGTGGTAAATGGAGGAACAATAATAACATTTGGGGACACGGTGAACACAACAGATATTTCATGATTCTATATACATATGAATGGTAAAAATAGAAGAAAACTACTGTTCAGCTCTACGGAAAAAAATCAATCACATTTATAGATTTATAATTTGAGTGTTTAATAATTTTCAAATAAATCAGACTATTCATTTATAGCGAACTTCACACATGTTAGCTTTTTTATGAAGACAAATAATTATGATATCTTTCTAAACAAGATTAGAAAATAAATTCACATCATGATCTATTCTGTAATTAACGGATCGCACTGAGATATATTTCACTAACATTGTCGTAATCATTGTTTGATTGAGAGGAAGATATTGTGATTTCTCATGCTCAGAATGGCATTCTCCATATATTTCTAAAATCCTTCATAATATGTTATTTGCAGTAATACATACGTAATATAATTGCATATCGGGCATGTCCTAAGAGGAGACACCAACATAATACACCACCAATGTCTTGAATGGATACCTACAGGCAAAAGAGCAAGGGGTAGACCAAAAGAAACACTAAGAAGAATAATACTTAGAGAAAGTAAAACAACCAATATTCATACTATTCAAGAACTGCACATAATAGCTTTGAACAGACAGAATTGGAGAGATCTGACCTCTGCCCTATGCGCTAACTTCAGCGCAAAAGGAAAATGAATGAATGGATCATTGCAAATGCGATCAAATGTCAACGATGAACTGATAAACAACAAGACTAAGTGCAAGAAATGTTAACAAGTTTCTTGCAGATCGATGTCCCTTGCTATCCAATTTGAAAAACAGATAGAAGAATATAAACCTGTACAACTCAAACTGAAATTCTTGTATCTGCTTATTGAAAACTTGGGAAGGTGAAATTCGTGGCGTAGTACAGAGCTCGTCTGTGACGGTAAGGTATCGAGTTTAAATACAACAACAGACAATTGTGTACCAGAGCCGTTCATAAAGCAATGACAAACTATTGTTGTATGTATATTTCCTATTAAATCAATAGTCAAAATTGCTGGGTTGATGACTGTATCGTGAATAGGATATGCTTCTTATGTCCATTTGGGAAGATGGTGACTTAAGTAGCTGTGAAAGAAAAGAGTTCAGAATTGGTATAAATACACATTGGAAGTTATAGCAGACTGATGACTGCTGGTATGAAAAAAACATACAACATCACACTATCCAGGGAGTCGTTCTGAGGTTTTTTGTGAAGAAACACATCACACTATGGTGCGAATCCTTCTGAAATTCTTTGTGAAGACATACATCAGCATACTATGGAACGAGTCGTTCTGATATTTTTAAAGGAAACACACAGCTGCACTATGGATCGAATCGTTCTGAATTGCTTTGCGAAAAGCTCTTTAGTTTCGAAAGCTCACGTCAGTTACATTCATCATCACCATCAATTATAGATTAGTATTGTCCCGTAAACATCACCTATCGCATAGACGGAAAATTGTTCAACCTTCGGCGGCTTCGAACAAAAACCAAAGTTAAATCACACACAATCAGGGATCTTCTATTTGCTGATGACTGTGCCCTAAATGCCAACTCTGAGGCTGATCTACAATGTATTATAGAAAGATTCTCCAAAGCCTGTACCAACTTTGAGCTTACCATTAACACAGAGAAAGCAGAAGTCATGTTACAACCAGCACTTGGCAAAAGTTATCTCGAGCCCTGCATAAAGGTAAATGGTGTAGCACTGAAAGTTGTGAATAGATTCACATATCTAGACAGTACGTTATCACAAAATGCCAACGTTGATGATGAAGTTTATACAAGGATCGCCAAAGCAAGCAGTACTTTCGGCAGATTGTACGCAAATGTTTGGCGTAGAAATGGCATTAACCTACATACTAAGCTGAAAGTTTACAGAGCAGTGGTACTTCCAGTGCTACTATACGCTAGTGAAACATGGAATGTGTATAGACGTCATGTGAACAAACTCAATCATTTTCATACAAATTGTCTCAGAAAAGTTATGAACATCAGATGGCAAGACAAGATTCCAGATACCACTGTCCTTGATAGAGCTGGTATCCCAAGCATTGACACGATCCGGATGCAGACACATATTCGTTGGGCAGGTCATTTGGTGCGTATGCCAGACCATCGTCTGGCAAAGATACTTCTCTATGGTGAGCCAGAGAAGGGTATACGATCTCAAGGTGGCCAAAGGAAGCGCTACAAGGACTCGTTAAAGAACTCACTGAAAGCCTTTGAAATAGACCACGATACATGGGAAGAACTTGCACAAAATAGATCTACATGGCGTTCTAAAATAAAAAAGAGCGTATCATCTTGTGAAAAGAAAAGAAATGCAGCAGCTCAACAGCGGAGAGCAGCTAGAAAGTCACGGATAGACCAAGATCCGTCTACAGTCGTCATTCCATGTCCAAACTGTCCAATGACATTTACAGCTCGAATATGGCTCATTAGTCATGTACGAACTCATAATCAAGGACATAACTAAAATTGAATTTTCAAAAGTGGATGTAACAAATGGTCATCATCACTTGTGATGGACGAACAACAACAACAGTATGGTCCCGTCATTGAGAATTTAGCGAAATAAAATTTCACCGAGGATGGACCGTCTCATCCGAGGGTAACAATCCCTGGGTTCTGCCAGGGTATAATCGCAATGAATTGTATCATATCATTCTATTTATAACATAGAAGTATACTATTGTCTGGAAATAAGGAAAACAAGCTTGATTGGTAATCAGGAGCACTTGATGTTCGGAATACCAGAAACTCGATCGCCATCATTTTTTGATGGTTATAAAACTTTGATATTACCAAATTGAACTAAAATCCACGGTTCAAAGATACGTACCTCAACATAAGAGATTAATTTTACATAACTAAAAGAACGATGGAAAGAAACAATTCATTCAGTAATTATAATAATAATTTCCTGCCAAATGTTTAGTGTCATTCAGGCACATTAGACACTGACACCGTCACGAAAATATCCATATTTTCTGGTGTTAACACATCTGGCAATATTGTGTTAGAAAATCTGTTTTTCGTGCATTTACCATCACTTCTTAAAACCCAAACCGTGTGGTATAAAAATGGAGTTAAAAATGTTTAAGCTGGAACACGTTGTAGAGATCCTAATAGTTCTTGATTGAGATGAACACACCCTCATAATCATTCTCTTAGATTAAATGCATCTCTGTCAGACGTGAATGTTTCAATATGCAATCATTCAAGATTGTGCTTGTTGATACATAATACATTATTTACTTTCCAAGAAGAATTTAAATATGTATTTGACAACTCATTTCCATCATATTTTGGACAACGTAAAACTCAATGTACAAAGTCTTTCATAAATCATAATGCGAAAATACTACTGTACGTTCTTATTTATCGGAAAGACACTTCTGTATCTCATTTTTCGTTAGCTTTCAAACTTCTATAGTGATATAATAAGTCTGGAGATGGCTTTAGCGTCCTTGTCAACGCTAACTGTTATTTGGAATAGCAACATCAGTGTTGAAGTGAAAATCTAACTGTATAAGTAGCTGGTGGTTTCTGTTTTGCTGTATGGTTGTGAGAGTTGGACACTCACTGCGGACATGGATAGAAGATTAGAGGCTTTCGAGTACAAATGCTACAGACGAACTCTACGAATTTCTTATAGGGAAAATAAGACCAATGTGTACGTAAGAAACAAAGTAGAGATGTGTGCAGGTGTTTAGGAGTCATTGATTTCAATAGTGAAACGACGAAAACTAGCATGGTTCGGACATGTATGCAGGCATGATTCCTTGTCAAAAACAATACGGTAGGGAACTTTCGATGGTGGAAGAAGTAGAGGAGGACAAATAAAGGCATGGACAGACAACATCAATGAATGGACAGGGCAAGATATTTCCACTCATCCGCATTGCTGAGGATAGAATTCGCTGGAGGACTCTGTGTGCTGAAGCATCCAATGTGGTACCCCTACGACCCTGAAGGGTTACGGGTTTATTGATTGATTGATTGATGTCTCTAACAGAGATATCTTTCTAACTTACACATTCATGGCTCTGAGAGAGGTAGCTTTCAAACCTACACATTCAATGTTCTGACAGAGGTAGCTTTCAAACCTACACATCCAATGTTCTGACAGAGGTAGCTTTCAAACCTACACATTCAATGTTCTGACAGAGGTAGCTTTCAAACATACACATTCAATGTTCCGACAGAGGTAGCATTCCAGCTTTGCACGTGTAATGCTCTGATAAAGGTTGTTTTGAAATGTACACATTAATGACTGATAGAGATAGCTGTGAAATGTCCACATTGACAGCTCTAACACAGATAGCTTTCAAACTTATGCATTGACAGCTCTAACACAGATATCTTTCAAACTTACACATTGATGTCTCAACAATAGCAGCTGTCCAACCCATGCAGCTTGTAGTGCCGTTACGTTATTTTAAAATGAAATGCGAGAGGGTAATGCATAGAACTTCCCTATTCTTCATGGTGTGTTGGACAGGTTTGTAACAAGACTTCTGCTACCAAAAATGTGTATCAGAGATTCACAAAAGGGTCACCATATACGTTTGCGGACAAGACATGTTTCATGTGAAAACAACACATTCATAAAGATCACTTCTTCCATTGAATCTTCTCTTTAAATATATTTATTAATCTTGATTTAAATGTTGTGTTTCACATTATGATAACCCGAAGGTTTGATAGTTTAATGATGTATCAATGATACACCATTGCTTGACATTCTTGTTCATGCTGAACTCTTCTGATTCCAAGCCATTATGCAATAATGTCCAAAAAATATTTTGCAATACTATATATTTCTGATATTTATGACACGGTCGAAGCCAATACATCGGATTACTGACTCAAATAAACGGTTTCACAAGCAACTTCTTTCTCAAGAGTACATCCTGCTGGAAATTTAGAAAGACAATTGTCCTGCCACAAGACAGATCCAGCAGGAATTTGGGTCCTTTGGAACAGAATAATGTGTGTTCGTCCATTACAAGTGATGATGACCAATTTTTACATCCACTTTTGAGAATTCAGTTAGAATTATGACCATGCATATTTCGTAGATGGCTAATGAGCCCTAATCGAGCTGTAAATGTTCTTGGGCAGTTCGGATATGAAATGACACTGTAGGCTGATTTTGGTCAACCGTGGCTTTCTAGCTACTCTCCGCTGTTGGGCATCAGCATTTCTCCTCTTTTCACAAGATGATTCGCACTTCTTGACTGTAGAGCGCCATGTAGATCTATTTTGTGCACGTTCTTCCCACGTGTCTTGGTCTATTTCAAACGCTTTCGATCAGGTCTTTAACGAGTTCTTGTAGCGCTTTTTTGGCCACCTTGAGATTGTTTACCCTTCTCCAGCTAACCACAGAGAAGTATCTTTGGTAGACGATAGTCTGGCATACGTACCAAATGACCTGCCAAACGAATCTATGTCTGCATCAGGATAGTGTCAATGCTGGAGATACCAGATCTGTCAAGGACAGTGGCATCTGGACTCTTGTCTTGCCATCTGATGTTCATGACTTTTCTGAGACACGTTGTGTGAAAGTGATTGAATATCTTCACATGGCGTATGTACAAAGTCCATGTTTCGCAAGCGTATAACAGCACTGGAAGTACCACTGCTAGTATATAGACTTTCTGCTTAGTCTGTAGGTTAATGCCATTTCTATGCCACACATTTGCGTACAATCTGCCAAAAATGCTCAGTGGGAAAACCTTTTCCCTTCCGATGAATTTTCGTGGATGTGAAAGTGACTTGCACTGGGGATTTGTATTAAAGTGAGGAGGAGTTGTGGAAAGCGTCAACCTCACTCTCTTATCGGTCCTCATTTGAAACCAGTGGCAAAACGAATCTAGACCACTGGAAGTGAAGTACGATGATTTTGTTGGATGACCATACTTTTCTATGTGTCTCACCCATACCTGATGCGGTCCACACCGTGTTGCTGGAGTTCGCTTACATTACCCAGTGGGCCGATAATCTATCGTAGTCTCATACGTGTAAATTCGCCGAATATCAGAATTTACGTGTATATAGTTAGACAAGACCTGTATGCTGTTTGAGACAGTCTCAGCATGACATCACCTGTCAGTCGAACGTGGAGCCAAAACACGTTTCAGGCAGTCCACTCGTGCTGTGTTCACACGACTCGTTAGGCCTACGGAACAGAATAATACCCGCGTCTAAAAGGCGTCCGAATTTGAGTGGACGGGTTTCTGAAGAATGCAATCTATCTATTGTCCTTTCTCTGCCTTTTGTTGTGAGGCGTCGCAGGGTTGAATGACGACCAGTTTTCTGGCTATGTCACGTATGTCACGTCGCTTGATATGTAGTAATTATGTGCAGTCAAAATTCTGGTAACTCCTTCAATCCACTATTTGCTTGGTCTTCCTACACATTTTACTGTTGTTTCCATGTTCTATTTTATGCTCTTGTCCAAAAAAATTCACCCTAATTAGGTCGCCGATCCATTTCAATCTCCGTTTTTCAATATATTTGACCAATGATGTTGTTCAAACAATTCTTGTAATCTCATTTCTCATATTATGTATTTTTATTCTGTTTGCTTAAACATCTCATTTCACACGTAGTAAGCTTTCTTTCTTGTTCTTTAGTTAGCATTCCTGTCTGATATTGATATCACAATGTTGAGATGAATATTGAATTTATGATTTGCCTTTTGATATCCATTGGTATAGATATGTTTTTCAAAATGGGTGCACTTTCATAATTTACGTTGTTGGCCTTCTGAATTCGTGTCTCGAGCTCTCTTCCATTCTTCCGTCGTCTGTGAAAGTACTCCCGAAAAATGTTGTAAATCCTGCACTTGTTTCAGTAATTGCTCATTTATATTTATGTCGATTGTATTGTGTTTTCTGCTTATAGACATTAATTCTGTACTTTCTGTGTTGATCTTCATGTTATGATTGAGGCACTTTCATTGTGTAGGTGTATGCGATCTTTCAGCACTTATATTGAAGCGGGAAGTAGACAACATTACGGCATCTCGACGAAATATATCAATGTCATGAAAGCTTTTTACTCCGATACGGCTTGTTGTCTAAGAACAGAAAGTGGTCTTTCCACTTGGTTCCCAGTAAAACAAGGATGTGTTTAGTCCCCAATACTCTTTTGCATCGCGATTGACCAGGTGATGAAGACATGTACAGACCAAATAAAACTAGGAATCACATGGGTAAACAACAAGACCCTGAAATATCTCACCTTCGCAGATGATATTGCTCCGCTGAGTTCAACAAACCAAGATCTCCAAGAAAATCAGAAAGACTCTATTTCATTGCGCAACAGATAGTCCTTCAAATAAACACACATAAAACAAAAATCATGAACTTTATCGGTCTGACAGAATCAAACTAGATGACAATATACTAGACAACGTTTCAATTTCCGTATATTTGGGAAGCAAGATAACAGCAGACTGTGATACCAACTCAGAAATCAAGACTCGAATCACTCTCGCTTCCAGCGCCTTTAACAAACTTTCAAACATCTGGAGATCGAAGATCGCAAGTAAATACATCAAACTGCGACTATTTAACGCAAGTGTGATTCCATTATTGACATATTAATGTGAAAGTTGTAAATCTACCGCAATAATGGATAAGAAGTCAGTTGTCTTCGAGAATAGATGCCTCAGAAAGATCACAAATATTAATAGGAAAGACTTCAAGTCAAACGATATATTAAGAGAAGCGATCAAACGGGAATATGTGACGAACACCATCAGAAAACGCCGCTGGACATACATCGGCCACATACTAAGAACGAAGGAAGACATAATTCCAGGACAAGTCATCATGTGGACACCAGAAGGAAAAAATAAAACAGGGATACCAAAAACAACGATCAGAAGAACATTTATGAATGAATTAAAATCAACAGGCATAAATGCACACGACCTGCAATCCTTGGCAACTGATCGACATGCATGGAGAAATATGACATCCGTCCTATGTGCCAAACTTGACAAAAGAGGAACTGACTGACTGACACTGGAAAACAGAATGCATTCTATCATGGTTTATGGATTGGCTTCAATATCTGCATCTATCGGCAAGACACATCCGATTTCAGAGTGGTGCCTGGGTCTCTTTGACACACTATGAAATGAAACAATAAACTCCATCACAACAACGTCTTTAGTAGTTTCTGACAATGTGCATGGTAGATAACAGCGTCACTATTCTGTGCTCTACTTTTGGACCACTACGACACACGTACGAGATCAGTTTTAGTAATTACTGCAGACTTTCTGCCAACAAAATTGCTACCTGTGCCAGGAATTGAACCTATAATATTCCTTCTGGAATAACATTTTATCATGTAGAAGCAAGACTACTATCCCAACGCAAACGATAAAGAGAACGACAAGGCGGATACGGTTTGTTACGCATCAGTTACGTTTGCTATAGTAAAGGTGATGTTTTCTGCTAATAATTTGATATTATTTTCACGTTAATTGAATACAGTTTATGGTAACAGTTTATAACATCGTTCCTTAGATTAATCTAAATTGTTTTTATGTTTTGCAAGGTGAGCATATGAACTATATTTCCAATAACGTTATTAAGGCTACAATGTCTAACCAATAATGTTCCGCTGTCTTCAAACAATGTTCTATAATGTTTATTTCACCTTTACTTGTACGTATTTGTTTGAGTTATGTCAATTATCTTAACTTATGTGCATCCCAAAAGACTATCGCCGTTTAGATATATGACACTTCTAACCATCATACCATTTTACAGTAATCCTTTGTGAATATAAAGACCAGTTTATTATTGTTGTTACATAAAAATATCATCATTATTGTAATAACGTGCTGTTCTTGTGAAGTGTGTGTCCTGAGTTTTAGCTACGATCGTGTTCCACTGCTCTGCAGTTTCTAAAATGGTAAATTCCGTTATATATATATATATATATATATATATTATATATATTTCCCGACGTATATATTTCGTTATGTTTATATTCTAAATTATAAAAGAAAGCCTTTCAAAATATGCGTCTATTAGAATGCTATTACGTTAGTTAACATGTAACTATAACATATAAATTTGTATGAGAAAACTATGAGAAAATTTTGCTCGTAATAGAGATTACGTCTACCCTTTTTTTATCATATAGCAACATACACTAAAATTATTATTCTGTCAACTCAAGGTCGGCAATTACTAGACAAGATAGAATAGATTATATTTAAGAAATATGTCATACTAGTAAGTTCACAAATATTATTCACTAAGTGTAGTTATCTGATGATGATTGTCGTGAGAACGTTACACATTTTTTAATAATAAAGATGGTATCAAGAGATGTAGTTATCTTATTTAAATGTATATACACGGAAACATAAACTTTAAGTTAACTTTGAAACAATGATTTACGATTCTGACACAATACTATCAGAGCATTATCATATCGATCAGGCATGTCAACCAGATCAAGTCTGAAATGTTAATTATTACATTTTTTTTAGAATGTTTGTGCCTGTACCAACATATTATTTCATGTCCAGCGGCGAATGATGGAGAGAATAACTTACTTGACGTCACAGCTCTTTAGATATACGTATTTCTGATGTGATTTCTGCAGCTGTTGCAAGGTTTCCGTAAGGTGATTATGAAACACGGACCATTGTCAAACGAAGGAGTGAAAACAATGAGAAAAAGACAAAATCAGGGTTTCTTGCTTAAAGGCTAACACCCATTATTAGCTATAAATGTTGCATCTCTGGCTATAAGAATGTTTTTGATACATGTAACATTGATGTATTGGGACGAACATTCATATAACAAGGCTCCAGGGAGAACTGATTGTATAAGCAGCCATAAAAGTGTATATAATTGAGAAACGGCCATTGAAGTTGCTATTGTAGACAGCAACGAAATTTATAGATACTGGAACTAAACGTTGCTAGTATAGGAAAAACTAAAGTTTTAGATACTGGATTCTGATACTAGATACTAAATGGATACTGGATTATACATATGGATATTGGTACATTATCTGTAGCAGGAGTTACAACAAAAGCAGATACAACTGACATAGAAATGAACAATTCGTAATATGTTTCGTATACTGTAATAATAATAATAATAATAATAATAATAATAATAATAATAATAATAATAATAATAATAATAATAATAATAATAAAAATAAAAATAAAAATAATAAAAATAATAATACTAATAAGACTCATAGCTCTTCTACATCATAAGGGTGTGCCAGTGGAGACAGGAGCACATAAATCTCTCCAAACACTTCATTCGTTATCAATTCGGATGAGTGTAGAAAAATCGTCAACTGATAATTTCATGATGTTGTTGGCCCAAGACTTTCTTTTGCAGTGCTTTCTCCTTCCATCCGCATCTATTCCTTGCAAATAGTTTTAGAAAAGGGAATTTGTGACTTTAAATGTCCAAACCAAATCAAATTATGTTGTTTCTTTAGCGCCATAAGTGGTTCATGACAATCTGTAAGTTTGTTTTCTATCGTATATTTTAAGTTATTGATTTTAGCATACGTCTTTAGAGCCATACATTTTTATCAAAGCAATCACACAAAAAGCCAACACAAATTCAGTATTCGTTCTCTACCACATAAGGGTTTAGATATATCATTGAATGTTGCATATTCTTGTTAGATAGATTAGTGCATGAAAATATAACAACACAAAAAAATCAACAATGTGTTCGAAGTTAAAACTAAAGAAAAATTCAGAATATTAACGTGCTAGATAATTTAGAGATTACGAATGGACGCCACATTACAAATCGGTCATTGGAGATGGGACATTAATTTTACTTTTTCGAAAATAAAATCGAAAATGAATTTGAAAAATCCTCTTCTGGATGTGGAGGCTAAAGACATCACTGTATTAGTTAATTACATAGCTATATGTGGGTCTATATCATTCTTTGGTATTATCGTAAATATAATAAATCTGATAATCTTTTCTAAGCAAGGATACGATAACACAATGAACATTAGCTTGTCTGGTCTAGCTGTGTCTGACATGTGCACTCTTTTATTTCTAGTTTGGTGGGACATTTGTCTTAATCCACATTTTATGACATCAGAACATGTGATGTTATCTTCAGAAATTCAGTACCTGACAGCAGGATGGCCACACTGTCTATTTGCTCGTATAACCTGCATAATTACAGTTTTTATAACTATGGAAAGATGTTTATGTGTAGCTGCCCCGTTGAAGGTTAAGAATATAGTGACTAAATCTAGAACAATTGTTGCCATTGTCTTTATATTTGTCACTCAACTGATGACTAACATACCATCTTATTATATCAATTATATAGACTGGAAATTTTTCCCAGAGAGAAATAGATCTCTGCTTGGCATGTACCGAAGAGACAATTGGGAGTCAGTAGAGAGTATCAGCTTTGTTCTACAATCAACAATGCAAGCCTTGTCTTTTACTCTTCTCCTTTTCTTTACAAGTTTGCTATTGGTAAGTTTGAATAGGAAAACAAAATGGCGGAAAAAATCAATGAACAATATTCAAAGCGGAAACATAGCGTCACGAGACAGGAAAATTATTCGGATGATCAGTCTTATTGCTTTAATTCTTATTGTCTGCTTCACGCCGGGTATGATTGAGTTCGGCGCAATGGCCATTGAGCCAGAGTACACAATCGGAGGAAGATATGACACGATTTTCTACGTCAGTTGGTCATTCGCAATCATTTGTCAAACACTCAATTCTAGCATTAATATTGTTGTCTATTACAGGATGAGCTCCAAATATCGCGAAACATTCAACGACATTTTTATGAAGTGTCGGATGTATTTACGATTTAAGGAAAGATATTTTGATGGTACATAATTAATTCATTCATGTTTCTTTAGGGCTGAAGTTAGCGCATACGGCAGAGGTCAGATGAAATTAATTGTGGAATCAAATTCATGCCTGTTCTTCAGTTTTCTTAAGTTGCTAATCTTCGTTTTATGATATTTTTCAAGCGCGATATTTTCTCGAAATCTCCTGTTACATAATACTCTAAGACCTATTTCTGATGTAACACTCGCTAATGTCTACCTGAATATCTTGCTTGTATCGTGTGTTTTAATTGCTGGTTTCTATTTATTAATTTTGAAATTAAATTAGATTGATTACATTAATGTTTTTTTTTAATTCAGTAAAATATGCCATATTTTATATAGGGAAAGTTGGAGGTTAATTTAGCTGATACGATGGCACCAGTGTGTATTATTTTTATTAAGATATATGGAATCGTTTTATGCTAAATTGATGCCGAAGCTACTATGAAAGTGTCGATTACACAGGCGTCGAGAAAAAAAAACCCCATACTTAGTCATATGCTAGTAACCGAGCAATTATTTATAACTGCTTACATAATAGTCAACGAACTGACGAGCAAATACATATCTTCGAACATACACCACATAATTATGTAGAAACTCCAGGAAACGTAATACAGAGTCCAAATGATGACACACACTAGTTTCATATCAAAGTATTGCATACCCCTGCAAATTGGAGCCTTCTGGGTATGAAATAAGAGCTTTGGTGAAGTCTCAGAAATCAAACAAATTATATATTTTCACAACATTGAAATATATGACACGTTGTTGAATTGAAGATCTTACATGGTGTTAGCGTCGAGGGGTGAAGAGTAAGGGGTGAGCAGAGATACAAGTTGGAGGAAAACATCATAAGATGGACAGGATGCAGTTTGTCAAAGTGCACTATCAAAGGATGGGACAGAAGATGTTAGAGGTCAGTTTCGGAAATCTCTATGCGGAGACGGTAATGATGCAGTTAAGAACCCCAAAGAAGCTAACATTTCTTTTTCAAATAATGAACATTTATCGGGTTTCCCCATATGTAACTCGTCTTTGTCAGCAAAACAGCTTGTCGCTTGCCGAATAGTATCACTAAGAGCAGTATATCGACTGTCGTTAGTATCAGAGCAGCATATATATCGACTGTCGATAGTATCACACAGAGAGCAACATATCGACTGTCGATGTTGTCACAGAGCACTACGCTGACTGTCGATAGTATCACATGGAGCACTACGCTGACTGTCGATAGTATCACACAGAGCAGTACGCTGACTGTCGATAGTATCACACAGAGCACTACGCTGACTGTCGATAGTATCACACAGAGTAGTACGCTGACTGTCGATAGTATCACACAGAGCAGCATGCCGACTGTTGTTAGTATTAGAGCAGATAACCGCATATCGTGAGTACACCCAGAGCAGAATACTGACTGCCGATAATATCACCTAGAGCAAATGCTGCGCAGCTCAAAACATAATCCAGTGACCTTAGAGAACATCTACTTGTAAGCAAGACGAAAAGGCTCGATTTCGAACCCAGACGAAATTAATGCTTCGCATTTCCGAATATATTAAACACAAAAATATTAGATGTCTGGCATTTTCATAATATTCAACAGAATAAATGAAGATATTGTCTGATTTTTTTCATATGTAACATACAATTAAAAATGATGCACGACGTTATTATTTAATGCAGAAAAATAAAAATCATATTCGACCACAACACACAAAAATTTAAAATATCTTGGTTTTTTTCTAATATTGAACAAAGAGAAACATATCAAATTATTCTTCTTCTGCGTTCGTTCTCAAACTCTTGCACATTACCAGGATGTAGTCCGGAGAACTGAATGCGCTGTGTCATGGTTTACAACATTTCTGTGATATCAGCGCATTTCAGCCTGACACACCCGACTTCAGCATGGCTTTGTGTCATTGCCCATATATGGGATGTGACATCCAACTCCTTCCCATAACCTACTTAGTCGCCTCTTACGACATGCATGTAAGGTAAACATATTGGTCGCTATATTGTGTTTGTTCTACTCTCTTGTCTCACTACACACGGGCGATTATTCCCATGGCAATTCAATGTGTCATGACAACTAAACAGAAAAATCTGCTATCACTAGTTATCAACACATGTTGTGCTAGTTGGCGAAAACAAAACATACATATCCACACAATCAAATCCTTCACCAATTTATGTCCTGTTTGCAGATGTCAAACAGCGTCATTTATCTTGGCTGCTGATATTGATCATTATTAACTTTGCATATAGATTGTGTCTCCATCTAATGAAAGCACACTACACTGTAAGATCAGCCAAGATAAAGGACGCTGCTTAGTATCTGCTCGCAGTATATTCTGCAGAAGAACTTGACGTTATCTTATTACCAGTATTTGCTAGCAATTCTAATACTGTCTCGTTTCTATAAGACAGAAAGTATCTTCTGAACGTTTTAAAAGTTATGAAACCTTGTTGAAGACCTTCATTGAAAGTGTAAACAAGAAAAGTGAGCAGGGGGTTGGCAGAAATACAAGTGCAAGGGAAAACAAACGAAATATACATAACACTGTCTGTTAGTTGGAGGGAAACATCACGAGATGGACATAATACTGCATGCTAGGTGAAGGGAAACATCGCGAATTGATCACAATACTGGCTGTTAATGGGAGGGACGCATCACGTAATGGACATTATACTGTCTCTTAGTGGATGCCATCATGACTAGAGGCAGACAAATGTAGGTCCGTTGCAGCCAACCATTGTTAACAGGACTGCTAGATCATGATGATTACACTAAGGAAGACAACATTGATGAATGGGTTTAATTGGGATCGAATTATAACTGTCGCCTGTGTCCTGTCTAATATATGTATATAGAACAGTGGCATGGTTCTGCTGGATCTACTATCTTTTTATTAGTATGAATCCATGTCACAATATTTGACTAATTAAACAGTAAACGTTACATTAAACATTACTAATTTATATAGGTGTTTTCATTTGCTACTGTGTTTTAGTAATAGGATGTATCGCCCTTTACCCGTCGTGCTCTATGTTATGCTCTTAATAAATACTTTTTGGTCGAAACGTTGGTTTATGTGTGATGTTCCATGTGCTTTTAGTGATTCTAAAAACTTCATTACCCTGTAACTTATGTGCGAAAGCTCAAATGCGTAGATGAGTGGTTTCATTGTACTCGGGTTACCCAAACTCTGTCCCTCTGAAAGTAAATGTAAGTAGGAAGCCAGAGGACAATTTTTAAAAATCCCTCTGAAAGTAAATGTAAGTAGGAAGCCAGAGGACAATTTTTAAAAATCCCTCTGAAAGTAAATGTAAGTAGGAAGCCAGAGGACAATTTTTAAAAATCCCTCTGAAAGTAAATGTAAGTAGGAAGCCAGAGGACAATTTTTAAAAATCCCTCTGAAAGACACAGAACGCGAACTGCCGAGAGTACCACTCACAGCACATAACTCAGTGGCTTCAAGCAATAATCCAGTGATCCCCGAAAGAAGCTCGTTGTAAACAAGACAACGACATGAGCCGGACTTTAACTTCAGACTTCTTGAGCACAACTTAATCACTAAGCCTACTTGTACCTTTGGGGAGCAGAGGACAGAGGGGGGGGGGAATAAATACAATAAAATAAAAGTGATCGATAGAAGGTTACATCTTCAGAAATACTGTTCCGCATAAACTTTAACACTGAATTGTAATTTTTTTGGTGTTTAGTAACGATACGATTTAAAAAAAAAGTAGAAACGTGTATGTCAATGTGTTCCATTGCTATAGTGGGTTTACAAATTCTCGTTAGTATGTTCCTTTCGTGCCGCAAGCGACATATGGGCAGAGGTTTTGGTTCTCCACATGATGCGGTCCGCTGCCTGCAACTTTAGTTCCTTGTTGGTCTTACAGCCTATTAATTCGCTCACCGAAAAAAACATGTAATTGAAATATTGTGATATCGATATGGATACAATTTGCATATGAAATATGTGTTCTATAAAATGTTAGTTAAATTTTGCAATACAATGACATAAGAAGGAAAACAATTCTGTATATGCAATTATGTCCCTGTGCACTTAGAGAAGAACAACTTAAATTCCGCATATTTTATCAGTTTACAATTTGAATTGACATTTTCATATGAAGCTCAAGTAATCGTTACAACAAGCACACTTTCGCACCGAGTTTCTGATAATTATTCAGTTATTAACTGAATCCGTCGTAGCGCACAATTTCTGTATAGTAGTGGTCATGAAATTATATGAAATGTTTGCTTAAATTTCGACTAATTTTATTATGCAATGAGAAGTCGCGAATGGCTAACAAAAACAAAATGAAATAAATATGATACCAACATGAAAACTACATAATTTTAGACTGACATTTTTCCTTCATGTATCCATATAATCTCCACCAACCTTGATTGTATAGATGTACTCTTCTGCGTTCGTTCTCAAACTCATGCAGATTAGCAGGATATAGTCTACAGAACGGAATGAATTTGTGTCATGGTTTACAACATTGCTGTGATATCTGCGCCTTTCGGTCTGACACATCCGACTTCAGCATGGCTTTGGGTCACTGACCTATATGGGATGGGATAGCCAGCTCCATCCCAAAACCTCCGTAGTCGCCTATTACGACATGCATGGAAGGTAAAGAGTGTTGCTATTCTTTGCTGCCCTTTCGGGCCTCGGCAACACACGGTCGTGTATAGATGTATATAAAATACACCAATTGTTTTTTGTCACATGATTACCTCTTCACTCTCCCTTTGTGAGCTATACTTCCACGTGATATACCGGTGAAACCCATGCGCACAGTCGCTGGCTGATGACCGACACATCCATGTAAATCACAACATATGTGGCATCAACATGTTCAGAGATAGGTGTATCGACCTTTATTGTCAAAACACATAATTAGGCTATATCTACCCTCGATTGCGTGTAATTATGTTCTTGAGAGCCTCTTAAAAAACCCTTAGGCCATTCATCACCTGCATTAATGACTCCTGGTGCAGAAATATTTCTGTGAGTATCTTAAGCGCGCTCTAAACGCGATTTGCCTCTCTTAAGTCTGCTCCACGCGGGGTAACTATATGTCTTGTGGCTGTTCCTCACAGATAATATGATGTATACAGTATATTAAAAACGGTGTCTGCTCACGTTTGTATGCGTCTTATATGACAGATTGCACAATGAAACGATGCACACTTTCTACATTATAGGTCTATATATTCTGGTGCATACCTAACCTGTCGATTATTTAAATACACCAATTAAATTTGTTGAATTTGAAGAATTTTTGTAAAAATTAAAACAAAAAACAAATTGTTTTTCGTACGTTTTAAATAAACCATTCTTGGGGATGAGGAGTTTCCAGTTTTTGAACATAATTAAATAGCGCTACTTGAAATTCTGAACATTTGTTGACAAGGTAGAGAGAGAGGGAAGGATTCAAAAATTGGCATAAATACGTCCATGTAAATTATGAATAGCCCCAACGTCATTAAGTGACACGTAGAGATACAACTATGAATGGTTAATCTTGAATCTTGAAAGCATTATTTTCATAAATGTATTTTACAGGTTCAATGATTATTCACCGACAAAGAAAATTGATAGTTTCAGAAATTGGCAGCGCACAACAATTATGAATGGTATAATGTTATTCTTCTTTAGCGTTAATTCTCAAACTCCAACTGGATCTCCCGTGTAGCAGGACCATGGTCCTACTAGATTTCCAGTAGGATGTGTAATCTAGAGAATGGAAATGCGTTGTGTCGGCATTTTATTTGCACCAATGGCCCGAGACATCCGTCTTCGGCGGAGAGTTGTATAATATAAACTTCATTAAACATATAATACTGTGCACATTTAAGCCGTGATACGTGCGATGTTTCTGGATGCACTGGGCGAAATCTGAGGGTATGAGTGTTAAAATGCAATATAGTATATCGATTTTATAATGGACAACACTTTAATTTAAGTTCACACTCGCATTTGCGCTATGTTACCATATCCACTATATTACGGATTTCCTGGGTTATTCCAGACACTCTGAAAAACATCATTATCCTCATCATCAGGTAGCATATAATGAACAAAGATTAAAGCAGTCATCACAGCTTTTCGAAACTATGTCGATCTTGAGCCAGTCTGCCTGTTTCTGTTACTGTCATGTTCAGGTGGTCTTTGATATCTTGCATCCATCTTCCATCTGTTCTGCCTTTTGTTCTTCTCCCTGGCATGATCCCCTCAATTTTGGTCTTCTCTATACTATCATGGCGTTTGATATGGTCAATATATTGTAGTTTTCTAGAAAGAACCATGCGGTTTTTCCATTTTTCGTTTTATATTCATTGCTCTCATGATGGCTATAATAGTGTTATTTTTGGTACATGGTATTCTGGGGAGTTTACTCTGAGAACATATCTAATAAAATGTTAAATTGTGAGGTTTGTTTTCTGTATATATCGTCATATAACTTAAATTATATGAAACACAATTTCTGTTATATATCTAACTTACACACGCGAAATAAAAATATACCAAACTGGGATTGGTACAAATGCCTTCAAGAACGAATATACACTACATAGCATCAGGCAGGAACTGGGAGAAATACAAAACGGTCAACGTTAAAACGGAATCACGCATTTACGGTAAGATGTATCTAGGATTACCATGAAACGATAAACTTAGTCTGCCTTAAGAACTCATGGACTGTTAAAGAAAATTAATCAGCTGTCAGAGGATCCGTTCTGTACAACACAGTATTTATAGACACAATAAATACGGAAGTAGCATCGATTGGTAATATACATATTTTGGTAAAAATAACATCATTAGGTTGTATATCCTTTTTAAATTTCATCATTGCGTAGTATATCCTTGTTGAATATTCATCATTAAGTAGTATATCCTTGTTGAACACATCCATCATTAGGTAGTATATCCGTGTTGAACAATCATCATTAGGTAGTATATCCTTGTTGAACACATCCATCATTAGGAAGTATATCCTTGTTGAACACATCCATCATTAGGTAGTATATCCTTGTTGAACATTCATCATTAGGTAGTATATCCTTGTTGAACACATCCATCATTAGGAAGTATATCCTTGTTGAATATTCATCATTAGGTAGTATACCCTTGTTGAACATTCATCATTAGGTAGTATATCCTTGTTGAACACATCCATCATTAGGAAGTATATCCTTGTTGAACATTCATCATTAGGTAGTATATCCTTGTTGAACACACCCATCATTAGTACGTATATCCTTGTTGAATATTCATCATTAGGTAGTATATCCTTGTTGAACACATCCATCATTAGGAAGTATATTCTTGTTGAATATTCATCATTAGGTAGTATATCCTTGTTGAACATTCATCATTAGGTAATATATCTTTGTTGAACACATCCATCATTAGGAAGTATATCCTTGTTGAACACATCCATCATTAGGTAGTACATCCTTGTTGAACACATCCATCATTAGGAAGTATATCCTTGTTGAACACATCCATCATTAGGAAGTATATCCATGTTGAATATTCATCATTAGGAAGTATATCCTTGTTGAACACATCCATCATTAGGTAGTATATCCTTGTTGAACATTCATCATTAGGTAGTATATCCGTGTTGAACACATCCATCATTAGGAAGTATATCCTTGTTGAACACATCCATCATTAGGTAGTATATCCTTGTTGAACATTCATCATTAGGTAGTATATCCTTGTTGAACACATCCATCATTAGGAAGTATATCCATGTTGAATATCCATCATTAGGTAGTATATCCTTGTTGAACACATCCATCATTAGGAAGTATATCCTTGTTGAACACATCCATCATTAGGTAGTATATCCTTGTTGAACATTCATCATTATGTAGTATATCCTTGTTGAACACATCCATCATAAGGAAGTATATCCTTGTTTAACACATCCATCATTAGGAAGTATATCCTTGTTGAATATTCATCATTAGGTAATATATCCATGTTGAACATTCATCATTAGTTAATATATCCTTGTTGAACATTCATCATTAGGTAATATATCCTTGTTGAACATTCGTCATTAGGTAGTATATCCTTGTTGAAAACTCATCATTAGGTAGTATATCCTTGTTGAAAACTCATCATTAGGTAGTATATCCTTGTTGAAATTATGTCATTATATAGTGTATCCTTATTGAACATTTATCATTAGGTAATCATATCCGTGTTAAACAGTCATCGTTATGCAGTATATCCTTGGTGAACTTCCATCGTTAGATAGTATATCTATCTTGAACTTTCATCATCATATCCTTGTTGAAATTGTGTCATGATATAGTGTATCCTTATTGAACATTAATCATTAGGTAGTGTATCATTGTAGTACATTTCATCTGTAGGTAACAGATCCGTGTTGAACTTTCACCATCAGGTAGCACATACTTTTAGAGTTCTCATCAGGTAACACAACTTTGGCTGAACCTTCAGTATCCGTCT
Organism: Meghimatium bilineatum; assembly: GCA_034231615.1. NCBI lineage: Eukaryota > Metazoa > Mollusca > Gastropoda > Stylommatophora > Philomycidae > Meghimatium > Meghimatium bilineatum. Next base: position 36,728,706 of record CM067299.1, on the reverse strand, counting down.
CTTCGTGCTCCTAGAATATAGTTATATACCAAATTCTTATCTTCTAGCATGAAGGTATTAGCATCAGTCTTTCATTGGTGTGTTTATTATGTGTTTTCATGTATTAGCAAAAACTCCCATTATCTATAATAATAAGAACCATAGCCTGTCTGGGTCGAGGGAGTGCCACACTGGAGACATCAACACACAATAATCTTCAAACACCATCATTCATTCGGAGGAGTGTAGAAAAATCATACTCAGACTATTTATTGTCGAAGTGTTGCTCTCTGATAGAGACGGGGTACATATGGGGAAACCAGAATACAATGAAGAAAATCAAAAAAGTCTGTTGAACCCTATGTGAGATGTTGTGACAAAATGACTGATGTATTGATGGCTTATAGCCCTCACCTTAAATACATAAGATTCTTAAGCACACATCGTTTTCTGATTATGTTGAAATCATTTAGAACAATGGTTCTAAACCAGAGCCATATGTCCCCTAGTGGCTGCAGAAACTTACAGTGGGAAAGGACGCGGAGAAAATGTGTGAATTTAAGGCTTATAGCTATATCAATTGGAGGACACATGAATGTAACTGAATGATAAATTAGCGGATACAGATAAATAAACCTTAAAATCCCACCTATTGTGAAAAACACAGCTATAGACTCTTTTAGGTATCGGGCGGATGCAAAATACAACAGTTTTCCTAAAAGGGAAAAATGGCATAAAAACCTAGAGAATCACTATTTAGAATATTCTTCCGTCGCATTATGACATCAACAGAAACATGTCATTCATTTGTATACTTATTTCTTGTATTGTGCTGTAACTTTAATAAATTTAAAAAAAAAACCATATCAGTTTCATTTTCTTTATTGTCATTCATGTTGACTTGAATTTTATACGTTTTGCATTCCCAAATATATGTCCATTCTTTATCCGTTCTTGCAAGATAGCTATACTGTTTAAAAAAACGAATTTGTTTGGAGTTACTTTTATAAAATATATACGCTGATTGGACATCATTCAACGAATCGACTGTATCCACCTGGTCATGAACTTCTCGTGGTTACCTGAACTGTACTCATCACGTGATGTGTGAGGCCATTAAAGAAGTCAAGCTCAAAAAACATTTTTGGCAATAACTCGTGGCAGTTTCACAAATGGACAATCACAAAGTGTAGTCGCAGACAATTTAATATTGTTAGAAACACCATTAGACGGCTTTAGAGGCGATTTCAACAAACTAGTTCAATGGCAGTACATCCGCGAAGTGGAAAACCAAGAGTCACAACTCCTGCTGAAGACCGCTTCATATGGCTGCGTCACCTCAGGAATCGAGTTGCATGTTCGTCCTCCACAGTCCAGTCAATGCCAGCAGCTCGTCGAATTTCAGGCAAACGGCCAGGAACCGTAGGCACGACGCTGTCTTTGGGCTAGAATAACCTACATGTCCTGTTCTTAAGGATCAGCATCGCCAGAGCCAGCTGCAGTGGTGAACCAGAATTGTCAATGGACCGTTGGGATTGATTGGAGACTGGTTTGATTTAGTGATAAAAACTATGTTTTTCTCAAGCGACACGATAAACGGAGAAAACTTTACAACAGAGTCCATGAGCGTTGCGTACAGAACAGCTTTGATGAGGTTCCTCCACATGGTCGTGGAGGTATACTGATGTGTGGACGGGGTGGAGGGGGGGGGGGGGGCGATCAACTTCATGGGAAAAAGTGATCCGGTGCTAATTTAAGGACGCCTGAATGACAAATGATACGTCGTTGAAATCTTTCGTCCTCACGTCTTTCCAATTTTGACTGCAGGAGGCTCAATTTTTCAGCTGGATAACGTTCGCCCTCATGTGGCACAACTCATCACCCAGCTCCTCGCTGGCAGCAACATCCAGACCATTACTTGGCCAATCATGTCATCAGACATGAACCCCTTTTAACACTTATGGGATGAACTCGACATACGACTCCACCACAGATACGTGGATCCAGGCAATCTCCAAAAGCTGTCTCTTACACTACGGGAAGAGTGGGCAGTCATACCACAACAACAGATGAAACGGCTAATCGTATCCATGTCACGGAATTATTGTTATCTGATAGAGGTCAGAGGTGACCATAACTTTATTGAACCTTAGTCGCAAAGAAGAAACGTTCACACCAAATTTTATTAACATCAGTCCATGTATTAAAAAGTATTTTCATGCCAAGGTTGAAACATTAATTCCGTAAAATAATTTCTTATGAACAGTATAGTTTTCTAGAGTGACACCAGTCATATCCAACGCCAGCACATTCTTCTAAAGATCACAAAATTAAAATAATGTACTCTTGTTGAATATGTGCTAGAAGCTATTGCTTACAGCTGACTTTTTGTCCAAAATATGCAAAACGTGTTTGATAAACGTTGCATGTGCATGGTTGTAGGATTGTACACGTTTTTTTAATATGTCAATCTACATCATTCTAATACAAATAAAACATAAATTAAGGACAATTTTTTAGCTCTTATTATCTTCCAACACAATATCAATAATTGTTTCTGCATGTACTTCTTAATATCCTTTCTAATGCAGTGTCGACAACGTGTTGCTTATTATTTCACATCATCTATTTTGTTTCCGACGTCTAACCTTGACACATGTGTTCAAAATGTGTTCACTATAAAATGGTACCAAGGTAGTCTAGAAAGAACATACTTACTTTATTCTTTCTTATTAAAAAAAACCAACAAGAACAATGACAGTGATTGGCAACTGGATAGAACATACAATAATAACTACACATAAAAATGTGAACGTATGACAACATAAATACAAGTATTTTTCTTCTAATACGTTCGTTCTCAAACTCCTGCAGATTTAGTAGGATGTAGTCCGAAGAATGGTAGAATGTGTTGTGCCATAGAAGAATGTGTTGTATACATATGAGTGCTTGATAAGAACACATTCAGGAACACTAGTTAAAACGATCAATTATCCAAGACAACAACAGCAGCATTGGACACACGTAATTATCATTCATCAAAAATACAACAGTAACATTGCTTCTCATTTATAATAATTCTTGAAAGACAACAGCAGTATGCGCTTTATTGTTATAATTTACCAAATTCAGCATTAGCCAGCACGTGTTTATATATATATTTACATATACATATATACGTATACATACATCCATATATATACATACATACATATATATACATACATATATATGTATACATACATACATATATATACATATATATATATGTATACATACATACATATATATACATACATACATCTATATACATACATATATATGTATACATACATACATATATATACATACATACATCTATATACATACATATATATGTATACATACATACATATATACACATATGTATACATACATATATATATATATATATATATATATATATATATATATATATATATATATATTTATATATATATATATATATCTTAATAAGGTATTCTTGTCAAAACGTTTACTCGGTATATTTTTTGTATGTGTAGAACTGCAATTTAATTTTGAATTTTTTTTTTCATCACCATATTATTGACAGTTTTACTGCAGTTTTTTCTTTGACTTTCCTTCATCCAGATAGCTACGACCGCATATGTGATATCACTTATATGTATAAGTGAACTTGCATACGTGATGAATTCAAGCAACAGCTTAGATATGATAGACCTGTAAATGTCACAAGATGTGGAGAGCATATTATCGATAACGTTGTCATAATGCTTAAGGTTACAATATACGTGTTCAAATCTCAAAACTCCATGTCAAATATTGGATATTTCAAAACTAAATTAAGCAGGTGTACATTAATTTAAACGTAACTATTTAGAGGAACCGGCTATTATGAAATATAAACCACACATATAATTGGTATCCAACTTGGACTATAATAAACTGACACTCCACTGATTGTAATGGATGCAGAGATAGTTTATGTCATCGTTGATCTTACATGAAAATGGTACTAATATATACAATTATACAACCCTAATGTTAATCGTGTGTAATAGTACATTAACAAGCGTATTTGTGTCAGACTTAATTAGCATGCGTCTTTCAATAAACGTCTGCACGTGAACAATTTGATTGTTGGTAATTCTGAAATTTTATAGCAGTGGTAGGTAATAAATAATTCACAAAATGCACCGATATTTTGAATGAATAAGATACAATAATAATAATAAATATTTCGTTTCATTTTATTCCTCTGTGAGCTATACATTTTATAGACATATGTAATTATAGTTTATACTAAAAGGTTGTAAGTACATATAAAATATTTAATAAAAAAATAGTTATGATAGAAGTACACAATTTAATTTACAATGTGACAACTAGAGTATATTTCTTCATTAGTTTTCTCTTGTGTCTTATCAGTCGTGACCTTATGGTTACAATATTAGAGCTTCTTGTAGAAATCACACGCTCCTATGTATTGTTACAATGAACTGAACTGTGGTGAACAACCAAATTTAAGAGCTGTTGATCTTGTATGTCAGAGCTTGTTCAGATGGTTGAATTTCTATTTTGGTGTGGTATAGTCGGATTTTCTGTAAATATTCTGTTTTCCGCAGATTATTCACATATGACATATCGGTGCCGCCAATTTCAAACCTTCCATACATGCATTGTATGAGTCTGTTGTTGCCTGTTCATAATCTAAAATTTATTGTGTGCTCCTTTCTTCCAAGAGTCATATTTGAGCTATACTGTGTATAGACCGATGCAATGTTTTGAGAATACTTAGACACAAGTTATTGTGTCGCGCCACATTTCCAGTATATCGTCTACACCTTATGTATCTGTTAAGTCTCGGACTAGTAGCGCAAATTATATTGTAAGATAATCCTACTAACATTTCTATCGCTGAATTCAGCTTCAGTTGGAGCTACCAAGCTACTAACTCTTTCATGACATAACTACACAGCAGCACATGCGTGTATGTGTGTCAGTGTGAATTATACTAGAAAAAATGACAATTAACGAACAAATAACATATCCTTACTCTTTTATTCTTATGACTTTTACAATTGATAAACATTTTAACCCAAAATTAGGGTAATGAAAAATCCAATATGAGATCGGATTGAGAAACAGCTGATTCATTACAAACTCATTAGAACGTATGTAATTGTGTTTTGGAAATATTTCGAAGTGAATAATGAGAACATTGTTTACCTCGATCACTATTTGTGTGCTAATATGTAGAAGATTAATAATCTTCTGTCAAGTAAATTTGTGATATCACAAATGCATATCACATTTTATCTGTGATCATTAATTGTTTGTGGTGAATGTGAAGAATACTAATGGAATCTTGTATCGGACTGCCATTCTGATAGTAATCAAAATTAGCACGTTTTATGTTCGAGCAATTTTCAAAGAACATTGAAGAGTCTGCACTTTGCCATCGATCGACTATTCTTTCTCAGTTATCATTCTCAAATTTGTTCTGCTTAGCGAATTCTCAAATTTGTTCATTCTCAAATTTGTTCATTCTCAAATTTGTGTTGTTTAGCAAATTTTCAAATTTGTTCATTCTCAATTTTGTTCATTCTCAAATTTGTTCTGTTTAGCAAATTCTCAAATTTGTTCATTCTCAAATTTGTGCTGTTTAGCAAATTCTAAATTTGTTCATTCTCAAATTTGTTCATTCTTAAATTTGTGCTGTTTACCAAATTCTCAAATTTGTTCATTCTCAAATTTGTTCATTCTTAAATTTGTTCATTCTCAAATTTGTTCATTCTCAAATGTGTGCTGTTTAGCATGATTTCATCCGTAGAGCGGAATTCGTTATGCCGTGAATTACACATTAACTGCGATATTCACATTTTTCGGCAACTAACATGTTGACATATAGGATGGATCAGTCACAGTCAACTCTGCGCTATATCCGTCTGCTTGTATTGTGACAATTTTGAAATATAGCGCAAATTCATTTTATTCGTTTGTAAACACTGTACTGAGTGTGTATATTAACTTCAATCAGTTAGTATTGACGTCCATTTAAAGAATATTAAGACTTGTACTCTCAATAAGTTACCACTCGAGTACTCCACGTTACTCTCTAACGGGAAACATACAGCTTGACAGATAGTTAATAATGAAAACTGTGAATGATGTAATATCTTATCCTCAACTAGTAAATGTTCTGACACCATTGAAGTGGTACATTCTATCTTTAACCAGTGAATATTCTGAGAACATATAAGAATGGTACATTTTATTCTCCGCAGTTAATATGTTGTGAACATTCAAGAATAGAACATCAAATTGTTAATCAGTTAATATATTGAGAAAATGGAGGATTGCATATAAAACACTCATTCATTTAATAGTCGAAGAATATTGGAGATTTGATTTCCAAACATTTACTCATGAGAGACCTTTCCATGACGGTGACGGTACATTTTCAAGCGCAAAAAGTAATTAGCTCATGATGTGCGTGGAATACTATCCGTACAAAGTTGAATGACTGAATTTTGTTATTACGTTAAACTTACATATAACAAAAATATAATTATTCTTTGGTAATTTCTTAACGTCACATCATGTCTATAATATTACCATTATCAAATATCACAGATGCATTTGTAAATGTTAATGCATTGGTCTACAATAAACTTCTAGACAAGGAGGCTAAAGACGTGACACTTGTGGTTAATTGTGTTGTTGTGTGTGGGATTATATCTATATTTGGAATAGCTACAAATGTGATCAATCTATTTGTCTTCTCTAAACAAGGCTATGGGAACACAATGAACATTAGTCTATCTGGCATAGCTTTATCCGATATATGTACTTTGATATCAATGATATGGTTTGGAATATGCGTCAGTCCATTCTGGGCAAGTTCAGATACCTCTGTTGCATTCTCCGAAGTCTTATACCTTACAGCAGGATGGCCTAATTGTATTTTTGCAAGAATAACTTGTATTATTACAGTTTTTATAACTATCGAGAGATGTCTATGTGTTGTGATTCCTTTAAAGGTGAAGAGAGTTATCACAAAAACAAAGACATTTACTGTTATCTTCTTCATTTTTGTAAGTCAAATTATGACGACAATTCCCACATACTACTCAACTTACATCGACTGGAAGTTCTTTCCAGAGAAAAATAGATCCTTGTTGGGTCTTCATCGAATTAACAATTGGGAACCACTGGAGAGTATAAGCTTTGTATTGCAAGCAACGATGCAAGCTGCCTCTTTTATGTTACTCATATTTTTCACATCGTTGTTAGTTATGCACCTTAGAAGAAAGTCAAGCTGGCGCGAGTCTTCCACCAGTCATGCACAGAAAGCATCACTCTCACTCCGTGACAGAAAATCAGTGAGGATGATTGTCTTAATCGCGGTGATACTGATTGCGTGCTTTACTCCAGGGATGGTCTGCTTCTCTGCCATGGCATTTGAACCAGGATTTACAGTTGGGGGAATTTATGAGAACGTGTTTTTTGTTGTTGGTTCATTTCCGTTCATTTTTCAGACCTTGAACTCCAGCGTGAACATCTTAATCTACTACAACATGAGTTCTAATTACAAACATACGCTTGATCAGTTTTTCCCAATATGTGGGAGAATTATTTCTTTTACTTCAGAATTAGAAGAGGATTAATGATATTATTCCACATATTTGCACAATTTTCCAGTTGCCTGTTAAGAATTGTGACCTTTCGGATTGTTTGTCATTGTTTCCATGTTGTTTTTTTTAAGTTTGCCAAACTGTTTTCCGATTGGTGTAATTGAGATAATTATCCCAAATAAAGTTAGAAAAAATAATTAATACAAGAGAGAGTCAGAAATGTCTGCTTGGAAAAAAGGTTATTGTGATGTATAAAATACCTCTTTCTGCGCTTATGTCTAGATATATTTGTATACGCAGGCGATCCATTAAAGGCTGTGTTCTTTTCATCTAAACGCCCATTGCTCTAATTACAAGTTATAATTGTTCCTCCCATACCCCCCCCCCCACTAATCTGCTGTTATACAACATATACTAATTAGCTTAAATATATACTAATCGACAGCAACGAAACACACTGCTCATAGAAAATGAAGATTTTTCAGTATTGAAACACATCAAGAGACAGCGGATCAAGTTGTTTTCACACGCTTCCAGACTATCAACAGGCAGCAAGTCACAATTGGCCATGACAAATAGGCATCACGGTTATAAGGCCAGAGGCAGACCATATAAAAGATGGATCACAGAAATGACAGAAGCCACAGGAACAAGCTTACAAACAACACACAAGAAGGCCATCTCCAGAAAACTGTTCCCCCCCCCCCTGATGCCGCAAGGCTAACAATGGCCACAGCGTATAGATAGATAGATTGACTAATTTGCCGATACAATGGCAATAGCAATTATAATAGAAAAGAGATATATGAAACACGTCCGTATATAAGGTAGAGCCTGTGTGGTTGTGGTGGGTAGTGTTCAAATCACCTACATCAGATAAATAGAACATGGCATGAAGTACCAGAAAAATATATATAAAAGGGGTAACACACGGTCGTTTTCTTAACGGTTTATAAAATAAGGGGCCATCATAAATTCCAAAATATTACGGTGATTATGTAGTTTTATTTTTAAAAATACGGCAAACCTCTACCTATTTGCAGTCACACATACGGCTCCGACTTGAAATAACATCAAGGGTATTCCGCAATAAGACTTCATGAAGGTAAATATTTCTAAAGTAATATGCAATATATATGTATGTCCTTGAAAGAAAAATTACAGAATATGACCAGAATCAAATAGGATATAAATTTTAAAAAATCTTTTAGAGGACATAATACATTGGTTCTATGAAATAAAAATTATATAGATATGTATATACGTGTTACAAAGGAAATAAAATAAAAACCTACTGATACTGGCAAGATAGTTCAACAAATTGTAACAAAAAATAAGAAAGATACACATTAACGTTTTGGTCAAGTGCCTTCTTTAAAAAATATAGCAAAACAACAATAATATCATATGAAATATAAACTATTGCTACAGTGTTTTATATATATATATATATAAATATATATATATATATATATATATATATATATATTTATTTATTTATTTGTTGAAGACGGATGTGTTGGGGTATTGTTGTAAATAAAACGACGAAAAATAGCATGTCGATTCTCTGAACAATATTCTCCTGGAAATCTAGTAGGACCATTCAAATTAACTCCTGCTACAAGATAGAGCAAGCAAGAGTTTGATATTGAACGCTGGAGAAGATGTTATATATATATATATATACATACATGCATGCATATATGAGTAATTTTCTGTTGTTCTGTTCGCTACAGATTCCTGGACGACTTAACCGATACGGATACACTTTTGCACAGTTTATAATTCAGTCTCTAGGGACATATAGCAAAACGATATATGTTAAAACGTATTAATTACTTTCCCTTCAACAGGGCATATGTTCAAATCAGTCCTTTAGGCCTATCTGAGTAGGGTCGTAGATCAATATTACGGCCAATCTTTGACCTTCGTCTATTGTGGAACTGTCAAGTCTGCCATTTGAAATTTTCGGCCTCTTAATGTTGATGGAACAATTTTTTGGTCAATGTTTACTCAGTTCTAACTGGTTATCATTATTTGTCGATGTCCAGTGCATCTGGAATTGTGCAGTGAGAGAGGTGGGGTACAATAAGAGGAATTCTTAGGAAAATGTACAACAAATGCTACAAAGGAAATATCAGTATACATAATGTACGTCATCTCTTGAAATAGGCAGAGCACATAGGGATTTGTTGTGATGTTTCATCAAACTACTATTCAGTAATGATGGTAATGATGGTTTCCTGGTAATGATGGTATACATGGTATTGAGAGAGCAGATATACGTGCTTCATCGGAAAGTTCTAGGCTCACTGATTATGGATGGACAATGCTTTCTTTATTTCCTATATAAGCACCAATTGGTTAATGATAACATAATTTAATAGAGATTTTAGATATGGGCTAAAGTAATCCTAGTTATCGTTACATTGGTGGTGGAGAACGTCTTCTTTCTATGGATGCAGCTTTCCAGAATGTAGACCGTCAGGGGGCAATCACGACATTTTTATGTGGCTCGCCAAGCTGATCAAAACTTACAACATTGTATATGTGCGGGTCCTAGCGCTCAGAAGGTACAGAGCTCAGTTATACAGGAATACTAACAATACTTTTGAATCCTATCACACACGGAGAAAGCTAAATCCGGATCCTCGACCCAAAAAAGATTGTCAGAATAAGATCTAGGCACACCAGTCATCTATCTCTCGCATGTGGATTTCATTAGTCTCAACATTCGTTGTTACAACAATCTGTAAGAACACTTAGATTGGTTCATACAATTTAAATGGAAGTCAGAATAGTTAACGAAATTAATAAAGTCGACAATATACTCTTCCTACCCAAGCTTGCGAAACTGGCAGTAATGCACTACGATGATGGCCAACGGGTAGATGCGAGTCTCTATAAATAAAAACAGAGTGGTATACAGCAAGAAAAATGATATGCAATGAAAACTCCCTGGTTATATATTGCATCTTGTACTATTTCCAAACGTCTTGCCTTTTTATCGCCATTGGTTTCAAATAAGTATGTATGAGACACTGAAAAATACAATTAGTCTAACGTTTCCTCACTGCGTTGTGAGTATGATGGGGTTACAGTTTGAGTCTGTTAGAATTTAATTTCTAAATTAACTGCATACACACTTGACAGATGCAGTAATACTTGTCTGATATGACATTGTTGTGATTCCTGTGACCATTATGTTAATTGGATACCAAGTTGAAGGCAAGCATAGTAAAAGTCTGCTGCTTACTTCTTCATCAGGGTTATGCTTGGTACTACAATTAGTTAACACACGCATTATAATATAATAGTATATCAAATAAAACCGTTAAACTCTCACAGGACAAAAACAAATAACGACTTATTGTTTCGCCCCAAACCTGTTCAACTGATCCTCGTTGCTTTTTCAACTGAAATGAAGCACAGTAGGTTTATAATTTCTCATTCATTGTATAAAGATTCATACATTCGTTGGATTTCTTCAATATACTAAATAATCTTAGTCATATAAGTGGTATTTGTTTGGAATATGATCACTGATAACCAGTAATATGATTGATACGAACAGAAATATTAAAAATAATAGTAATAAACTATACATTAAGGTATGCACAAATTAATATGTTTACAAACATACTAAATCGCATAAAAACACGCCGCTATGTGAAATACTGCTGTCGAGTACCAGGACCAAATAATGCAACTTATCGGATTTATCCGGTAGTGTATTTATGTAGATTGTGAATTGCTTCAGACAAGAATGATTGGTGAAATCCACAACTATAGGTCCGGACAACATGAACACCGAATCCCTCTAGGTTTATACAGTCCTGTGGGCTCATCGGTTCCATTTTTCGTAAGTTTAAATTTGACGTTTTCCATGCTTTCCATTCATCACATTATGTGTAATATGTATCGGCAGTCAATGGAAACAACGGGAATGTCATCGCACGTATGTAGGGAACAGGTAATGGAGGCTTACTGAACGAGAAAAACAAACATACTATTACTGTCGGATACTCACGTGAAATAATACACACAACACAACACAGGGTATAATCATACACAGAACAATACACATGATATAATCGACGGTTCGATCAAAATACCTTTAATCAAGATACGCACATAACATTAAAAGACGACGAGAAGATATGACTACATCATACACACATGCCCAAGCGACATATGGATGTGAGATGCAGGAAGGATAAAGAACAGGAAGCACATAAACACGTAAATATTGATGTAAGTGAAACGAACAAAAAGATGACTTAATGACGGATCAAAATGAATAAAGACAAAGATCACAACGGCTGAGAACTAGACAGAAGAGTGGTCAGAATTGAGTCCAAATGGCTTGAAGGTACCCAGCTAAAAAAAGATATGATTTTCTAGATCGTACCTAGATGTATCATCGGTGTTGCAGGATATGATGGCAGGGACCTGAATATCACGAACCCCTCAGTGAATATCGTCGTTGAAGTGTGTGGCAACAGGAGTATGTGTTCTGTGCTTGATGGCATGAATATGGTTACAGATGCGATCGCTCAATCTTAAGTAGGTTTCCCTGCCATACTGTTTGCCGCAGTGTTTACATATGATCACGTAAATTACATTACGGGATTCACATGTAAAGGTCTCATCGATGAAGAAATTGGCCTTGAGAAATGGAGTGGAGCGCATCTGAACCACATAAGGACCCGTGTAGCAACAACCGCATGAGCATCAAACAGTACCGAAATGGTCGGAATCAGAAGACTTACGGTGGCTATGGATAAAGATGTTCGTCAGATCTTTGTCGCGCCTATAGACAACCAGAAGCAATTCCTGGAAAGCAACACGGGTGTTAGGATAAGACTGGAGAAGGAAATAATTTTTAAGCAGGGTGCGTCGGAGTTATGGGGAGGAAAGGTAGGAACAGGTGTAACTCTATCAGAGGAGGAGGAAGAACCCTGGGAATTGGTCAAAGTATCGATGCGAGATAACTGGCATACACAGAGCCAAGATGATGAAAGGATAATGTCGGGAAATAGCGTCTAATGAAGAACTTAATCATCGCAGAGAAAATCGTCGTCATCGCTACATAAGCGACGAAGGCGAAGAAGTTGATAGTGACAATACTGTTAAGAAAATTGACAGAAGTAGTGGAGATGTGAGATGTGAATTGAATAACAGGGTTGAAATTGTTGATGAAGTTGATGAAGCGAGACAATTCTGTTTCGGACATTTCAGTAATACCTATACCATCATCAATGTATCTGTGGAAAAAAGATGAGAACGGGCCATCATAGGTCGATCAAACTTGATGTTCATGATGTCCCATAAAAAGCCAAACATAGATAGGTCCCATTTTGGTGCCCATAGCAACAATCTGATCGAAAAATGCATATCGAATTCAAAAGAGTTGAGTGTGATCACCACTTCAACAAGGCGAATACGAGTTGGAGTAGATACGGAGGGATGTTGACTCTTGTCCAGAAAGAACTGCAAAGCCCTCAGACCATCGGCATTGGGTATATAAGTGTACAGAGGGCTAACATCAAGCAAGAACAGACGATAGGTTCGGTCAGAAGCCAACAGTACATAAGAAAAATTGGTGAGGGCATGCTTCGTGTCTTTCAAGAATAAAGGTAGTTGTTCGACTAAGGGCTGAAAAATGCTGTGAAGGAAGTCGGAGATGCTCTCAGTGGACATAACAAGCGGAGACAATATGTTTACCCGAATTCAATGCATTGTGGATTTTTGGCAGCATATATAAAACAGGTCTGCCTAAACATCTTTGATCGATGAAAAGAGCGTCTTAGAAAAAAGAGTTTAGGCAGGCCTGTTTTCTATATGCTGCCCAAAATCCACGAGGAATAGAATCCTAGTAGACCTATTGACAGATCAATGTAAAATCTTGAGAAGAACTGGAAGAGCTATCATTTAATCTCATGGAAATCACAACTATGTAGAGGCATGCAGCCATCTGATGGAGAAGATGGAAGCATACAAAGTAAACGAACGGTATCCGTACCATTCAAATAAGATACGCCGTATATGTGCTACCTGTCGACAATCCGTAAAAAAGTCCATATAGAGGATGATACTTGAGCGTTTCTTAGTCCAGTGTTTCTCAAAGTAGTGGTCCGTGGCCTGGAGCCAATTATGGGGTCAGCAAGTCATCAGTGCAAGTCCATATGTATGTTATACACTATTTTTGATCATTAGCACCAACACTGATCCCTAACAGATTAGGAAATAAATTTCCGGTTCACGACAACACAACGTTAGAGTAACATTGTGGTAGTCCACTTGTAAACGCTATATTGACTTACTCCTGATCTTTATGGACATACGCAAAACACCAGCACGATCAACAATATTCAGGAATGCATAAGCAGGTATCATAATTAAATGTCTGTCACTGAATCATGTGACGTATTCTCTCCAGAACGTTGTCTTCCCAATGAACTCCCTGAACACTTCTCTGTCTAGGGCGATGTGACTTGCTTTGTCCAACGACGTATTAATGTTATCTTTAATTTCATCAGTCCATCGTCTTCCTGGTCTGCCTTTCCTCCTCCGCCCAGGTGCTCTGCCCTCCATTATTTGTCTTTTTAAACAGTTGTGTCTCTTTGTATGACAAAACATGTGTAGTTTTCATTTTCCTATTGTGTTAAGTAACCAACACTCTGGAATCTTCATTAATACCTGAGTTTCTCAGATCAAGTCAAAGATAAAAAAGACAACAGAAAATTCAAGCATTTCCAGATACGATACGAGAATACAACATCGAAATTCCAAACAAATTCGAAAAACTACTTGAAATACAAGAAGAATTCATCCAAATGAACTGGACAACGAAATATGTGACATTTTAAATAACTGTGCAAAAAACATGCTACATAAAAAGAGCAAGAAGAAGAAAGAGTATATATCAGAAGCAACTATGAACATTACTCAAGAAAGAAGACAGATAAAAAATAGTAGTACAAATAGAGCAAATTATAGAAGTCGTCAATAGATATTCAAAGAAGAATTAGACAAGACAAGCAAAACTACATAACAAAATATGCTTTGAAATAGAAGGGCAGAAAAACTAAGGTAACAGTAAAATATGTTAGAAAATGTACGACACTAAGAGATAACAAACTTCAATTATCATTAAAAGTGCTGAAAGACAAACAATGTAGCACACTAACGGAAGGGAAACATATCCAAATAGATGGAAGAAATACTGCAGTAAGATGTACACTGACATGACCCAAGTAAAACACACACAAAAACAACAAATCAGTAAATGTATGTGAAAAAGGGCCATAACCTACACAGGAAGAAGTGAGATACGCAATAGAAAGTTTAAAGAAAGGAAAAGCCCCAGGCAACGATGATTTAACAACAGAAATGATAAACGCAAGGGGCAAGACCGGAATCAAGATCTATCACAAACTCTGCTGCAAAATATGGGATAGCGACACATGGCCGGAAGAATGGAAACAAATATTATATATACCCATCCACACACAAAAATGTATTACATTTATATCGGTTAATTTAATGTAGCTCAGTTTATCTTTCATGTATGTCGCCAGGTATATCTATAATAAATATATATGATAGTTAAGCAGCAGCTGTGAAAATCAGCCAATAGTTGCGAAAGTTAAAGAGCTGGTATATGTTATGCAGTGGTTGTGAAAGTGTGCAAATACGACCGCCAACGGAACATGGAATCTTGAAAGAAGGCACCGGAAAATAATCACATTGGGGGGGGGGGGTTCCAGTCCAGAAGGCCATAGTAAGGTGAACATTTAAACGATAAACAAAATGAATTGTAGCGATAAAGCTTAAAAAAATCTAGGTGAGTTGTAAGAAAGTCAACGACTTTTGCTTTAAGGTACCAGGGAGTTTGCTACAGAAAATATGTTCGAAAATGGGGTCTTGTGATAAAATAGGATGAAAACCATTGAGCTAACACAATTTTTCTGCTTCTTTCGTTTGCTTGGTATGTGCGTGTAGCTGAGTTTGTATAGCTTTTATAAATCAAAGTTATTGTAGAGTTTTACTTCCACTTTTGTTTCTCTAGATCAATGTATTTGCCTCATCATTTCATATTTCGCACAATTCTAGAGAATATTATCTGCTAGGTGCCTTTCCATCATGTACACATGGCTGTGTTCCAATCTTGATCTTTCTGTACATATTCCTTCGGAGTCAGGCGTGTCCTGTTCTGGGGCGTATAATGACAACTTGTTCAGATCTGTTCATAATTTGTTAGTATCTTGTGTTGGTGTTGGCTTTCTAATTACTTTGATAATCTGTTTCTTGGGATGGTAAGTTTGTTAACTAAATAAAGTGAACCAACATAAACGAATGTGAAACACCAAATTTGATAGGAAGCTCTCCAAATGGCAAAACCGTTTGGCCGAAAAAAACAACGAAAGTGTTCATCAAAAATAAAGATGTGGGCTTACAACAAGTAGAGGGATGACTTCATTTTACTCGGTTTTCTCCTTATGTGTTCAGTTTGTTTTTCAGCAGAACATCACTCTTTCTACTGTATTGTTTAAAGTACATCGATCTAAACTCCCTTTCATCAGTGTGATATTGGGGATTACAGTAATCAATGACAATACGTTTTCTGGTATGGGACGTTTTGTGGATTGATATGCAGTAATCTTGGGAAGTACAGCATATCAGTAACTCTTTCAAGCTATTATTTTTCTGGGCTTCCTCTGCTTCTTAGTGTTTCTATTTTCATGGACTATGCACTTGTTTCTGGCCAGTATATAAAAATTACATTAAATTAACTATCTTACTCAAGCTGGGCAGGATCATCAGGTTCCCCAGAATTAATGCAATGTAAACATCACGTCCGATTTGGAATCTCGAACCTTTTTAATATAAGACAAGTGGCGTGTCCACTTCACCACAGAGTAACAAGTGCATACACGATTTGTCTAATAACTGTATGATCGATCATCATGTTTTTAAGGAGGTACTAATTCATTGATTAAATGTGTCCTGTTTTCGTTTCACTTATCTACATGTAGATCTGATACATGACCGATAGGCAATACATGACATAAAGGCTCACTGGAAAACAATCTTCTAAAGTGATTTATTTGAATTTCCATGATTTCCATTGGTCGTCGTTATAAAGTATACACAAATTGACCGATCTGTACCCACTTCCATCATTAATGTTCCTGATTTTTGCAAGCTATAAACCCTCTCTTCAAGTGACATGTGCAAACAACAGTGGATATCCTGTGTCAATCGACGTTGAGGGAAGTCTCCTTATTGAGACCTTACCTGAGGGTAAAGTCAATGGGAAGCGAGCAAGAGGTAGGCAGAAATACAAGTGTGAGTGTAACATCACAAGATGGACATCTTACAGTCTAGCAGAGTGACCCCCAAACCAGGAGAAAGGGGATTTTGGAAATCTGTTGCAGACAACCTTCGTTTCCGAGATGGTACTTGGTGATGATGATTTAATCTTAGTATTTTGCTGTTTGTCATAACAGCACTATACAATAATTTTAGTGGATACGATGATTCAGCCTGTGGTATAAAATCTATAATACTATAGTACATGGCGTTTTCTATTTCACCTGTAGATTATTTTATTACAGTCACTTATATACTGAGGCCCATTAAAAACGAACCACTATTATATATACTGTTGCCGAGAAGCTGGGGAAAAATTGTGAAAATGAATTTTCCCAGTGTTTATCACTACGTAGAGAGCGAATAGCAGCCGGAATGAAAAGTCCATAAGCAGACCCGCAGAGTTATGTACATACTACAACAACAAAACAAATAAAAATTACACGTGCAATACGATTTCCAGCAGCTGTGACCCAAGAAATAGGTAGGCGTTGTCGCAGTATACTCGCTATAAAAAGTTAATTGAGGCAAAACACGCAGTACTGTGCTTAAAATGCCACGACTATCTGAAAACGACCGCCTACGAGACATTGGTATATTAGAGACTAGAATGAGCTAGCGGGCCATTGCCAGGATCGAGTATTAATTGTCACAACAGAGCTATTGCATGCCTCAATGAACGTTAAAAAACCACTGGCAGAGCCCGGGATAGACCTCGGAGTGGTCAACCACGAGTTACTACCCCTGCGGAAGATTGTCATCTTGTGTTTAGTCCTCTAAGGAATCGTTCCCTCCCAGCTAGTTAAGCAGCAAGAGTAATAGTGGGCAAACGTGGTTAAGTCTCTCGAATGGCAATATGTGACTACTCAGAGATACACGGCCTTACTGCTAGACGACCATATTTTGGACAAAACTTAACTCTTAGACATCGTCAGCAACGCCTGAAATGGGCAGAGCAACATGTCAGATAGACTAGATTGCAGTGGACTGCTGTCCTACTCACAGACGAGAGCAGATTCAATATCCCCTTCGCTGATTGACGTAAACGGACTTGGCCACAGTGTAGAGAGAGAGAGAGAGAGCTTTGTAGATTGCTTTGTTCGTCAGCACAATTGATTTGGAGGTTGCAGTATTAACATTTGGGGAGGATTAAATTGTCAACATCGCTTGCCTCTGCACGTCTTCCATGGAAATATTAATGCTGTGAGATATAGAGATGAAGTTCTGGGTGCATTGGTTGTTCTTGCGTTCACAAATTATCCAGACTTGCAGCTTCTCTAGCAGGATAGCGAACGTTCATTACACGACAATATCTACAGTAGCAGAACATTTTGACGATTTAATCGCCATATAACCAGACATGTTCCCGTTTAGAACATTTGTTGGACGATCTCGGACGCAAAGTCTACACGCATGGTTCTCTAGCGAATTTGTATGAGCTTACAGCTGTTCTTACACGTGAGTATGTCCTGATTCTTTGGAATTGCCTTTAGAGACTTGTGCTCTCATTGAAGAGCTACTGCCAAGCTTGTTTGCAAGCACACGGCGGACATAACAGATACTTAGGTTATTGTAAAAAGATTATTTATTATTGGTTGCTATTTTGGTTTTCTTCCTTGCATGCTGTCATACAATGTTTTGCATAACAATACAATGTAAGAATTAATGACTAGCATGGATTCATAGGAAAATGAATCTCTATCTATCCTTCCTTCCTCTTTAACCCTTTACGGGTGTCGAGGGAGATACAATGTTCTTGTTATCGCTTTTCTGGCAGCATCAGATAATGTCATTTGGTGTTCGTGTAATGTCTCTTTGATGTTGTTAATCCAGCGTTCTCTAGGTCTACCCCTGGTTCTTCTTTCTGCTTCTCCTCTCTTCATATATGATTTATAAACTAATGAATCACACGGGATTCTTACCAGATGACCAGACCATTGCATTTGTTGATTTTGTATATATTGTAGAATTGATACGGCATCCACTCGTTTTCTTATGACATCGTTTCTAATTCTGTGTCTTATGGTCACTCTTATGGTTTTTCTTAGACATCTCATCTGTGTTGTAACCAGCTGTCTTTTATTTGTTATTGTTAGGGACCCTGTTTGACATTGGTAACACAGAGTTAAAATGAAGATACTTTGGATAAGATGTTTTTGTTGTCATTGGTAATATTTTGTGTTGCAATAAAGGGGATAATTGTCCCACTATTTGATTCGGTTTGCTACAACGGATGTCTATTTCGGTGTCGATCTTGCCATCTGAAGAGAATGTTGCGCCTACGTATTTGAAGGTGTCATACAAAATGAATAAAGATTCCAAAAATATAAACTTGTAAAACTTATTTTTACATTTCACACTCTGTTCCTGCATTATACAGGTGCTTCAGTATTTTATCATAAATACTACATAAATGGAGCCGCGTTAGCGCAGTGGTTAGAGCACTGGCTTCGCATACGAGTGGTCCTGGGTTCATTCCCCAGTTGAGGCGGCAATGTTTTTTCAGATCGCAACGGCTCCCGGGTCGACCCAGCCTTAAATGGGTACCGGATTAATCCAGGTAGTCAAGACTGTGAGGGATAGGAGATGACTACCGCCCTCATTTGCAGAGCCTCTGACATCTCACACCCTTACATCATTAATGCATGCTATGGATTATTTAATATACAAACTGCACCGCATCTCTGTATCTACATCTATCTGGCATAACAATAGCTCGCTATTGATTTTATCATTTTCTATTATATTGTGAAAACGTGAAAACTGTCCTATGTTCGCTAATAAAGGTTTGTTAGAATGACATGTTCCAGCTAATTTTATCATCTCTTTTAAACTATTTCTCAACATTTTGTAACCAATACTACTCTGACGAAGTGCATTGCTATGTTGTATTATTTTTAGTCAAAAACCTATTTTGATTATGCAAAGACACGAGTTGTGATATATACATGCTTTGTTAATATATTTCATGTACATATTCCAAACACGTGATGCTGCAATTTGCCACGAGTACGTTTATAACAGTATAACTTTTGGCTATTAATTGGATCAAGTATTTCTATTGAATTTATAAACGCCATATTAGTAATTTCCTTATTAACTAGACCGCTAGAGCACTTTTCCTGCGAATTGTAGTATGTGGATGTGGCAGCTGAATTTCAGAGCAGCAATGATACACCCAAGACGTTCATACGGCTCACCATTTTCTCATTATCTCTTATTGTTGTTAATGCGGGAGAGCGAGTGGCCGTATGGCTAGAACGCCGGCCTCAGATTCCTGAGGTCCCGGGTTCAATCTGCGGTTAGGACAATGATTTATGTCTTTCCGAGGTGCAACAAAAATAATTCTTTCTGAACACGTCGCGGCGAGAGCTTTGGCAAAGCGGCCTTTATTTCCACAACCTTAAAAGCCTCCTGCACTCCTTAACAGGAAAACATGCAGTAACGAAAGTTATTAATGCATATACCATGATAATATCTGATGAGAATATCATGGGAAGAGGAAGGACTCTTATCATATGCCAGGTGTGCACGATATCCCTCATTACTATCCTGCGGACCACGAGTTAACCACGGTTCAAAAATGAACCTCCTTGTGGTGTACCCTAGATAAAGAATGACTACGGCTCGTGCTGTGTTTCTGGTCAACACTTTTGGAATCGTGTCCATGGATGTAGAGACTGTAGATAAAATTGAGAACTTGCCTGCAAAGAGACAAGCAATATCCCCGACACCTTGCGCAAACACATGCAGCATTGCGGCCTGTATATCCGAAATGCAGAAACATTGGAGCGACGGCCAATGTCCATGACTCAATATCGACAGATTTAGCTGATTTTTAGGCTAGAAATTAACTCTAGAAAAGGTATACACACTAGAGGTCTTGGCTGTAGCGTAAAAGGAAAATTTAGCAATGAAGTCACAAGTGTACAGCATAGGACTGGTCTGTGGAAGTGCAGTTCACCCTCGTGAACACAAAGAAACCCACATGTCCCACCACTATTGACCCCATTCAAAGTTTGAGTCATGACTCATGTATTGGATACCCAAACTTGAACATATACTTCTGTGTACAGAACAAAGTTTTGAATACAGCTTCCCATTGGATATTTTTATCCCCATTGCACAAAAGAAAATATTGAACAAGTAGATGGGGAGCAAGTCCTTGTCTTTGAGGATATTTCTAGTCTAACTACATTGTCGCAGTTGCCCCACAAGGCTTGTATAGAGAGAAATTGACTCAGTACCAAAGGGCACACAGGTGAATTATGTTCTTCTTACATTAGATTTGCTCGCAGACAGCAAAGCTCCTCGTCCGAGATAGCCACAATCTGCCTACCACTTTGGGTGAGAAATTCAAAAGCGAATAGTCAAAACACAAGCAGCTCTTTGTGATGGATTGGATGGCCATCACAAGAGCACAAGGCGAGTGTATGAGAAATGCACAGGTAAAATCCTATACCTCCGACGTTTTGGGCAAAGCAGCATCTCGTATAGGAAGGCCAATCAACCCTGAGTTTAATTCGGCTCTTGCCAATTCCCACCACGGCTTATACAGAAAAAATTAGGTTTGGGACCTGGAGACACGAAGGGTGGCAATGGAATGGTCTTCCCACATGAGGAATAGCTCGCTGTCTGCGAAACGTCTCGTCGGAGGAAAGGTGCACAGTGGGTGACCCAGGCAAATTATTAGCTCGTCTCGTCAAATATACCCCCTCCGAGTAGAAGGATTCCTCAAAGACATTGCATACGCCGAAAGCTTTTCTTCTGTGTATGAAAGAAAGCTCAGAGAAACTACCCCACTGCACATAGGAAGTAATGGAAAGTTGTTCGCAATTCCTGGGGATAGCACACGCACATTATATGCCAACGAAAATTTAGTTTATCAGAAGCAGATGGTTCGAAAAGTTCAGACAGAGCTTCACCTGCTAGGCAGGTGGTGTGACTTTGTCACTAACCAATCCAACTAAAGCATGGTATTGCCAACACAACACCGGTGGAATTGTATACGGAAGTCATTGTAAGAATACCAATAGTACTAACGTAGAACACATATGTTTGAAAGTTTCACTTGAACAAGATGATATAAAGCTAAACGGTTATGAGGTGTAAACACGAACACATATAAATAACAATACACAATACATTTTCAACGTTTCGAACCATTAAAAACAAACAGTGAAGAATATGATCTATCAAGGAACATCCCGAATGAAACGTACATAAATAAACCACATAAATAAACCCGCGGGTTTATTTACAGACTACTGAAAAAAATGAAAACTACACGTGTACCACAATTCCCAGCAGCTCTGACCCGGAAAATAGGTAGGCGTTGTCGCAGTATAAAAAGACTGTTGAGACAAAAGACCCAGCAGATGTGCTTAAAATTATACGACTATCTGAAAAGAGCTGCCTACGAGCCATTGATATATTAGAGACTGGAATAAGCTCGCGAGCCATTGCCAGGAGGATGGATTGCCAGGAGGATGGATTGTTATGGAACGACTGGCAGGCCCCGGGATAGACTTCGGAGAAGTTCATATTTGCATGAGTGGATTAAAAACCACATTAAAAATTTGTGATAAAATATTATTTAGACTGAACTGATTTATCGCAGGTGCTACGAATGTTGTTTTTAAGATCACAATACCTGTTTGTTGATAGACATAACAGTAGACGGGTTGACGGTGGAAATTAACATATTTTCTGTCAATGAGGGAAAATGCGTATTTTCTGTCTATTGCTTTTTCCCCCTCCAAAACATCATTGACTGGTTAGGCCACGTATAAATATACTGGCCAATTAAAATCACGATAAAAAAGAAGACGGTATCAGTGATGGAATTTTATTGCTGTGAAATGCAATTATTTTTGCTTTTCGTGCACATCAAATCGGAACGGTTATTAATTTTTTTCATGAGTGTGAAATATGTAAGCATTGTTTAGAGATTTCAGGGTTATATCTTACAATAATAGCTATGGTGCATTTCAAAAAAGGTATCCACACATTCCCTGTAATATCTGAATAACTAGTAAATGGAATTTCATGATATTTATTATAGCAGTATAAATATTTAACATCATCAGCAATTTATTAATTTTATATCACAAGGTGTTGCTATTTGCACGTGGTGGCATATTCCTTTGATGTTTATAAATGTGTGACAGAAGAAATGTATTATAAAGTAATTTTTCAATGACCTATATCAACGCATTTGACTCAAATTTACGTTAAAATCGTACGCAGTGTCCAAATCGAGACACAAACAGGTTTGACTGTTACAAATTTTACATTAAATGGTGATGTACGGTAGTCTCAATTTTCCAACACAAACATCTTTAGTGTCTATGGACAGAGATTATATACACACATTGCACATTTTTGGTTCAATTGTGCTCCAAATATTTCTACAATATGTCTTTAAGTTTTTAAAACACTTCTGAAAAGTCCATGTATATCTGTAACATATTTGCAGATTCACATATTTTTAAACACGGGCATGTATTTTGAAACGCACTATAAACTCCAGTTTACTCAAAGGTCTGTCTGTCGCATATTCGATGTGTTTTTATTGTTGTGCCATTTTCATTTCTAAATCTATGGATAGTCGAGACTACCATACTGCGATGAATGGCCATATATTTAGAGAGTGTATAGAGAAAACTGTACTTCCATCATTAGATAGACCCTGCTGTCTGGTTATGGAGAACGCTTCCTACCATAATGTTGTTGCATGTGAAGATAAGATCCCTACATCCCCATCTACTAAGAAGAGATAAAAGTATGGCTTAATAAAGAACATATTCCATTAAATGAAATGCATTTGAAACCGGAGTTACTGTTGCTGGTAAAGAATGCACACAGAGCAAAGACTTTCCACATCGATAAAATTACACAGTAACATGGACAAAGATGTCTAAGAATACTACCACCATATGGCTCACAGTTAAATCCAGTACAATTTGTTTGGGCTAAATTTAAGGGAGTATTGGCAAAGGAAAATAAAACCTTCACACTTAATGATGTTCAGAAAATTGCGTACACTTTGCTCTCCGCCATTGACAACGAATTATGTAAAAAATGTGAGGACCATATATTGAAAGTGGAAGACGATTATTGACAGAAAGATGGGTTACTTTCAATTCAAAAAATTACAGTTATCGATCTTTACGATTAATCGGACTATGAATAAATAAGTAAGAGGAATTAGACTCAACACTGGGAGAACGCCGAGAAGAAGAAGGATTTAGATAGCATCAAGATAATAGTGAACAGATATGAAAACAATACAACCGAAGTGACACATCTATCATTTTAAAAATACATATGAAATATGTAATATATACCTTTGCTGGACAACAAGACCACATTGACAGTCGTTAAACGTAGTAAACTTGTGTCATTTAGCCATTTGAAGAGAATGAATTTCTATCTAAAACAATCATGCAAAACAAAGTAGAAGGTGTAAGTAAAAGAGGTGGATAACATAAGGTCTGGACTGATAATAATAAAGGCTGGACATTTTTGAATTTCTACACATTGTAACAAACTTAGAAATAGTTTGGTCGAAGATTCCAGAATGCAACCACTAGACTTACAATGTTCATATTAGTACTCGATGATAATGACTATGGTAAGCACAGTGTGTGTTTACGTTTATATTAAATTAAGAAGAATGTAAATAATACTACAATTTCATAAACGTTTAACTGTTAACTTTATATGTCATTCATATAATCTTAACATAACGAAAGAAAAATATTATATTCGAAATTGGGGTGCAAAGGGAACACATTGCTCTTGGCGGACCCAGGGTTAGCAGATAACCAAGATCCCACATGTACCTCCTCGCGGTGCACCCTGGTAACATAAAAAAGCAGCTCGAGCTGATTCTGGCCAAATCATTTGGGGATCGTGTCGAGAATGTGGAGGAAGCAGATGGAAAGTGATTTGACTGCAAAAAGACAGGCAATATCTCCGACACCTCTGTGCCAACACATGCAGCAACACTGTCGGCACACAGTGAAGCTAGTAAGTCTGGTTGAAGCATTGGAGGGTGGCCAATGTAGTCGGTACGAAGAAGGCAGATATCACAATAAAAATAAAAGCACAATGAGTACACTGAGAAAGATGCACAACGCTAAAGTGCAGCATCTTGTGCAAAAAGCACGGAAAATGGTTCGATGAAATTGGAACTAAAGCATTGTTTGCTCGATACAAGCTTCTAGTTACCTGTGATCCCAGCCTGGGCCCAACTCTACTTTGGAGTCTTTCCTAAACCGGAAGCGTGCTCGAGGAGAGAAAAGGTTCAGTACCCGATGGGCACAGGCATAGCAGTCCGAAGTGACAAGCATTGTTCAGCTCTAGAACAAACCACAAGTCCCTAACGTTCCTATATATGTGTACAGATTCAGACCTGGACGAGGGGCTCACGAAGTTGGTGATCAACGCTTCGTCTAAGAAGACGAACGAGCCCGAGCCCAACTCTTCTGTCAAGTTCTTCCTAAACCGGAACCAGGCTTGAGGACGAGAAAAGGTTTAGTACCCGATGAGCACGGGCACAATACATCTAATTACACGATGTAAGTTCACTGGCTGCGGAACGCCTCGTGCAGTACAGACGTGAAAAACAAACCGTCTCGGCATAGAGTCAGTACACATTCACTGTCTGGCGACAGATAGGAAGGCTGTAACAGGCTAGGGTAGCCCGCCCGAATTGTAAAGGCATGCCGAAATCACATGTGCTAGGCCTACAAGGCGCACAACGGTGGCGCAACGTAATCACGCTCCCGGCGGAAATCGCACGGATATCCGTGCGGGTTACAATGGAGCGAACGCAAAGCAAACAAATTAGAAATTATTAAATTTTACCCACGTAACAACAAATCAATGATACGCTTATACCAACACTTACTGTAAAATTTCTTTTTACATGAAATAACATAATTGCTATCTTAAAAGCGACATTCGTAGCGAGGGATACGATAAATCCGTTCAGTCTAGATAATAATTAATCATAAATATTTAAGATTATTATGAAATAATACACACATGCAAAATATGAAGCCCATACGCTTAGTAATTACAGAGATAATAGACAATATTTGTGTTAAACTATTGATTACCGCACTATAGCTTGCTTTTTTGTGTGGATAGTTTTGATGAGCCAGTCTGCTTCTTTGTTGATGTTTTTACATCTGTTCTTTTTAGATTGTCTTTCTGTCCAGGATATTCTTATGACCTTTCTGCATCGTTTCATTTCAAAATGTAATATCATGTTACCATTGCGAATGTCAGTGTCAAAGTTGCACAACTCTTTCGTAGCTTTGACACTTCGAAAAAACTGTGATGACTTAGCTAATTGTTTCAACACTGACCCTTTCTGAACATTTTACTAATACAATAAATGGAATACATCTGACGTAAAAATACGACTCGGAGCATACATAATACAGATTAATATTACATTTAAATTTAGTTGATATTCAACAAATTACTACGTGTCAGAATAATTGGTGGGACATTTTGTTATGGTAGCATAATAATATATAATATGTCATATACAATCATTAAAAAAATGTATCAGTTTCCTACAAATGAGGAAAACATAGCAATTAGTAGTGTGTCTAGTGTCATTATTTGGTGTTCTGTACATTTAACTATTGTTTATGTTAATGAACGAGTGTATTTGTAAATTCACAATTTGTATAGGGTGATCGCATATTTGTGGACAAAATAATTTACGATGTGTCATATTTGAATAAGTGTTTTGTAGTTTTCGGTACTCACATTGTAACTATCGGTTTGTATTGATTTGTGTCGGCTTTTTCTGGTCATGTATCTTTAGTATTCATTATTTGAGGGTATAATAATCGTTGAAGATTGTCATGTAGACATGTTGGACTATTGCTTCAACTATTGCAACATCATTATAAAAAACTGAAGTCTAGTGGTCATTGCGTGATAATCGCCACATAATTTCTGCTAGTAAATAATTTAACTATTTTTTAATGAATTGAGATTGTCTCACTTAACCTTCTAGAATTAAATATAAAATTATTTTGGATTATGAAATGGAATCTTCCTCTAAAGTACAACACATACATGGTCATGCATTCCACTGTATATTATGTTTAAAAACTAAACCAACAGTAGTGATACACATGTGTCGTCTTCTTCTTTCGTTCACTTGAAACATGTATATATCTGTAATTCTATCTCCTGAATAAAACTCGCTCATAGAGCTTTGATTACAGTGTTGTTTTCTCTGACCAATATGTCTGTCAGACATATCTGTGCTGCCTGTCCACATGTGCACATATTCGCGTTGCCAATCTTGAACTTTGTATACATGTGACTGCGGAGTCGGTTGTGTTCCGTTCTGAGACGTATAATTACAACTTGTTCTGATCTGTTAATAATGTGAGTCCTCTTGTGTTGATGTTTGTGGCTTTCTTATTGACTTGATCATCTGTTGTTCTTTTTCAGATGGTTAGTGATTGGTGTATCTAGTTGGACTTCGGCAGCACTTTTCTTAGCAAGTTTGTTTGCTTTTTCATGTTGTGGTATTCCACAGTGAGTATCCACCACATAGTTACCCTATGATAAGACAGATCATTAAGTAGTTTTTGTAGTATGCTAGTTTTTAAGACTGGAGAGCTTGAGGCATTGACCTTGCATCTGTCAGCAATACAACGGGCTGTGGGCCAGTGTTGGAGTTAGCAGTTTTTTAGTTGCCACCCTAATTGAATGGGTTTCTGCATCATAATTATTGGAGAATTTCCCTGTCTGTGTTGTTATCGTATCTCTAGGATTGTGTGGATATTCTATATATACACCCGCGATCACATTCATCACTGCATTCTTTGCTGATTAATCTGTGTATAGTCTTACCAATATGTCATATGGATACTCCTCGTACAGGAAACTGAAGTTGACTGTCCTTCGCTGCACACTGATCTGTTCGTCCTTGCTTAGTATATTCCTTTCATGTGGGTCTGAATATATATTGGTGTTCCATACGTTTCACTCCAAGGGGTTTGTTCTGGAACAGACCTTGGTAGTAATCGACTAAATCCGTTCCCATTTATAGGTCCGGCGAAATCCGCTGGAACGCATCAGTAATGTGCTAATCAATCAATGATCAGCCAACTGGTGTGACCAGCTGTAATAGCCTAATATTATAAAGAAATATGTGACTCTATTGATGAGTATTTTTTTCTAAAGTTTAAAAAAAATGAAATTCAACCACAAACTACTTTACCATTCTGTCTATTAGCAAAATCTTAAGAGCATTTAGATAAACAATTTCTGATTAAATAAATTGATTTGACTGTTTGAATGTCGAACACATTGTTGAAAATGTAATATAACATTTTTACATCAATCACAATTTGTGTGAACACAATGAAATATTGTGAAGTGGTGTACTAATTCCTGAATATTAACATATTTTATTTTTGCTGTTACCATCGCGTTATAATTATGTTTAGCACTGTGATAGCACCTGACTGATGGTGTATCTAAACTTCCATCAAGTGATGATGTGTTAACATCTGTATAATGGTAAATATAAATTTCTAGCACGTGATGCTGTGATAACACCTGAATGATGGTGTATCTAATCTTCCATCAAGTGACGCTGTGATAACATCTGAATGATGGTACATCTAATTTTCTAGCACGTGGCGCTGTGATAACACCTGAAGTATGGTGTATCTAATCTTCCATCAAGTGACGCCGTGATAACATCTGAATGATGGCACGTCTAACCTATTACATGATACTGTGATAACATCTGACGAACATCACGTACCTCTTCATCATAAAGTAATATATCAATATTTAATAATATCGCATTTATCTTCTATCGACGTACGGCTTTGTGATCGATTGGCACAGAGCTCGTCTCGGACGCTCCGTGTACCAGGTAACATTTCTGTAGCAGATGGTTGTACATCTTGACCGTTCGCAAAAGCAATAACAACATTCTGAACACATGTAATGCCAAGAAAATACTATTGTGAGAACATTGAGTCATATCACATGTAATATTCCAGCAATAAGTTGTAAAAACATTGAATATCACATTCTATATTCCAGCAGTTATTATGAGAAAATATCTGGTTCTGTCACAGCGTCGTACTGAGCGCTCATGTGATAGCCGAGGTACCATATTCAAATCACGCCGCAGGTAATTGTGCATCCAGACCGTTTAGAATGGCATACTACTAAACGTATTTATAATGCCTAGAAATTGACTACAGTCAAAAATGCTGGGTTTATTGTTACATCCTGAATAGGATGTGTTACCACATTTTGTTCTTTTATAGTGAAGTTACTGAAGGATAAATCAGTGTATTTTAATAATTAATCACTAATCAGCTTTAGGTAACAAGAAATCGATTGCTGATGAGAATAAATAGTAATAAAATACTATGATGAGAATAAATGTGAATAAACAGGTAGGAAGGAGAATAACAAGAGAATGAGTGATACAGGTAGCAATGAGAACTAGATGAGAATGAGTGCTACAGGCAGGTAGCAAAGAGAAGGACTGATTGTAGATATTTTCAATTTCAATACATCATTAATACCTTTAATCGAGTCAGAAAACAAAAGTTGAATGACACGTCGGTGATTTCTTAATGTAACATCATGACTATGATATTACCATTATCAAATGTCACTGATACATTCGTAAATGTAAGTGCATTGAGCTACACGTATGGGTCATTGATCTATAATATGCTTCTAGACAAGGAGGCTAGAGATGTGACACTTGTCGTTAATTGTGTTGTTGTGTGTGGGATCATATCCATATTTGGAATAGCTACAAATGGGATCAATCTATTTGTCTTCTCTAAACAAGGCTATGGGAACACAATGAACATTAGTCTCTCTGGAATAGCTTTATCCGATATATGTACTCTTATATCAATGATATGGTTTGGAATATGCGTCAGTCCATTCTGGGAAGGTTCAGATACCTCTGTTGCATTCTCCGAAGTCGTATACCTTACAGCAGGATGGCCTAATTGTATTTTTTCAAGAATAACTTGTATTATTACTGTTTTTATAACTATCGAGAGATGTCTATGTGTTGTGATTCCGTTAAAGGTGAAGAGAGTTATCACAAAAACAAAGACATTTATTGTTATCTTCTTCATTTTTATAAGTCAAATGATGACGACAATTCCTACATACTACTCAACTTACATAGACTGGAAGTTCTTTCCAGATAAGAATAGATCCTTGTTGGGTATTCTTCGAATCAACAATTGGGAACAACTGGAGAGTATTAGCATTGTCTTGCAAGCAATGATGCAAGCTGCGTCTTTTATGTTACTCATATTTTTCACATCGCTGTTAGTTATACACCTTAGAAGAAAGTCATGCTGGCGCGCTTCTTCCACCAGTCATGCACAGAAAACATCACTCTCAATCCGTGACAGAAAGTCTGAGAGGATGATTGTATTAATAGCGGTGATACTGATTGCGTGTTTTAGTCCAGTGATGGTCTTCTGCTGTGTCATTGCAATTGAACCAGGAATCGCAGTTGGAGGAGTTTATGAGAACATGTTTTTTGTTGTTGGTTCATTTCCGCTAATTTTTCAGACTGTTAACTCAAGCGTGAACATCTTAATTTACTACAACATGAGTTCTAATTACAAACGTACTCTTGATCAATCTATTCCAATATGTAGGAGAATTATTTCTGTTACTGTAAAATTAGAAGCGGATAATTATTGATTATATTTTACATATGTTCATCATTTAACTGGTTCCGGTTACGAATTGTGATCTTTCAGAGTGTTATTTGTTGTTTCCATGTTTTCTTTTAAGTATGTCAAGCTGCTTATGTTGTTATTGAGATAATAATCCCAAAAAAAGTTAGAAAATATAAATAATACAAGAGAACGCCGGCAATGTTTGTTCTAGAAGCAATTGTTATTGTAATATGCAAATACGTTATGCGCATATGTCCAGAGATGTATCTATACGAAGGCGATCCATTAAATTCCGTGTAGATTTTGTTAAAACCTGATCACTCAATGCTCAAATGGAAAATTATGTGAGCTGTATAAGCATTTTGATTGGTCTGAAGTTTTTAGGATGTCCAAAGAAAGTATGAATGTGCACCGCGTTTTGATTTTAATGATGTGTCACACCTTTGTGCACAATGTACATATGAGCAGGTGAAGACAGATGGGAGCATGTGAAATGTATACGCAGTTTGGTCGAGAGTTTTTCACGAAGTTAGAGAGAACTTGAAAGTTGGAGGATTAGAGATCGGACAGGCACTCAAAACGTGGACAGCGACCTGATACGTTGGAAGTGTAAGCTGTACGCCAAATAGCGTAGTACGGGAAATAGTTCCCGCATAGCTAGATTTGAATTAGAAGTGTTAGTAGAAGTGGTTTTTTTTTTTTTTTAGATATGAGTTATTAGGGTGATAGCTGAAATTACTTTAAGTTGGGAGGCAGTGGAAGTTCTCCAAGTAAGACTGGGTTCTTCTTGGATAGCGGATCATCGAAACAAGAGTTCCCAGGTGTTGAACCGACATTGGGAATCCTAAAATTCAATGACGTCAATATAGTAACGTACAATCAATGGGCTTGTACTTAGAAATTATGCATTATCTAGAGGCAGGTATGATCCGACGAACGACACTACAATCGCAACGCGGCCTTTTAGAACAGACAAACATTGTGATATATGGACCTCGGGTTTTAAATTCTAGCCGCTTACCATCACGGACGGAGAGTCCGAAGTTTAGGTAGACAGAACTGGACGAATAAATGTATTAGCGGCGAGTCAGTGAATGAAGGAATGTGTGATATATCTACGATGCTGTACATTCGAATATTATTTGTTGTAACACTGGATATTGTAGCCTTGACGTTGTAAACCAAAACCTTGTAAATAAATAAACTGGTTATACACATTGAAAGAATGTGGTGTCTTGTTGATATTTGCCTACTGGTATTTGTACATATAGAACTAATGTACCCCCAAAACGTAATACTGTAACAGTAGAACGTCAAAGAGAATGATGAGACAGTAAGGCACCCTGGTCATAGACTGCACCTCGACACACACTCTGTCGTCTTGACTCGTCTTTCCACTGGGACCATATGTGTAGGGGAGAGAATATGAGGCTGACGACATTGCACAACTCCCTCTTACTTTAATCCAGTTTTCAACGTTCAAGTTCTGACTTTCATCATCGCCTCATCAATCCTTAAAAAAGACCTGCGGCAATGGGCCAGCGGCAAAGTGGCAGGTGTGGATACACTGGCAGCCATAGTCACAAACCTGCACATAGGGGGCTCAGTACATGTGGTCGTTTTCCAGTGATACTGATTACACCTCTGGAGTTTGGATGGCTAAGCAGCCCTATTCAGGAACGCACTACTCACCTCCCTAGCTAGAGGAAGGGCATAGAAAAGGTGCCCTAAACATTGCCTGTCTCATTATAACCCAGGCCAGCATATCATGGTTGGCAGGCATTCCTATTCAACGATAAAAACTACAAGAAAAATGAATGTGAGTCCAATCATAATTGGTGCATGGAATGTGCGCACCCTAGTGGGCCGCGTGGTGGTCGCACAGCAAGAAAAACGTACCGCACTTGTAGAGAAAGAGCTAGCATGGTACAAAATTTACATCGCTGCCTTCAGCGAGACACGACTGTCTGAGGAAGGCGAATTTGTGAAACAAAGCGCTGGATATTCTTCTGGATTGGCAGAAAAAAAGAAGTGAAACGCAAAGCTGGAGTTGGCTTTGCAATTCAATCTAGCCTACCAAGAAATACGGCTGGACCTTCAAAAGGAATTAATGATCGACTGATGACTTTTTCACCTTCTGCTTTCTAAAAAGAGGCATGCAAGATTAATTAGTTTATATACCCCGACTTTGACGAAACCCTATGAACAGAAAGACAATTTCTATGATGACGGAAAAAAATCAAATAGGGGACCCATAAATCCGACAAATTCATCATCCTTGGTGACTTGTAACACACGAGTGGGTTCGGACTGGGTGTCCTAGGATGGTGTCCTGTGGAAGCATGACATTGGCAAATGCTTAGCAATGGATAGCTACTGCTCGAAACTTACGAAACATTTGAGGGTGTCCTAATCCTGTGTTTCTCAAAGTAGTGGTCCATGGGCTGGTGTCGATTATGGGGTCAGCAAGTCATCAGTAAACAAATGAGGGTAAATGAAAATGACGAAAGCATAAAGCAACCCTAAAGAACACCATACTTAAAGAAGAGGAAATAACAGGCTTCATGACTATACAAGAACTAAAACTGCAGGCAGCGGACAGCATCACATGGAGAATCAAAACCTCTGCCCTATGTTCCGCTTGCGGCCCGCAAGGAACAAACTAATTGTCATCAGTACAAGTAAAGAATGTATGTTATACAAGACATTTGATCATCAGCACGAACATTGATATCTAACAGATTGGGAAACAAATTGCCGATCCAAGACAACACAACACTGTGGTAGTCGATATGTGAAGTTATTTTGACTTACTTCTTGATGTTTTTGGAAAGACACAAAAACCATCATCATCAAACAACATTCAGGAATGTATACGCAGGTATAATAATTTAATATATTACATTTATATCGGTTAATTTAACGTGGTTCAGTTTAGCTATCACGTATATAGCTCGTACATCTATACGATACATGTGTATGATAGTTAAGCAGCAGGCGTGAAAATGATTACGATTTGGAAAAGTTAAAGAATATATTTGCAGTGGTTCTCAAAGTGTGCCATATGGTCTCCCGTATGGAAAATGGAATCTTGAAGAGAGGCACCGGAAGATAATCAGATTATGAGTCACAGTCCCGTCCATAGGGCCACATGAAGGTGACCACTAAAACGATAAACAACATGAACTATAGCGATACAGCTTAAAAAATCTAGGTAATTTGTAAAGAAGTCAACCACTTTTAGTTTAAGGTACCAGGGAGTTCACCACAGAAAATCTCTTCGAAAATGGATACTTGGGATAAAATAGAATGAAAACCGTTGAGCTAACAACATTTCTCCTGCTTATTTCGTTTGCTTGTTATGTGCGTGAACTTGAGTTTGTATCTCTTCTATAAACTATAAATTGAAGTTATTGTATAGTTTTCCTTCCACTATTGCTTCTCTAGATAAATGTATTTTCTCATTATTTCATATTCTGCACACGCCTGGAGAATGTGCTCTACTGTCTAAGGTACCTTTCCGGGTGTACACAAAGCTATGTTTCCAACCTTGATTTTTCTGTACACGTTGCTAGGTAGTCAGTTGTGTTCTGTTCTGAGGCGAAAAATGAAAACTTCTTCAAGTCTGTTTATAGTGTGGTAGTATGTTGTGTTGGTATTGGCTTTCTAAATACTTTCATCATCTGTTTCTTGGGATGGTAAGCTTGTTAACTAAATGAAAGTGAACCAACATAAACGAATATGAAACACCAAATGTGGTAGGAAACTCTCCAAATGACAAACTGTTTACAAATAAGAAAGATGATGGCTTAAAACATGTGGAGGGATTACTTTATTTTCCTCGCGTTCTCCATACGTTCCCTGTTTGAACAGAATATCTCTCTTACTGCTTTATTGATTAAAGTACATCAATCTATCTATACTTTTTCTATGGGTGAGCTGTGTGGTATCGCAGATGTGAATGACGATAGGTGTTCTGGTATGAAGCATTTTGACCTTTAATATGCCATAATCTTGTGACGTACAGGATGTTAGTAATTCTGTGATCCACTTTTTCCTGGCCGTCTTCTGCTTCTTAGTGATTCCATTCTCATGTTCTATGCACAAGTTTCTAAGCAGTATATAAAAATTACATTAAATTACATAACTATCCTAATCAAACTGGGATTCTCAAGCTCCCCAGAAATAATGCACGTGTAAACACCATAGCCAATTTGAATTCTACAACCTTTTTTAATATAAGACAAGTGGTTTACCCACTTCACCACAGTGATACAAGA
The DNA here is from genome assembly GCA_034231615.1 of Meghimatium bilineatum. NCBI lineage: Eukaryota > Metazoa > Mollusca > Gastropoda > Stylommatophora > Philomycidae > Meghimatium > Meghimatium bilineatum. The sequence continues at coordinate 36,693,699 of CM067299.1, read as the reverse complement.
GCATATAAGATGTATCTAATAACTGTATTATGGATCATCTTATTTCTTTAGGACATTCTACTTCATTGTTTAAATGTGTCCTGTTTTCGTTTCCCTTTTCTACATATAGAGCTGATGCATGACCACTAGGCAATAGATGACGTAAAGGTTCACTGGAAAACAATATTCTAAAGTGATTGATTTTACTTTCCGTAATTTACATTGGACGTCCTTACAAAATATACACAAAGTGGCCAATCTGTACTCATTGCCATCTGTAATGTTCCCGATTTTTTCAAGCTACACCGCCTGTTTCACGACATCTTGAAAAGACCTTCGATATCCTGTGTCAATCGACTTATTCGACTATTCGCTTTGTTATTATCGTTTCTCAGCATGACTAATTGTCCCTTCGTGAGAATGGACCCAACTGAACTAGCCCTTCGTGCATACACTAGCAGCAGATATGGCTACAGGAAAGAGGAAGAACAAGAAGTGGGTGGGTAGAGACAATAAAAGAAACCTTAAAGATACAAGGGCTGATCGTGGCCAGTGCGATCCAAATGGCCAAAGACAGACCGCTCCAACTTCCCCACGACGTTTAACATCACACGTGAAAATGACAATAGATATATTGATTAATTCATTGGTACCATGTCTTCCGGCGCAGGCAATCGTGTCTCTCCACAGTCCTCTGTTTGTCATACATTTAAATATAGTTTCTGATGATTCTGCATCAAACCAGGCTTTCAAGACATCCAACATTTTCTTACGTTGTCTTCCTCAGTCTCTCTTACCCTCTATTTTTCAGGTTGTTACGATGCTCTCCAATCCACCTCAGCTCATACATGACCCAATAACTATGATTGTCGTCTTCTAATACATTTAATAAGTTCTCTATTGGAGTTGACGAGTTTTAAAATTATAGCATTACTCTTTTTAGCTGTCCATGATATTTTCAACATACTTCTATAAAACCACATCTCTATGGCCTCCAGAAGTGTTCTTGCAATATTGTCAATTGTCCATGCTTCACTACCATATAACAGTATGAGCTCTATGTAAATTTTTAGTATGTTCTTTATTACTTCTATTGATAATGAATGATTACACAAGACGTTCCTCATCTTCTGGAATGCTGCTTTTGCCTGTGCTGTTCGACTTTTTATCTCAGTAACGCATCTACCATCTGAAGTAATTTTCTTCTTCTTCTTCTTTCGTTCACTTGAAACATGTCTATATCTGTAATTATGTCTCCTTAATAAAACTCACTGTCTGTTGTAGCTCATACAGTGTCCCATAGAGCTTTGATCCCAGTGTTGTTTCCTCTGGCCAATATGTCTGCCTCGGCGATCTGAAGTAATAATTGTGGCCAAATATTTAAATTTCTCTCCTTGTTGAAGAACTGTCCCGTTGACCTTGATGTTAGATTTAGAAGGGCTAGATGTTTTAGATGTAACCATTACTTCTGTTTTCTTAGTGTTCAAGCTGAGACCTTTGTTTACATAGATATATAGGTAGATTAATAAATCTAACTAATTGCGTATTTGAGTATGTGGCAAACATACGTTAGTTTATATGGTAATGATTATGAGGAACCAATATTAATTTTTGTTCAGGTCTGTGGGGACGTCTGTGGTCGGTCGTCTCTCTGTCCATACAGACACAGTCAATCATAAAAGTTACAGTAACGCTTAGTATCAGGGAAAAAAAATAGATATATAAGCAGCAAAATACACAGAAATACCTTAACAGGAACTTAATAATTTCTAATGACGTCGAGATCCAACAATACAACTAAATTATTAAAACGTCTACATCACTTGTACGAGTAAAATAATCCTACTATATAACGTCTACATCACTTGTACGAGTAAAATAATCCTACTATATAACGTCTACATCACTTGTACTAGTAAAATAATCCTACTATATAACGTCTACATCACTTGTACTAGTAAAATAATCCTACTATATAACGTCTACATCACTTGTACTAGTAAAATAATCCTACTATATAACGTCTACATCACTTGTACTAGTAAAATAATCCTACTATATAACGTCTACATCACTTGTACTAGTAAAACAATCCTACTATATAACGTCTACATCACTTGTACTAGTAAAATAATCCTACTATATAACGTCTACATCACTTGTACTAGTAAAACAATCCTACTATATAACGTCTACATCACTTGTACTAGTAAAACAATCCTACTATATAACGTCTACATCACTTGTACTAGTAAAACAATCCTACTATATACATCAAGTAAAGTTTCTTCAATAAGGGAAGTAACTTTGTACCTTCATATCTAGCGACATATGATTCTTTAATAAGGACATTCTACGCTTATATATTATGTACAGCCTTAAGACAAGGTCGAGCTTACGGTTGAGCTTACGACACAACTCTATTTCCAGTGAGTCATGTGCGGTTTCTGCATAGCTTTATTCAATATTTATAATACTATATCTCAGATGTTTGCAAATATTTGACAAAAAATCTATCCTATGAGTTTTGTGTTGAATATTGCATAATGGTTTATGTGATAGGTCAATAGTTAAATTTTCAGTCCTTCTCCATGCAGACTTTGACCATATATGGGATGGGACATGCCATTTCATTTATGAACCTGCTTAGTTGATTGATATGCTTGGGAAGGAACCATTATCGCTAGTTTCGTTTTCCTATTCAAACCCGGCAACACACAAACCGGTGATCAAACTGGTTTGATGATAGTAGCAAACAGAAACTGTCAATATAAATTTAGAAAACATAATCTAGTAGATCTAAATAACAATCTAGAGAAAATAATCAAATTACACGAATTTTGACAATGTATTTTAAAATAATAAAATAAAAATTAGTTTGACAATTTATTTTAAAATAATGAAGTAAAAAGTAGTTTGACAATGTATTCTAAAGTAATGAAGTAAGACGTAGTTTTACAATTTATTTTAAAATATCAGCAAGTTGCTTAATTGATTCACCGTGGAATCTTATTGGCGCTGGAACACATCTGTCCATCTGCAAGACGATTCCAAATGCTGATCAGATAACTTTGTGATAGTTCAAGAAAATAGCAAGTAATGTCTTCACTGAAATCCAATAATTTGTATTACTAACTGCAACAATTTGTCCAAGGGAAAAAAATCGCGCTGTCCATTCATTTATGGTTTCGAGCCAGAAAATTCCTGTGCAACCTCTTTTACAACCACTTTTACTACCGCCCCCCCCCCCCCCCCCCCCCTAAACTGTTTCTGCAGGAATACTGTAATGTTAACCGATACGTTGCAATTAGATGTATTCAAATACAAAATACAAACATTCATATTATCCGTAGATTATGATAAATACGTACTCTACAGATTGTGATGTATTAGTCAATCGATCAAGTAAGCAAGTGTTACCCAAGGGCGTTTACACATTCGACTGTGCATAGGCAAGGACAATGTATTTTCATTTATCTCTATCCTTTGATATGTTCTCAGCCCTCTTCCATGTGATTCACTACTGTATCAGTTCTCATTGTCCCTTGACGACATATGTTTGTATGTCTGCCGTGTTTCTTTCTTCCCTGGGTGTTCATGACAATTGTCTTTTAGCTATACATTTTACTGGTATTTATTTACTCGCAGTATTTTCAACTTTAACCTTTTTATGTTTCTGCGTTCTCAACAGCTTTACCAATACTTCTATATATGTGACATTCTGTATTACAATGGCGTCATCACTGTCATCCTGAAAGTCTCTCTGTTCCTTGCTAGCTGCATAGCCTCCTCTAGTGTCATATTAAGAAAGTCGTCGATATCCTTTGTCCATCGTAATTTTCTCTGCATCGTGATGTATTATCTGGAACCTTTTCCTCTATGATTAATCTTTATAAATCATTGTGGCTATGTCTAACATTTGTTAGCTATCACGTTTTGTGATAGTTTCGTCTTGATTCTTCATTAGAAAACTGGCCTCATAGCACGTGTGGCATTCCCATAAGTGCTCCGCCCTCTGTTCCAGCAGCCATTCGACTCGATGGTGTTTCGAGTCCAATGCCGCCTAGACAGACGTCGACATCAAGACACAACCCTGGCCCTTGCGACAGGTTTCTTTGTTGTTCCGCCTACCCACGCCGTTCCCGTAACTAGTTCAAGCACAACGTTGGCCTGTCGAAACAACATGGTAACTGTTATCGAAGGTTACGACTACGGGATTGTATAGATGTCGTGCCAGGAAGCTTCTATAAAAATATAACATCAATATAAAGGCATGTCATCTACTAAGGTTTTCTGTTGCATGGTTGGTTTGTCTAGTGAGCCATTGGTGAGACCCACAGACACAACCGCATGCGCAAAATGCTATGTGATAGTTTTGATGAGCTAGTCTGCTTCTATGTTCACGTCTTTACAACTGTCTCTGTTAGATCACATTTCTGTCCATGGCATTCTTAAGACGTCTCTGTAACGTTTCATTTGTTATGCGATATATTTTTACCATTGTGGATGTCAGTGCCAAAGTCTCACTACTCTTTCGTAGCTTTACCCCTTAAAACAAACTGTGATGCAATTTGCTAATTGTTTCAGCACTATAATAAATGGGAAGACGTAAAAATACAACGTGGGGCATACACAATACAGATTAATATTACATATACATTTAGTTGATCATCAACAAATGAGTACATGTCAACATAATTGGCGGGACTGGTGTAATTGTAGGGTAATCAAATATAACATGTCCTTCACAAAATGTTTTCCACAAATGAGGAAAAAAACCGTTATAATATAGACTAAGTAGTGTGTCTCATGTTATTATGTCGTGTTCTGTACAACTGTGCACCATTTAATTATTGTTTATGTTAATGAATAAGTACATTTGACAATTTACATTTTTAGAGAATGATTGCATATATGTGGATAATATAATTTACAATATGTCATATTTGAATATGTATTTTGTAGTTTTCTGTACTCGCATTTTAACTATCGGCTTGTATTGATTTGTGTTGGCTTTTGCTGATCAGGTGTCCTCAGAGTTCATGATTTGAGTGTATAATAATCGTTGTAGTTGAAGACATGTAGGACAATTGTTTCAACTATTATAAAACCTCTTTAGGAAACACTACGTATAGTCTCATTGCCAGTGTATGATTCACGCCCCATCATAGATCCGACGAAATGCGCTACTCATATTGACTGATACTTTTTATACACTTGCTTTATTTGTTTCTTTATAGATGTTGATACATCAAAGATCAGCCACTTGATGTGACCAGCTGTAATGCCCTAATATTAACACGAAATCTGTGACTCGGTTGATAATCAATACGAGGTAACTGCGTGAAACGTAAAAACAATTAGACTTACGTAAAACACAGGTGTATATATCGCTTCAATGAGACACGACAGACTATAGCTAAAACTAGTAGGTAATGAATCGCACACAAGAAATCATAACAATTACAGTACACACATCACATTTAACGTTTCAAAAAAGACTTTATTAATATGCCTTCCGGCATCTCATTTCCATATTTCCATTGGATGTTGTGATAATTTTTTCCATTCGTCGTCTTTTGATGTTTTGTTTGTATATTGATAAAGACCTTTTGGTTGAAACGTTTAATGTGATGTATGTAATGTAATTTTTATGATTTCTTGTGTGCGATTCATTACCTACTAGTTTTAGCTATAGTCTGTCGTGTCTCATTGAAGCGATATATAAACATGTGTTTTACGTAAGACTCAGTTGATGAGTACTTTCTTAAGAAGTTGTAAAAACAATGAAATTTGACCACAAATAAATGTACCTAAATCTGTGTATTAGGGAAATCTTAGATAATCAATATCTGATTAATCGAATGATTGGACTGCTTGAATAGCGAACATATTGATGAAAATAAATAGTGAGAACATTCTTACCTCAATCACAGTTTGTGTGAAAACATTGAAGTGTTGTGAAGTGCTATGATAACACCTCAATGTTAACACATTTTATCTTTGTAGTGAGTTCTGTGATAACACCTGAATGTTAACACATTTTTATCTTTGTAGTGAGTGCTTTGATAACACCTGAATGTTAACACATTTTATCTTTGTAGCGAGTGCTGTGGTACCACCTGCATGATGTTTTCTAATCTTCTATCATATGATTCTCGTCTAAGACATCCCGTGTACCAGGTTAAATTTCTGCCATAGATGGTTGTACACCGTTGTGTGTATAGTGATGACAGGTTGATGACCGTTCGCAAAAGCAATAACAACATACTAAACACATATAATGCCAAGAGAATAATACTGTGAGCACATTGTATGATATGAAATTTTAAATTCCAGCAGTTACTGTACAAATATTGGATATCACATTCTATATTTGAGCAGTTAGTTTTTGAAAAGGTACGGTTTGTCGCTATGTCGTACAGAGCGATCCTGTGACTGCCGAGTAACCGTATTCAAATCAAGCCGCAGGTAATTGTACATTTGGACCGTTCAGGAAGTAATGGCACACTACTAAACGTATTTATAATTTCTAGAAATTGACTACAGCCATTAATGATGGCTTTATTGTTACATTCTGAATAGGATATGTTACCAATATTTTTTTCTTCTATCGTGAAGTTACTGAAGGGTAGGTACATCAGTACAATTCAATAATCAATCACGCCTCAGCTTTAGGCAGCAAGCAATCGATTCATGATGAGAATAAATGCTACAGGTAGGAAGGAGGATGGCTGTTGATCATTTCAATTTCAATATAACATCCCTAATACCTTTACTCGAATCAGAAAAAAAAGTTGAATGATAGGTTGGTAATGTCTTAACGCAACATCATGTCTATAATATTACCATTATCAAATATCACAGATATATTCGTAAATGTAAGTGCATTGACCTACACGTATGGGTCATTTGTCTACAATAAACTTCTGGACAAGGAGGCTAAAGATGTGACACTTGTGGTTAATTGTGTTGTGGTGTGTGGGATCATATCCATATTTGGAATAGCTACAAATGTGATCAATCTATTTGTCTTCTCTAAACAAGGCTATGGGAACACAATGAACATTAGTCTCTCTGGCATAGCTTTATCCGATATATGTACTCTGATGTCAATGATATGGTTTGGAATATGCGTCAGTCCATTTTGGGCAAGCTCAGATACCCCAATTTCATTCTCCGAAGTCTTATACCTTACAGCAGGATGGCCTAATTGTATTTTTGCAAGAATAACTTGTATTATTACAGTTTTTATAACTATCGAGAGATGTCTATGTGTTGTGATTCCTTTAAAGGTGAAGAGAGTTATTACAAAAACAAAAACATTTATTGTTGTCTTTTTAATTTTTATAAGTCAAATGATGACGACAATTCCTACATACTACTCTTCTTACATTGACTGGAAATTTATTCCAGAGAAAAATAGATCCTTGCTGGGTCTTCATCGAAAAAACAATTGGGAACAACTGGAGAGTATTAGCTTTGTATTGCAAGCAATGATGCAAGCTGCGTCTTTTATGTTACTCATATTTTTCACATCGCTGTTAGTTATGCACCTTAGAAGAAAGTCAAGCTGGCGCGATTCTTCCACCAGTCATGCACAGAAAGCATCACTCTCAATCCGTGACAGAAAATCAGTGAGGATGATTGTCTTAATCGCGGTGATCCTGATTGCGTGCTTTACTCCAGGGATGGTCTGCTTCACTGTCATGGCTATAGAACCGGAATTTATAGTTGGTGGAGCTTATGACAATTTATTTTTTGTTGTTGGCTCATTCCTTTTCGTTTGTCAGACTGTGAACTCAAGCGTGAACATCTTAATCTACTATAACATGAGTTCTAATTACAAACATACGCTTGATCAATCTTTTCCAATATGTGGGAGAATTATATCTTTTACTGCAAGGTCGGAAACCGAAAATGTATAGTGATGACATGTATACTTTGTCAGCTACGTGGTAGAGAGGTTAGTGGGCCCTTTTTACAAACACAACTCGCTCAAATTAGCTGTTGAAGGGAATGTCGACTGTTTATATTAAAATGGTGATTCGACTTATGTATTTGTGATGACTACACATTCCGGATTATCTGAGAATTAGGCTCTACTGTGTCGCATACAGAAGTAGACCCTAATGTGTCGCATACAGAAGTAGACCCTAATGTGTCGCATATAGGATACGCTTCAATGATTAATATATTAACATGCGTATATTTTACACGGAAATCCCTCAAAACTTCCGTATGCAAAGCATCCGTGCCCTGCTGATTAGGTCCCAGCTCGGCTGCACTGGTCAAAAGAGATTATTAAAAGAGACCTCCAAAGAGATTATTCTATGGGGAATTTTGCGATGGTAAACGTTCAATCGGCGGGCAGAACAAGTGGTTCAAGGATCACCTAAAAATGCTCTCAAGCACTGCAGCATTGATCCTAGCTTCTGGGAGACTACAACCCTTGATCGCTCAGCTTGGCACACCCAGATCACTGCTGAAATCACAACAGTTGAAAAAGAAAGAACAATGCGGGCACATTACAAGCGACGAAAGCGGAAGGACACATCCGAAAATTCTCCTACTCCATACCTCGCACACTCCTGCATGCATTAGAATAGAACTTTACTGGCACGAATCGGACATCGGGCATTTACGAACTCATCATCATCATCAGGTGCCATGCCAGGTGGCGTAGGCGGTCATGGCTCTCCACAGCTCTCTATCCACAGTATTATGTATCAAAGTCGTTGTTGTTTCCTTGCCGTGCCAGGTTGTCAAACTGTCTAATATTTTCTCAAGTTGTCGCCCTCTTTCTCTGGTGCCATCAATCTTGCTTGTTGTGATTATGTTCTCTAAACCTGCCTGTCTCATGAAGTGGCCAAAAAAAAAAGATTGCCTTTTTCTTATATTGTTGATTACGAACTCACAAAACAAATTAGATAATCACAAATATTATGTTTTTTTTCTACGTGTTTATCACATTAATTTTTTTCCATGCCATGCTCATCTTCGCTTGCGAAGGATAAACATCATATTTACATGCGTATACATTTATGAAAACTGTACTTTATGTACCAGATTTAATGTGATCTTTCAATAAATCGTTTTCTCGTAAAGGTTTCCACGGTTTCGTAATTCACTTACAATCTCTAATAAATAATCTCATCATAGGTTTTCCTGTTTAACTCCGGCTGGTTCTATAGCACTGCATGACAGGTGTGTGATATTTACTATCAAATCATTACAACAAATCAGCATGTTTTATATGAATCACTGCACGTGTTCCAATTTACTGAAACATTTGTTCCACATTTATGCCATTTGCTGAATCAAATCTGTAGTATGAAAGAAAAAAAGTAAACGTTGACCGCTAGATATTTTATTGGGCTCAAGCCAGGTGTTGGTTATGTGGCATCTAGTAATGTTAGAATATGACTAATGTGATCACTTCTTTTTTTTTGCAAACAATATTTTTTTACAAACAAGAGTGGTGAAATCTCCTGCTCATAGATTTTGAGGTAATAAAACCCGTGTATGAGCTATTATCTGAGATGCTGTTTGGAAACGGTTGCGAAGATATATAAGCGCACTATGGCGATCTTGAGCTAGTGTTGTCACGCAAGGTTGACCAGGTAATGCGCGGTCATCAGTGGTACATGCTGTCAGAAATCATTGGTGTAACATTACTATAGTGGATTGGTCAGAATTGAAATGTCTGACAATTTCTTTGGTAGCCATTCCACTGACAAGCATACCAGCAGCTTGGCTTCGTTCCCGTAACGTTTAGTGGAGGCACGGGAAAAAATACAGTAACAGACCTTCTTTCAATAAAAACCAGATAATGTCTGTTACTTGCTTAAACTTTATTAATAGGCGTACAAAATTTAAACCTGTTCTGACTAAAGAAAATAAGCACATCACTAAACCCTGCTGTAACTTTAAGGAATCCAATAGTTATGCCCATAATGACATTGTGAATCGTATCCAGTCTGTCATTCAGTGTTCTTCAACCTGTAAAAAATGACCAGGTATACTCTGCAAAACTGTGCTGGAAGACGTCGTTATGTGTTGGTGTAGTTTCAACAAATAATGACATGATTATACACTCAAGTGTAAGTGATGGTACAGATAGTAGTCGTGAAAGCGATCAAAATCTATAACAGATGTTTGCATAAGAGTCAAAGCCACAGAATAGTTTTACCGCAACAGCTCCTTCTTAAATTATAGGATTACTTTTCTATGTATTGAACAAAGCCCTAAGAGCCGATAACCCCTAACATGACAAACTATACGGGAGTCTTCCCATTGCACCGGTAATCCTATACTAAACGAACATATGGCGAGGATACATTTGAAAACGCTTATTCAGTATCAATTTCTCATCACGAGACCTGTATACGAAAAACAATGTCATTCGAGAAATAAGCGATCAGTCTAACCGAGACCATCAACTTAATAAGACATGTTAGCTAATTAGAAGACCTCCTTTAAAATGACTTATTTTACTTTTATCATTATTTTTATTGGTAACTGAGTGGACTGTCTTATTATACCAGATGGTCACGGCCTATACGTGACCTGCGACGGTACTATAAGAACTCCTATCGGAAAGTATACATGAATGCTATTTTTTTATGATTTCCGGTGCAATGTGAATTCACAGGAAATGTAAAAGATTTAATTTGACGTAGATTCTCTTCCCGCTCAGCTGTAGTTGGCACAGATCCTATGCGAATGAGTACCATTTCCCTCCTCTAAAATGACAATCCGACATTGAATTTAGTATATTTAGTATATTTAGAAGGGTAAAATTGGTGATTAAACCATTCTAGACAAACCTAAGCAAGGTTACAAAATCGTTTCGTAACATACACCTTCTATGTAGCAGGCAACTTCTCACAGCATTGTAACCACTGAGAGTCAAGTTACTTCTGGGTAAACGCTCTAGAGAAAACTATAATGTGCACATCAATCATGACAATTTGATCGATATTCACGTGTATCGAAATGAAACTAACAAACAAAACAGTCACGAAATGATCACTGCTCGGTTTCGACTATGCATGCCAAGATTTATTTTTTCTGATATTCTGAATCATTATTTTCTAATATTATTTGAATGAAAAATTGTGCACACATTGTTTAACACGCTAGTCAAACTTGTCTCATCTTCCTGGGGGTCGTATTCGCCATGTCTTGATCAGTATGTCTCTTAAATAACTAATAAAGCACTCCAACTGTCCACGCACTATGTTTTCAACCTAAGATGGGCATGACCGGAGCCTAGTTTGATGATATCAAGCCACATTTGAATTTGTCTTTGTGTGACCTTATGATCAGTGAATATTATGTCTATACATCAGTCAGAGACCATGTACTGAAAAACATTGGAAACTTAGAAATGCGACAATAGTGCACCACGAACACACGGAAGCATGACTATATAGAATAACCTAAAAGTACAACTATATGGTACTAGAACAACACAGAAGCACGACTATATTTAACTAGGAACACTAAGAAACACGACAATATGGCACCAGGGACACCCATACGCAGGGTCGGTCTTAGGCCATTGCAACCTATACGGCCGCAGTGGGCCCCGCACTTCATATGCCCATAAATACATATTATAATTTATGTTATTATCCTCTTCCCTACCCAGACTGGGCCCCGCGCAATCCGTTTCGCATTGGGCCTCGCAATTGTTAGGGCCGACCCTGCCCATACGTATGACTATATTTAACTGGGAACACCTAAAATCGCGAATATTTTTAACTAGGAACACCAAGAAGCACGAGTATATTTAACTAGGAACACACAGAAGCCCGACTCTATTTATCTAGGAACACCAAGAAGCATGACAATATGGCACTAGGGACACCCATAAGTATGACTATATGGTACTGAGAACACCCAAAATCACGAGTATTTTTTAACTAGGAACACCCATAGGCATGACTATATTCAACTAGGAACACCAAGAAGCACGAGTGTATTTAACTAGGAACACCCACACGCAAGACTATATGGTGCTAGGGCGACCTAGAAGCACGACTATATGATTCTAGTAACATCCAGAAGAACGACTATATGGTACTAGGAACAACCAGAAGCACGACTATATTGTACTAGGAATGTCTAGAAGCACGACTATATGGTACTAGGAACAACCAGAAGAGCGACTATATTGTACTAGGAATGTCTAGAAGCACGATTATATGGTACTATAAAACTTAGATATAGATGTAAAACAAATCATGCAAAATGACACTATCATGTTCCTAATTGTCCCGGCTGGTCCCAGTTTCTATCTTGACTTTTCAGTTTCAGTTTCAAATTATTAAAAATATGATAAACCTTAGCTCTGAAACAAGGCAATATGGTGTCATCTGCAAGATCAGGCTCTAATTAAACTAATTTTGTTCCGGTTGTGGAGTCTCTTGGAATTGTTTTTTGTTCTCACAACCGATGTGACAGCCTCAAGCTCCTGCCGAATTTCATTGCTGCTAACCATTTGGATAGACAAACAACATATACGTATACCATTCCAGCTATTCAATTACAGATTGATGTGCGGAATTATTAATCTTAAAATAAAACAGTAATCAAGTATTTCTACTTCAATATAAACTCAACTGCATAAAAAGTATATCTGTATTGCTATGTGAATATCCACTTATCCATAAATCCACACCCCGTCAGGGTTGTTGGGACACTAGATTTGATACGTCAACACGCACGAGCACGTCATCCGGCATTTTCTATCTTCGGTTATACGGATGCGCGTGAAAAAAAAATATTACCAGTCCAGTTTTTGATACTGTCTGCCATGATTAGTTTTGTCCTCCTACGCTTCTTTCACCTTAAACAGTACCCTGAAAAATTGTTTTTGATATGGAATCCCTGCCGACGACTGATGTGGCGACCCATTGGCGCAAATAAACGGTGACACAAAGAATGTTCATTCTATGGACTACATCCTGCTGAAAATCTATTAGGGCCTATAGATCTGCTACAATATAGATATTCAGTGGAAGTTTGAGGATGAACGCTGAAGAAGAAGATGTGGAATCAAGTTGGCATATACGCGGAAACCATGCATGTTTGTACTATTGAATGTAGTGATTCTTGTGAACCTGCAAGATTCTCTATGTTATTTCTTACGTATATATCTGCCGTATGCTCTCTATAGGAAATCTGCAAATACTCGTCTATAGCACTTGTATTCAAAAGCCTGTATCCATCTCTTAATGTCTGTAGTGAATGTTCAACTCTCAGAACAATATTGAATAATAGATAGCACTAGTGGGATATAAATTCTGATCTTGATTCTAATACAAATGTTGCATTTCCATTAATTATGTTAATATAAGTTAATTACTGCGTTATCCCGGTGCTATCATATGGAGGTGAGAGCTGGAAAAGCTCTTTATATTCAGAAAAGAAATTACTGAGTTTCGAGAACAAATGTCTTCGTAGGATAATTAACATCCATTGGAGTGAATTCAAATCGAATGATAAAATCAGAGAAGAGACACATCAAAATTTCATCACAGATGTTATCAGAAAACGCCGTTGGTCCTACATCGGACATGTCCTACTGGCAGACACTAATAGAATACACCACCACTCTCTTGAATGGATACCTACAGACAAAAGAGCAAGGTGTAGAACAAAAGAAACACTCAAAAGAACAATACTTAGAGAAAGTAAAACAACCAATATTCATACTATTCAAGAACTGCACAGAATAGCTTTGAACAGACAGAATTGGAGAGATCTGGCCTCTTCCCTATGCGCTAACTTCAGCGCAAAGGGAAAATGAATGAATGTTAATATACAATCAAATCAATAGATAGAATGTACCTCAGTATTGGTATTTTAATATACACTCTTCTTCTTCTTCTTCAGCATTCATTTTCAAACTCCCACTTAATCTCTCTTACAGCAGGATATTGGTCCTACTAGACTTCCAGTAGGATGTAGTCCAGAAAATGGAAATGCATTGTGTCGCTGTTTTTTTGCATTAATGACCCGACACATCCGTCTTCGACGGACAATATACAATCAAAGTAATAGATAGAAAGTACGTTAGTATTGGTTTTTTTTGAATATACAGTCCGCCAATAGATACAGTGTGTATACAATAAATTTAACGAAAGCATAATAGAATCTACCGTTCAAACAATTTTACTTGAAAGTTCAATTCCTCTAGAGTTCTTCTCACCGTTCTACTGTCGTGTTGATGAGTGCTAGCTTGTGACAACATTACATTCTTCTTCGTGTTTACGTGCACTGCTTGTCGCAAAAATATCGCCATCCGCGCCTGCAGTTGTTGACATTGATGTAACGTGTATTTAAAAAAATCAGGTATGTTTTGCTTTTGTTTTGTGTGTGGGTTTTATCGTTTATGTCTGTACGTCAGTCATTCTTGTCATTCTACCCATAATACAATTACTACTAGTAACGCTAAGGGGACCTCGTAGCAGCAGTGGTTAGCGCACTGGCTTCATATGTGAGTGGTCCTGGGTTAATTCTTCTTCTATTTCTCGATTACGTTTATCTGTTTCTGTAGTTTCTAGATTTTTTTTTATCGATGGTGGGTTTGTATTCTGTTGTGATGTTTGGATTGTATAATTCCTGAAAGTATTCTTTCCATCTTGATTTCCTATATATGTTGTTCACAAAGGGTTTGCCATTTCTTAATGCACTTATTTTAATGTTAAACTTGGCGGTTGAAAGATTATGAAGATCAACGTAGACGGTTCAATTTCAGGTTTAGGCAGCTGGTCATAAAAGTCGTGATGAAAACATTGGCAAACTACAATACATAAATATCGTATAGAAACTCTGGATTCTTGATTAGAAACTGGCTCCACAGCACGCGGGACATTCCCAGAAGTGCTCCGCCCTCCACTCCAGCAGCCATCCCAGTGTATGTAGACTCAGTTCCGGTCAGGTGTTGATTGTGTGATGTGTGATCTTCGAGACTTTCCAAAAAATGTACTTTTCCTCCCCTTCCCTCTGAATACTCCCATTTCTAACATTCTCTGTATGTGTACGTTCTCAACCTCATTGACTTCATCTTCATCCTGAGATGAATTTATTACTGCCTCATTAAGTCTGCTTTATCTCTTCTCAGCAACGTGCCGTCTATCGCCGCATTGCCTGCCACTAAATCGGCTCTCTCGTTTCCTCTGACCACAGCATGACCAGGGGATGGTATATTCATAATTCACATGCTCTTCGAAGTGTGTCTACGGCCTCTGCCATCCATGATCTGCCATGCTTAATTCGTTTCACCTTTGACTCATCTGGACGATGGTGTAATGGGTGGTGGTTATATTCTGTCACTTTAATGTACGACCTTAGCTGTGCTACCTGATGTCGCACTCTAATGCCAGGGAGATCAAGCAGAAATGTCATAGCAGAGATGGGTGTGTCTCTAGTACACCCCAGTACCACTCTCATTGCCTCATTGTGGACTTTTACCAATCCATCGACTTATGTCTGTGACAGTGTTAGTATGCCGACGCCATAATCTATGACAGATAGCATAATCACTTGCAGAAGCAGAAAAAGTACACACTGCTGCACGTCAAAGGTCGCCATAATCTTGATAACACTGATCCCTCGTTTAGCCTTTTGAATCATATTTGTGACGTGTTTGTTGAATGAGAGACTTCTTACAAAGATTATCCCAAGATATGTAAGGTCCTGTTCTCTTTCAATGAATTAGCCCATGCAACTGATAGCTGGCAGTGTGTCATTGACCAGATTATTATTTAAGGAGTACCAAACGACCTTTTCTTTCCAGGGATTGATCACAGCGTTGTATGTTCTGCACCATATCGACAATTGATGTAGTCTACTCTGTACACTGTCAGCTATATCTGTTCTGTTCCTGCCCATGTTGTATAGTAGGATATCGTCAGCGTATATTAGAACTCTACAATTACTGGAGGTTTGCAATTGATCAATGATCAATGTATACACATTAAACAGCACTGAAGATAGAGGAGATCCATGAGTGGCAGACCAGGTGCTATTGTTCTTAACTCAGACTTCCAGGATCCATACCTCAGAGTGACTTTTTATACTATTAGCACATTTCCTATCCAGCGATAGAAAATCACTATAACCATAGCATTAATAGTTTATTTTGACAATGTTTCCTGATAGTCATTTACACTTTACACATATGTATTTCCTGCTTTCAGTATTGTTACATATCTGATCTAAAATAAGCATATACGCATGTCAAGCAAGACGTGTTACACGTACACTCATGTGTACCCCCAACCTCCCACTGCTTCTGATTATTGATGTTATATCACTATCCCACGGCCATACATATCTTTTTCCCACTCATTTCTGAACTAAAATCCCTCCAAAGTTTTAATTGACTTGTACAGCACACGGAAACACATGCCCTTGCAGCAGGGTCTGCTTTTGGCTAGGACATGACAGCCGGTTGTAACTGTCAGAGTGTCAAGTCAAGGCAATTATGTAACTGAGGAACCTAAGAACGAAACATAGTTTTCAGTGTTTCCATAAATGATGTTCTTAAACAAGGTTGGAAGTTTGGATGTGATTTCAGTGTTTCCATAAATGATGTTCTTAAACAAGGTTCGAAGTTTAGATGTGATTTCAGTGTTTTCGTAAATGATGTTATTAAACCTAGGTTCGATGTTTGGATGTGATTTCAGTTTTTCCGTGAATGATGTTTTTAAACAAGGTTCGATTTTTTGATGTGATTTCAGTGTTTCCGTAAATGATGTTCTTAAACTAGGTTCGATGTTTGGATGTGATTTCAGTGTTTCCGTAAATGATTTTCTTAAACATGGTTCGTTGTTTGAATGTGATTTCAGTGTTTCCGTAAATGATGTTCTTAAACATGGTTCGTTGTTTGAATGTGATTTCAGTTTTTCCGTAAATGATGTTCTTAAACTAGTTTCGATGTTTGGATGTGATTTAAGTGTTTCCGTAAATGATGTTCTTAAACTAGGTTCGATGTTTGAATATGATTTCAGTGTTTCCGTAAATGATGTTCTTAAACTAGTTTCGATGTTTGGATGTGATTTCAGTGTTTCCGTAAATGATGTTCTTAAACTAGTTTCGATGTTTGGATGTGATTTCAGTGTTTCCGTAAATGATGTTCTTAAACTAGTTTCGATGTGATTTCAGTGTTTCCGTAAATGATGTTCTTAAACTAGGTTCGATGTTTGAATATGATTTCAGTGTTTCCGTAAATGATGTTCTTAAACTAGTTTCGATGTTTGGATGTGATTTCAGTGTTTCCGTAAATGATGTTCTTAAACTAGTTTCGATGTTTGGATGTGATTTCAGTGTTTCCGTAAATGATGTTCTTAAACTAGTTTCGATGTTTGGATGTGATTTCAGTGTTTCCGTAAAAAGATGTTCTTAAACTAGGTTCGATGTTTGAATGTGATTTCAGTTTTTCCGTGAATGATGTTCTTAAACAAGGTTCGATTTTTTATGTGATTTCAGTGCTTCCGTAAATGATGTTCTTAAACAAGGTTCGATGTTTGGATGTGATTCTAATTACAAGATACCGTGTAAATGTGAATGTCACCCATCCATTGTGGGGCCACGAAGGGGGATCAACGGATAGTGACATTGTTACCTTTCATGCAAATTATAAGAGGCGGCTTATGAGGTACAGGGGTGGAGTTTGTTTGTTGGAGTTGTTAGAAGTTAAAGTAATCTAAATGTCATGCTGAAATCGAATGTGGCAGACAGAAATACTCATATATCGCGGCATATCTGCGAACCACGACCTATCAAAATCTTTTGTCCGGATTACATACTAATAATAGTATGCAAGAGATTGATAATGAACGCAGACGAAGAGGAGAATAGCATGGGTGATACTTTGAATTTGTTAGGTTACAATTTATGGACAATAAACATTATATTATCTTTGTAGTATTGATACCCTTTTGAATATGAAACTTGAGGAAGCAGACAGCTTCACAGAACCGAGAGGCTTACACCGCGGCAGTGTGGGCAAATAAAATTCAAAGAGAATCGCTGCTTTCGAAATACACTGCTACAGAAGAATTATACGTATACCATTCACTGCTGAAAAAAATCAAGCAGTGTTAAGATCAATAAACGTCGAAGAGGTCTGACTCCTTAACCTTATCCTAACAAGGAAGCTGTGTATGTTTGGTCATATAAAGAGACATAACAGCATGGACAAATTAATAGCTGAAGGCTGAGTTAACGGTAACAAGGACAAAGAGCGCTAAGATCACGATAGTGAATGATATATCAGATTGCTGAAACACGTCTATAGCTGCGGCACGGTCAAATCGTTCAGAATCGCGGAGTGTTCAGAGAATCCATAAGGAAGACCATGTTTTGGAAAGAATGTCATGTGATGAGTGGCGACATTAGAATCATAGAAGATCAAGAAGTGTTAAGATGAAAAAACGTCGAAGACGGCTGGCTCCTTAACAAAATCTTAACAAGAAAGTTGTGTATTTTTGGTCATATAAAGACCAGATGTTATTAGTGTTACTTGGTCATGTCTTCTGTTTGTACATTTGACATCACAGACATATTTTTGTGATTACTGATTTCTTCTTCTTTTTCTTTCGTTCCATTGAAGTATGCCTATATCTGTTGATTACTGATGACATTAAATGCCATTTTATTATGTTTACTGATTACTTTATGTCATATTTTGTGTGTGTACAAATGACTAGAAATGTGATATTTATTGTTTTCACTTAATAAGCATGTTTGGAGTAAGAAAAATAATGCGATGAAAAGAAGAAAGTCGGTTTCAAATTAATTTTACTAAAAAAATGTGGTGGAAATTATGATGAAAATTATGATGATCATGCGTCTATATTTAACTAAAACTGTCATTATTTTAACATTCCAATTTTTAGACCTTCTGAAATGTAATTTTCCAATTTAGCGTTTTGTCTGGCTTTTAAAACAAAATACATTACTGGGTTGTCTAATCACATATGTGTAAATAATGCTGTTTTTCAAGTACATCAATTGGTGTGCGTCCTAAGCATGTGTGCTCAATAATACAGAGAAATATTAGAAATATTGTTACCTGGACACATCTAGCAATTATGAGCTACACAATTTTAAGTGCCACGAAAGACATTGTTTATAAATAATTTGACGACGCTATGTTGAAGAACGGTTAATTTGAAACAATTTCTACACAATTAATCACTGTTTAGAATCATACTCTGAAAATTCAGTCAAAATTTAGCTGTTTGTGAAAATTAAAATAGCCAAAATTAAATCCAGTCTATAAATTACGCCAACATCTTATATGATATGTGTTTTGACCGTTTACCCACTTTGTCAATAACAGTTAAGAAATTAGGGACATACAATGTTTAATTATGTCAAGAAATGTTTAGTCCCAATCATCTAATGACACATATTTAGAATAGAAAATACAACAGATATAAATATTTTGTTTTCAAGTTTAGCATATAAAGTATGAAAAATATGCATGTTCTTTTTCACACTCTTAGTATAGAAATTACGACAAATATGTTCTGTTTCGCATTTGTAACAGAGAAAGTACGACACAATATTTTGTTATTAATTTTTAGCAAAGAAAATACGACAAATTTACATATTTTATTAACATTTTTATGAAAAACAATTGTAAATTCAAACAATTTAATTGGTGTGCAAAATAAGTATTTTACGTCACTTTTTGACAACACTCCTCATGTAAAAAGTGTCAACGTATTTTCAAACCCCCATTCCCCTACTAATTGGTGATATAATTTAAAGACAGCCCCCAAGTACTGTGATGAAAATATTCTTAATAAATCATATCGCAGCGATTACTATGATGTCCAATAGTTAAGAAATCATAACAGTGATTATAATGCCCTATAGTGTAAGGAGAAAATCCTTTCCTCAATGTTTTCTTTGATACAGGCAAGTCATAATCATTCGGAGAAACATCACACTGCACAGTATCGTATCGTGTGTTATGAAAGTTACAAATATCTTATTCAGGACATCATTTCGGAACTAGATGTGTATTCAGGGGATGAGTATACAATCCGACACTATGGCACAAGTATTTGCGTGAGCAGAATAGCAACAATAATTAGGGACACATAATAGTGTCTTACTAATCTTCAGAGTTTTTCTCGAAGATATAACTTTACTATTTCTGCTTGTGGTGTCTGTATTATGTAGTATCAGACCAGTGTGTCTTAAGTCTAAATATTATAATCTTGAGTGTGAGCAATTTGTGTATAGTAAGCACAAGAATGATCAAGTGGAGAAGAGACAGTGAAAGATCAAGGGGAAAAGTTGCTGAATGGGTTGTCTGTATGTCATGGAATAATATCACCAACTGAACGTAGTAACAAAACAAGATCGCCAGTTGCTCTAGCTTAGTCTCTGCGTCTCCAAACATTTCAGATAGTGTCGGAAGCAAGTTCCCGTTTTCTTGAATGATGGTGAGTCGTCTAACGATGAGATCCTCTCTAGAATCGTACCGCCATACACATTTTTCAGCAGTATGAGGTAGGAACGCTTTATGATAGCGAAGGCAAGTCGCTGTAATTACTTCCTCTGTCTTGACACTTCTAATGAGCTCGCCTGACATTTCTTCAGCACATCGTCTTCAATGTCTTTCGTAATTCGTTTACGTATTCCATCATCGCCACCGTATGTACTTTCTGATGTCGCGACTAAGTGTACTATCTTATGTCATAACTAAGTGTACTATCTTCTATCATGACTAAGTGTACTATCTTCTGTCATGCCCAAGTGTACTATCTTCTGTCATGACCAAGTGTACTATCTGATGTCGTGGATAAGTGTAATATCTTCTGTCATAAGTAAGTGTAATATCTTCTGTCATAAGTAAGTGTAATATCTTCTGTCATGACTAAGTGTACTATCTGATGTCATGACTAAGTGTACTATCTTCTGCCATGACTAAGTGTATTATCTTCTGTCATGACTAAGTGTACTATCTTCTGTCATGACTAAGTGTACTATCTGATGTCATGACCAAGTGTACTATCTGATGTCATGACTAAGTGTACTATCTGATGTCATGACTAAGTGTACTATCTTCTGCCATGACTAAGTGTACTATCTTCTGTCATGACTAAGTGTACTATCTGATGTCATGACCAAGTGTACTATCTGATGTCATGACTAAGTGTACTATCTGATGTCATGACTAAGTGTACTATCTGATGTCATGACTAAGTGTAATATATGATGTCATAACTAAGTGTAATATCTGATTTCATGACTAAGTGTAATATATTATGTCATAACTTAGTGTACTATCTGATGTCGTAACCAAGTGCACTATATGATGCCGTGGATAAGTGCACTATCACCTGTCGCAGCCAAGTGCACTATCTCATGTCTCCTTTATTGTTTAACCAACTCTAAATATATAAGTGAACACGTCCGTCTATAAGGGCGAGGGTGATAAGGCATTTCCTTCTGCCCTTGGCAGATCGGAACATTACTTCTGTCTCGAGAAATTTGGACAAATGACTTTAATGACAGATACACCCCCCCCCCATTTTTCCTCTAATTATTCTCTAAAATAAGTTCACGAAAAAAAGGAGCTACAAAAATGAGTGGATATAGCGTACGCAGCTGTAGCTAATATAGATATGATCATGCGGAACACATCAAATATTTCATATTCTCGTAGCTTTCAAGTGATGTACACATTCCTATTATCTGAAGTAACGACAAAGACAGGGAAAATGCGTTTACAACTGTCACCATAAAATCTATCAATAATGCATGTTTTCCGGTAAAGGGCGACATGTAAATGGTGAGCTTTTAAATTTACCTAGTCCTTTACCTGGAATAAAACCCTAGATTTCACGGATGTGAGACCACATATCTATCGTGTCAACAATGCACCATATTAGACCATATTTACAATGTATAACGCAAAAATGACGAAGATTCTGCATATTTACCATCCTTAAATATAAATCATTAACCTTAAATATAAATCATGAACCTTGAATATAAATCATGAACCTTAAATATAAATCATGAACCTTGAACAGTAAGACATACTGACACATGGTATATCAAGACTTCTAAAATGATTAATTTGATTATTCCCCGTGATTCTCATTGACTGTTAAACAGAGTATAGTCACAATCATAGCGACTAAAACGAATCACGGAAATGGACAAATGTATTATTAAATTGTTTCAATTAGTCAGTAGATTTTATATTGTAGAATCTACTATAATCTTATATAATGTTATATTATATTATATAATCCGTCCATGATATAGATTCCAACTAACAGTACAACGTTTGGTAATACCATGCTACCTGCAAAATAGTGAGATCTGTTTTTACTTCGACAACTATAAAAAAAGAGTAAATATCAATACATAATATTTATTCTTCATTGACTTGGCCTTTAAAGATAAGTGAGTATGATCCAATTCTTCGACAAGAAATTGAATTGTAATTTAGGCATATTCTTTCCAAATCATATTCTATACAGATTTTCTGAACTCCTCGAGGTTTAGGACGAGTTGATTTGCCGTAGTAAAGGATATGTTTAAAGTATCCGAAATGTATTTTGTTCATAATCGTCGTCGGCAGCCTATCTCCCCGCTACCAGCAAAAATAAATTACAACTATCATTGTCCATGTTGTTGTGGACTTCTGGTTAAAAAATGGCGTAGGAAATGCATTTGTTTGTGTGATATTCGTTAAACGGATATCTCCTGAAAGAAACGGCAAACTGCAGAGTAATGTGCCTAGAATGCTTCAAGTAAAAGGTAGAGATGGGTTTCAGACAAGGATGTGTAATGTCACCAGATCTTTTCATCCATGCATACAGAGAATATTATGCGAATCACATAAATAATGTCAGGAATAGCTGTTGGAGGTTACAATCTGAATAATCTAAGATATGTTGACGATATAGTTCTGATTGATTACGAGAGCAATCAAGAACTGCAATCCCTGTAGACAGACACGGTAGATAAAGTGAAACAAAATAATCCGCGAAACAAGAAGAAAACAAAAACAATGGTTGTTTAAAAGAAATGCAATCCCCCCAACCCTTCCCCCCCCCAATGTAGTATTACTGTCAATGATGCAACATTAAATCAAGTGGATACAGTCAAGTATCTTAGCACCATTTTAACATCAGATGGCAGGTGTTCCAATGACCTCAAGAACAGAATAACACAGGTCAAATCAACATTTTTTAAAATGAGATTCATTTTGTGCAATGGAGTAATATCAATACATACATGAATTTGAATGCTAGGATGTTATATTGAACCAATCCTTCTTTATGGAAGAAAAACATGGATAGTAATCAAAAACTCTCAAGATAAGCTAGAGGCAACTGAGATGTGGTTTTTAAGAACAATGATGCAAAATCCGCGCATGGACAGCAAAGAAACCAAATGTAGAAGTTCTCTGAGATACTGGATTAAAACGAGAAAGTATAGCGAAAATTAGAAACAGACTATCACAATTTTTAGGGCATGTGATGAGAAAAGTAAAAATTGAACATTTAGTAACCACCGGAAAGATCAAGGGGAGAAGAGACAGAAATACAACGAGAGACGTTTCTGAATGTGTTGTCTCTGTGTCACAAAAATAAGTCACCAATTGATCTTATTAACAACACGACCGAAAGTTGTGGAGAAGCATGCTCGCCTACGCCACTCGACATGACACTTGATTGAATGATTAATGTTGATGTATTTTTAATATAGCCAACAAATCTCAGGTCTCCTCTCATACTGTTGTTTATGGTCTCCTCTCTTACTGTTGTTTATGGTCTCCTCTCTTACTGTTGTTTATGGTCTCCTCTCGTACTGTTGTTTATGGTCTCCTCTCATACTGTTGTTTATGGTCTCCTCTCTTACTGTTGTTTATGGTCTCCTCTCGTATTGTTGTTTATGGTCTCCTCTCATACTGTTGTTTATGACAGAAAATTCTTCGAAATCTAATCTTTTATCACGTGTTTATTGGTCTTTTTAATTGTCCTCGGTATTCGCATAACTCTTCTGCATCATATCATTTCAAACGCATCGGTCCTCTTTGGAAATGCAGTTATTAAGTGCCCATGTTTCACATCCGTAATTGCTCTCTCTATGTGACGTGTCTTTTACAGAATTGTATCATTACTGTCACTCTGTAAGCTTCTCGGTTCTGTGCCAGCTTCCCAGCGACTTCTATGGTCACGTTTAGAATGTCTTCGAAGTCATGTGTCCATCGTTGTCTTGGTCTGCCTCTTGCTATCTTACCTCGAACTTTTACCTGTATGATAAATATTTATAAATCTTTATTTACTTTTATATGTTAGTTTGCGTTTTCGAGAGTTTTGAGGAGCCATACTTCTTCTATGTTCAGATTTTTGCGAACATCTGCGTTGATTCATTTTTCTGTCCATGATATTCTTAGGAACTATCTATAACAGGGGTCGGCAACTCTTTGCTAACTGTGTGCCAACTTAAGGTTTCAAATTATTCAGTGCCAACATCACATATCATTTTATACAAGTGGGGGCCAATATTCTTATTTTACCATTTATTTTATTTTTATATTTTAATTAATTAATATATAGTGATATTCAATAATACGTAAATATGTATAATATGTAAAAAGTCTGGATACGCCTGTGGCTGGTACCCTGCTACGCCCAAGTGCCGAAATGAGCGAGGAATTCCCGCTAATCGATTTATTATCAACTTTATACAGTAAACGAGAAGAGTATGCGTGCCATTTGAAATTGCTTGGCGTGCCAAGTGTGACACGCGTGCCATAAGTTGCCGACACCTGAACTATAACATTTCATTTCGAAATCCAATATTTTATTTTCGATTGCAGATGTCTTTGTCCACGTCTCACACCAATATGCTGTCACTAGAAAATATATTACTTCTTAATAGTTTTAACTCTCTTTCCTCCTTGGCATACATTTATTTTATCAGTGATGTTTGTTTTTTTTAAACGTGCTTTTCTACTTGAAATAAATTTAATCCAAACAGATGTAAGTCAGCTTTCAATCCAAACAGATGTAAGTTAGCTTTCAATCCAAACAGATGTAAGTTAGCTTTCAATCCAAACAGATGTAAGTTAGCTTTCAATCCAAACAGATTTAAGTTAGCTTTCAATCCAAAGATTTCGATTCAATTTGCCAAAGATTAAAAGTGAATGTTATAATGAACATTATGACTTGAACTCTGAAGCTTTCACAATTAGAGGTAACATTTTGCAAACATATTCCATGAGTTTCTACCTTGCTCAGCATTCTATGTCTGCAGTAATAAATCACTGTTTCGGATAACCAACTGAAGTTATCTGTCTACACCAGAAATGGGCAACACACGGCACGATGGTGAAATTCGGCGCGCCAAGGAGTACTTCTCGGGCACGTCAAGATTATCTGAAAGTACTATATGCGTTAAACAAATACACAAATAAGACGTGATGCATCATAGGACTAAAGCAAAACGTGGTTGCACTGCACAAAAATTACTAAATCTGACCCGCCGACCCAAAATGGGTGGCCCACTTCTGAACTAAGGAAAGCAGACAACACATGCCACCGTGAGATCTATATACATCTCTTAACTATTGGCAGCCGGCATTACATGATACTCTGAGATCTACAGACTTTTCTTACCTATTGACAGCTGGCAATACATGCCACTCGGAGATCTACTGACTTCTCTTACCTATTGGCAGTCGGCAGTACATGCCACTCGGAGATCTACAGACTTCTCTTACCTATTGGCAGTCGGCAGTACATGGCGCGCTGCGATCTATAGACTTCTTTTACCTATTGGGAACCGCCAACACATGCCATTCTGAGATCTACATACTTCTTTTACCTATTGGGAATCGACAACACATGCCACTCTGAGATCTGTAGACGCCTTTCACCAATTTGGAGCCGACAACACATCATTCTCAGATCTACAGATTACTCTTCCCAATTGGAAGCCGATAACACATGCCACTCCTAGAGAAAATAATTGACATAACAAAACTATCGAGAACAATTCTAAAACGTATCACCCAGTTTCAGATAGTCTGCCCATTAAAACGAGACAAAACGAATCACTAAAATAACTATCTCAATTGTCTTTATAATGCGTTTCCTACTACTTCAATTTATTTCTCATTACTTGCATATTACCTCCTTGTCTCGGTACAAACTTATGAACGCCACTATGATTTAGTATTACGTTACCATCATCACGTGCCGTGTCACGTTGCGTAGTACGTCACTGATTTCGTCAACACTATAAACTGAAGAGACACGTGTAAAGACCCCTGTATAGAAAGTAAACAAGCTTTCATTTATTACGATTTTGATTATTATCATTTTTCCGTTGGTCACTATTTATATACTTGGAGTCGCTTGTCAAAAAATGCCAAGGTCGGTGAACAAAATTCACGGAAATAATAACAAAACAGCCTTTCAGATCATGTTAACTTTCTGTACAGAGGTTTTTATTGAAGCCCTGGCATGGTTGTATTAGTGTATCATTTCTAAATCGTACTCTATCCCGCCATGATTCTAAACTATCCAGCATTTTCTCCATCTGATTCCATATATCTCTTAGCGTTAGGCATTAACCTTAGTTGTAGGTAAGTATAACAATGGCAGCTCTAGGTCCTACCTTAGTTGTAGGTAAACATAACTTTGACAGTTTGATTTTATCCAGGCTTCGGCAGATTTAACGTGAATAATATTGATATGTGTCAATCCCCTTTTACGACTGTTTCCGTGCATGTTAACGGCACAGGGTATACAAAAAAGGATCAACGCTAGGTTGCATTAGGCAACCTAAATGACAATGTTTACTATATGATCACATTCATATTCAGCACAAAGATATATATATATACTGGTAGATACTTGCAATCATCTGTGAATGGAGTAGCATTGGGGATATGTCGAATATTCCAAGGTTCTGTTAGAACTGTAGACATGCATCTATTGCCTCTGTGATCAGTTTATTATTATTATTATGTGTTCAGGCTCAATCTCTGGTATGTTAGCAGGATGTAGTCCGAAGAAAGGAATGTCATGTTCAATAGCTTATAGCTTTGTAGTGATGTCTTTATATTTCGGCCTGACATATCCGATTTCACAACAGCTTTACGGTCACCTTGACCCCAATTGATGTAACAGCAAACACCACCACCAAACCTCCACATTCACCGCGTGTGACATGCATAGCAAATTGAACGAACTACTCTTTGCAGACGACCAAGTACTAATAGCGACATCAGAAGAACAATTGAAAGACCATATGAAAATACTCCACACAACAGGTCAACAATTCAACATGAAGATCAATATTGAAAAGACTGAAATAATGGCAATAGCAAAGAAAGAAAGAAATATCACTATCTCCATCGATGATAAACACCTTAAACAGGTAAATGAGTACACTTACTTAGGAAGCATTATATCGAGTGAAGGAAAAACAAGTAAAGAGATACAAAATAGATACAACAAAACATATCAGATCCTAGGACAGATGACACGCATTTTCAAGAACAAAAATGTAAACATAGACACCATAGTTGCATTATACAAGACTATTATTATTCCAGCACTATGCTACCAGTGCCAAACCTGGACAACGACAGCACAAGACAAAAGAAAAATAGTGACAACAGAAATGACATGTCTACGAAGAATACTCGGAGTGTCATTAAGAGATAGAATTAGAAACGATAACATCAGATAGATAACCAAAATAATACCAGTATTGGAACACATCAAAAGACAACAGATCAAGTGGTTTTCACACGCTTCCAGACTACCGACATGTAGCATGCCACAAATGGCCATGACACATAGACATAACGGTTATAAGGCCAGAGGCAGACCATGTAAAAGTCGGATCACAGAAATCAAAGAAGCCGCAGGAACAAGCTTACAAACAGCGCACAAGAAGGCCATCTCCAGAGAACTCTTCCACCCTTTACGCCGCAAGGCAAACAAGGGACACATCGTATAGATAAATAGATAGATAGACATGCATAGCGGGTAGTAGTGTTACTTTTCTTTGTTCTTTCGGGCTTCGATAACATAGGGGCGATCAGTAAATTGAAGATGGTTATAATTGATGTATTGAAGTTTTGTTATCGAGTCTGCAGATTGTGGACACCGCAAATGAGTACCTGTCTAGAATGCAATTAAGGGAGTTGTATATTCAATGTGGCACTGTATAACTACAGAAGAGAGAGAGAGCAATATGTATTAGTATCATAATTCGATATATAGTCATGAGACTTAGCACTGATTAATCTCCCAGAGGACAATGCTGCACATTCCTGACGGATAATGCAGTTTACTTCTTACTTTAAAAACTGTTCATTAAGTACTTCACACAGTAATTATGGGTGGGGGAGGTTCTGAAAATGTTTGGCAGTTGTTGATAAGGGAAGGGAGGGATTTGACGTTAACACTTTTTGTATACAGTAATGTCAGTACATGAGTTTTCAACATTAATTTTAAAATGTTAAACAAATAATGTAGAATTTGATGCACTTTTAATGCATTTTGTGTGGGGTAAAGGGGGAGATTTGTTTAAATTTTTGGACATATTTAAGCAGGGAGATGGGCATCTGTCATGGAAAGGATAGCAGGGAGATGGGCATCTGTCATGGAAAGGATAGCAGGGAGATGGGCATCTGTCATGGAAAGGATAGCAGGAAGATGGGCATCTGTCATGGAAAGGATAGCAGGGAGATGGGCATCTGTCATGGAAAGGATAGCAGGGAGATGGGCATCTGTCATGGAAAGGATAGCAGGGAGATGGGCATCTGTCATGGAAAGGATAGCGAAAGACAGAAGCAAGTAATGAACAACTTTCAGAAACATCAAGAGACCTAGGTAACTAACTCTCTGTACGATCTAATTTTAGCAGTTGATCAAGATCTAAAATATATGAAACTTAATATGAACCACAAAGACAAACATATTCACTACAGACAAATTTCGAAGAATACATTATGAAACTAAACACATAAAAATTAGAAGCTATGAAAACGTGCGGTGCAAGAGAACAGCTAAATGTGTATGTAAACGGCACAAAACTAAAACAGACATGGGAATTTAAATACTTAGAATGCATTTTTACAGAAGACGGCAAAATGTATAGAGAAATTTAGGAGATGTGCCAAAAATCAAACGCTGTAACACACCAACTGTCACCGCGTAAAATCCTAGCGATAAACACGGCAACCAAACGACAGATACCGAACGACATCTTTATTCCAATGTTATGTTACCACTACAATATATGACCCCCCCCCCCTGACAAAAACACTCTTGAGAAAAACAAAAATCGTGTGTTGTCGAGGCCTGAAAGGGGAGTAAAGAATAGCAACACTGTTTACCTTCCATGCATGTCGTACGAGGCGACTAAGGAGGTTATGCGATGGAGTTGGCTGTCCCATCCCATATAGGGTCAGTGACCCAAAGCCATACTGAAGTCGGATGTGTCAGGCCGAAAGATGCAGATATTGCAGCAATGCTGTAAACCATGACACAACGCATTCGGTTCTCCTGACTACATCATGTTGATCTGCAGGAGTTTGTGAACGAACGCAGAAGAAGAGGAAGAAACATAAACTACAACATGCGAGATGAAATGCCTGTGAAAGGCTATTCACATCACCAGAAGTGACCGAATGAGAAATGAAGACGCCAGAAGGAGAGTAAAGACCATATCATGCAAACAATACATAGAACGATATCAAATCAACTGTTTCGGACAACTTATGCAAATGGAACCACCACAACCAGCCATCCAGGCATACAACACCAGAAAAAACGGCTACAAAGCAAGGGGAAGACCAAGAACAAGATGGGAAGATTCAATCAGAGAGATTGTTAAAACCAAGGCCTGATTATAGCAAGTGCAACAAAGATGGCCAAAGACCGAAAACTCTGCACGACGACTGACGGCATTTATGGAAAAGACACTAGATAGATAGATGGGTAGCCAGATTTGGAGATAGCTATGGCAAAAGGGGAGGGGTGTGGTTTCGTGATAATTGTTAACATATTGTTGACGTAAATCGTGGACAGCCCCTTAAAATATATACGGGAACAGTGATTCTCATATATTCCAATGATGTCAAGAAGAGAAGGAGCATGGTAGGTATATAAACATGAGAGGCAGGTAAGAGTTGCAAATAATTTGAAGGAATAGCTAACGATATGATACAGCGACACGACGTATTTACCTGTGTTCCAAGTAGATTTGAAATGTAATAGTTTCAGATGAACATATTACAAGATGGAGATACCATTTTTTTACCTTTGTTATATATTTTACAGTATACATTTTCAAATGGCAAACTATTGCTTCTAAGATATAAATCACGACAGCAAGTAATGATAAAGAGGAAAATATCTTCTCAAATATTTGATCTAGAAAGTTGACAACTTGTTTCAAATAATTTACTGACACTTGAAGGGGACGGTGTTTGTCGGCACCTTGCCGAGAAGAATAGGAGACTACAAAAGCTTTGAATTTGATAGGGACAATATTTTTGCAGAAAAGACTAAAAATTTCGTAAAGCTAGCAAAATGGTTCAAATTTAGTAGAGGATAGACTTCACTGTACTCTGTTACTCAAAAACG
Source organism: Meghimatium bilineatum (assembly GCA_034231615.1). NCBI lineage: Eukaryota > Metazoa > Mollusca > Gastropoda > Stylommatophora > Philomycidae > Meghimatium > Meghimatium bilineatum. The sequence goes on along the minus strand of CM067299.1, from coordinate 36,663,046 downwards.
AAGCGGCACGCCGCCTGCCGAGAGCACCACTCATATCACATAACTCCCTAACTCCAAGCAATAATACACAGAGATATCTGAAAAAATCCAACTCGTAAACAAGACAACAAGAATCAGATTTAAACCCATAAAACACAAGGCGAACCACTACGCCAAGGATATACATTATATATATATATATATATATATATATATATATATATATATATATATATATATATATATATATATATATATATATATATATATATACATATATATATATATACTAGTATCCCGAATGATCGTTCCTAACTTTGGTTAGTGTATTACGTGATGTTGCTGACTCTTGAACTTGAGGATGGGTTGGAGTAAAGAGTGCAAAGTATTCTTTGAGAATTGGACATGCTTATCAAAGTGAAAACTAAACACAAATAAATAAAAATAAGTATCTCTTATTGCAAGATTCGCTAATTTCGACTGCAGACGCTAGTTTAATGTAGCTACAACCAAGCTGTAACCATTGTTTGATGTTGTTTGTTTGAGAACCCCAAGAATTGCAAGAGATTAGCTCCTACTTCCTATGTTTAGTGGGGTGGTTTTACTGAGCTTTATTTCAAATCCAGTAAACTTCATCTTTCGACTTAGTGTATTTTCTATTAAAGGAGCCTTCTACTGAGAAGGGTCTATAATTGTATAGATGACATGCTACATAACTTCCATAAGTGAGCCTCAATATAACGGCATGTCATCTACTAAGGTTTTTGTATGGGTGGTTTGTCTAGTGGACCATTGGTGAGACCCACACACGCAACCGCATCATAACCTACTACTTACAAACATGTCACAACGATGTGATGACCACTGGAGACGCAGAGAGTTCGTGTTTACAGACATAAGCTCAACATAGAAGCATTTCACCCTTGTGCATCAACTGGTAAATAGAAACTGTTGCCTCGATGCTACTTTCTTCGTAAGATAATCATGACATGATTCACAGTTTCGAATGTGGAAAATTAAAAATGTTTCTTTCTGTGACTAAACATTAAACCTAGTGGCAACGATGAAACACTAATATTGCTGTATTATTGTTGTATTGCTGTGGAAATACAACAAAAGAGAGTTATGCTATAATTCCTTCGTGGACATTAAATTAAACAATAGCAAAGATATCGCTGCTTTCGAAATGAGATGTTACAGAAGAATTCTACGTATACTAGCCGAAAAAAAAACAAATCAAAAAGTGTTAAGATTAATAAACGTTGAAGAGGGCTGACTTCTTAACAACATCCTAACAAGAAAGATGTGTATTTTTGGTAGTATAAAGAGATATAGCAACATGGAAAGATTAATAGCTGAAGGCAGAGTAAAGAGTTAACAAGGAAAGAGAGCGCTAAGATCTCGAAACACCATCGAGTCAGATGACTGCTGGAACAGAGGGCGGAGCACTTATGGGAATGCCCAACATGCTGTGACGCTAGTTTCTATTCAAGAATCATTTGTGCATCTGGTGTGTTTAATCACCTAACAAACAACTGGATGTCAAAAATAATAAATAAATGTACCAAACTACTAAGGTTTAACACAAAGTTATATCTGAATTAACATGTGGTTGGGAAAACTAGAACATAACATGCTTTAGAGAAGAAATGAAATTAATTTGAAAATAAATGCCATAGAACTCTCTTAAATATGGTTTGGAAGAATTCAAGTCAACCAAGTAAGAGAAGACACAAAGCAACAATATGCTTTTACAACATTAAGAATAAAACAGTGGACGTATATTGGACATGCATGTTTGCTAAGAACGAATGAAAAGTTACATTTCAAGCATTAAAATGGGTACAAGATGACACAAAATAGAGAGGAAGACCAAGAGAAAATATTGGCAGAATAGCTATCAAGAAGTGTACGATTATCGGTCTCAACCATGACATCTCCAGTATAAAGACGTGTGTACAGAAATGTCAACATGCCCCGAAAGGTTTATTTTCATTATTTCCGAGCGTTTCGTTGGTAGATCTTTGCTTTTTTTTTTTACTTTGTGACTCCAATTATATAAACAGTGATCACCGAAAATCAGGGCAATAATTTAAAAAACAACAGCAATGAACGATGTTCTATTATAACTAATTATGCTTTGAGTTCTACTCGCGAAAGTCACCGATAAGGTTATATAATTTATATAAACGTAGATTTATGTTACGTTTCATATCCCCCATTTATTATATACATAAGTAGGTTCAATAGTTATTATGTGTTGCTTACCGTTCGTGCTCCAAATTCTTGACAGTTTGTTGACAAGTCAAGTAGTAAGTCAACATTTGGTAAACAATAGTTAATGTAATTTATGGACAGCCATAAATATGGATATATGGACAGCATATGGCTATGATTCGAAGTGCAAATCTAGGACATAAGTTACTATAATAAAAATACATTGTGACATACTTTACTATAATAAACAGACATTCTGACAGAAGTTGCTATAATGAACAGACATTGTGATATAAGTTGATATAATGAACAGACATTGTGATATAAGTTGATATAATAAACAGATACTCTGACAGAAGTTGATATAATGAACAGACATTGTGACATATGTTGCTATAATGAAAAGACATTGTGACATAAGTTGCTATAATGAACAGACATTGTGATATAAGTTGCTATAATGAACAGACACTGTGATATAAGTTGCTATAATGAACAGACATTGTGATATAAGTTGCTATAATGAACAGACATTGTGATATAAGTTGCTATAATGAACAGACATTGTGATATAAGTTGCTATAATGAACAGACATTGTGACATAAGTTGCTATAATGAACAGACATTGTGATATAAGTTGCTATAATGAACAGACATTGTGATATAAGTTGCTATAATGAACAGACATTGTGACATAAGTTGATATAATGAACAGACATTGTGACATATGTTTCTATAATGAACATACATTGTGACATACGTTGCTATAATGAACAGACATTGTGATATAAGTTGCTATAATGAACAGACATTGTGATATAAGTTGCTATAATGAACAGACATTGTGATATAAGTTGCTATAATGAACAGACATTGTGATATAAGTTGCTATAATGAACAGACATTATTCTTACCTTTGGGATCTGCAACAGAGATATCTGGACAGACGATACTGGCATACTCTCCTGCTTTAGTCGTAGGCCAGCATGAAAAACTGTCAAAAGTCGAGTTACAATAGAGGATTCCTGGTTCTGAAAACACATCCAGATTAAACTTACTGGTACATTCCTGCTCGATTTTAAGCAAGGTTTCTCGTAAATTAAGCATAGAAACGATGTGATGAACAACACACTTCTATCACGTATAGTCAACACAAAATGTATAAATCACCGTTATTTGAGTGTTTGGTCTTTCACGGAGTTACAAGTCAATTTAACAATATTGAAGCTAGATGCTTACAAGAACACCCGGTGAATCACCACTTATTAATAATATTCATGTATTACGTTGACCATTCTGCATAAAATAGTAACACGAAATAATAGTTATTGTGATGTGTTTATTTTAACAAGAGATCAAACCTGAAGTAGCTTATACAAAGAGTGAATTCATTGGCAATTTAAAGTGGGAATTAAAACATCGCATAAACATGATTACTGAGTTGGTAATTTAGAACGCAGAATATCGTTATTGTTTGTTGAGTGAAGACAACATATAAATGATCAGCCATCTGTACAACCTGATATCAGTTTTGAGCAACAACTTTATAGTTAGTTAGTCGTCAGATCATCATCAATGCAAATTTGACACGTCCATATTTACTCCAATCTCTCCCTGAGTGTATACGCCATTACAATTATGCTGACAGTACCGGTCCTCTGCTGGTTGACCATCATTCTTCTGCTCCCTCCAAAAAAGCAACATTTTAGCAACATTCTAGCAACACCGTATATATCAAACTCAGTTATTTATTCCAGGCCATCAAAAGGGAATCATCTTCTACACTAGTCTTACTCTCGCGTGATATATCTCGTATGGAGTTCAAAACGTCAGCGCAATTCATTGCCCCACCGCCCTGTGCCACAATCGCGCATGACGCCAGTTGATCTCCTCCTTCATTACCTCGACCACCCACATGTCCCAGCACGAAAATAAATGTAACTACTTTCAACCTCGCCTTTCCCAAGGCCTCAATTCACTGTTCGCGAACGAGACCCACTTGTACCTTTCTAATCATACTCATAGAATATCTCTAGATAAGATGCAGACCTGTGTTGCCTTATGTGTGCCTACCCATATTTATTTATATATATATGTATTTATATACATATATTTATATATATGATTATATATATATTGCATATACAATACAACACACTGAACATATTTATAATGAGTAGAAAATCACAACAGTCAAAAGGTGCTGATAAAAATTTCCATAAAAGGATTTCCCACCAACTATACAATATGTACTTCAATTATATTATTATTGATACAAATAATAAAACATGTATAGATGTATGATTGTGTAGACAATAGAACATGTAAAGATATATGATTGAGTAGATGTATAAATGGATGTTTATACATGATATATGTTTATACATGATATGTTTATAAATGTATGTTTATACATGATATGCTTGCCCATGTATAAATGTATCTTTGAGTAGGCAATATAATATTATAAATTTATGCTTGAGTAGACAAATTGCCATGCATATTTGTATGTTTGAGTAGACAATAGAACATGCATTATGTATGCTTGAGTAGACAATATAACATGCAATACATGTTAGCTTGAGTAGAAAATAGAACATATGTAGATGCATATGCTTGAGTAGAAAATAGAAGATATATAGATATATGCTAGAGCACACAATAGAAATTCTGAAATTATATGATATATTTTGCAGATACGAAACCCATCAGATGACCTAAACAGATAATAATACAGATGTGTTGTAGAACTTTACTGCGGCTACCTGCGTCCTCGGAATCCTAAAGGTGTGCAAAGAATACCAATACTGTAATCAGTTATGCATGTCGTAAGAAATTAAAGAGGTTCTGGGAGTAGGCTTTTGTGTGTTCTATTCATTAATTCAAGTGGGGTTTTATGTTCAATCCCGTATGTCAAGTGGGGTTTATATTTATCTCATACGTCAAGTGGAATTTTTGTTTTAATCCTTAGGTAAGTGGGGTTGTTGTCGTATTCCATAGTTCAAATTGAGTATTTGTGCTATCCCATAGGTCAAGTGGGGTTGTTGTCCTATCCCATAGGTCAAGCGACACAAACCATGTCAAGCTGGATGTGGCAAATCTAAATGAGCAGATATCATAGGCAACGTGTTAGCCATGGCACTAAGCATTCCGCTCCGCTCTCAGGAGTACATCGTTCTAGCCAAAATAAATTTGAGAAGGAACACAGACGAAGATGACTTCCCTGGAGATGGATGTATACCTTGTGTTAAGACGTCAAGAAAAAACATTTCAAGATGGGGGGGGGGGTCAATGCTTATGTAGACACAAATAAAGAAGAAAAGATACACTATTGGAGTACGTTTGAAAAAGAAAATATATGGAAGTATTTAAGACATGAAACTAGACAGAAAAAAGACATTAAAACGTGAAGAGCTGTGCTTTAAAGGATTTTGAAAGATGAATAGACGATTGAGTTTCTACAGTTTAAACAAAAGGTAAAACATGAAATTGTGCGATAACTAATAATTTGAAGCATATGTACAGATAAAATTACTGAAAGTACCGTATATAAATCTTAGTGAATCGATGTGATTCATCGATCATGATTGAAATATGAATGACATAAAGAAATATAACGATGAATATGATAAAATATATACCGATTAGAACATACATGAATATAAAGATGTATAATGTAATGAATGAACAGATGATCCTTAACGAGGGAACATAGGTAATTTATACATACATTGTAAAGGTTGCATCACAAAAGAAAAGAAAATAACTTTGATAAATATTGTGAATACGCAGATATGTGAAACAAAAAACGACGACTACAAACAAACAATAATGCACAAAACGTATTGACGGTTTGAAGTACGTTCTTGTTCAGATCATACATCTACTCAAAATAATAATAAAACAACAAATAAAACATTTGAAAATAGCATACAACTTATGTTTCTTAAATTGTGTTTTACAACTAACAATTTAATTGTGTTTTACAGCTAACAATTTAATTGTGTTTTACAGCTAACAATTTAATTGTGTTTTAAAGCTAACAATTTAATTGTGTTTTACAGCTAACAATTTAATTGTGTTTTACAGCTAACAATTTAATTAAAATAATCTTTTTCACTATTATTCTTTGTTTTCTTAATATTATTTGTTTGCTCTGACGAAGATTTTAAATAGAAACGTCAATCTTTTTCATTCTTATTCTTTTCATTATAATTATTTCTAGCAGCTTATTATTAATAGTAGATTTTTGTATACCACATGGCCTCATTTAAAATATTGACTTTGGTATTTCTGTTGCCACAGTCAACTTCTGAACGTCAGATCTTCTCTAGATATTTAGTAATTATATAATAGCATATACCGTTGAATGACTAAATATATTTCTTATTTTATACAAGACTTAAAGGAGCATTTACGTTTGACTAATTTGTGAAATTAACTCTTTGTATCATCGTCATCATTACGTGCCGTCTCTGCATTGAAAGTTCTCTGAAACGAACCTCAAACATCATCTATTGCTTGCATTTGTGGTGTAATTTTACCAGCTGTAGCTTGTCTATGTCACCTTGATTCACTCCAACATGTATCTCTTCTGTTTACCTCTTAGTCGACGTTCATACACTCTAACTAGGTAGCTAACTTGTCGGTGTCCTGGAAAAGTATGACTTAGCAAAACATTACTGCTGCTCCTATGTATGTATACATGAAGTCATATATATATATTAACACATTTTACCGCTACATCTACTATCGATTACCCACACTCCCATGCGCATACGCATCTATCCGCATAAAAGCGTAAGGCACACGACATACCGGACGTGTCGAAGACTAAGAATTGGTATAATGTTGTTGAGGACGTCAGAAAAGCTAATGGTCAACAAAAAAGTGCCTGAAAAAACGAAAGAACTATGTCACAGACTCGCACACATGTGTAGCGTGTAAAATGAAATTCCAGGAAAGCATATGACTCTGTAATCAGGGTCTGACACACATTATTACACTCATCATCTTTAGTCACTGTGACTGGCTTAGCGAACCGACGGTGTAGAAACTAGTACTAAGTATTGCCGCTCGTAGGAAACAGTGGAGAGTTCTATATTAGAGCAACGATTATGATCATGCATTGAACCACAACTTTACTACACCCAAATGGGCTTCCGTAAGAAAAAAAAGCTGTACGGACGCTATTTTTACACTTAGATAACTAATAGAAAGAGCCACAGAAAGGGTGTGTCCTATCCACTCTACTTTTTAATAACATATATCGACCACATCTGTAAACTAACTAGTACCAATGAAGAAGATAACATGAAAAACAAATTGAACGAACTAAGAACTAAGCAGACGACCAAGTACTAAAAGCGACATCAGAAGAACAATTGCAAGAACATATGAACAGACTCCACACAACATGTCCAAAATTAAACATGAAGATTAATATTGAAAAGACCGAAATATATGTAATAGCAATGGCAAAGAAAGAAATATCACGCTCTCCATCGATAGTACGCCTTAAACAGGTAAATGAGTTCATTTACTTAGGAAGTATTATATTGAGTGAAGGGAAAAACAGTAAAGAGATACAAAATAGATGCGATAAACCATAATAGATCCTAAGAAAGATAACACGTATTTTTAAAAACACAAATGTAAACATAGACACTGCAGTTGCATTATACAAGACTATTATTATCCCATCACTGTGATATCAGTGTCAAATATGGACAATGACAACAAACGACAAAAGAAAAATAGCGACAACAGAAATGACATATCTACGAAGAATACTCGGAGTGTCATTAGGAGATAGAATTAGAAACAAAAACATCAGATAGATAACCAAAGCAATACCAGTATTGGAACACGTTTCCAGACTACCAACAGACAGCATGAGTCGATAAAACACCAAAACAAAGAGACACAGTGACAGACGACGTTTCGACTAAAATATGCCTTTATCATAACAAACACAAGACCACTGTAAACAAATCTTATATAGAAATACATATGATTGTGATGGAAAGAAAAGAAAAAGGGGAAGGGCAATAGCGAATGGACGACGGACGAAGCAAAGATAGGGCAGCAGGACAGGGGAAAAGAGGGTGTGAGGGGAAGATAGTGGTAAGTAGGGAGGGGAAAGTGCACAGAAAGCATGAAAATATATATGATATAATGCAAGTAAAATAAAATACGGTTGATACTTATCTCGTTAGAGTAGTCTGCGGTAATATATTATTTGTTTGGTTACTGTGGCACTCTCCATGTTTTCGGACCTTCTCCGATATTTTGGTTATTTATATTGGAACACATATCTAAGATTCATTCATTCATTTTCCTTTTGCGCTGAAGTTAGCGCATAGGACAGAGGTCAGATCTCTCCAATTTTGTCTGTTCAAAGCTATTCTGTGCAGTTCATGAATAGTATGAATATTGGTTGTTTTACTTTCTCTAAGTATTGTTCTTCTGAGTGTTTCTTTTGGTCTACCCCTTGCTCTTTTGCCTGTAGGTATCCATTTAAGAGATTGGTGGTGTATTCTGTTGGTGTCTGAGCGTAGGACATGTCCGATGTAGGACCAACGGCGTTTTCTGATAACATCTGTGATGAAATTTTGATGTGTCTCTTCTCTGATTTTATCATTCGATTTGAATTCACTCCAATGGGTGTTAGTTATCCTACGAAGACATGTGTTCTTGAAACTCAGTAATTTCTTTTCTGAAGATAAGGAGCTTTTCCAGCTCTCACATCCATATGATAGCACCGGAATAACGCTGGAATTAAATACGCGCATTTTCGTGTGTGTGCTGATTGACTTTGACTTCCTGATATTAGACAGATATTAGACAGATATTAGACAGATATTAGACAGATATTAGACAGATATTAGACAGATATTAGACAGATATTAGACAGATATTAGACAGATATTAGACAGATATTAGACAGATATTAGACAGATATTAGATATCTAAGATTATTGAACTAATTTCTACTTTCGTTGCAATGTTTTTTTACTCTGCAGCCAGTGCATCAAAATAACCTCCGTTGCATTTTCGGGTCTACTAGGTCTGATTACAGTAGAAGTAGACGATTTGAAGGGAATGTTTTTTGAAGTGATAGTATAGGACATATAATACCATTTAAACGGGATTTTCTACAGTGCACAGGAATCTGTCCATTAGTGTGATATGGTCATCAGATTTCATTAGTTTCTAATGATAATGCAAAATAAGTTAAATAGGTAACTAGAAAAACCTATTTAAAAAGAAGAAGAAAAACCTAACTATAAATAAAAATAGTTTTTAAAAAGTATATAAAACACAAAATACAACAAAACAGGACCGTTTTCCACATATCTGTCCAAACGGAATCTTTCCTCAAGAAAATAATAACCTTTAAAATAAACAAAAGCACACACAATTCAATGAAATTTTATTAGTTTCAAAGTAGGTGTGCATAGTTGTTGGTGTTAAACAAAGATAATATAAGAAAATAGAAAGAAAATAGTCAATTTTAAAGTATTTAGGCTGTGTACTATTTAAGTGTGTGTGTTTTTTTGGTGTGTTTTCGGATTTATGGTAAAGGTTATAATTATGCTACTCTACTAGCAACAATACGGTTTGGGGTTAAGATTAGAGATACAACTAAACGGTTTAGAGTCCGGATAAGGCTGTATAAGTTATAAATTGAACTGTTAGAGTTATGATTAGGCTATGTAGGTGGATCATATAGGGCCATTGTTGAGGGAAAATATGACAAACTGCATAATTTTTTTCAAGAAAACACGTTCGTCAATTTCAACATTTGTGTTTATTCCACCAATTGTTGTTGGGCTAATTTCTCAACACACGGATATTATTGCTCCATTTAATTGCCATTGTAACAGAGTAGCTAAGTTTTGATTGACTTTAAGCGTGTGATCTCTTTCGACCAGCAATAAATAAATGGTATTAGTCCCTTTTACGTTATGAGAATTTCGTGTAGTCACGTGCCAGAACGAACTGAAATGCTCTCAAGAAAAGTGCAGCATCGATCGTGTTTTTGTTGTTAGTGACACTATTATTAAATGGCCATATGAGCCCTTCTGGATGTAATGCAAAATGCCCTTGTTCTTGGTGGAATCAGATTGCAGATTTCTTGTTCGAAGGCGAATAAGATGTTGAAAATAGCTTTTCGCAGACATATTTTTTATCACAATGCGGTCGTTTTTAAAAGCACACCAAAATTATATCATTTTGTTTTTCACGTAAAAGTATACTATACTTAGATTATGTTTTTTTTACACATGATATATTAAGAATAGGGAAGAAGTGCGACAGTCAGAACTAGTAGTATTGCATTTTCTATTTAGGGGCTAACCATATATTTCGTCTACAATTTTAGCACATGTTTGACCACCTTTCCCCAACTCTTTATCAACAACTGTTAATAATTTAGGGAGCGCCTTCCTGCTTACTTTTGTAAGAAATTTGTTTAACCCTGCCTCTTTAAAACAATATCTTGCAGAAAAAGTAGGAAATAAATACACGTTTTGTTTCGGATTTGACGAAAAACACTTGTTTTAAATCCACACAATTTAACCGGTGTATTCAAAACAGTATTGCTGACGTAATGTTTTGTCAACCTCTCCCCTTTGTCAATAACTGGCAAATCTTTTTCAGGAACCCCAAATTGTTGGCGTAATTCATGGGCATTCCCTTAGTTGGCAGTAATGAGTTAAAATATAATCGATTCTCCCAGACTTGTTTGCGGTATCAATTAAATTATAATGGATTATCCCAGACAGCCCCTTAGTTGGTGGTTTTCAATTACGATATAATCTGAACTCCCAGACATCCCTTTTGTTGGTAGTTTTCAGTAACGATATACTCGATTCTCCCAAACAGCCCATTATTTGGTAGTTTTCAATAATGATATCATCGATTCTCCCTGTCATCCCATTAGTAGCTTTCACAAACAGTATAATGGAATAAATTTGGTAAAATAAAAGTGCTCAGTCTTTCTGATTTATGAAAACTAAAAATGGAAAATGTTCGGTAGTGCTAAGCGCATGTCCTGCGATTGATACTTTCAATAAATGTTTCTTCTTCTGTGTTCGTTCATAAACTCCTGAAGATTAGCAGAATTCAGTCCAGTGAACGGAATGCGGTGTGTCATGGCTTACAGCACTATTGCTATATCTATGCCTTTCGACCTGACACATAAGACTTCAGCATGGCTTTGGGCCACTGACACTATATATGTTGGGACAGCCACATCTATCCGATAACATCTTTAGTTGCCTCTTACGACACCCATGGAAGATAAACAGCGTTGCTATTCTTTGCTCTCCTCTTTGGCCCCGGCAACACATGGACGACTTTCAATAATTTGAATGGGATCGAACATCTATGGAAACATAACAATAAGGATCCTATTTATTGAATGTTTACGGTAAAATGACATGCATGCTAATTAAATGAAATCATCCTCCACTCATCGTTTAACAACAATGTCCACGAAATAATTCTATATTTGATTAACACGTTTCGAAAAGGTTCCAACACAGAATCAGAAAGCCAATACAAGAACATAACCTTCAATAATATAAGTAACATTATCACAGTTTGCACATGGACGTGTGTGCACTGATAGGGAAAGCGAGCTGTGCTGAAATATATACTTTGGAAACGAAACTGAAGAGCCACACGTTCACCGCGGCTTTAGAAAATCATACTGCGGTATTGTCACACATTGTTACGATAACGGCAGATGGACTGTGACTAAACGGTATATGATTGCTAACAAAGACTAGACTTGTTCGCCATAAACTGTATTTATCGAACAGCATATACAATTATGATTTTGATATTGATATAGCTACTCTTCACTATACAGATTTACAAGATTATACTCTTCATTATACAGATCATCAAGATTAAACATAACTAAAGGGATGTAGATACGAAAGGGGGATGTGTGGTTGATAACGGTGAAACCCCGATCTTCCATGTAAAGAGCAGACGTTATTTTATACTTTGGGAAATAGAACCGTACATTAGGAAATTGATTATTCATTGGAAATAGAGCTATACCTTGGAAAATAGAACTATACAGTGGTAAATATAAATATGTTTTGGGAAATATAAGTATACCTTGAGAAATAGAACAATACTTTGGGAATTATAACTATAACTCGAGAAATAGAATTTAACTCGAGTGATATAACTATAACATGGGAAATGAAACTGTACATTTAGAAAAAGAACTAAACTTTGGAAAATAGAACTTCTACTTCTTCTTCGTTCGTTCTCAAACTCCTGCAAATTAGCAGGATGTAGTCCGCAAAACGGAATGCGTTGTGTCATTGTTTAACGCATTGCTGCGATATCTGCGCCTTTCGGCTTGACACATCCGACTTCAGCATGGATTTGGGTCACTGACCCTATATGGGATAGGACAGCCTACTCTATCCCATAACCTTCTTAGTCGGCTCTTACAACATGCATGGAAGGTAAACAATGTTGCTATTCTTTGCTCCCCTTTCGGGCCCTGGCAACATACGGGCGAGAAATAGAACTATACCTTAAGAAATAAAACTATACCTTTAGAAATAGAGCTATGCCTTGGGACATGGAACTAAACCGTATGACATAGAACTAAAACGTGAGAAATAGAACTAAAACTTGAGAAATAGAACTATACCTTATGAAATAGAGCTACATCTTAGGAACTATAACGTGGGATATAGAACTATAACTTGGGATATAGAACTATAACTTGGGAAATAGAACTATAACGGGATATAGAACTATAACTTGGGAAATAGAACTATAACTTGGGAACAGGAACTATAACTTGGGATATAGAACTATACCTTATGAAACAGAACTATAACGTGGGATATAGAACTATACCTTATGAAACAGAACTATAACGTGGGATATAGAACTATAACTTGGGATATAGAACTATAACTTGGGAAATAGAACTATAACTTGGAAACAGGAACTATAACTTGGGATATAGAACTATACCTTATGAAACAGAACTATAACTTGGGATATAGAACTATACCTTATGAAACAGAACTATAACTTGGGATATAGAACTATACCTTATGAAACAGAACTATAACTTGGGATATAGAGCTATACCTTGCCACGGGAAAAGTAAACACTCATTTACACAACAGCCGTATAGTTAAATTTTCTACTAAAAAAGTAAAATAACATGCTCGACTATAGAAATGATGCATCCCAGTGTTCGTTAATGATTGTGTAATGATTACCGACTTGTATCCAAACTTGAAGATAAACCGATATTCAATAACGTGTCATGTATGGACAGGATTGTGTCAAAATAGGGCAGTTCGTTCAATTTTGATGCATATGTTTAATTTCACAACAGGTTTAGTGACATTTCTAATCAAATTTTTGCACAAGTAATGTACACATTTTTCACTGGTTGGGACTGGGTAATGGTGACCGATCGAGGGTTTCATCGGGTAATAGGCAGTATCACAGGGTAATCGGCAGTATTGGAAAGTGTAGAAAACCTATTCACGATATTTCATTATCTTCTACCCGAGGTGTAGATGGCATACATTGAGTAGCAACGATATCAAAATAAGCATCTCTTGTATGATCCTACTTCATTCAAAGCTTGCTCTCTTCTACTGACTACACTGATTGTCTGTAGGTTTAAATCCCTGACATGTGACCGTCTATTCCTAAAATTTCAATTTATCATTTAACATTCTTCAGAAATGTCGTTGTTGTGCACTTGCCTCAGTATGAAATGTTGACGTTCGACTTTTTGCTGGCGAAATGACACGTTTTAAACAGTTGTATAAAGTACAGTGCACACACATAATTATAAACATAATATCTTTAACAAACACGCAATAATCACCAACAGATGTGGTACGAGGCGATCCCCACTATCAGCTCCGCTACTACGCCGACATCGTGTATTCTTACATATGTAATATATTCATCCATCATGCCAAAGAATGCAAATAGAACGCCCTATTATATTAATTCACATAGCTCCTGTCACACACCAAAATACTTTAGTCTTTATATAAAAAAATATACCCGACTTTAGTATGGAGTCTGGGTCACTTTGACCGTGAATGAGAGTTGGCAGCAAACCCACTTTTCAAGAACTCCTTAGCTGTCTCCTATCACACACATGACAAGTGTACAGTGTCCCATATATTGTGCTGGCCGTTCGAGGCCCGGAAACACACTGTCGATTCTCTACGGTAATAAATTATATTGGTGTTTCTATGTTCGCTTGATACAATTAAATGTATCCGTGTATGTTTTCTTTGTTATTTAGGTTAGGAACACATTAACAAACGTGCAGGTTGTTCAGAGAATCACTTTTGACAGAAAACCACTTATGAGGAAGAGAGCGTAACCGTGTTTCGTTTGGATACGTAATGAGACGCGATTATCTTCCTAACATTAATTCGCAAAAATTATTCAAAGAAGAAGGAAGATGTAAATTTTAAAAAATCTTGGGGTGATAACATTGAAGAATGCATGCAGCATGATTTTTCAACAGACATTATAATGAATAAGTAAACTTGTTTGGGGGTGTTTTTAACTGATGCTGTCAATGACTAGGACCATTACTTGTTTTGGCTATTACTACTATTATTATTATTGTATCGATGCGCCATACGTACTTTGTACGTGCTCTCTCTGCCCCCACAGATAGATATTTATTTCCCAAGTACGTCGCTCGCGCTAGTTAGAGCACGCGAATAACGCGTGGAACATTTTTAGTTGTACTGGTTGAAATAAGGTTGGTTAAAAACGATTACAGCTGGGACCATGCCAAATGGGATAAATGGATCCCATCTGAATAAAATTCTGATACCATGTACGTTTTCTGGATTGGAAAGGGAAGAAAAGAATACTAGCGATCTCACCTGTCATGAATGTCGAGAGAGACTACTAAGAACGTTTGGAGGTGGGGTTAGCGTAACTCACACGATATGCTACTGTCGTATTTGAAAGATCAATAGTTGCTAGATAACTCACATGATATGCTACTGTCGTATTTGAAAGATCAATAGTTGCTAGCTAACAAACATGATATGCTACTGTCGTATTTGAAAGATCAATAGTTGCTAGATAACTCACATGATATGCTACTGTCGTATTTGAAAGATCAATAGTTGCTAGCTAACAAACATGATATGCTACAGTCGTATTTGAAAGATCAATAGTTGCTAGCTAACAAACATGATATGCTACTGTCGTATTTGAAAGATCAATAGTTGCTAGATAACTCACATGATATGCTACTGTCGTATTTGAAAGATCAATAGTTGCTAGCTAACAAACATGATATGCTACTGTCGTATTTGAAAGATCAATAGTTGCTAGCTAACAAACATGATATGCTACTGTCGTATTTGAAAGATCAATAGTTGCTAGATAACTCACATGATATGCTACTGTCGTATTTGAAAGATCAATAGTTGCTAGCTAACAAACATGATATGCTACAGTCGTATTTGAAAGATCAATAGTTGCTAGCTAACAAACATGATATGCTACTGTCGTATTTGAAAGATCAATAGTTGCTAGATAACTCACATGATATGCTACTGTCGTATTTGAAAGATCAATAGTTGCTAGCTAACAAACATGATATGCTACTGTCGTATTTGAAAGATCAATAGTTGCTAGCTAACAAACATGATATGCTACTGTCGTATTTGAAAGATCAATAGTTGCTAGATAACTCACATGATATGCTACTGTCGTATTTGAAAGATCAATAGTTGCTAGATAACTCACACGATATGCTACTGTCGTATTTGAAAGATCAATAGTTGCTAGCTAACAAACATGATATGCTACTGTCGTATTTGAAATATCAATAGTTACTAGGTAACAAACATGATATGCGACTGTCGTATTTAGAAGATCGATAGTTATCTATTTCAAAGTCAAGTTATAAACAATAAAGCAACACGTACCATTCCTTAATTACATCATGTTAACTAACAGACTTTTGAGAACGGAAGCAGCAGAAGAAGAAGTTTCAGATAGAAGTAGAATATTTGTCCAAGTGGTACATCTGTATTGGCGTTAACTGAAACAGTGAGTATATGTTGTTAAGATACATAGTCATACCCTCTTTTATTCTGCGAAGAGTCTCTCTTGATCTTCTTCTTTTTCCTTTGCCATCTGGTACCAATTTGAATGCGTGTAGTGGCAGTCTGTTTTCATTCTTTCTAAGTAGGATTAGCTAAATTTTTAAAAAAGAAGCTACTCAATCTCGCTTTTGTGACAGTTTTGATTATCTTATTTTGGGGTTAAAACCCTAAGCAAAAATGTTACATTATCGTTGTACTTGTTTCATATAACACATTTACAAAAATTCTACTTTACAAAGATAAGGGCTGAAGCTGAACCTTACAATTCCTCCCCCATCCCATTATCAATCAATCAACCCGTAACCCTTCAGGGTCGTAGGGGTACCACATTGGATGCCTCAGCACACAGAGTCCTCTAGCGAATTATATCCTTAGCGATGCGGATGAGTGAGGAAATATCTTGCACTGTCCATTCCTTGATGTTGTCTGTCCATGCCTGTATTTGCCCTCCTCTGCTTCTTCCACCCTCGACAGTTCCCTGCAGTATTGTTTTTGACAAGGAATCGTGCCTGCATACATGTCTTCCACCCTCGACAGTTCCCTGCAGTATTGTTTTTGGCAAGGAATCGTGCCTGCATACATGTCCGAACCATGCTAGTTTTCGTCGTTTCACTATTGAAAGCAATGGCTACTGGACACATGCACACATCTCTTCTTTATTTCTTGCGTACACATTGGTCTTATGTTCCCTATAGGAAATTTGTAGATTTCGTTTGTAGCATTTGTACTTGAAAGCCTGTAATCTTCTCTCCATGTCCGCAGTGAGTGTCCAACTCTCATAACCATACAACACAACAGAAAGCACCAGCGACTTATACAGTTTTATTTTCACTCTAACACTGATGTTGCTTTTCCAAATCACAGTTAGCCTTGACAAGGACGCTAAAGCCATCTCCAGCCTTATTTTTAGTTCTGCTTTGCATTTGCCATCGCTGCATATTCTGGATCCGAGAAATTTGAAGGTATTTACCATCTCAAGCTTATGTCCATTCATCACGACATTAGTCTGGTTGTCTGTCTCTGCTGTTTACCAAGATTTTGCTCTTATCTGTATTGATTTCCATTCCATACTTGCTGGTAACTTTTTTCCAATTTTGCTGCTAATTCTTGCAATGATTGTTCGGACCCAGCTATAAGATCAATATCATCAGCGAAACGCAACTTGCAAATAGGGCGACCTCCGATCGATATAGACGTGTTGTAATCATGTAATGTCTCTTGTATGATGTGCTCTAAGTATATGTTGAAAAGTACTGGGGACATTATGTATCCCTGTCGAACTCCCACATTTGTTTTGAAGAGCTCTCAAATTGTATTGTTTGTACATCCTATTATATAGGCGCTTGTTTATTTACGAATATTACCTGATATATAATCACACGAATGAAAGTAGCGATACATATAGTACAAAGGTTACTTTTAAAGCCTAACTAACAATGTAAAAAAATAAAAAATGAACAAAAGAACAGGGAATTTTTTTCCACGTTGCGGTCCAACTGGCACCTTTTTCAAGAAAACACATAAACATTCAACAAGAAACATTGAATCTTAAACCATTATTTGGAGATATCCTACTTACAGCAGGGCGCTTCAAGTAATATTTTAAGAAGGACACATCCGATTAATTGTGTACAATTCAGTGTTTCTTGTTCAATGTTTATGTGTTTCTTGAGAAAGGTCCCAGCAGGACCGAACCATGGAAAAAGTCATTGTTCTTTTGTTTATTGCTTTTTATTTTTGTACATTGTTAGGCTTTGATAGTAACCTTTGTACTTTATGTAGTATTTATCACTTATCCGTTTGGTTACTGCGGCACCCTCCGTTTTGTCGGACATCCTCTGACATTTTCGTTATTTATAAATAAGAAAGTAAAAATCTATGACATGCACTATGTCACTGTTTCCTAATAGTTCATTAAGAACATTAATATCGCAGTAAACAGATTCTCTATAAATTAACTTCCGGCTAAGTAAAAATATTACATCGAGCACGCGTAAACACATTTTATTTGAAGACTGCACCATTAAGCAGACGTATATTCATTAAGAGGTATCTGAAGAATTTATTGTCATGTTTTCCGAGGAAATACGAAACACATGAAAATGAAAAGACAACACTAAACAAATCAGGTTTAATGGTATGTTGTCGTGATATCTTACTCTGTTGATCATGTTCTGGTTTGTTTGTTTCAGCCAAAGTTTGTGAATATGTACGCTTAAATTTGTTCACATAACTAAATATAGTTATCAGTACTAAAGTGATATTTATGGATGAAATAAATGTATGTTGTACGTAAATGTTTTACGTATTCTATTGTTAAAAAAACATTTGTAGACGAAGTTGGTCTTGTCATGTGTGTGATTTACTTGATAATATATGAATACGATGTACTCTTAAACAACATTATAATAATAAATCTGAACTTTTTGGCTATATTTTCTACCTCTTCATCGTTCATTCTCAAATTTCCACAGAACCGCTATTGTAACAGGACAATGGTCCTACTAGATTTCTCTTGTAACAGGACAATGGTCCTACTAGATTTCTCTTGTAACAGGACAATGGTCCTACTAGATTTCCAGCAGGATGTAGTCCAGAGAATGGAAATTCATTGTGTCGCAGTTATATTTGCGCCGATGGTCCAACACATCCGTCGTCGGCAGATTTTGGGCTGTATGAAGAGACATAATTCATAAAAGAATTAATAATTGTAGGATTGCTGATATCAGGGGTAAAGACTGTTGAAGACGGCGGTGGATAAGATACATCTAAAATGTTGTAATTAAACTTGCCACACTCTGTGGCAGGTCAACTCGCCCAGAATCATGAGAAGTTTAGAAATAAACATAAATAAAGCTTCTTTATGGGAAAAAAATGTCACATCACGAAGAACATATGGATGCTAGTCATGAATTTATATAGAAGCAAGAGAATAGAAAATTAGACTTCAATAGTTCAGATGAAGTTCTATAAGATAATAGTGTGATATGCCAGTAAGATAGAGGTGCTAATGTTATACTATGGAACTAGGCAGGGGCTACACTCCCTTGTTAAGAGAACTCAAGGAACTTAAATAAAGTCAAAATATGAAAGTGAAAACAAAGGCCTTAAACTAAACAAGAAGACAACATAATGGTTGTTTCAAAGAAATACACACCATCAAGATGCAGTATTAATGTCACTTATGATACAATTAAATCAAATAGATAAAGACAAGTACCTGTGCACCATTTTAACATCAGCCTGATATGCTCCAATGAGATAAAGATCAGGAAAGCACATGCCGAATCATAATTTAAAAAGATGAGAAACATCCTAAGCAATGTAGTGGTATTAATTCAAACGAGAATTCGAGTGGTAGAATGTTACAATATTGAACCAGTCCTTCTTTATGGAAGCGAAACATGGACAGCACACACACGAGCTCAAAATAAGGAGACAACTGAGATGTGCTTTTTTTAAAAAGAATGTTAACAATTCCATGGACTGCCAATAAAACTAATGTAAAAGTCATGAGAGATGCCGGAATAAATAAACATATTATAGCAACATTAGAAGCGGACAGTAAAGATTTGTATGGTATGTGATGATGAGAAAAGGAATACTTTAGCATTTAGTAACCACTGGAACGATCAAGGGAAGAAGTGACTGAGGAAGACAAAGAGAGACATTTATAGATGTGTTGTCACTGGGGAAAATATCACTAACCGAGCTTATTAAAAACACAAGAGGCAGAGTTGTGGAGAAACATGATCGTCTACACCACTCGGAATGACACTAGATTGATTGAAGGATTATAATGACCAGGGGAGTTAGAACCAACATTAAAAAAATATAAGGTGAGCGCCAGAGCCAGAGATTACACGAATAGTCAAAATGGCTAATATCGAAGCTGCAAGCTGGTACTACTTAAAATTAGAAAGACACAGTCATAATTTTAAAAAAAACCCAAAAAGATGCGGGTCATAGGGTTTTAAGAAATAGTGATAACGTGCAAGATTGAACAAAAAGAGAGATAGAGAACAACAAACCCAGAACACAGTAGTTATAACATTATTGTATAACAAAAGTGTCAACAACGTTACTGATTCTAGATACTTTAGAGAACTGTGAAGATTCATTCATAATTGGTAATGATTTTTCGAAATGGATTCCAACATTACTGAAATATAACTGCTGCCTTTATCCATACAATTTATAAATATGCGACATGTTTATTTTGAATAACATATTCACGAACATGATGGTTTGAAATTATTATATTTTTGGTGCTTCTGGTGCAGAATAGTTTTATGTATGTCGTGCCATTCTGCTCATTTAAAGTTCATAGCAGTTGCTGCAAGTATAAAATTATTATGTCTAAGGTGCGTTTTCGTGCATAATGATTATTCCGTCCGTGTGATATTAAGTGCAGAGTGTTCCCGTGAACGTTACATCTATTTTAGAGATCATGCAGGCTTACGAGACCACCAATGGAGGCGCATAATATCTTAACACCTTCTATTATAGTGCGCAATCATTGATATGTGCGAAAGCCTCTATAGTACCAATAGGTTATGTTGAAGATATATGTTATAGTCAACATACTTCTTTACTCATATGGCACTTCTAGTACATAATTGCTTACGTCTGTGTTACTTCTAGTGTGTGCTTGCTTACATCTATGTGGCATCTAGTATGTAATTGTTTACATCTATGTAACTTCTAGTTTGTAATTGCATGCATCTATGTGGCATTTAGTACGTAATTGCTAACATATATGTGACTCAAAGTTTGTAAGTGCTTACATTTATGCGAATTCTAGTATGCAATTTCGTACATATATGTGACGTCTACTTTGTAATTGCTTACATCTATGTAACGTCTAGTACCTAATTGATTACATCTATGTAACGTCTAGTACCTAATTGATTACATCTATGTAATGTCTAATTACTAATTACTAATAAACCTAATTGCTAATAAACCTTAATAATTACTAATAAACCTAATTGCTTACATCTATGCGACTTCTAGTATGTACTTGCTAACATCTGTATGTCTTCTAGTATGTACTTTCTTATTTCGGACTTTAAAGTGAGTTTTTAAATAAACGTTTCTAAAATATAGAAAAATCAAGTCTCTTTTGGTGAGGTAACTCTCCTTCAAGTGCGGACGGGACGAACTCTATTTAATTATATATAAGTTATGGGACGTTGAAGTTAAGATCATACACGCGTAGAATATTAATTGGCATAAGACAGATTCATATATCGTATGTTGAAGACAACCTAGTCTTCACTGAAAAAAAGTTCACCGCACACATTAAATATAAACTTTTATTCTTCCTAAATTTGGCTTTACTAGTCCTACTTCCTGTGTTATTTTTTCATTGATTTAAGGTAGTGAAAGCTGGAAATCAACACAGGCAACGGACCACACGTTAAGCAGATTTGAAAATAAATGTCTCCGAAAACTGTTGAACATAAAATGGAGCGATTTCGTCACAAATAACGACATAAGAAATACAACACACAAATAATGTGTTTCAAATGTTATAAGAAAACACAGATGGAAATATCTGGGATACATTCTTAGGCTGGATGAAAACAGACTGAACCAGCAAAATCGTACGTGGACAGCTGAGGGAAAGAAAAAGTTACCCCACAGTTACCATAAAAACACCATATTTAATTACAAGAAAAACAATGGGTTGCAAGTCGAAACGAGAACTAAAACTACATGCAGCGATCTGCAACGCACGGATGATCAAAACCTCTGCTGCCCTATGTGCCGCGAAACGAACACACTAAACTAACTAGATCCACCATATTGTTATTCAGAATCCCGTTAAAAAAAAGAAATCTTTTAGCCAATGATTTTCAAGCTAATATAAACACATCTTAGAAATTTAACGTGACCTTGAAATACGATCGGCAAGGGACACTTTTTGACTTTTACTTGATATAAAACTACCCTTCGCCAACCGCCAACGTTATCAGTATAGAAGACCTAAATGCAGAAAGTAAACAGGCCTTCATTCATTACGTGTTTGATTATTGTCTGCTATTGACTGATAGTTCGGCTCTTGACGGCGTGGTCAAGAACAAGTCAGTGACGTCTAATGTATCGTGTTCTAATTCCGCCACAGGTAATTGTGCACCAGAACCGTTCAGAAAGCAATCGCAAACTGCTGAAAGGATTGAACGCTTACTGAACACTTACTGACTAGAAAATCACTGCAGCTTAAACATGCTGGGTTGATTGCTGCGTACTCCATAGGATATGCCGCCAATGTTTTTGTTGGTCACATTTATATACTTATAGTCGCCCGCTAAAATTAGCCAAGGCCGCACATTCAAAATCACGGCAATAATCAAAGTCAGCCTTATAGGTCATCAGTCTGTACTGAAGCCAGGTCATGGGTCAATCCTCAGTAATCGTATTCTTTGTCTTCATCATTGCCCTGATAACACATGGGCGTCGAATCTATAGGGTTCACCATTCGCAAGTCTGACTGGTTAATTACAAAATAAATCAGCCCAGGTTGTTCCTGGTATCGTGTGACATGTGTCTGCAATGTGCGTGGTTACCAATAATTTCGGTCTGGTGTCGTTGTAACACATGGACGGATCGACCTGGCTTTTAGGTTGGGTACTGTCTTTTCTTTTCCAATAATTTCGGTCTGGTGTCGTTGTAACACGGGATGATCGGCCTGGATTTTAGCTTGGGCAATATCTTTTCTTTCTATTCAATAGGAACATAAATGAGAAGTGATCACTCGCTTTAGGCATATGTCATTAAGAATTTACTTCACAATAGTCATACGAAAAGAATTCACAACATCAACATGTGGTTGATCCGACGTTTCTTGTACTTTACATTAAATGGAGTCACAAAATATATGCAGTGACCGATGTTATGTACGATCAACCACGACGCAACTTTTTTGGAGTTACTTTTATAAAAGATATTTGATGATTGAACAAACTTCAACATATCGATTGTGTTCAAATGGTCGTTAACTTCTGGTGGTTACCTGAATTCTAACTCACCTCATGATTCACGAGGTCATAAAAGAGATCAATGTCAAAAGAATAGTATAGCAAGTAACTTGTGACAGGTTCATGAGAATCCCGTGAAACTTACTGAACACACAATTATCTAACAATAAGCTCTATGACAATATTATTGAATGTCTATACAAGATTGACTTTCCTGAAATATATTCAGTTGAAAATAGAATGCGCGAAGATGGCTCATCTCACTATAGTACACACGCATGTGGTTGCATCTGTGGGTCTCACCGATGGCCCACTAGACAAACCATCAATGCAACAGAAAATCTCAGTAGATGAAATGCCGTTATATTGAGGTTATCTTCTTATAGAAGCTTCATGGCACATCATCTATACAATTATGCTTATTATGCTGTTATTGTATTGTTGAAATGGGTTTTATGTTTACTTGAATATATGTATGCACCCTATGTGGTTGGGAGGGAGCCAGAGATGTACTTTGCAGCACTGAGGAGGAGGAAATGACAACACTGTTCTTTCCTATGGCTGAGACCCATCATAGAGGCACAGTGACTCAGGACGTGACAATCCTTTTGACTTGAATATTTGGTTGCATGACTGGACAATAAAGAAGTTCGGCATAACCAGTAGTAAATTGGTGGCGGGGAATGAGCACAGTAAACCTATCTTGGCTGCAGTGGCCTGGAGCAGTGCATAGGTTGAAACTTACCTTCCTGAGGTGTGATAGTTATTCTCTGGCCCGGGGTGGGTCGAAAATCAACAGACTTCCCAGCAATATAATGACATTTAATGACATTGGGTCAAAGGGCATGAGTCCATGGACCACTGGATCAGCAACCAACCAACCACTATAGTACACCGATATTTCATTAGTTGACTCTTACAGACTGGACAATCACATAGTGTAGTAGCCATACTCTTTATTGTGGTTATAAGCACCATTAGTTACCTTTGGGGACGATTTCCAATGGATCAGTTGCAGACAGGCCCCCACAGTGAGATACCCAGAATAACAACTCCTGCCGAAGACAGCTCATATGACTGCGTCACCTCAAGAATCGATATGCATCTGTGTCCTTCACAGTTCAGCCAATGCCAGCAACTCGTCGAAATTCAGATCAACCAGTTAGGGACGGACTGCACGTTCGCAGCTCTTTGAGCTAGACAAACATACAGAGGTCCTGCTCCTACGGACATGAATCACAATATTAGACTGAAGGGGACGAATCAACATCTTCAAAAGACCGTTGGGAATGACTGATGCGAGCCTAGTGATAAATAATTTTTTGTTCTCTAGCGACACGATTGTTGGAGAAGAAGCTACGCTCAGAACAACGTTGATGAGGCTCTTCCAGGTGATGGTTGAGGTTTACTGATGTGGGGGGAGGGGAGAGGGGGGCAATCAACATCATAGAAAGAGGTGACATAGTGCAAATTGAATGACGCCTGAATGCCGAACGTGATACGTTGCTGAAATGGTTCGTCCTTGCGACCTTCCAATATTGATTGCATTAGGGTTACATTTTCAGCAGGATAAGGCTCGATATCATGTGATATAACTCACCATCCACTTCATTGCTGGCAACAAGGCAAACCACGCAACCAGAAATAGAATCCTTAGAACATTTATGGGATGAATTCGACAGACAACTCATCCAGCGAGATGTGACTTCAGCCAATCTACGACAGTTGCCTTTTGCACCGCGGAAAGAGTGGGCAGCCATCCCACAACAACTGATCCAACAGCTAATCGGATCAATGTCACGGACACGTCGTTATAGAGACCAGAGGAGACCATATATATTTAAGGTTCTTCATGCCAATGTTGAAACGTTAATTTCGTAAAATAATATTTTGGTACACATTTGAAATTTTTTTGTCGATTAGCACAGCAATAATGCTGCGTTTTTTCTAATATTGTGTATGTGTTATCTCTCTCTCTCTCTCTCTCTCTATATATATATATATATATATATATATATATATATATATATATATATATATATATATATATATATATATATATATATATATATATATATATATATATATATATATATATATATATATATATATATATATATATATATATATTGTGTTTTGATTGTAAGGAATTAAAACGACAAAGGTGTGTTCAATGTGCGATTGGGAATAGGAATAAGGATGGAAGTAATTCTCCAGTTATTTCTTTTTTGCCCAGAAGATGTCGACACTTGAGAGGAAGCCTGCTACTCAACAGAGAGAAGTCTGAGTTTGTATGTAGAAGTAATATCCGACTACTTTGTATGCAGACATCCAATCACAGGAAATCCTTCAAATATTGGGCCGCGTTAATATAAACCCATCGTTTGTTTTATATTACTGTAGCAATTGTTTATAAATTATTTACGTTTGGTAGATTGTTATTTATTTGTAAATGGATGTCTATGAAACTCGCAGCAGCTGATTTTTGAACCGTTGCGTATTGATTGTGAGAAAAGTTCACTACCATTACGCCAGATCCGTACACGTACTGATATTTGCTGTCTTCGCATGAACATTTCAGACGGAACTATTCCGTATAGTTTGTGGTGCAGTGAAAACAAAAGTATGTACTAAATTCAAAACGTATCGAATGTAATATAATTAATACGTTTTACAAATTGCAACAGGTGTCGTTGTTCTTCGACAAAAATTACGTTACGCATTTATGAAACAAGATTATCAGCACTAAAACAGTAAAACAAAAATAAACTAATAAAAACAAATACAGAAACTGATTAAAATTGCGAATCAACATCTAAGAAACATTACATGAAACTATATTCAGTACTTCCCTGTTAAGCGTGCATACACAATAAACGAGACATATTTTAACGTGAAACGAAATATATCCTAACGAAGGGGAAAAGAGAAACAACATATAATAAAAAATACAATAAGCACCAACAATAAATTCAGAAATAAACGCTGAGTAGAAGAGATAATAACAAATTGAACGAGAGTACAATTTATAGTCGGGACTAGTATTCCTATAGTTCATTAAAAATAATATCAGACAGGCCCTGCTCTGCTACTAGCCATGACATACACATGCATTCAGCAATATATCTATTCCGGTTTTGCCTTGATGGCACATGATGCTTCATATTTGTCAATTTTACGCGGCTCTATAACAGCTCCATAGTATGCATGATCCATAATTGTGATCAATAATTTTGTAACGATGATTGACTAAAGTTGTAAATGCCAACAATTTCTAACTCATTTTTCTGGTAACCTTTCTTGTTTCGCAGAAGGTTCATAATATTCACGTATCAACACTCAAAGAAGCCACTGTTGTAAATATAAAATGAAATCATCTTGACCTGCGCTGACGTCAACACAAGATCTATGTAAAAAAGTCTGATTTCATACACATAAAACCACATATGTGTGTGTGAACGTTTAATTAGTGGGTACCTTGAATTTTGGACTGACACTAACATTACTTTTCGTCTTAAGGTGTACAATGTAGATGTAACTTAGTGTCGGATCATTTACAGTACCTACTTTTATTATCAAGATGCTTCATCTTTTTCTTTTCGTTTAATGCACCTTTGTACTTTGCAGCGTCAGGGGTAGAAGAGTTCTTTTGAGATGAGGTTTTTGTGTGTTTGATATGTTTGTTTTCATTGACTGCTTTATTTCTATGATCCGCCGTTTGCATGGTCTAGCCCTGTTTGTAACCATCATGCCTGTATAGTAATGCTTTTTATGAACACTGTCTGATGGTATTCTGGAAGCATGTGAAACTTAATCTGTTGTCTTCCGATGTAACCCAGGAATAACATTTCTTTTGTTAGTCTTCTAATGTTTTCGTTTCTGATTTGATCTCTTTCTGTTACTGTTTGTTGATGGTAAAATAGCGGCTAAGTAGTTTATTTTATAAATAGCATTCGATGTATCTTTCTGAGAAATCGCATTTTATATTCATTTTTGTGTATATTTTTTTAAACATATGTTGACTTTCGTATATAGCTAGAAAGGGATAAATCAACCAGTGTAGGGTAACAACCATAAACAGGAAGTAAGTGGCTGGGGTATCTGACTTTCACTGTCCATTCTTTACTTTGTTGCCATTATGCGTGTGCTCATTCACATGGGAGGACCATAGACTAGTCGCTGCATCAGTTAAGTTATTTTACTACTATTTTATTCTCATATATCTAATTATCTGCTCATATTCTCTTCCTGCTGTTTGCTCATTCTCTTCTGTTCCTGTCGTTTTTGGCCTCTTTCTCTCTCCCACCTGATCCCTCGTACCATCTCATTTTGCTCTTCCCTTACATAATGATTGCTTGTCTGTAGCATTCATTCTCTGTTGCCACTTTTAAGGTGAGTATTTTTATTTTATTTTATTTTAATGTAATTTACTTGCTACCATATCTTTTCCTTTGTTCATCTCACATTCTTCAGTCTACTTTCTCCTCCCTACTTACTACGAACTTCTCCCCATAAGTTTTTCTCACCTGTCATGCTTCCACATCTTTTCTTCCCTCATTACATATCTGCTATTGTCCTCATTATAACCCTATTTGTCTCCATGTAAGACTTGTTTTATTGTGGTCATTTGTTTGTCCTGATGAAGGCTTTATAGTCGAAACGTCGTCTGTCTCTGTATCTCGTTGTTAAGTTGTTTTATGTTTTATTTTGGTAACACACCTGCCTATTTTTGTATTTCTTGACATTATAGCTAGAAAGACCGTTTCTCATAAAAAAGCATTAAAACCCCACACGTTAATTTAACAGCGTTCATAAAACGTGAGTTTCATAGATCTCAGGAAAAAAAACAGTGCAATATCTTAGGGATCAGAGGACAAAAAAATATTGATTCTCGATCGTGATTAGAAACCAGCATCATAGGACAGCGGCAGTTTCATAAGTGTTCTGTTCTCTATTACAGCAGAGTCTAAGACTGTTCAATTTCAAATTCACAGTCGTTTATTGATTACTTGATCTTCAAATCTGTCCAGAATGGGAACATTTCTTCACAACAGGTCGCTCACAGTTCTATAATAAAATATGGGTTATGGAGAGAAACACATATTTATAGCTGTTTGCCGTAAACGGAAGTTTATGACACACACCAACTTTACATTAAACATTACATGCAAGCTAAACAATACTTCTTGGCTAATTCGATTGATTCGTTTTATTTTCACTGGCGACATTTTAAGCCAGAATAGAATGTCCCTAACTTCGGCAGGTCAACCCGCCCAGAATCCTGAAATGTTCAGAGAATCCATAAGGAAGATCACTTTCTGGAAAGAATATGTCACATGATGATGGTGATGATAGAGTAGAAACTAATTTCTTATATTCACATACAAGTGTCCACTGAGTATGAGGTTTCATCACAAAGAGTTTCATAACACTAATAGTTGAAATCTTCTGAGTATAAAATAATTCTCTAGAGAAACTAACCATTGCAAATATGAAACAAGAGCGTCATAGCTCATAATTACTGACGATGGAAACAAACACATACACAAGCAAACATATACACCTCGTCCCGAATATTTTATTTATATGAGACTATCGGTAAAACAAGTTAACAATTATTTGTTAATATTTGATCCCATACCCCCGCCTTTAGAAATAATTGTCAAGAATTCAGGTCTCCTCCTGCTTAATTATGTCATTAAATTAAAGCAATCACTGAAGCATCTGTTTTGTAGAAATAAAGGACGAACAAAAATACTGCATAAATAGTTTCACAATCTTATTTCAAAATTATTTAAATGTATAAAACTTTGGTTCGGCTCTGTGGCGGTGAGATACAGTGCACGTCTGTCATGGTAAAGATACATGGTTCGATACACGTCGAAGGCAATTGTGCATCCGGACCGTTCAGAAAGCAATGACAACTAGTGAACGTAATTATATTGCCATAAAAATCACTACATGCAACAGATGATGAGTTGATGGCTACACCAACCAATAGTATATGCTCCAAACTTTGTATTTTTCTAGTGTTTTGTGTGGATAAAAACAATATTTCCACGTGAAATTATGCACACACAAACAAAATAAAAAATAACTCATCCCCTAGTAAACAACTGCCACATTTTTCAGGACCTCTCACTCCTGAATTGCTGAGTTAGAATGTGTCCATAAGTCTCGGTAGCAATTATATTATCCCAAATCTTTTTTTTTTATTTGACTGAGACTAACAGATGAAGAAAAAAATGTCATTAAATGACATCTCCTTAAATACGTCAATGCAATTTTGACAGCAACAACAGTAACCTCATGACAGTTATATAAATAAGATGTAATAATATCATGAAGATTTCAGTTGGATAGTTGAAGAATGTCTGGTACACAATATGATTATTGCGAGCTGATATTATCACATCTATCAGATCTACTGGTCGTCCTGAAA
Source organism: Meghimatium bilineatum (assembly GCA_034231615.1). Classification (NCBI taxonomy): domain Eukaryota; kingdom Metazoa; phylum Mollusca; class Gastropoda; order Stylommatophora; family Philomycidae; genus Meghimatium; species Meghimatium bilineatum. The sequence continues at coordinate 36,633,259 of CM067299.1, read as the reverse complement.
CATATATGGAAAAGTAAAAACATCTCGTGTAATCTCAGACTCATAAGGTTGATAGCATTAGTTTTGTTCATTCACATGTATGCCTTTGGGGCTTGAAAAGTAACATCAGACTTTCAGAGGAAATTGAAATGACTTCATTTCGTATACAGTTTCATATTTAGTACATTAGCCAATTAATAGATTATGTTTCCTAGAATCGTATTTTTGGAAAAATCTTAATAACGTGTGAAATTACTGTGTATTCAAAAATAAGGATGTATTGTAGTACATTGGTAGAATATACTAGATACTAATACTAAACTAATCCGCTAACAACTACGAAAAATAAGGTAGTCGGTTTGTTACACTACTGAGACGTGACCCTTTAAAATAATAAGACCTACTGGCTAATATGAAATATTGCCTTTTAAAATTGTTCATTTGACTAATCCCTTGATTTTCATAGGCTTTTACACAAAACATAACCATAGTCACCAATGAAAGTCATGTCAAAGGTCAAATAAGATTCAGAAGGTTTAATTTTCTCTTAGTCAGTAGAGCTCTTATTGAGACGCGCTCGGGAATTTGGTCACTTACCCTTCCAACAAAAATGATCCTATACGAGAGAAATGGATATTGACTATATAGAGGACTGCATCTCAACGGTTTACTAGGTCGTCGTGCTCGAATTGATATTACTGGATTCCCATTTCAACGGATTTAATCATTTTCATTGGATGGTGGTCATCAGATGAGACTGATCTTCAATCGTATGAAGTACCATACATGATCCATAAACCAATCTTATGTGAAAGTTATGTCCAACCTGATTAAGATTTCAGAAGAACTGGCTCACTGCTCGTCCGTTTTGACTGCGGAATTATTAGCGGGGAAAAACTGATATCCTCTAAATAGTTGGGTTGAGTTAATTCTGTAGTGAAATATTGTCATATTAACGATGTGCTGCAGTGGTATGTATATTAATTTTATAGTCTCGTGGTTTCAGGTTCAATTATCACTTGAGCAGGAATTTTGTTTCAACCACATATGGCTCACATGTCGATACAATCTGACTAAATATGTACCAAAGCAAATCTGGCAAAGTGAACGTTGAAGGTTAGTTACACAGTAGACGTGCCGCCTTCTTCTTCAGCGTTCGCTCTCATTTAACAACAAATATTTCTTGTTATTTCGGGAAGCGAGAAGTACGTTGTACTGCAAGTTCGACAGTAGAACTGTGATTATTTGCACCCCGTGTGGCCACTTGTGGTAAGGACGTCCAAGGTCCAGCACATCCGTTTTCGTCATTCCTTTATTTCGGGTTTGGTCCCTAGTCCGTGACAGCGTCTATCTGTCGCCGGACACGCTGGTGTGTAGTGCCTCTTCGCCAAGACGCTTGTCGAGCGCGTCTTTCTGGCACAAGGTGTTCCACCGTCTATGAACCCATCTCGTGCAATTGGGAGTACTCTGCCTGTGTCCATCGGGTACTGAACCGTTTCTCATCCGCGAGCCTGGTTCCGTATGAGGAAGAACTCGCCAGAAGAGTTGAACCCTGGCTCGTTCGCCCTCCTACCTGAGGCGTCGTACACAGACATCGTGAACCCCTCGTCCAAGTTCGAGTCTCCCACCACGCGTTTGAGAGCAAAGCGTTCTCGAGCTGAGCGACCTTGTCCCAATAGCGCTTGTGCCCATCAGGTACTGAACCCTTTCTCACTGCAAGTGTATTTCCGGTATAGGAAATCTTGACAGTAGAGTTGGGCCAGTACTGTCATCGTTATCCCTTTCTTGCCTACGTCCATCGGGTACGACACCCTTTCTCTTCGCGAGCATATTTCCGGTATAGGAAGGCTCGACATTAGAGTTGGTTTAGGTCTTCTTGCTTTTCCGAACACCCACGATTGGGTATGGGTCTCTGCCTATATGGAGCACAGGTAACTAGAAGCTGGTCTCGAGCTAACATAGATTGTAGTTCCCCTTTCCTAGGAACGTTTGCCTTTTTATTTGCAGTTCGCGCTGCCCTCTGGCGCTGTTGTGCCCTTTATTGTGTCATTGTACTCATTATGACATATATATGATTCTCGCCATGCATCCACCTTTACGTGCCTTTTACATTGGCCGCCCCTTTATGTTCTGACTGGACTAACTGGCGTCACTGTATGTCGACAGTGTCGCTGTATGTGGTGATACAAATGGTGTCGGAGATATTGTCTGTCTCTTTTGCATTCACATTTCTTTTCATCTGCTATCTCCATATTTTCGGACATGATACCAAAATGATTTGGCAAGAATCAGCTCGAGCTGCTGTTTTCTGTTACCATGGTGCACCGCGAGGAGGTACATTTGGGATCTTCTTTATCTGCTAACCCTGGGTCCGCCTAGAGCAATGCGTTCCCTTTGCACCCAAGACGTGCCTATTTGTATCAGTTGATAAATAGGTGCTTTGATGTAGAAAAATGGGTCATTGTCACAGACAATGAATTATGAGACCAACCAAAATGCTTTCAGAAAAATGATCGAGGAATAAAGGCACACATATAGCTGCTTTGTTTATAAACTTTCAGTACAACGTTCACTAAGATTGGCAGACTCACAAGAAACAATAGTTAACGCATTAGAACAGATAATCAACACCCGAGACAGATGTCTGTAGAGAAGCATTTCCGCTGACACTAATCAACAGAAAATGATGGTGATTTCATGGAATTTTATTTTATTCAATTTCAGTTGATTTGATTTACGTGAAGATTTGTTTGACTTGTATACGTCATGCAACTATTTCTCTATTGTATTACACAAGAGAATGTAAATGGATGGAGAACATAACAACATTTACTTTATACAGACAAATAGCATTATAACTTGAGATAACTGTACACCGAAAATACTTAAATTATATTTTAGAACTTAAATTATATATCGCATCTAAAATTACATATGGGATCTTGTTTAGAAATATTGGTAATATGAAATATTGAAATGTTTATACTGTTTTAAAATGGCCTCGTATTTCAGATAAGGTACTGTTTATTATCGTGGTCTATTTGATGATGTTACATTATATTTAACTAACTTTAGATTATTCCATATCATTTCTAAACTTTATTTAAATGTTGCAACTATACTTTATTTGATGTGTCGATTTGTTGCGCAGATGATTTCAGTTCTCCATCTGCATATGTCATCAACCCATGACCGTAGATTAGGGGGATGTGGGTTTTAGCCCCCCCCCCCCTCGAGAATCCTAGCATAGCCTTTATTACTATGAATATAGTCAACAGGTGGATATAATAACCTTGAACGATATTTAGCAAAAAGTTAATACTTTTCATCAAATAGAGGGAATTATAAATGAAAACAGGCAAATATACTTTTTCAGGTAACCCCCCCCCCCTCCTTTCTGGAAATGTATCTACGTCCTGTCTCAAAATCCTGCCAATTAGCACGATGTAGTTCAGATAACGGATTGTATTGTCATGGTTCACATGTTTTCTGTGATCTCTTACTTTCTGAAATATCAGATTTTGAGATAGAACAGCCACTTCGACCAACCAACCCAACCAATCGAAGCCACTCCCCCCCCCCCCAAATCCCATTTATCGTCTCTTACGGCATGCACTGCAGACGAAAGTGTTGCCATTCCTTGCTCGTCATTCTGACTCCGGCAGCACAGACGAAATATTTCAATTAATTTCATTGCATGCCGAAAGACGAAAATAACGCACTTCGAACACACAGTACTTCGAACTCTCTGTATCAAATTGGTATTACAATTACAACTACTCGTGCTGATTATAGGAGCGTGAGTCCCGCGACACCTCGTGCTGGTTATAGGAGACTGAGTCCCACGACACCTCGTGCTGATTATAGGAGAGTCCCACGACTACAATTGCTGATTATTGGAGAGTAACTCCAATAATTACTCGTGCTAATTATTGGAAAGTGAATCACACTATTACTTATGCAGGTGATTGGAGGGCAAAATCTTTGACTACTCGTTCTGATTATTGCTGGGCAAATACCACAAATACTCTGATTATTGGAGAATGAATCCCACGACTAGTGCTGATGATTTGATACCAAATTTATGGCTCTATGTTCAATTTGTCGAAATCTAAGACAATCCCCGTACTCGTTAGAAAGGTCCTATTTGCGGACAATACTGTTCTTGTGGCACATGATAAGGCCACTTTGCAGTCCCTGGTCAACCACCTCTTGATGAGTGCGGTGCTGTTTTCTTCACGATAAACGTGGACAAGATAGCTGTACTCATACAATAAACTATCACCATCAGTATCAATCACAAGAAATTGTACTCCACTCAAGACACTTGATGGGGAGATCAGTATACGCAAAGAAAAGGTTATACAGCATTTGGAAACATGATAGACAGATATTTGAAAAGCTCAAATTTAACAATGACTACACAACTCAGTAATGATGTATCAATCTGCGTGCTAAGCGCATTATGTTGTGGGCCAGAAACATGGACACCTTACTAAATTAACGAAAGGAAAGAAGTTAACCAGATGTCAACACCCTTCAAATGCGGTGTCCCAACGAATTATTGAACATCAGATGACAGATGACACGGAAGTTTTCATGCTGGTTTAGATGGTATCCTTTTTTTCCACTATTAAAGACGTATACAATGGTTTTTCCATGTGAAAAGTATGTCAAACGAATGCACTTACAAGGAAATTATACATTAAACTATACATTGAGCTTTCATCTTGTGGGTATCAAATAGGCAGACCTAATCTAAAATATCCTTCAACTATTCTCTGCACAATTTGGACCTGAAATAAAATCATCTAAAACAAACATATTTGACCTTTCCAACAAATAAACGAACATCAAACTAAGTGACACCACTCTTGAAAAAGTCAACAACTTCACATATCTTGGCAGCAAGACATCAACAACAGAAATATTAAACAGTATTGCAATAGCGGTAAAGTAATTCAATAAACTATCAAATATATGGCATTCAAAAACGCTAAGAAACAACACGAGACTCAAAATCTTCAACTCTTGCATAATTCAAAAAAAATTAACATATGGAAAGATGGGAAGCAAAATATATCAAACTTAAAACATAGACTAAACACCATTGAAAACAAATGACTTAGACGACTACTGAACATCCATTGGTCAGACCTTAAATCAAACACAGTTATCAGGCAAGAAGCACAACAAGAATATTTATGTACCATATTAGAAAGCGTCGCTGAAATTACATCGTACACACACTGCAAATGAATACCAAAAGGCTCCCCCGGTCAAGCTTTGATGTGGTCACCAAGGGGCAAAAGAAAACGAGGAAGACCAAGAGAAACCTTACGTAGAACTATTACAAGAGAGCGCTTCACCATCAGTATAAGAAATAATGAAACCTAAAACAAATTGCAGTGAAACGCGAGACATAGAAATCTATGACATCCGCCCTATATGCCGTCTTTGGCCCTAGAGAAATAACTAATTAATCTCAAATATAAGGACACCAGCAGAGGAGTTTTGAACGATTTTATGATCAATCTATATTGATGGGAAGAATCTGCTCATGCTCGTACAGCATGCAGTAGGTCCCTATAGCGCCACGTGGAGGCATTCAATCGTTGGAGGGAGTCGTGAGGGCAAAGTCTGAAGATTTGCAACCTAGATAAAAGGCACATGCACTTTTTAAACACATACTTGTCATGTATATTATGTACTCGTCCATGCAGATTGAAACTCAACTAACTGATACCGACCCAAGAGACTCATTTGAGTCAGTATCTGTTATGTCTTCAGACCAAAGAATCTCCATTCGGTTATGTAGTTTGAGACATTTATTTTGTCATTTTCGGTATGTATATCACCACAATGATGATTTCGATCAAAAGTGTAATATGTTCAGAATAATTTTGGCATGATTGTCTATTGTCTTTCCCAAGATGGTTTGTGATCCTCTCTTGCCGTTAAGCGTAGGGGTGATCGGAGTTCGAGCTTGCGATCTAAAGACAGATGTGTGGCCTCGGCTGTGCTATGACAGTGTCTGTACAGGATGTCCCTGACGTTTTATATCCATCTTTTCCGTGGTCTTCCTTTGGCTTTGTACCGTGATCGCATTTGGTTATATGATTGTACGGGTAATGTTTCGTGATGCATTCTCATAATGTGGCCAAACCACTTGATCTGTTCTCTCTCTATGTAATATGTACAAAATATTATACCTATTATTTCCCTGATATATTCATTTCGCAATCTGTCAATCTGACACCGGTAGCTTTCCTCAAACATTTCATCTCACATTTCACTATCTTTCTGTAATGTGAAGATGAGATAGACCAGGTAACTGGTAACAAAATGTTGGTAGGAATATACTGTAGATCATTTATCTCTTAACTTCCATCTCGATCTTGGGGTGAAGAAGTAGTGGTGACAGTTGGTATGTTACTGCATTTGCCTTTTGACATCTCATCTCTATTTCTCTATCAAGGCTTCAATTTTCTCTAAAAAAGGAGTTGTTTTATGGCATGATATTAATGGGTAATAATATCAATTTTGTAAGTTATCGATATATTTTGGACATGGGGGTATGTGACGTCATTTTCCTTATATTCTGAATATATGTTTTTTTAATTTACTTATTTTCGTGAAAGTATAACTATTTGATTTACTGTGGTCCCATTTCTTATTTACATCCAACCTAGAAATTACTGGAAACTGCTAATTACCATCTTGTTTGAAAATATACATTATTTATTAGAGAATTCTGCCACATTCTCGGCGGACATTCTAGGCTGAGTCTCATCGGTCGTGTAGATAATTGTTGTAAATAACACATTTTTAAGGCAATGTTCATATATACTATATATTTGTGTGTTATAATTTGGATTATCTACTAAACTGAAAACCGTTGGGGGGGGGGGGGGTTATTGATTTGGAAATTTGGTAAGTTCAAAATTCATGTCTGAAATAACTTTTATTTTTCATTTATATATTTACTTTCTTTTTAAAATAAATTTTTCAAACATTAACAATATCTTTTTTTTCCGAAATAAACTTATGATAACCGCATTCTCGGTTCATTTCATTATATATATATTACATTATATTATATATTTAGAAGTATTATTTCTTGTTTCCGGGGTGAATGTGCAAAAAGGAAAAAAGTCTACAAGTAATTACTTCCGTCCGTCCATACGCCAAAATTACTCCTGGGCCAATAAGTTTTAAACAATCACCTGTCATGTATATTTTGTTCTCGTATGTGGAGATGGAAACTCTTTAAACACAAAATAGTCATGTATATTATGTTCTTGCCCACGCAGGTCGAAACTCGGGGAAAACAACCACGAGAGAAGCTGCAATTTAAGGGCTTCGTAGTTCGTTTGTAGCTTTTACTATGGGTGCATTTTGACCATTTACAATGACGCAGAGTGACATAAGGCTGGAAACAACAACTGCTCATCCCACAACAGTAGCGAACATGAGAATGGAGATAGATTGAGTGAAAGTGGCTCTCATATGGTTGATGAAGCTACCACCAATACACACAGTGACTATTAGGCTTTCAGAGTATGATGCACAGGATAGGATGGTGCAGGATCAGATTAGATTGAATCACTCTTTCCAGCAACGTCCAAAGCATCACACGCATTTAATGTCCAAATGTGCTAGAATCAAAGTCAACCAATGCATATGATGCGTTGTATGGTAAACATATAGAGGATATGGGAGGGATGAGAAGAAACATGGTCGAGTTAAAGAGAGCATTCATATATGAAAGAGATGAAGAGAATATTGAAAGAGGCAGAGAATGTTGAAAGAGGCAATGTGCATGTTCATCGAATGATAGAAGAGGTAGTGACCAAGAAAGAGGAAGAAAGTACGTCCTCTCTGGAAAGATCTTAAGGATATACAACGTACAGCTTTGGTAGGTTAATGAGTTTGCCTCTCTTTTTGAGAGGCGTGCCCCTTTCAACCGGCGGACAAAGTCCAATTAGGCTATATCAGGACACACTACCATAAAATATTAGAGGTAACAAAGACCCCAAGTATAATAAGTATAACAACTTACAACTGACTACCACATTGAGCTTATATACTCTTACACAACTTACAACTAACTACCACATTGAGCTTATATACTCTTACACAACTTACAACTAACTACCACATTGAGCTTATTTACTCTTACACAACTTACAACTTGTTATTGTTATTTGTTAGTTAAATAGGGGTTTATGCCTCATATGGTCGAGGCCCGCCTCTTTCAACCTAGGACTGGTGTCCATATTGGTTATATCGAGGCGTACTTACAACTGACTACCACATTGAGCTTATATACTGTTACATGGCTGACGTAATCGAAAACAGAGCGCTTATTCGTGACCCTCAGTATTGGAAGATCAACGAGCAAAATCAAAACAAGCCTTTTTTACGTCACGTTTTCGATTGTTTCCGTGTATTTCGATGATTCGCGTTGGCATGCGCTTCAAAATATAAAGATACATAGTTACCAACGAAAAACAGCAATATAAAAATAATCACATATGAAGGCTTTTTAAAATGTCTGTTCAATGGCCTTCTATCGTCGATGGTTATGAGAATACGTCTTTTGAAGGTAATAATGTTGGTTCCCACTCAAGAATCCGTTCCCTTACAATATTTTTCGTACGTTCAAATTACTTACTATTGAGTGTCTGTCCATATATATATATATATATATATATATATATATATATATATATATATATATATATATATATATATATATATATATATATATATATACTATAATGCTTATATATACACGCAGGTGGAATGTTTGAAGATTCCACAACTCGTTTATCATACAATGCACCATGCAATAGTTAATTCTTAGTAAATGCCATGGCTATAATCTAAACTATTTCTGTTGTAGAAATTCCAAATCACCCCATGTATGCAATGCAACTATGTTTGACTACCTCCAAATACGAAACATGTTCTCAAAGAATTGTTCACCTTGAGAGTAGAAGTCGTCTGAGTATTTCACAAAACACTGGAGAAAACGTCCCGTTACACAGAACACACGGGTTCTATTACTGGTTATTTTTTAGAGGTCAAATCAAACAAAACAAATAAACAGTGATATTTCAAACTCAACACTTTATACATATATTTTCATTAATACTATATACATTCATTGTGTTATCATTGCCCACACATTTTCCATCCTGTCTGATTACTTCAGGCATCGTGTTAATGTTATATTTGTGTCTCAGCAGAAATGCTCGTAAATTGGCTAAACTTATCTGTAGAAAAAGCTAATCGAAAACCCCAAAAACAATAATACTGGCAGTTCTGATAAAATAATTGCTCAAATTCCCAAAACTGACAATGCAATGAGTAACATATGCAAGCAATCCGTTCTCTCTGAACATGGTCGGCGAACAAGAAATGCACATATTATGCAAATGTGAAAGTAATCTAAATATCGGGCACTGGGACAGATGGATGTTAATATCAGACATAAATAAAAAGACAGAGAACACAGTCTCCGCCTGATGTTCTAGATAACACCAGATGTCGGAAGTTGTGCAGATATATGACTATTTATGCGACCATCTCTGTACGCGATGACTGTATTAGGTTACTATGTTGCTGAATATCACAAACAATGGTTTCATATCATTTCATTGATATTTTTTCATATTTAAAGATATATGAAATTTCTGTTGCATGAAGTTTCTGTTTACAAGTAGAACTTGTTCTATCTCTGTTTAACTCTCTTTTGTCTTCTCTTTCTAACTCTCCTTCTCCTCGATTCCTCTTTTATATTTCTCTTTATCCATCAATTTCGTCTTCTCACCAACTCTTTTTCTCTCCTTAATAAATATTTCTTTGTTTCTTCCCACTTTTCTCTCTTTCTCCATATATATATCTTGTTCTCTTTTTCTTTCTCTCCTATCTACATTTCAACTCTTTCTCTCTCTTTTTAAATGTAGCTTTCTTTCTTATCCTAGCTTAATATCTTTACTTCTCTGTCCTTCTTTCTCTATATTTCCTACTCTTTTGTTTTATCTCTTTTGCCATTTCTCTTTCCTTACATTTCTTCTCTCTTTCTCTATTGTTTTTTCTATCTTCCCCTCTCTCTTGCTTTTTCTTTCCCGCTCTCTTTTTCAATTTATTTGTCTATCTTTTATTGTGTAATATCTCTGTTGCTATTACGTGAACCGATATATTTCACAGACAAAGTTGAACCTATCGTTGAACAGGCACAAATACGTTTGTAAACATCATTGTCCGTCTGTTGGTTGTACGTTTGTTTTTCCTTAATTTCCCCAATGGTCACGTGGTAGATCAATGTTTAATGCGCTAGCTTTTTGGTTTGGTTATTCAAATTTAATTGTTTAGCTATAGTGCGTTATAAATTTATAATCATACATTTAACATACATACATAATACATACATACATACATAATCATACATAATCAAGTCAACAATAGAATACATCCAGAAACAACAAGTTAAATTGTACGGCACATAACCAGACAGAAAGAGCAAAGTAGTATAAAAAAAACACTTAACAAACGATACGAAAACAGTCGATCTATTGGACGCCCTCGTAACAGGTGGATAGATAGTGTATTAGAGACACTCGGGAATATAACAGCAGAAGAGGCTAATAGAAGGGCAAAAGACCGTTCATTCACTCTCCCCTCACACCGAAAGGTACACGAGGACAGAAAGAAGAAGAAGATACATTCACACGGACAATTCAGAAACTGTATATTTCAGAAACTTGGTAGCAGAGATTTTGGTATCCACCTTTGATTCAACAGACACAAAACAATTTTTATTTTTCTAAAAATGTTTAGTCTTTTATCAAATGTCCTCTATAACTTATATACATATAGACCCTATATATACGATGCACTACAGTATTCACTCGAGTTTACCCAAAGCAAATTATTGTCTAAATAATCAGAACAGATTTGTATTGGTGAAATTTCGTTTATAATGTTTGGGCTTTTCATTTGCTGTGACAGAAAGTAGAAATATATTGACACATTGAAGATATAATGCAATTTAAGAACGTCACCAATCACAACGTTTCGCCTATCTACATGTTATCGCGTGATCTGGGGAAAAAACAAGGTACCTTCATTCCTTGTTGTGTACTGGAATATAAAATGTCCATCACAATTGGGACACGATTTCCTGAGTCCAAACATTTTGTAGTGACTGGCATTCGTCAACTCATGTTACCTCAGTTATCTATTCATCGTTGGCTCCTGCATGTTGACAACTTGATGTTCGTCCGTCGTGATCGACGATGACCAAAAACTCAACCATAATAATAATAACAATAAATAATAAAATAATAAAGTTAATAGTGCGTTTTTAAATGACTAGCAAGTCCAATGCGCGCACAAAATGTTCTTTTACAGAATTGACAACAATAGAATGTATCTGTGTGAGGTTGAGATGTTTTTTCTTTTCTACGTGTCCGCTTCTGTCTTGCAGTTTCTTGTCTGAATTCTTCTGCCGCTAGTGCTCCCGTTCTAATGCTGTAACGCCAAGCCGTTCTATCCTGAGCGAGGCTCTCCCAAGCACCTACGTCAATGTTAAGATGTTTCAAGGATGACTTGAGCGTGTCTTTGAAACGCTTTTTCTGTCCACCAGCTTTTCGAAATCCTGCCCTGAGTTCTCCATAATATATTTGTTTTGGCAATCGCGAGTTCTCCATGCGCACAAGATGGCCTGCCCAGCGTGCCTGCGCCTTCATAAGTATTGTGTGGATGCTGATTGAGGTTGAATTTTCCAAGACCTCGTAGTCTGGTACTTTGTCCCACCAATGGATGTTTAGTAATTTACGTAGGCAGGTAAGATGGAAATGATTTAACTTTCTTGCATGTCTAGCATACACTGTCCACGTTTCGCAGGCGTATAGTAAGGTTGGTATAACAGCAGCATGATATACTTGTAGTTTGGTGGTTGTTCTTATACCTCTTCTGTCCCATACATTTTTGCGTAATCCGCCAAATACAGCACTAGCTTTTGCCAGTCTCTTGTTAACTTCCACATCAATGTTGACATCGCGAGAGAGAGTGCTTCCAAGGTAAGTAAAATTGTCGACTACCTGCAGTTTTTCCTTATTGACGATGATGGAAGTAGCAGTATGTTGGCTATTTGATGTTGCTTGGTGCATGACTTCTGTTTTTTTGGTGTTAATAGTGAGACCAAAGTTGTTGCAGGCCTTTGAGAAGCGGTCTATGGTGCTCTGCATGTTTACGACAGAGTCAGCATACAATGCACAGTCGTCAGCATAAAGTAATTCTCTAACAGTACTAGATTTAGTTTTCGTGTTTGCTTTTAGACGACGTAAATTGAAAAGACCACCATCTTAATCATCAGGTAGCATATCCTGAACAGGATTTAGCAGTGATCACATACTTTTAAAACGTCTGTCGATCTTGAGCTAGTCGTCCTGCTTCTATTACTGTCATGTTCCCGTGGTCTTTGATGTCTTCCGCACATCTTATGCTTGATCTGTCTCTTGTTCGACGCCATGGCATCATCACTTCCATTATGTTCTTCTCTACGCAGTCATGGCGTTTGATATGATCAACATATTGTAGTTTTATGAAACGAACCATGCTGTTTAGCCAGTTTTATTGTACATTAATTTCTCTCAGGATGGCTACACTGGTGATCATTTTTGGCTAATGGTGTTCTGGGGATTTTTCGGTAACATTTTATTTCAAATGCAGCTAATTTATTTTTCACTTTTTGGTGTTTGTCCAGGATTCAGACGCATATATTACCACTGGAATATGCAAGCACTTAGGAATGTTAGTTTTATTGTTTTTATAGCAGCTTAGCCATAATTTGATTTGTATCAGCTTCTTTGACAAGTTCTCAACATAATGACTAATAAAAAGCCCTGAAATAATCAGTTGGTTCAATAGACGTGATACAATAAGTACATTTAATGTCATTTATTTAATTTTTTTTTTCCAAAAACATCAAATCTTCTGTGTCTCAAATATAAGTTTTAGTTCAAATTCGTATTAAAGTGCAGTTAAGAAACCCCAGGGCCTAATGGTGACCGAAGGTAGGCTAACTGCTGCATATCGCAGTGACCTTTACTATTGCACTTACGAGGGACAGCACATACAATTGACAACACATACGGAATTTGATATATTAAACGTTTTTAGACGACGCCCCTTTGAATGCAATATTACTTGGCAGTAACCTGTCTACTGTAATGTCTAACGTTTAATCCCACTTATTTGCGATAGGACCAAAAACTTCAAAGAATATCGGCGACATACACAATCCAGAGCAAGTATAGACTAAATGAGAAAAATATTTTTGCGTTGGATAAAATCTAATATAGCATGCCAAATTATCTGCAATCAAACAGACAGTTTCTGAGATATTCGATTGAATGTGTGATTACGAATTTATAAACGTACAATATAAACTATATTTGGAAATCAACTTTGAGTCTTCGATCAAACAATGCTAAGGAATTTTGCATCATTTCCTCAATGAGAGTAAGGCCGTGGTATGATGTACTGATAGCGTCATACTTAGCTGTGTCTTTAGACGGTGAAAAATACCTGGCTGAGGCATCTTATACTACATGTATTACTTATGTGACAAGCAGTACTTTACTTTTTTATTGTGTAATTCATTGAGACATAACTGTACTTCATAGTTGATTTACTCTTGTGATTAATTTCTTTTAGACTTCCGGTTGTAAAAAATAAGATGGTTGTGCAGATATAAATATTTATAATTTACGTTTCTGATGTTCTTTAAATCAAAGTTCCGCCGAAGACGGATGTGTCGGGCCATTGGCGCAAATAAAACGGCGACGCAACGCATTTCCATTCTCTGGACTACATCCTGCTGGAAATATATAATGGATCATGGTCCTGCTACAACAGAGATCCAGCAGGAGTTTGAGAATGAACGCTGAAGAAGAAGAAATCAAAGTAAGTATCATAAAATAGTATTCCACTGTAGAAGTCAGAGATATTGGTCCACATGGAATATAATAAGAAATAAAGCTGTTACGCTCACAATTTAATCTAAAAACCAAATGGTAAAGAGTTAAAATATCGTACAAATGCGCGGACACAAACAACTATAAACATGATCAATATATTCGATTGACTTCATAGTAATTATTAGTTAAGAAGAACCAAACTATTATTTGTCTACTATTTCATTACATTGTGATCTTAACATAACCGACACATGATCGAGTTCCTTCTTCGCAAACACAAATGAAACGTGGTATTTAAAAATAGCCTGAACAACGACAAATATAAGACATATGCGCTGGCTTCGCATAAGAGTGGGCTTGGGTTCATTCCCTAATGAGGCATAAATGTTTTTCAGATCGCAACGGCTGCTGGGTTGACCCAGCATTAATTGGATACTGGCTTAAAACGGAAAGTAAAGACAGCGAGGGAGAGAAGTAGGCTACCGCCCTCATACAGAAAAGCCACTGAAATGTGAGATCACTAACATCTCACGCCCGTACGTCATTAATAAATGTGATGGGTTAAACTGAACTTCGGATCAGCGAAAATTAGTGGCATATTTGAGTGTTTCCGTTCGTTCCATTAGTTGCCGACATAAAGTGTACGATACGGGACAAAGTGAACATTTGGATCAGCCCAGATGATTGACTAAAAATGTATAACTATCCACTGAAGGAAGTTTTGTAGAGATTTCACAAATGGGTACATACGGTCTATTGCTCGTAATCACGTGGATAAAAACACATTTGTTTCTATTGAATATCTAATTGCCATTGTTGCAAAACAGTGATTCTTTCAAATATAACAGATTTCCCCGAAACAATTACTAATACAGATATAAATTCTGTGTTTAAAAAAACTAACGACAAGGAATTCATTTTAGAAGATAAGATATGCTCGCAAGAATCTGTTCCTGGCCTATTTTCACAGAAAGATTGCTCTTTGTAACAGCTGCTGTAGTCCAGACGGCAGATAAAAATCTAGGTATTGTTTCCAAGGACATTTTCTAATATTATATAGATTTCAAAGTATTGAAAACATATTTTTACATACGCCTACTACTAGACAGATCATAGCCCAACCACACGCACAGTCATACAAAGGTTCTACCTATTATATCACAGTAAGTCTACTACAAGAAATGTTAAGATTTATAAACGTCGAAGAGGGCTGGCTCCTTAACAACATCTTAACTAGAAGATGTGCTGTTTTGGTCATACAAAGAAACATAAGAGTATGGAAAGATTAGTAGCGTACGGTAGAGTTAAGGGCAACATGGGAAGAGGGCGACCAAGACGACGATGGTGCAGTGATATATTAAATTGCTTAAATATGTCTCTAGCTGCGGCAGATCAACTCTTTCAGGATGGCGGTAATCCATTTCTTCTTCTTCTTTCGTTCACTTGAAACATGTCTATATCTGTAATTCTGTCTCCTTAATAAAACTCACTGTCTTTTGTAGTTCATACAGTGTCCCATAGAGTTTTGATTCCTGTGTTGTTTCCTCTGGCCAATATGTCTGCCTCAGCGTTTCATGCTCAGAACACTCTTGAAGTATATGTTTGGCACTCTGTGCTGCCTGTCCACATGTACACATGGCCGTGTTGCCAATTTTGAACTTTGTATACATGTGACTGCGGAGTCGGTTGTGTCCTGTTCTGAGACGTAGTGATCTTGTGTTGGTGTTTGTGGCTTTCTTATTGACTTTATCATCTGTTTTTTCTGATGGTAGGTGATTGGTATATCTGGTTGGTCTTCGGCAGCACCTTCCTTAGCCAGTTGGTCTGCTTTTTCATTTCCTGGTATTCCACAGTGAGAGGGTATCCACTGCATGGTTACCCTATACTGGTAAGACAATTCGCTAAGTAGTTTTTTTAAGTCTGTTAGTTTTCCAGACTGGAGAGCTTGAAGCACTGACCTTGCATCTGTCAGGAATACCACAGGCTGTAGGTCAGAGTTGGAGTTCAGCAGTTTTTTAGCTGCCACACTAATTGCCTGGATTTCTGCATCATAATTATTGCAGAATTTTCCTGTCAGTGTTCTGATTGGCACGGTAATCCATAAGGAAGACCACGTTCTGGAAAGAATATGTCACATAATGATGAGGTATACTAAGATATATAAAAGAGCTCTGTGAAACAACTAACCTATCTGTCCTTACAGATGCAAAGTCTTTACCAACACTTTTCTACATGAGCCATCTATCTCTCAGTCGAACTGACTTGACTATCTGTTCATCTGATATAATAGACTGTTGTTCTCTAGAAATCCTTGATGACATCGGAAGTTACCATAGACCAATCCTCACTACCATAACTAACCAAACAAAGCATACTTCATACAGAAAACTCGCTGGAGTTTTAGCTAGGCAGATTAGAAACTCAAATGATTGGAAACTGCTATGTAAAATCAAAAGCAATGACATAGAACCATTTGCTGCTGAGGTTACAAAAGCTATCCTCAATTCAGCATCACAAAGCATCTCAAGGGGCAGAAGGAAATCTTACAAACCATTCTATAATAAAGAAATGCAAGCTGAAATCTTCGAGAGAAAATAATCAAGGGACACCCTTGAGATCACACCTTCACAAGAAGCAAAAATCATAAATGGGCAAAACATGCGCAAATTTAGATCTAAGGGAAAATGGCAGAAAGGGTTGGGAGCTGGTCAATAATTGTCTGGGAAAAGAAGAAGAACAAATGATAAACATGTGATAGATGGAAACAGAACAATCACCACAGATCAGAAAAAGGCAGAACACTTTAACCACTCTTTATCCAGTGTGAACAGAGTTGGGAAGCTGTCCGAGGCTGACAAGAAGCGTCTGTACCTACTGAAGCAGCAAGATAAAGTCCAAACTTCTAGCTCATCCATATTTTACGATGCCTTCTCTATGCAGGAACTCCAACAAGGACTGAAGACACTAAAGCCAAGAACGTCTCATAGACCAGATACAATTTATAATGAAATTTTAACACACATGGGCACATCAGGTAAAGAAGTACTCCTTAAACTAATATATATGACCTGGAGAAATGGAAAACTGCCTAAACACTGGAGAAATGCTAACATCTTTCCAATCCTAAAAAGTAACAAACCTCCAGATGAACCCAAAAGATATCGCCCTATATCCCTAACATTATGTCTTGGAAAATTGGCAGAAAGAATGGTTAACGTACGCCTTTACTGGTTCCTCTAGAGCTCAAATACCATCTGCCATATACAGGCTGGCTTCAGAAAAGGCAGCTGCACAGAAGATCAACTATTTAGTTTGACACAGAAAATCCATGATGATTCCAGGAAAACAAACACACTATAGCCATCTTCTTTGACTTAGAACAGGCTTATGATCGAGTATGGAGAAATGGTCTTTTGATGAAGAGGACTGAGATGGGAATTAGTGGAAAGATATATAACTGGATAAAATACTTCCTCATTGATAGAACAATCCAAAGATAAATGATGCAATCGCATCTAAGGAAGTTCTAGAGAAAGGCTTACCACAGGGTTCTGCATTGAGATGCACCATCTTTCTCATTTACATTAATGGCCTTACCAACCATATAAAAGCTGAAAAAGTACTCTATGCTGATGACTTAACAATATGGCAGAGCCATGAGAATATTGAAAGTGTAGCCAAAAGACTAAATGTAATTTTAAGAAAACATCACGAATACTGTCAAACATGGAAGCTAAACATAAACTGTGAGAACACTGCCTATACCATCTTTACCAAGAGTCATAAAGTAGATTAAGAAAATATTAGTCTATGGTTGGATACACAGAAATTGCCAAGAGAAGAACATCCCACATATCTTGGAATCATGCTTGATTGTCAGCTCATCCTCATGACGTATGTAGAAAATATCAAAAATAAAGCACTTAAACGGTTACAACTACTGAAAAGACTCACTGGCACATCTTGGGGATCAGACAAGGATACCCTTAGAGGATTATATCTTGGGGATCAGACAAGGATACCCTTAGAGGATTATATCTTGGGGATCAGACAAGGATACCCTTAGAGGATTATACCTCGGTTACATACGTTCTGCTTCAGAATACAATAGTGCACTCCTCACAACATGTTCCAAGACAAATGTAGGTTCTCTAGACATAGTGCAGAACAATGCCCAACGTCTTATTAGTGGAGCAATGAGATCTATACCCACGGCTGGATGTGAAATACACACAAATATAGAACCCCTAGAGATGCGGAGAGATAGGCTGCAATGGAGGCTTATGAAAGAAGCAAAAGAATGAACAAAGACCACCCAAATAAACAAATTGTAGAAAACTGGCAACCAAACCACAGAATAAAACAAAAGTCAGTCCTGAGCCATGCCAATGGAAAAAAAGGTAGTTATCACCTCCAAGACAAGAGACAAGAACTGCAAAGAGTAGGAAAATGTTTACCACCACACGCATGTTTTAAATTGCACGAAATCAAAACACAGTTAAGAGATAATGCAACGAGAAGTTTCGACTCAGTAACTCTCATGAAAGCAACACAGAAAACAATAGACACCTGCCCAGAACAATGGAGTCATGTCTATACTGATGGGTCTGCTTTCAAAGTCACCATCAAAGCAGGTTATGGTCTCTATATAGAATATACAGATAAAACATCTGATGAGTTGTTTGATGCCTGTGGGGAGATATGTTCTAACTATGAAGCTGAAATAACAGTACTAGAAGTTGCCTTGTACCACATGAAGACCATATTTGATGCTTTCCCATCAAAAGTCCACCTACAGCGTTGTTATTTTTACAAACTCTATGTCCGCTCTTCAAGCACTGGAATATAATGGACATTGTAAACCTGAGCTAGTTGAAATATATCACCATGCCAACCAGCTGCGTATGTCTTATGAAGTCAGCATTGCTATGCAGTGGATTCCTGACCACTCAAACACAGCTGGCAATGACACGGCAGACAGACTAGCAAAGATGGGAGCACAACAAGAACAGCCATATACACAACAAACCATTCACACAGTTAAAATTATGTTAAATTATGTGAACAAAGAAAATTGGATAAACAGATGGGCCATGGAAAACACTGGGATGGAAATATATAAATATATGACCAGCCCAAATCCGAAAGACGATATCAACCACTTGGAAAGAAAAGACCAGAGTATCATATTCCGACTGCGCACACAAATATATACAGCGTAACAATCACCTGAACAGAATACAACCACAACACACTCCAGGGTGCCAGCTGTGCATTCATCCCTATGAAACTGTTTACCACCACCTTTTTGAATGTCCAAAGCTGGGTGACGTCAGGAAAATGCTTCTCCCTCCAGGGCCAGATAAATGGAACACATTATATGGAACAAAACAACAACTCACACATGCATATATCACACAATAGCATTGGGTCAAAGGGCATGCGGCCATGGACCGCTGGATCAGCAACCAACCAACCAACAAACCAACCATGAAGTCTACTACAAGGCAGAGTGGATAATTGACACTACTCCCAAATGCAAGTCAGACGAACTTGCTAGTTGTCCAAAATCCGTACGCCTGCATTGCTCTTGCAATTCGATTGAATGCATATGTCAATCCTAAAATTACAATAATAACAGAATAGTAAATATGTATTCTGTGATACGAACACTATTTTTTTTTACTATTTATGATTGTTTCTAAGTTTCGTTTCGGAGACGGCAGTAATCAATGAAACTTCAATGTGAATACAGACCCACTTCTTTGACGGCAAAGGTGCCAGATTCACTTTTCTCTATGTGCAGTTGGTCTTCCGAACCGAACAGAAAGCACTAATAGACTGGAGAAAGTTAATTTGTCTAGAAAATTAATATAACGAAAAAACGTTTTGGTTATATACTGAATAGATACTAATTGCTAAATACTGAATAGTTTATAGATTAATTAATCATGTCTTTGAGTCCCCTTGAGTGTTTTTCATCATCGGATACATAGGACACAACACGGATTTTACCTCTACCCTTATATATGTCCTCCAACTTATTTCAGGTGATTTCCATCACGTCTCTCATGATATATCTTCTTCACGTCATCCTAGGTCTTCCCTTTTTCCGTTTTCCTGCTGGTTCCATGTTATTTCTCTTCCAGCAATATTTTTTGCTGGTTTTCTTTCGTATACTTATCTCTTCATTTCTTAACTTTTCCTGCCACCTGATATTTTGTATTCTCCGTAAGCACTTATTCATAAATGTATGTAGTTTATGCTGTAGTTTTTTGTCATGTTGAATGTTTCCAATATGTATAGCAGCAGTCATGAGAGGAAGTCGGAAATGTCATGTCAATTGGTGTAGATATAACACTATTCTATAAATTATGATGCATCGTATTCCGGCCCGGATTTCGTCCTGGTAATCGGCATGAGTTCGAGAGAGAAGAAGATCAGTAAGAAGAAAAGAAGACGAAGAATAAATGCGAGTAAACTCGTACACAAATTGTTAGTGGACAGTGTCCTTATATGCTATTGTAATTGGAAATTGTCCATCAAAAGGACATCGATATCTAAATCTTGAAAATTGTCCCAGTTTGATACTGAGATTGGGAAAATCAAATTCGTGCTTTGACTTCTGCCCACGGTTTTGGCTGCTCACAATCAATAACACATTTGTGATGTCACAAGATCAGATAAACTCACTTCGAAAAAGCAATGTCGATACACATATCAAGAACACTTTTCCTACATTGAGGAATTACACATGTTCAATATATCTATGCAAAGTAATAGTGGTACTAACCTTGAACATGCACCAGGATTGATAGCCTACATAAGGTCCACAAATATAGTACGTTTATTTAAGAGCAGGGGATAAACGTACTTATTTTAGAGCAGGGGATATCAAGCTTTTCTGGCTTATGATCTAATTAGCAATACTTTAATGTATTTCTCAGAAACATGGATAATGAACAAACAGATAGAAGCCATAATTGATAACTTTTGGGTGTGGATATATATAATAAAAGGAAGAATTTCATGGAAAGAGAATAGAACCAAAAAAATGAGGTAATGATAACACTTGGTATGAAAAAGAACTATTGAAGAAAATAAAAATCGAATAAGCCAACTATTTTGTACATATTATAAGACATAATTTGAGATTAGTGTTGAGAAGAATCGAACAAGACGTAGGCACATCCATAAGTGTGATGGAAACATTGTGGGATGTACAGGTTACAGTCTAGCTGAGGTCACCACAAAAGCAAGAGGCAGAGGTAGTTGTAGGTCCGTTGTAGCCATCCTTCGGTGTGGAGACCACAATTGGTGCACGTCGTCCCCATTAAGACACTTTGTATTTCATAACGCCCTCAAACAGTCCAAGGACATACTTCTAAGTTTATTATATATGTTATTAAAATTAGTTCAAACATTTAGGTTTCTGTGACCCCTTCTAGATGGCTCTGTGGTTCTCCAAATTTAGATATTTGTCTTCGTGCTTCTGAAAACGTATGTGGCCAATTAAAAAAACCCACTATTATAGAGTATTTGTGTAAATAGAAATGGTATATTCGTACGTGGCACAAGAGAAACTATGATTGTTAAACTATAGTAAAGTAACCCATATCATTTATCAATGCCGTAGTGGTGTGATATGTTAGCGATCTCACATTTCAGAGGCTCAGAAAATGAGGGCGGTAGCCATCTCCTCTCCCTCGCAGTCTTTACTTCGCGGATTAATCCAGTACCCATTTAAGGCTGGGTCGACCCGGTAGCCGTTGCGATCTGAAAAACATGTCCGCTTCAACTGGGGAATGAACCCAGGACCACTCATATGTGAAGCCAGTGCGCTAACCACTGTGTTAACGCGGCTCCCATTATGTTAAAGTACATATACAGTTAAAAAATAGGAACGCAACATTTTTGAAGTTACTGTTGTAAAGTATATTCGCAGATTGGACAACATTCAATCTATCAAATCTGTCCCCTGATCATTAACCTCTTGTGGATACCTGAAGTGTACTTACCTCATGATTCGTGAGGTCATGAAAGAGGGCAATGTCAAAACAATAGTATTAGCAATAACTCGTGACAGGTCCATGAGAATCCAATGAAACTTACTGAACACAAAATTCTCTGACCATATTATTGAATGTCTATAAAATATTGATGTTACTCGAACAAATTCTCTTGAAAATTCAATGCGCAAGAATGATACGTAGAACAAATTCTCTTGAAAATTCAATGCGCAAGAATGATATGTAGAACAAATTCTCTTGAAAATTCAATGCGCAAGAATGATATGTAGAACAAATTCTCTTGAAAATTCAATGCGCAAGAATGATATGTAGAACACATGCTCTTGAAAATTCAATGCGCAAGAATGATATGTAGAACAAATTCTCTTGAAAATTCAATGCGCAAGAATGATATGTAGAACAAATTCTCTTGAAAATTCAATGCGCAAGAATGATATGTAGAACAAATACGTACATCATCAATGATGCTTACAGACTGGACAGTCACAAAGTGTAGTGACCAGACTAAGGAAAATCGTCGAGTGTGAAATGGAGTGTCTAAGAAGAGCAGCAATGGTTACTAAACTAGGCAAAATACGAAATGAAGAAATTAGGAAAAGAGTAGGTATAAAATGACGCATTGAACATATCGAAAGAAAGGAAGTAAAATGGTTAGGTCATTTTATGATAATTAATCGAAACCAAATACCAACATGTGACATACAATAAACGAATATTCGAACATAACGACAACGATAGACCAAGAAAACGGTGGGTAGAAAACATCAAGTTAATACTGAATAAACATGAACTCTACAAAACCAAGACGACACATATCTGGCCTTGAAACGAATACTGAGCCCCAACTCCTACGTTTAAAGGTAGGTCTGAATAATATAAATGAGCATCCATCTGGTGAAGGACAATAGACAATATAAGCCAAATCTAAACCTTTGGTCAAAGAACATATTCGTACTCAACAATTCATTCTCTACTATAGGTCAATGTTTTTCACCGTTTCTGAGTAGGGATGTTCTTCTTAAATCATTTAATACCCATACGATTTAGATGTGACTTCTGGCGATGCAATAAAGCACTGGAGATGCATACAAGGATACAATAGCTATACTGCTCATAATGTATGTGTTATAAACAAACATCTCAATGTCGTGACAAAACAACGTGTGTATACTAGTGGTAAAGAAGTCCGTGAGGTGTCAGGACCGAAATGCGAGTAAAGAATAACCACGCTGTTACTTGCCAGACAGGTCGTAGAAAGCGACTATGGAGTTTTTTTCCTGATGGAATTGGCTGATCCATCCTATAACGGGTTAAAAGGACCAATATGCAGTGCTGAATAGGATGTGTCAGGCTGTATCGCGCCAATATTGCAGCAAAGCTGTAAGATATGACGCAACGAATTCCGTATTTTGGACTAAAATCTGATTCCGCAGAATAGCAGGATGAAGTCCAGCGAAAGTTATCACACTTCTGCAGATTAGCAGTATGAAGTCCGGAGAACGGTATGAGTTGTGTCGTAAGCTATAGCCTATCTGCAAAATATTCTCCTTTCAACCTGATACTTTCAACTCCAGCATGACATCTGCAACACTTTGATCCTATATGGGATAGGCAAGCCGTTAACTCCAGCACAAAACCACCTTAGTCGTCTCTACGACATGCATGGAAAAGTAACTATCACTATTTTTTTCTCCCCTTTCGGGTCCATAAAAGGAAATACACGGTCCAATCCGTTATTAGATATACTAATATATATATATACTCGTATGTGATATCAATAACCGTATGCATTATATAAATAATCGTGTTATGTTATGTCGTGGTTGGTAGGATAATTATCACGAATATTTCTCAGGCGAACTTGCACGTGAGTTACAAGCCGATAGTGCACGATGTACTTGGTGCACGATTGGATGAACTAGTGGTGCCTACCGTTCCAACAACAGATGAATAGCTTCCTGTCCTAGTGGTTTTTAAATATCCAACAATAGTTGAATAGTCGCTTGTAATAGTGGTGTCTAAATATTCAACAATAGTTAAATAGCCAATTGTACGAGTGGTGTCTAAATATCCAACAATAGTTATGGGCACGGCGTGGGTGGGCGGAGCAAAAAATAAACCTGTGGCATTTGTGCCCTGATGTCCACGTCTGTTTTGACAGTATTAAACTCGAAACACCAACAGTTGAGTGGCTGCTGGAACAGAGGGCGGAACACATATAGGAATGCCCCACGTGCTGTGAGACCAGTTTCTAATTAAGAATCAAGAAATATCCAACAATAGTTGAATAGGCGATTGCACTAGTGGTGTCTAAATATCCAACAATAGTTGAATAACCGCTTGTACTAGTGGTGTCTAGATATCCAACAATAGTCGAATAACCGCTTTTACTAGTGGTGTCTAAATATCCAACAATAGTTTAATAACCGCTTGCACTAGTGGTGTCTAAATATTCAACAGACGTTGAATAGATTCGTGTACTAGTGGTGTCTAAATATCCAACAATAATTGAATAGATTATTGTACTAATGGTTTATAAACATCCAGCAATAGTTGAATAACCGCTTATACTAGTGATGTCTAAATATCCAACAATAATTGAATAACCGCTTGTACTAGTGGTGTCTAAATATCCAACAATAGCTAAATAACTGCTTGTACTAGTGGTGTATAAATATCCAACAACAGTTGAATAACCGCGTGTACTAGTGGTGTCTAAACATCAAACAATAGTTGAATAGACGCTTGTACAAGTGGTGTCTAAATATCCAACAATAGTTGGATAGATTCTTGTACTATAGGTGCCTAAATATCCAACAATAGTTGAATAGATTCTTGTACTAGTGGTGTCTAAATATCCAACAAAAGTTGAATAACCGCTTCCACTAGTGGTGTCTAAATATCCAACAATAGTCGAATAGATTCGTGTACTTGTGGTGTCTAAATACCCAACAATAGTTGAATATATTTTTGTACTAGTGGTGTCTAAATATCCAACAGTAGTTGAATAACCGCTTGTACTAGCGGTGTCTAAACATCCAACAATAATTGAATTGACGCTTGTACAAGTGGTGTCTAAATATCCAACAATAGTTGAATAGATTCTTGTACTAGTGGTGTCTAAATATCTAACAATAGTTGAATAGATGCGTGTACTAGTGGTGTCTAAATATCCAACAATAATTGAATAGATTATTGTACTAATGGTTTATAAACATCCAGCAATAGTTGAATAACCGCTTATACTAGTGATGTCTAAATATCCAACAATAGTTGAATAGACGCTTGTACACGTGGTGTCTAAATATCCAACAATAGTTGAATAGATTCTTGTACTAGTGGTGTCTAAATATCCAACAATAGTTGAATAACCGCTTCCACTAGTGGTGTCTAAATATCCAACAATAGTCGAATAGATTCGTGTACTTGTGGTGTCTAAATATTCAACAATGGTTTAATATATTTATGTACTAGTGGTGTCTAAATATCCAACAATAGTTGAATAACCGCTTGTACTAGCGGTGTCTAAACACCGAAAAATAGTTGAATTGACGCTTGTACAAGTGGTGTCTAAATATCCAACAATAGTTGAATCGATTCTTGTACTAGTGGTCTCTAAACATCCAACAATAGTTGAATTACAATGTACTATTCATGACATGATTTAAACACTCTGTATGTATACATATATGGTCCTTCTAAATATCAGCTAGCCCATATATAATCTGCTTATCTATCAGCTAGTCCATAAATTGGACCTCTAAACAAACATAGAAGAAACATAGAAGAAACAATACATTGATTTTGTCCGTGTTACTCTTCATATAACAAATAAAACTATATTTACAATGATCACCTGTCTAGCATGAAGGATGTTTTTTCAACATTAACAGAATTAAGTCAGCCACATCCGGAGTTATATGTGATTGAGTGTCAACAAGCTAGCAAATACATCAGTTTTTATCACAGAGCTCACGCGTGATCCTTGTTTCGGTGCGTTAGAAATTTACTCTGTATGTTGTGTTACTCAGCTCTGTAAGAGAACATGCTCTTCTTTTTGTTCTTATGTACCTTTCCAAGTTGAGGGAAGAGTGAGTGTACGGTCTTTTGCTCTTCTGCTATTTCTGAGTGTCTCTAATACACTGTCTATCCACCTTTTACGAGGGCGTCCAATAGGTCGACTGTTTTGGTATCGTTTGTTAAGGGATTCTTGGATAATACTTTGCTCTATATGGCTGGTTATGTGGCCGAACCATTAACTTGTTGTCTATGAATATATTCTTATGTTGACTTGATCCCAAATTGTTTTCTTAGTTCTTTATTCCTGATTTTGTCTCTCAGGCTAACTCCAATCATACGTATTACACATTTCATTCCAGTGGTGTTAATCGTATTAATTGTTCTAGAATATAATGTCCAAGTTTGACACTGATAACACAGCGTTGTTAGAACAATGGTGTTGAATAGTGATTTCTTTGTTTCTAGTGCAATATCTTTGTTTTGTAGTAAAAGTGTTAATTGACCGATGACCGGACATGCCTTATTACATCTTGCACCTTTTTCTGTTTTTTGTTTGTTGTCATATCTCAATATGCGGCAATGTCATAATTGTGGCATGTCATAATTACTTTAAAAGAATTGACTAAAAGTATTGCGGTATACTATTGAGACTCCTATAATACCATATGGATTAAAGTCTTGGACAATAACCAAACAGGAAAGTAGGAAATTAGAGGCAGTAGAGATGTGGTTCTACAACAGAATGCTGAGAACACCATGGATAGTCAGGCCAACTAATGTGGAGGTGTTGAAAGAGTCAAATGCGAGACGGAGCTTAATCAATAATATAAGAAAAAGACAATCTTAATTATATTAGCCACATTATGTGACAAGGAGGTTTGAGGTAAGGGAGACAGAGAACGACAACGTGAGAAAGTAGTAGTTTAACAACCTGGCCTCACAAACAGCCATGATCGCTTACGCCAGCCGGCTGTTGACGATAATGATAGTAGTGATATTATTGACAGACACGTACGTTTGAATGGCTCCTTGTCGGAGTGGCACACATCGCATCTCACAAGGAAAAGGTACCAGGTCCAAACACCAACAGGCAACTCTGAATCCTGACAATTCAGAAAATAATGACAGCCTACTGAATTTATAATCCATATACAATTTCAACAGCCAAAGCATTCTCAAATAATTCTTCCAAAGAATGTTCGTGCCTGATTACAACAGAGTCAGCTTTGGTCAGCTAATACATCTGTTAAGCGAGCTCAACATCGACTTCTGAATAATTCGATAAATAGTATGGTGTTAATGTCCTGACCTGTTGTTCTGAGATTAGGATCTTTCACATCAGAGATCAAAACTATAGCATCGGAATTGCCACAGGGATCGCCACAACCACCTGTACTCTTTAACGTATACACATACAAAATAGCGCAGCTTCAAGACGCTGGGTCCGACAGGATACTAACATATGCGGGTGCTATACACTCACGGCAAAAACAGAAGAGACATGATTGATGGCGTCCAGAGTATTCTAGAACATTTGCCGATATCGTGCATTAACTACAAGGCAGTTATCAATCTCTACAAGGGAAACATCCTCTGGTTCTCACTGAACAACAACATAGTCACAGACACATTACCAGAATCCACTTGCATGGCATCAACATTGACATGGAGCAGACTATGAAATATTTAGGCATCACTTTTGATATAAGTCCATCTTTCACGAAACATGTGGACAATATCATTGACAAAGCTGGGAAGGGGGTTAGTGCAGTCAAATCATGGCAGCTGCAGCGAACCCTTTTTCAGATGATGCAAGCAGTGGTATTATATGTGCTAGACTATCGTTCAGGTTTACTGACACTGGCGCAAACACAAGAAGATAGATTGGAGAGAGTTCAAAACGAGGCCATGATAGCTGTCTTGGGATGCAAAAGAGATACACCTATCGTGACCATGAGGTTTCTCCTAGACCTACGGAGCATCAAATCAAGACATAAAATAGCTCAGGTTAAAGAATACTTCAAGGCCCCAATAATGATCATCACCTCTTACACCGATCTCTAGACAACACGAAAGAAAGGCATATCAGGAAGGTCCTGGATGGCAGAAGAATCCATACTCGCAGTTTGTGAGATGCAGAGAGTGGGAAGAGGCTGTGAATGGGTGATATTTGCCTAGATAAAGCTATTGACAACAGTTATGATACAGATGGTAATAGAGTGGTAATAGCCGATACTGGGCTAACAAAAGAATAGAGCAAATGATCTAAGAACTCATACTGCAGCACTGGAAGCCACACGATACGATAATTTACACAGATGGCTCAGTAACACAAGAAACAAACAGGTGTAGTTGGGGTTTTGTGGCCTAACAAAATATCAAGAAATTAGGTGAGAAGTCACCTGCGCGCGCCATTACAACATCGATTATGAGAATGGAAATAGGCGCGGTGACAGCAGCTTTCACATGGCTGGCGACGTAATCACCAACAGACTCAGTGATTCTATCGGACTCTCACAGTATGCTTCGCAAGACAGAAAAGTGTATGATCAGAAATGAATGTGTCACTCTTCTCAACAAAGCGCAGAACATTGCATGGATCTACTATTCGGGTCATGCTAGGGTCAGGGAAAACTCGAGCCGATGTGTTGGTTGGTAAAGCCATGGTGAACGGCACCGATATAAGAAGAGACAGGGTTGAATTTGTTGGAGCAGTCATTGATACCATAGGAGAAGACGAGGAGGTCAAACGAGACAATGTACCTACTAATAGAATGGTAGTAATGGGGTTACTAGAGGCGATGAGAGTAAGTGCTCCCTCTCCGGAGATCAGAAGAACGCGTAATCACCAAGTGACTGGTACACTGAGCTTATACACTTTTAGATGGCTGACGGAACGGCAAGCAGAGCATACATGGCAATAACCTCAGTGCTGTGACTCTTGTTCCTAATCAAGAATCATTTCGTGCCGCAGGCGGTACATAGGGCAGAGGTTTTGATTCTCCGTGTGTTGCGTCCCGTGCCTGTAGTTTTAGCTCTTATATGGTCTTGCAGCGTATTATTTCCCCTTCTTTAAGTGTGGCGTTTTTAATGCTACTTTAAGGTCTTCCTCGTTTTCTTTCACCCTCACGTGTCCACATAAGGGCTTGTTGGTTTATTCTGTTTTAATCTAGTTTAAAACGTGACCCAGGTATATCCATTTGTGTTTTCGTATGTGTGAAACATATTCTAGGTGTGTTTTGTGTTCTAAATCACAAGTTGTGACGAATCACTCCATTTTATGTTCATCACTTTCCGAAGACATTTGTTTACGAATATGTTTAATTGTTGATGTCACACACACACACACACATACGCACACACACACACGCGCGTATATATATAGATATATATATATATAGATATATATATATATACAGACTGTCAGACAAACCGACCATCAAACAGAAATAAAACTGAAAAAATACAGAGATGTGTCATGACCTTTGTAGCTAATGCAGACAGTCACTTCCTATACACATCACTATGTTGTTAAATTTCATCCGTATGCAGTCTGTCAATGCATTTTGCACGTGATAAGTAAATTGTGCTAATCTAAACGTGCAGATACAATAAAACTGTAGTACAAAAGTTAGTCACACTACTGGTATGTACGTAAGTGCAACATGTTTCCAATTTCAATATTTGCTTAGTGAGATCCACTCATATAAATAATTTCAAATGCAACAAACAATGTATGAAACCAAAAAAAGCTGTACATTTGTGTTTGTGTTATGTGACAGACTAGCTTTCTCCTGCGTTTAGTAACAATATATATATATATATATTCGCTAAACCTTTTGTTGACTTTCAGCGTCAGGGATAGAAGAGTTTTCTGGAGATGGCCTTCGTATGTGCTGAGTATATTGTGGAGTTTGTCGCCTCTTTATTTTCGGTGATCCATCGTTTTCGTAGTCGGCCTCTAGGTCTGCCTTCAGTGTATCTGTGTAGCATAGCTTGCTGTGGTTTGATGTCTGCTGATGTGTGGAAACCATTTTATCTGTTGTCTCTTAATACATCCAAATTTGAAGTGGTACCGGTTCTTTGTGTAATGTCTTCATATCTCACTGTCTCTTATTTATATTCCTAGGATTCTGCACAAGCATACCATTTCAGCTGTCACAAGTGTACTTGTATCTTGCGCCGTCGTTGTCCATGTATGGCTTTGGTAACACAGAGTTGGATAATACTAATTGTTATGAATAGTGTTATTTTGGTGTTTAATTCTACGTTTCTGAGGTTTGGTGCCATTTTTCCTAGGGTTTGGTATGCTTTACTGCATCTATTGTGTATCTCTTTGCTGCTATTGTCGTCTGTTGTTATATTGCTTCCTAGGTATCTGAATTCTGTCACTTGTGTAACTCTTTTGTTTCCAATATATATGCTGGTGTTTCTTCGTCACAAACGATATGTTGAAAGGCACAGGCAATGTCACATTATTATTCATGTTCAAACTACGAAGACTGGCATTAATGGGACACATTAGGGACGATGGACGTTAACGGAATACCGAAACATCTTGTTTATGGCGAAATTAATATAGAATCATTGAAACAGGAATGATACGAATTGTGGATCATGGATGAGAAAGATTAGATAAGGTATACAGCTTAATGAGAAAGTGATATCATATAGTTGAAGGGCTGAAAATTTCAGAAGCCCCATACAGCAAATGTTTATAAAAGTGGTCCTAATATATTTAGTACATTTATGTACTGTGAAAATCTGGCTGTGACCAGATTGCTCTTGTTAACTACATCCGTTATCTTCATATATTAAAGCTTATAGTACTAAATTGTTAACAAAGATGCTATCGTCTGGACAGATTTCAAAGTCAAGAAATTGTTTGCTTAGACATAAACTACACCAAATCTAAATAAATAAAACATTCAGTCGGTTCTGTTATATAGATCTGAGAAATATTAATTAAAAGAACAGCACACAGTCGTTCGCAAAAGTTTTTGAAAAAAAAACCACTAAAAGAATTTTTTGACATAACTGAGAGGTTGAAATTATCCGATCTAGGTGCCAACAACAACATTGAGAAAATCAACAGCAGGCAATATAACAATTCTAGAATGCAATCATACGGATTTTATTTTATCTAGTGCATATATTTATTATAATATTATACTTAAGTGTATACCTTAGCGGTGTACATGGTGACGGTAGTGGCACCTGTGTTTTCAATGACAAGAATGACAAAAGCATCACATATGATTACGAGCTATGATTGTCTAGTATCAGCCGCTGCCATCACTTTCACAGCTGCGGCAGAGGTAGATGTGGATGAAATTCTGAAGATTGCAATTTCAATGATTAAAGTACTTACGTTGCTGATCCAGCGGTCCATTGGTTCATGCCCTTTGACCCACGAGTACTTACGTAAAACGCATATTCTATCAGCTTTACAATAAACGCACAGACTATCCAACTGTAGGCTGCGGGTAAGAAAAGATACAGATAACAATATACAATATAGGTTCAGCATTTCAACACTAAGGTCTTTTTCAAGAATATGTAAGACAATCGATACAAGAATATCATCCACAGTGAACGAGGCCTTGTGAATGACACGGAGTGTATCTGCAGTACATAGTCACATGCTGTAGCACAGCATAGTACGCAATAAACCGTGCCAAAATGGTCTGAAACATTTGTCCTTAGGTGACTGGACCAAGTTGCCATTAAGATATTTGAATTGCTTGGACGATACATTTACATGCAATTGCCGTAATGTCATGTACGTTGTAAACGTTGTGACATGAAATAATTAGGTAAACTGGCCAAGAAATAGATAAGTGATATTTCAAGTCATTAACGACATAGCTTCTTCTACACTGAGTGTCGCTATGCAATTCAATGGCGTTGATCATCGTGGTGTCCGTGTCATTCAGGTCACTGCAATACGTTCTTGAACCATAGACGACAGAGCTATGTATGCACTTAAAAATAGTTATATATTGTATACTCTGTTCATTTCAAGAATGAAGTGGGTCAGAACACACCCCCACATTATTCCGCAACAACAGGTGATTTTTAAACAGCTATTGACATGTAAAAACAATATTATTTAAAACATTTTAAAGCAATTAAAAATAATATATAAAAATGTTTTAAAAAACATTTAAAAACACAATTTAGGAATAATATTATTGACATTTAAAAAGCGATTAATGCGTTTGCGTCCAACAACCAATCAGAAGCACTGACCCACTTAATTATTAGAGTGAACAGAGTATAGTTTGATACCCTTAAGACATTTGATGTTCATATAGTTCATTTATTTTGATTTTGGTAGTGATGGCCTTTCTCATGTCCCATTTCATGTTTTCAGACATAGTTGTTTTATTCCATCTCATTCTCCATTACTTTTTAATGTGTGTCTCCATGACAACAATTGTGTATACATACGTCGATGTTACCTTGGACATTTCTAAATCATCTTGGACATGTTAAATGTCTGCCGTCTATTGCTTTTTGTGATATTGTCTTCATTTTTACTCGTTTTATTGTTTGTTAACTGTTTGTCTCCTACTTTTTTTTAAAAAAAGACCGTAAGGTTCACTCTCTTGTATATTGTTATCTGTATTTATTCATACCAATACCTATGTATTGCGTGCGTTCAGTGTACATCAGATCGAGTTTACGGTTTACAAAGGTATTATGGTTTTACAGCAGGCTCATTTTTTTTTTAATGATAAAGAATGTATCACGATGAGATTATAATTATAAAAAAAAAAAATTCCATTACTACATGATTTCCTATGAAAGGGTGCAGAGAGGCACTTTGATGTGGCCGCTTTAAAATAGCTGTCGCCGCTACGTATACATGAAGAAATGTATTATTACAGCTCCGGAAGAAAAACACCAATATCCCAACCGTGCATTTGACCGGGGATATCAGGTTTCTGAGACCAGTTCTAGCCACACGAACCACCACAATTATAATTAAGTAGAAATAAAATATTCGTTACAGAAATAGTTTAGGCCCCTACTTTATCAAGACCGTACTTCATTGTATATTATATATATATATATGATCTGAAAAATTATTTTAAACACCAGGCTACGTAAATCACTTTGTCCGATACGGCACCAAATCGCATAGCAACTCTCGTACATTAGTTTGAATGTCGTGACAAAATCGCATGTTTTTTTCAAGATTCGGTTAATCAAGTACGGAAAATACGGAAAGTCTCGTGTACGAGAGTTGCTAGGCGATTTGGTGCCGTTGAATGGACTGGTTCAATCCCCGTTAGAATCAAGAATTTTTAATTTATCCCCTGGCTTCCTTCTCGAATTTACTTGTCCGACACCACTGTTTGCATTTTTTTTCATTGATCAGTACATACAATTTGTATCGGCTGCCAATTAAATGCACGAATCAATTACATTTCAGGTAGTGATCAGATGTAGAGCTCCACATTATTTAGAAATATGTGGCTTGGTAATATGATGTTCTTAAAGTGATACCATTGTTCAACATCAAATTTGCTGTCTACAGATTAAGGATAATTTTATTGTGCTGAATCCAAAAAATACCATTTCTTTGCTCAATCAGGTCAGGTTTTTATCTAGCACCACATGATGTTTTTTATAGTTGGGTCATATTCCATGTCAAATCAATCAGTAAAAGGAAAATTGATTTCTACACATTTGATCAAAAGTGGTTTTTCCTATTTAAAAGGACAAATTATATAGAACGCAGTTATGTGACAATTTTATTGTCACGTGTATGGATATTTTCACGCCTTATGTTGCAAATTTTTTTTAACTATCTTAGAATATACAAATTATGAAGATTTCACATGTTTAAACTTACTAGTATTGCTAATTTAATTTTTTAATTTTTAAGGTTTCAAGTGATTCAAATGGCTTCAACTAGAAGATCTTGCAGAAATAAGCCTAACGTCTTCTGTTATGAATACACCCTCGTTCCTAATAGGAATCCAGACACAACTTTCATAAAGCAAGCTTACCATGCGTATTTTGGTATAAAACTTGGTGAACATTATTGGAGACTGATCATTGACAGCTGCAAGAGATCACTAAAATGTGTTATGCTTCACAATATCAATCAGTTTCCTTCTTGCTGACTCGACTACACTGAAGGAGAAGTATGAAGCGGTGAAGTATGTTATGGATAAAGTTTCTTATTAGCAGCACGAGTGGTATATTTGTGTTTACTTGAAGATGGTGAATTTACTACTGGGACAACAGTCTGGCATTACAAAGTACCCCTGCTTGCTGTGCATGTGGGATAATAGGGACAGGTCTCTGCACTATACCAAGAAGGACTGGCCAGCACGAGAAGAATTGGTGCCGGTAGATCAAAGAACATCGTCAACAATTCTCTGGAAGACAGAAACATATACTATTCCCACCTCTGTATATCAATCTTGGCTTGATTAAACAGTTCACCAAAGCCCTGGACAAGGATGGTGGCTGCTTCATTTACTTGTTCCGCGCTTTTCCAGTATTAACTAGTGAGAGGTTGAAAGGTGGCATTTTTGATGGTCCTCAAGTACGTCAGCTCATCAGAGATCCTGAGTTTGAAAAATCAATGAACAAATTGGAATTGGAAGCGTGGAAGGCCTTTTTTCTGGTTGTGAATAATTTTTGTGGGTAATACCAAAGCCAGTAACTATGAAGAAGTTGTCAACAATATGCTGAATGATTTCTAAAACCTTTGATGCAACATGATCATAAAAGTGCATTATTTATTCTCGCATATGGATCGTTTTCCCGAGAATCAATGAGTGACGAGAAGGTAGAGAGGTTCCAACAGGACATAAAAGAGATTGAGACCAGGTATCATGGACATTGGGATGCTGTAATGATGACTGATTACTTCTGGACTCAGAAAAGAGACATCACTGCTGCTGAGCACTCGAGAAAGCCAAAGAAATTGAAGTTTATGTCTTGAATTTTGCTCAGTGATGACATAATTTACATGTCCTTACCGTTTTCAATGTCTTCATTTATATAATTCCATGTTTGTAACATTTAATAAATACATTCTTGTATATACTTTGTATGTGAGAAATGTAACACATAAATCAACTACTAATATCACCAAAATGTAGTTATGAATAGAATACTATAGTTAGAAAATATAATTTTGTTAAATAAGTTTAGAAAAAAAACCTGACCTGATTGAGAAAAATGGATGTCATTTTTGGCTTCAGTGGCACATACTGCTGTTAATTCAGTTAAATAAATTATAGACAACTTTCAACTTAATTTTTGTTTGTAAACCAGTGTAATTAGTTGAAATATGAATGTCAGTTAAATAATTGATTAAGAAGTAGGATTATGACAGTGTAGTCAGACATTCAAAACATTACTTTAGAAATCTCACAATAGCACTGCTGTGATCACAACATTTAAAATTCAAGGGTGCCCACAAAATCACCATGTACTAATTTACATTGGAGATGGTACTTCTTCTTACGTATTGTCAATATTTAGTGTTGTAAGTGCGGTGACGTTACTGCAAATAAACTTTATAGACACCTTGTATTTCATGTAAAATAAAACAGTATGCTTTCATGAACTTCAAAAATACTTCTTATGTCTAACATGACATAATTATATGAGCTGTTATCACCATCCTTTACACAAGTTTAGTTAACAATATATTTTAATTTTTACAAGCATGTGAACATTGTGTGTCTAGTACGGCAATATATAATTGTAAAAAAAAAGCTTATGAAGATTATTTGTAACATCACATAATAAGTAAACCAATATATTTTATATCTGCATACTCCAGAAACATTAGTGACACAACTAATTTCTTTGATAACCACATAATATAAATTATTACTCTATAAACGGCACTAATAGTATATATTGTATCAAAAATAAATCGTCGTGTTTTGAAAGCAATCTTGAAGTCTTGGTTGTCCTATAAACGAACATCTGAGAAAATTTATACCAGCGCTCTCTAATACAGTTCCCGCCATTATAAGATGAATAACTGCCACTGGTTTTGGCTAAGCCTGCAGACAACAGTGGTCCAAAATGAGGGGAATATTTGTCATTAGGAAAAAAACCCAGAGGCGAGATAAGATGCAATTTCCCATTTTTCATAAAAACATGATTTTTCCAAATATTGCACGCCAACATATGACATTATAAATACTCGTCAATAGATAACCAATATATATATATATATATATATATATATATATATATATATATATATACAATCGGGACATATCCTGTATAGGTTATTACTTTGTTTACTTTTGTTGATTTATATATTTATATAATCAATATTATTATGATGAAATGACGTTTCCAAATTTACATGTAACAGCAAGACTTCTGCTGCGCTCGATTCACGAACATGGTTACGAGACAATGGTCGCGAAAATATCCCACTAACCTCTCACCTCTACATCCCGCTTATAAATTATCCCACTACCTCTCACAACTATATCCGCATATATATGTACACATATACAGGGTTGTTAAAATTATCCCACTAACCTCTCACCACTACATCCGCTTATATATGTACGCATTATAGGGTTGTTCAAATTATCCCACCAACCTCTCACCACTTCATCCGCTTATATATGTACACCATATCGGCTTTTTCAAAGTAAATTATTTCTAGTCTTTGTGTCTTCACTAAAACACACGTCGAAGAGGGCTTTTTTTTTCGTTCTCGTTACCCGTACCTGTTTCATCATATTCTTTCCTTTTCCTGGCGCCTATCTTCACTGAAGTCTGTGACTTCAATCACCCGTGGCATGTATCATCACTCATCATCATCATCATTAAGTGCCGTCTCCGCAACGAAGATTGGCTGCATCGTATCTCCAACATCGCATGTCCTTTGTCTTGGTGGTGCACTCTGCTAGACTGTAATATGTCCATAGTGGGATGTTACTCTTCCACTTATATCTCTGCCTACCTCTTGCTAGCTTCCCGTTTACCTCTTTTATGTGCCTCTGCAGAGAAGACACGCAGACAGTACAATATGTGCCTCTGCAGAGAAGACAAGCAGACAGTAAAATATTGGTACATACAGAGAAGACAAGCAGACAGTACAATGTATGCCTCTGCAGAGAAGACACGCAGACAGTACAATATGTGCTTCTGCAGAGAAGACAAGCAGACAGTAAAATATTGGCCCATGTGGAGAAGACAAGCAGACAATAAAATGTGTGCGCATACAGACAAGCAGACAATATCATGTTTTCCTATACAGACAAGCAGACAATAAAATGTGTGCTGATACAGACAAGCAGACAGTAAAATATTGGTCCATGCAGAGAAGACTAGCTAACAGTTTAATATTGGCCCATGCAGAGAAGACAAGCAGACAGTACAATGTATGCCTCTGCAGAGAAGACAAGCAGACAGTAATATATTGGCCCATTCAAAGAAGACAAGCAGACAGTACAATGTATGCCTCTACAGAGAAGACAAGCAGACAGTAATATATTGGCCCATTCAAAGAAGACAAGCAGACAGTACAATATGTGCCTCTATAGAGAAAAAAGCAGACAGTAAAATATTGGCCCATACAGACAAGAAGACAATAGAACATGTGATCCAAGAATAGAGCAGGAATGTGGTCTTCTCTGATAATTCTGAATAAAAAACTACTGTTTGGCGATGTGACAATATGGAGACCGACCACTCCCTTTATAAAACATAATGTCGTAGGATTAACGAATGAACGAATAAGAGGAATGTTCGACATATTCTACTGTGTCTTTTTAAAAATGTGAATTAAAGGAGCACAATACAGCTTAAGTAATAACAGACTTTTGCTTATTTTCATAAATCGATGAAGCATCGATCATGATATCGTGAGAATTTGGAATCAAACGTGGGAGAAGTATGCGTGGACTTGTAAGAGGTGGATCAGTAAATATTTATAACCTGTGGATGGACGACATCTGTGGATGGATGAACACTCGATTATCAACACACTGCATCGTCTGATGGAGGAGCTTGAGAAAGTATGGATAAAATGCTCGTGTGAAATGAAGTAGGTTCTTGTCACCGTTAACTGATACATAATTGCGCCATTGAGAAATAAATAAATAAATAAATAAATATATATATATATATATATATATATATATATATATATATATGTATATATAAATATGTATATGTATTTCTTAACATATTCATATTAACATATGGATGGTTGCCTTGGTCAATAAACAAACAAATAAGTGGAGATTAGAGAAAATACAGATGTGGTTCTACAGAAGAATTCTAAGAATACCATGGACTGCCAGGAAAACTAATGTTGATGTTTGAAAAAGTAATATGCGAGACGATCATTAAATCATCAACCAATAATATAAGAAAAAGACAATCTTCAATTTTAGGACACTTTATGTGATAATTATGGTTTGAAGAGCATAGTCACAACAGGTAAAATTGAAGGAAACGATGACAATGCGATAAAATATTTAACAGTTTAACAACCTGGCACAGCAGGGAAACAACAAGGATCCTGATACATAATATTGGAGATAGTGAGCTGTAGAGAGCCATGGTCGTATACGCCAGCCGGCATGACACCTCGTGACGATGATATATATATATATGTACTTCAGTTTATTTCCATCAAAATGGAAATATATGAACACAAATACAGTAGGAATTGATTATAATAAGTGAGAAGAAAAGATGACAGTTACATAGAAATATCGAATGATCTCTACATATATAAATTGATAATATGCCAGTTAAGATCAACAGTATGTAAGATAATTAAGTATAACATTTATTCTGAGCTATGACAGTAGTATAGAAGATGTCCTGCTCAGACTACCACGGCACGTCACAGGGGTGGTACAAAACGTAACATCAACAATTATCTGAGAAACGTTGACGACAGCTGCAAAATTGAATTTTTTTTGGGTTGTGGTTTGTTTTAGGGGGTGGGAAGTTGCTAAAAGTTGACATCAACAATACTGGTCAATACTGTTTTTATACGTCAGCAAAATTGTTCGATTTGTGACAATGTTCATTGAAGTAGTTTATGGGCATCCATAAGTGTGGGTAGGGTCATTTATCTGGTTGATAGCTAGTTTCCTTGATTATAGCACTCCAAGTGTTGAGCTAAGTCACAGTCATCTAGATACCAATCAGTTAATAAAACCATAACCTTTCAGGGTCTTAGGGCTACCACATTGTACCACATTGGTTGCTTCATCACACAGAGTCGTCCAGCAATGTATATCCTCAGCTATAAGGATGAGTGAGGAAAATAAGATCATTGCTACGGCTTGACAAATAGAGGCACTTTGTCAAGAATTGGTTGTCAGGATGCCTCACACTTAAACACATTTTCAAGAGTATAGCTGGAAAATAGTTTAGCCTCGTGTAATATAAATCCTTCTCCGTAATAGTCCTGCAACCTGGTCTCATGCTACGTCATCTATCTTTTTTTATCCCTTATCTGACATTTCCCATGCTCTTAAATAGTTAGAGACACAAAGTACATCCTCGGATATCAATAATAATATCATCATCCAAAATAGGTACAGATGCTTGAGATCATCACGCATCACTATTCTGGAGAAGGGCGTGGCCACATCGATGTGTGGTAGTTCTAAATGCCGTGCATATATTTGGAATGCGACCAAGCTGTTATGCCGGTTGGATGTTATCGGGCACGCGTCTTCTTCCTTATCTATGGCTAGAATGCAGGGCATGGGACTGAAGATTGGTGTTGCAAGAAAGGTGCTGCATATGCGAATAAAAAGAACAGTTATCAATCGGCACAGAGCCCAAACAATCAGTTATCACATGCTGAAGGGAATACTAAATATATGATCGAATGACATATGCACTTGTCCGGAGTACCATGCTGATGATCTGATAACTAACCAACCAACCAACCAACCAACCGACTAACCAACCAACCAACCAGCCGACTAACTAACCAACCAACCAACCAATCAGCTGGCTAACCAACCAACCAACCAGCCGACTAACTAACCAACCAAACAACCAACCAACCAGCCGACTAACTAACCAACCAAACAATCAACCAACCAGCAGACTAACTAACCAACCAACCAACCAACTAACCAGCCATCTGACCAACCAACTACCTTTCTGACTGACTGACTGATTGACTAACAAATATACAGCTACTGAGAAAGCTTTTATTTGAACAAAGGTATGAACTAGTTCAATTGTTGGTATGTCTTGAGGATTAAAAGAAAATAGGAAACGTCAATAAAAGATACTTTATTTTTTAAAGATTAAAATTGACTTTTAACCGTGCCAAAGGTCCTTTCAGACGCGAACATCATTCCAATTTGGGTATATGAGAGTCTATGACCATTAAAAATGATGGTCGCAGTTCTGTTACTACTACTTCTGAGTTACTTAAAGAAGTTGAATAAGTTTTATAGCTTGTACGCACTGCCAATTAATGACGTAGAGATGATGTGGTGAAAGTATGTGTTAATAGATTTAAAGCAATTACCAATGTACCAATATGAGCATATACAAGAATGAATATCTAGGCATAAGGCCAAAAGTAGACCGAGAAAAGGGTGGATAGAAAACATCAAAATAGCCGTCAGCAAACATGGACTCTTTGACAATAATGCAACCAAGGTGACATATCTGGCCTTGGAATGACAACTTAAGATTCCACCCCTATATTTAACGGCAAGTGTGAATACATTGAACCATCATTCACCTGGGGACAGACACTATACAAAAAAAGCAATGATATAATGTGTGCACTTTATAAACTATCTTTAAAAATACACAATCAGTTTTCAACTATTTTAAATCCAAATTTGGAAACCTCATCAACATTGAGATATATACTTCAATACACTCTCATTAAGGCTAAATTTGACAATCGTTTAACGTCTATCCCATTTCTTAGACACTTTTATCCTAGATAATTCTGGTGCTTTTCTTTCAGATAATGATGTGTACCATAAAAGATGAAGATGCAATGTGAAGGCAGAACAAAGACACTGTAGATGGGAATAGATGTTATTCTTCTTTACGTTCACAATTCGGAGAAACACATATCTATAAGATATATTGTATATAGTATGCACTAAACCAGGAAAGTTGTATAAATTATCATAAAATAAACAAA
Source organism: Meghimatium bilineatum (assembly GCA_034231615.1). Lineage (NCBI taxonomy): Eukaryota > Metazoa > Mollusca > Gastropoda > Stylommatophora > Philomycidae > Meghimatium > Meghimatium bilineatum. The sequence continues at coordinate 36,592,076 of CM067299.1, read as the reverse complement.
ATATTTGATGACATAAAAAGACAATATACTTTGCAAAAACAATAGTTAGATGTTTATTCTTTTCTGATTGTTCTCGAACTCATGCATGTTACCAGATGTAGTTCAGTGTTTACATTACTTACATCTTAGTTTCAATATATACGACTTTTGGCTTGATATATCCAACTTCAGTATGCCATCTGGGTCACGATACTATATGGGATGGTGGGATGGCTTCGCATTGAGCTCATTACCCAGTTGGGCGGATATGTTTTTCAGATCGCAACGGCTCCCGGGTCGACCCAGCCTTAAATGGGTAGACTCACGTAAAACACAGGTTTATATAATCGCTTCAATCAGACACGACAGACTATAACTAAAACTAATAGGTAATGATGAGCACACAAGAAAACATACACATTACAATAAACAAATAACATTCAACGTTTCATCCAAAAGGTCTTTATCAAGATACACACAAAACATCAACAGACGACGAATGGAACAATTATCACAAGAAACAAACTTATCCAATGGAAATATGGAAATGAGATGTCGGAAGGTCAGAAAGTACATAAAAAGCGTAAATATATGTGGAAACGAAACGAACAAAAAGATAAGTGACGGAACAAAAAGAATAAAGACAAAGACCACACCAACCCAGTACTAGACATAAGAGTGGTTGAAATTGAGTCCAAAAGGCTTGAGTGTACCCAATTAAAAAATGATACGATTTTCTAGAGCGTACGATTTTCTAGATCTATCATCGGCGGTGCAGGATCTGATGGCGGTGACCTCAATATTAAAAGCACCATGATGACCAACGCCATTGAAGTGTATGGCCACAGGGGTGGGTGTTCCGTGCTTGATGGTATGAAGATGGTTACAAAAGCGATCGCTCAATCTTAAGCCGGTTTTCCCGATGTACTGTTTGCCGCAGCGTTTATATATGATCACGTAAATGACATTACGGGACTCTCATGTAAAAGCCTCATCGATGGAGAAAGTGGCCTTGGGAAAAGAAATGGAGAGCATCTGAACCACGTAAGGACATGTATAGCAACGACATCGTGAGAAACGAGCAGTGCCAAAATGGTCGGGAACAAAGACTTAAGGTGGCTATAGACCAAGATGTCTTTCAGCATGAAGATCAAAGGATATATGCGCGACAGAAATCTGAAGGGCATCTTGGTCCATGTATTCCACATTTTCTTATATAAACCATTGTATGAAACAGTGCATAATGTTATTCGAGCATACAATTTACATATGGGTTATGTTTCATAACAATCGGTATAGCAATAGGTGTGTCCAAGATGAAGCACATATTGACCACTAGAGATTCATACAGTTAACGGTATTACTAGTAATGTATCATGTAATGTGGCATTCGTTCCTATTTACGTCGAAAATAGAAAACGTCTCGAACGCTAAAAACTGGTAATAATTTGGGGAAGGGGGTGGGGCGTTACAACATATATGTCTTTCAAAGTGGGCGGTGACCAGAAAACGTTTGAAACCTATGCGGTAAAGTATCAGTACAATAAGCCTCCATCCATTTATTAGCCACCTCCTACGGATGACCAGTAGTTACAATTCCTTGGGTGGTTGACCTTTGACAGTAATAGCGGATCTGGCGTAGTCGTTAAACTGTTCGGTAAGTGATCAAGAGGTGGCGGATTTGATAACCGCCTAGCGAGATGTTCTTTATAAAGTTCATTGTTCACAGATCCAGGGAGATTAACTGTTGAAGCTATTGCGTTACGTGTTATGAGATGTACTCACTGCTGGTGGCATGACACTGCTTTGGGAGGGACGGAGTACATATGGCGAAATCCATGTATAAAGAAGTCAATAGTCTAGGCCATAGGTTCCCAAACATTTTCGGGCAATCAATCGCCCGCTTTAAAAGACAGAATTGTTTTAACGCTACCCATTAGGCCAATATCAGTTTTCAGAGTTCAAGACGTTTGATATTATCCATGCAAATAGCAACTAATGATACATTACCGCTCATGACGTTAAACTATTGAAATGTTGTGGGTCAACTTTGTGCTTCATCTTGAACACAGTTACTATACCGAGTTTGATGACACATATCTCAGAACATATATAAAGATTGTAAAGTGTAAGATCGAACAACATAATGCACAATTTAATGCTATGATTTATATAAGAAAATTCGGAAACATATTAAGAGATTACATTACATTTGTAAGAATCGTATTGTAATAATTAAAGCACCATTAAATATATTACAACATATATATTGTAACATCGCAAAATAGTGAATTTATATTATATATATATATATTATATATATATATATATATATATATATATATATATATATATATATATATATATATATATATATATATATATATATATATATATATATATATATATATATATATATAAATTGAATATTCAAATTAATTTCCTCCAAAAACAGCCACTGATTCAAGACAGCTTGTGACGTACCCCTCCTAAACCATTTGATTCTGAACCTACGACCCCCCCCCCCCCCCCTGATTACTTGAGTGTTCATTGGAAATGGGACGGGTTGTACCGCCCACTTTGTGAACCTATGGTCTACGCCTGATAATGGATTTTTCAGCCCATTTTTGAAGTTGCTTGGTTTTGTCAGTTTAAATGATCAGCTGCTTTTTACTTTAGTTGGGAACTTTTGAAATCTATTGACGACCTTTTAGAGATTCTTATAGCAGCAAAGGTTTGTATTTTAGTGTATTAATCTACCCAATATTTGTTTGCACATTTTCTTGAGGTATGTGTTTTGTGTACTTAAAGTGATCTTGTGAGCTTATTTCGAGGGATTATTTTTGAAATACAAGCGATAATCATCAAATGTCTGCGACAACATCCAATGAAAACTTGACGTCGAAATCGGGAATTCAAACGCATGAAATCTTTAGCACAAAGCGAATGGTTAAACCGTTTTGCACTCAAAAGGACAAATGGTCTCTATCTATCACTACGCCAGGATAGCCTGCTAATCTGTAGGAGATAGAGAACAAACACGGAATAAGAATATCCAAAATGAACTACCCAACACTAAAACAATGCATAAATTAACATACTTCAAAAAGCATCTTCATATAAAATGACAGAGAAATCGAAACACATGACAACCAAGCCAACAAAAATCGCTACTAAATTGTCACAATTCTGAAACATCCAAGTGTTACCATGGAAACAAAAATATTTTTTAACAAAGTAGCTACCAATTTCTGTCATTTACTAAAGGACTTGACAGGAAGCTTGTCAAGTGTAAAAAATATATCGAACAATGAAGTAAGGAAAACCAGAAGACACGATCTTTATCAAAGATATTAGAAGATTCGTTAAAAAACAGTATCTTTGATGAAATGTATAGAAACAATAGAATGAAATAGTTTAGTAGTTTAATTGTGATCTATCTAACAATCTCATCTGCAAGACTTATAACATGAAAATGAAAATTTGCAGCAGAAGAGAAGTGGGACTAAGGAAAAGTTGACTGAGGGAGTTATTGTCAATGTATGGAATCACAAAATCACTTGAATCATGAAGCACCATATGCACTTTATCGGTCGCCAATCATCAGTCGATCAACCAAGCTTACAACACTGAAAGACATTTGTATACATCTATACAAGTAAATTTAAGTAGGAAGCCAGAGGACAATTTAAAAATTCTTGAGACTAACGGGAAATGAACCAGTCCGTTCAACGGAAAATGTCGTTGAACGGACTGGTTCAATTCTCGTTAGTCTCAAGAATGTATATGTCTACACATCTAACGTGAGAAAACACTGTTTTTCTTTCAAATGATGTAAATGGATTGGTGCAACTAATAAAAAACAGAAAGAAATACAGCGAATCAGAAAACTTACATTTAAACGAGCAAAAAACAAAAATAATGCCAACAGATATAACAATACAACAATATAAAATCAGAATATACAATACCGATATAGTTTGTGTGTATAAATTCGAATACATAGGAGCAAACAACAACGATGCAGGGCATTGCATGGCAGATTTAATGAAGATATTGGCAATGACAATTTGTAAAATAACACGTTTAAAAAACATATGGAAAAACAACAGAATAGAACAGAAACTGCTAATGCTAAGAATGTGTATCTTCTGGTTGCAACATACGGCTGTGAAACATGGACCTTGAGTAAACCAGCGGAAAGGAAAATCAGCGCCTTTGAGATGAAATTCTACAGAAAGATACTTGGAGTATCATGGAAAAAAGAGTAAATGGAATATTATAAATACATTTACGACTCCAGAGTGTTGATTACTAAACACAATAGCAAAATGAAAACAAACTACAAATGTGTGGTCATATAAAGAGGCACGACTGTTTAGAAAGACAAATTAATGGAGAGCAGAGAGCACATGGGGGGAGGAGAAAGGGTAGACCAAGAAGACGATGGACTGACGATATTAAAGATAACATAAATACGTCTTTGGAAAATGCAAGCCGCATGGCCTAAGACAGAGAAGGGTTCATGGAGTTATTTGGGAAGACAACGTTCTGGAGAGAATACGTCACATGACAACAACAAAGTGAGCACAGGTGTATAGGAGAATAAAATATTAGATATATAATTTTTGAGCCAATATTTTCCAGACGACGTTGTACACATTTTAGACCGATTCAACCCAATGACGATTGATACAATTTGAATGGTTTTATCACATGAAAAAAAAAATTGACCTTACGACCGGAAATCTACTGTACTAAACAATGATCGATCGCTGTTCAAGTCCGACTTATGGGAGTCATCAAATTCATCATCAAGCATACTCCATTAAGATCCGTGCGTACATCTAAGGTTGGATGCAATGGAACACTAACAACCTATATCTCATGCATTGGTGGTGCGCCCTCTAGTCTGTATCATGTCTATCTCATGATGTGCTGCTAAAATTTGTATCTCTGCTAACTCTTGTAAGCCGCCTCACACCTCTATCTTTGATAACATGAAACTATGCATTGAAAATCGACAAGTGTTCCAGATCACGAACAATCATACTAACGTGTGTGTGTGTGTGTTCGTCCATCACAATTGATGATGACCATTTGCTACATCCACTTTTGACCATTCATGTAGAATTATGTCCTTGATTATGAGTTCGTGAACGGCTAAAAAAGCCATATTCCAGCTGTACATGTCCTTGGACAGTTCGGGAATGGATTGATCACTGTAGATGGATTTTGGTCTTTCCTTGATTTTCTAGTTATTATCCGCTGTTTAGCTGTCTCATTTCTCCTCTTTTTACTAGATGAAGCGCCGTTTGTGATTGTAGAGCGCCATGTAGATCTTTTTTGTGCAAGTTCATCCCATGTACCTTCGTTTATTTCAACCGATTATGTGAGGTCATTAATTAGTCCTTGTAGCACTTCTTTTGGTCACCTTGAAATCGTAATGCCATTCTCCAGCTCACCATAGAGAATTATCTTTGGCAGGCGATGGTCTGGCTTGCGTACCATATAAACTGCCCAATGAATCTATGTCTGCATCAGAATAGTGTCAATGCTATGGATGCCAGATTTGTCAAGGACAGTGGTATATAGAATCTTGTGGTGCCATCTGATGTTCATAACATTTCTAAGACCGCGTGGAAGTGATTGAATTTCCTCACATGACGTCTATATACAGTCCATGTTTCCTCTAGAATATAACAGCACTGGATGTACCACTCCTCTGTAAACATTCAGCTATAGTCTGTAGGTTAATGTCATTTCTATGTCACACATTTGCGTACAATCTGCCGAAAGTGTAAAGTGTGTATGTAATACAGACATATCTCTCATTATAGTCTACAGCTACAACCTACATTTGTAGATTTTGTGATCTACTAATACATTTGTGCTTTATACCATTTGCTTGATAAAGTTGTTATTTGCTATGAAGGAAGACACGTTAGTCATTTGCTTATATTTTATCATTTTCAAATCTGCATTATTGTTGTACATTTCATTAGTTCGCCTTTATTCACTCTAAGAATGAGGTAGGTCATTAATTCTGATTGGGTTTGGACGCCACGCGCATAAATCGTGTTAAGTGCGCAATAATATAGTTCATTAGATCATAATACTGTTAGTAATTTAAATTATTATTGTTAAGTGAAACATGTCTAACACAATAGTAATGTATGTTTTAAAATAAATTAGCATATACTATATCTTTAACATTCCATGTTAAATAACTATACCTGATGTTATACCTTTAGACAGGCGCAAAGAGGTCAGGGGGCAACCATTATAGTTCCTATACACACTGTAAAAAATGTATGAATAATTAATTATGTTATGGTTTTTTAAATGGCATCAGCTGTACAAAAATAACATATTGTCGCAGAGTAAAGTAATAGATGGATATGTTTTGACCCACTTCAAATGAACAGAGTATTTCAATGTTGAATACTTCTACAGTGTCACCTATTAGTACATGTATGAAGATTCTTGTCAGAACGTGAAGGTTTGAAATATTGACAAATCTCTACGCAGTCTAATATATCAGTTCCAATTTTATAGTTTCTGGTGAGAATCTGATAGTTTGAAGTATGTGCAGAAATATTCAATCTCTACGCAGTCTCACATATCAGTTCCAATTTATAGTTTCTGGTGAGAATCTGATAGTTTGAAGTATGTGCAGAAATATTCAATCTCTACGCAGTCTCACATATCAGTTCCAATTTATAGTTTCTGGTGAGAATCTGATAGTTTGAAGTATGTGCAGAAATATTCAATCTCTACGGATACCAGTTTTATTTGATGTTTCATAACAAGGACAGATACACAGCAACAATAATTATCTGCGCAATTGGATTACAACGACTTTTGTTTGCTTGGGGATGGTGCCCGTTAGCAGTACACAATATCAACACTGTAACATGACATGCGTGTCGTAAAAGCCTACTTACTAATGATGTTTGGAATAATTCATTCTCATGATATAGGAACTGCGGGCTGCGTCACTCATATTGGCAGATCATCCTGACCTAGCTTTGTATTGATCACTTTTAGCATGATTTGTATCGCCAGCCAAAATAATCGTTGCTTAATCAACAGTCAGTCAACTAGTGTGACATGTTCGCTGTTATGTATACATTGTTTTATTCATTAACTCTAGTTGTGTATGTCGTGCCACCAATAAGTTATTCTTAAACTTAGCGATATATGTACTGTATGCACTAGCGATTTATTCTTTTTCTGTTACTTGATATATTATACGTACTTTGCGTCTTCATTCACCTTGATCTCTGTGTACACGTTCTGTGTTAGTGCTCATTCCTTCAAATATCGTTTCTGAATGCCTTGAAAGATTAAGCCGTGTTCTGGAACATGGCATGTGGATTTTCTCAGCTTAAGTTTTTCTTCTACTCTACTTATTCCATCATGTGTCCAAAGGCAATTCATCATTATAGCAAATTCTAACGAGGTGATTAATCTTTATAATCCTCCTGTTTTTAAACCGAAATTCACACAATTATGTTTTTGCTGTGTGTGGTTGCTTAGTTTTCATCACAGTAAACTCTTGGCGTTACAAATTTACACTAATCTAGTTTTTTTATCGGTTTAAATATTTTTCAACAAACATCGGAACTCAGGATGTTGTGAGGTTAGTATGCCCTGATACCGATGTAGTTTAACTAAGATGCACGCTTAATTCAATAAACAGAAATACAAATATTCGTTTTAAAGTTCTTTTGATGTGGTGAAACATTGGCACAAATAAATAACGGTGACACTGCTCATCTCAGTTATCTGGATTAGATTTTGTTGTAAATATGCCAGTGTTTAATCACTTTCACACATGTTGTATCTGCAAACTTTCTTCTCATAGTAAAGTGGAAAGATAAAGTACTGATACTGAAGTCCTCACTAGAGTCAATATCCACAATATTCATAAAATGTTAAAGAAAATTCAATTGAGATGGGTTGGACATGTTGTGTTCATGCCTCACAGACCCATCCAAAAAACAGCCGACGTTTGCGTTTCTCCTTAAAAAAAGGTGGCAAGAGACGCATCAAGAACAATATCAGAGTATCTCAAAGAGTTCGGACATGGCTATCGCATGTGGCGACATTACATTCACAGTTTTAGATTCGACATTAATAAGGCGTAGCAACACCAACACAGCTAAACGTGCTCGCAAACGGGCACATTGATAATATGTTGCTTGAAATGACAGAACAACAAACATACAGATATCAAACATTGAT